>CM040125.1:6605120-7234102 GCA_022559845.1 Amorphophallus konjac | reverse complement strand
AAGGGTGGCAGACTGCACCCAGAAAAACCAGAAAGGCGCGCGCCTCTCGACCTACCCCAGGAATTCACTCGAGGGTAGCAGCGCCCCTGCCTGCACCGCCCCCGGTAAACCCTGTTTGCCACGACACGGCCCCCCGGCTGGTCATGAGGCGGCCCACTCACAACAAGAAGAGCTCTGCCCCGCTGCGGATGTACAAGAAGACTAGCCCGGCGGTTGAAAAACTCCAGGCTATTATCGACGGGCTTGAAGATTATAAGCAGCCCAAAATCCAGCCCGTCGAGCTAAAACAATATGTCCCCTGGGAGCAGTTCGAGTCACTCGAGCTGGCTCCAGGAACAGAAGCTGATGCAGACAAAGAGCCTCCCCTGTCGGGTGAACCTATTCGAGAGCAGCCGTCCGCTGCAGCGGGCAAGAAGAAGAAAAAGAGAAGACCCAGGGGCAAGAAGAAGAAGGAGGTCGTCTTCGCCTGCAACACCCTCTCGGCGTTGTTCGATACCTCTCTCTCCCTGGAAGAGAAAGAAGAAGAGCCACCCCATGAGCCGGCGGAAGTGAGTCAAGCTGAAGCATCCACCTCCCAGCACGCCACCAGGTCAGGGAGGAAGTGGGGGCGCTCTCCTCAGGGCAGCCTCAACATCATGCTCAGGGGGGAACAACCATACCAGATTCCCGAGCCCGAGGTCCGAGGCACCGAGATCCCTCCTCCATCAGGCCTCTACCCCGGAGGCACCAAGAGTCAAGGCGCCCCGTCGTTCGCCGAGTTCCTGTCAGCTCGAGCAGGAAGGCGGGCGCACCCCCAGGGGCCCGCTGCGACCAGTAAAGCAAGCATTCCCCAAGCTCTGCCAGCTGCAACTCCTGCCCAGCCAGAGGAAGGATTCAGCGGCACCCCAAACCTCGCCGAATTCATGCGAACAGCGGAGGAGGCCCAACAGGCCCCGCCTGCTCAACGGGCTACAACAGATCCCGCAAAGGAGGCGTCCCCTAATCCGGCGCTCCAATCCCAGGATGAGGGCAGGCGCAGCAAGCCCGAAGAGATGAAACTGCTCAAGGTGCGGGCGGCCGAGCGAATAGTCAGACACCTCAAGAAAATCCCGACCCGGTTCACGGTGTGGGAGATGCTGTCCTTGAATGAAGAAACACGGCAAGCCATCATCGCCGCACTCCAGACGCCAGCACACCTTGAAGCCTGTTTGGCAGAATTATCACCTGAAGTAGCAGTGGCTTTCACAGAAGATGACATGCTCCTACCGACTTGCAGCCATAACAGGCCCCTCTACATGAAAGGGCAGCTGAACGGCCAGCCTATCAACAGGGTCTTGATCGACCCAGGGGCAGCAGTGAATATACTCCCGTACCGGGTATACCAGAAGCACTACTTTGACGTACACCTGGTCGAAGTTAAAAATGTCAAGATTGCCGGCTTTAACCAGAAATGTGAGGTTCCCATGGGGGTCGCAGAGTTCGACTTGACCTTTGACGACTTCACCTCCAAAGTCCAGTTCCACGTCATCAACTCCAGCACGTCCTACAAGGCGTTGCTCGGCCGGCCTTGGCTACACCAAAATAGGGTGGTGCCCTCCACCTTGCATCAGTGTATCAAGTACCCCTGCGAGGGAAAGGAAGTCAGAATCTTCGCCGACCTCCACCCGTTTGAGGTGTTTGAGTGTCACTTGTCAGATGCTAATCTGTACCTGAGAGGCGAAGCAAGCTCCTCAAGCGGCCCGAGACAAGGGAAAGAAGAAAATGGAATCGGGAGGCTGGTTTCCTCCGCCGCCCCCAGGCTATGTGGCTCCCCCACATGTACCATGTATTGCACAAGAGGAAGGGGTATTTAGGGCAGCCCCTCTCGCCATCTACCCCACACCGGGGGCACCCTGCCTCGAAGACCTGCTAGAAGATGTCAGGGTCCCGCCAGGGATCGTCAAGCCGATAGCGGAAATTGAATGCCAAGCGGCTGAGCAATTGAGAACCTTCGAGGTGCCTAACCCCGAGGGGCCGTCCACTATCTTCTATGTGGCCGGGGAGAAGCCGGTCAGGGAAGACGACGACTGCCGGTTCCCTGACGAGTTGCATGACCCGCACGTCCCCATTACGGGACTTCCCCACATGACTGACCGGGCAGCCAGAATGGTCAGAAGCAGAAGATTCCTCCCTACCAGCCCTCCAGCCGGAGGAAATGTTTGAAAGAATGTGGAACCCACCAAACCTGGATCGACGGTTGCTGAAAGTCACCAAGCACCCCGGTCTGGGCTTTTCACTAGAAGATTACTACGAGACTGATGTCATATCGGTCTCAACATGGCCCGGCGACGATCCCGTAGAAGCTACAGATTCGCGGGAAGCCTGTCAAGATGCATATCCTGCGCCCCAATGCAGGAGGCACAAGACGAGGAGATCTTCCTTTGGAAACCTCCCCGCCGCCGTTGCACAGAGAAGACCCCCTCCTTCCCCGAAGTGTCGACCTCGAAAGGGCACACCGGCGAAACACCTTCGCCCCGGCCGGCCGGCGAAGCAAGGAGCAGCAGCATGGGCCATGCTCCGAATTCCCCTCGATACGACCCCGTCATGTACGCCTTGTACCACAGGCAGCAACGGGAGATCGAGATGCTGAAGAGGCGGCTAGCCGAGTTAACCTCGCTAGTCGCCGACCTGATCCAGGGCTCCCTCCCCCCATGGGGTGGCCGGATGCCTCGGCCCCGAGGCGCCAGTCCCAGCACCCCCGCTTTGTCAAGGCAGGAAATGAGAGACATGGCAAGCTCGCTGACCGAGCGGCCGACCAGGCAAGGGCTGACACTCCAAGAGAAGCTACAGAAGCCTTATTCCTTTCCGAGAGAGAAGACCCGGGGCATCTTCGACTGGGCATGCCACTACGGCAAAGTCTCCCTTCCACGGTCCAAGAGGCCGCAAGACACCCGAAGAAGCGGGGACCCGCTATTTTGCCCTTACCACCAGGTGCTGGGCCACGCCATTGAAGACTGCTATGTCTTCAAAGACATTGCCCAAGACCTCATTGACAGGGACGAGCTCAGGATGGGGGATTATGTGATAGCCCCGCCACGCCCCCATGTAGCGGACAGCCCCAGAGCGGGAGCCTACACCGTGTCCATCCACTACCAGGCCCCTGAAGATGCGGCTGCCCCGGCCCCCGTCCAAGCTATCTATGATGAATACACAGAAGAGCCTGAGATGGACCTACGCCCCTCTGAGCCAGCGGGCCTCGCACACCCGGCGGCCACGGCCCAGGAGGAGAGCGAGGTGAATGCAGCCTCCATGCCCAGTCATGATGAACAAGAAGAGGGAGATGGCATTCTCGAACCCGAGGACAATGAAGACCAAGACTTCGTCGATTTGTCGCCAGCCCCGCCGGAAATTGAAAATGGCGGCCAGGCCACAGTCGACGAATTGGTTGAAATCAACCTTGGCACAGAAGACAATCCCAGGCCGACTTTTCTGAGTGCTCTCATGCCTCTACAGGAGAGAGAACAATACACAAAGTTGCTGCAAGAATTCCGGGATTGCTTTGCCTGGAACTATAAAGAAATGCCCGGACTTAGCCCCGAGGTGACTCAACACATCCTGTCCATTGATCCCAAAGTGGAACCAGTGAAGCAACCTCCCCGGCGCATGAGGCCGGAGCTAACCAGCCAGATCTGCAAAGAGGTCGACAAGCTCATAAACGTCGGCTTCGTGGCGGAGAATCAATACACCACATGGCTGGCCAATATTGTACCGGTGAAAAAGAAGAATGGACAGATCAGGATTTGCGTGGATTTCCGCGACCTGAATAAAGCCTGCCCAAAAGACGACTTCCCGGTGCCTATCACCGAAGTGATGATCGATGCAACTACTGGCCACGAGGCCTTGTCCTTTATGGATGGGTCGTCCGGCTATAACCAAATCTGGATAGCCGACCACGACCGGATTCACACCGCCTTTAGGTCACCTAAAGGGATATTTCACTACAAGAGGATGCCCTTCGGCCTCAAGAATGCTGGTGCCACATATCAGCGGGCGATGACCAAGATCTTCGACGAGCTGCTATACAGCAAGGTCGAATGCTACATCGACGACCTGGTCGTCAAGACTAAAAAGAGGGATGAGCATCTGAATGACCTCAGGGTCGTCTTCCAAAGGCTCCGTCTGTACGGGCTGAAAATGAATCCCATGAAGTGCGCCTTTGGCGTGTCCAGTGGAAAGTTCCTCGGTTTTATCGTCCGACACAGAGGGATCGAGATCGACCCCTTTAAGATAAAAGCTATCCAGGAGCTGCCCCCTCCGAAGAATCTGGGAGAGCTGAGATCCCTACAGGGGCGTCTAGCTTACATCCGCAGGTTCATTTCCAACCTGTCGGGGCGCTGCCAGCCATTCCACAGACTAATGATGAAGAATGCACCTTTCAGCTGGGGTCATGAATGCCAGCACGCGTTTGACCAGTTAAAGGAGTATCTGGAGACCCCGCCTGTCCTGGGGGCACCTGTCAAAGGCAGACCGCTGATTCTATACATAGCGGCCACCGAATACTCACTGGGGGCAATGCTCGCCCAAAACAATGATGAGGGAAAAGAGCAGGCTCTCTACTACCTCAGTCGAAGATTGGTGGGTGCAGAAGCTAAGTACACCCCGATCGAAAAGATCTGCCTTGCCCTGGTCTTTGCAGTCAAGAAGATGAGGCACTATATGCTGTCCCATGAAGTCAGCTTGATATCCAGGGCCGACCCCATTAAGCACATCCTTTTTCAGCCCGTCCCAAAGGGGCGCCTTGGCAAGTGGGCCGTGCTGCTCATGGAGTTCGATATCACCTACGTGCCGCAAAGGGCCGTTAAGGGACAAGCCGTCGCGGATTTCTTCGCAGCACATCCCGTGCCCGAAGACTCCCCGTTGGCCACCGAGCTACCTGAAGATGAAACACTAGAGGTAGACCAAATACAACAAGCCATCTGGCAGCTTTACTTTGATGGAGCCTCAAGGACAGAAGCGACCCCGTCCGGGCGCACCAAGGTACGAGCCGGAGCAGGCATCGTCCTCAAGTCGCCGGACGGAGAGGTGATGCACACTTCCTGCTGCATCAGCAAACCCTGCACCAATAATGAAGCAGAGTATGAAGCCCTGATCATCGGCCTCCAGGTCGCCCTCCAAATGGAGATCAAAATGCTCCAGGTGTTCGGCGATTCGCTGCTGGTCGTCAAGCAAGTCCAGGGGCAGTTTGATGTCCGAAAACCTGAGCTGCTCCCGTATCACACTAAAGCAAAAGGGCTCATGGAGCGGTTCTACCTCCTCGAGATAGGCCATGTCGCCAGAGGGGAGAACGCACAAGCCGACGCATTGGCAAAATTGGCAAGCTCACTGGCGGTGCCCCCAGATGGATATCTCCATATCCAAGTAATAAACCAACGCCAGATGCCCAGCATGATAGAAGAAGAGCCGGAAGAGGAGGACCTACAGGTCGCTACAGCAGAAGCCGTCAGCCTGCCTGACTGGAGGGACCCCCTAATGCAGTGGTTCAGGCACCAGCAACTACCCGACCGAAGAGAAGAAAAGATCAAGCTGGTCAGAACCAAGGACTCCTATGAGCTCCGAAGCGGAATATTATTCCGGATTGTGGCCGATGCCAAACGGAAGCTACTCCTCCGATGCTTGTCCATTGAAGAAGCTTGGAGGGTTATGAAGGAGGTCCATGCCGGCATAGCTGGCGCACACCAGGCGGGGCCGAAAATGAAAATTGAAATCAAGAAACTTGGCTATTATTGGCCTGCAATGTTCAACGACTGTTGCGAGTATGCTAAGTCGTGTCAGAGATGTCAGGAGCATGCCACCATTCCCAGAAGACCTCCTGCACCACTACACCCAACAGTGCCCAGTTGGCCGTTCGCCCAATGGGGAACGGACGTCGTGGGCCCCTTTCCCGCGTCTTCCACAGGTTGCAAATACATTCTGGCGGCGACCGACTACTTCTCCCGCTGGGCCGAGGCCGTTGCCTTACGGGAGGTCACCGGAGAAATCGTGGCCAGGTTTTTCCTCCGCAACATCATATTCCGGTTCGGCGTGCCCGACCGAATTGTATCAGACAATGGCAGCCACTTTCGCAACCAGAAAGTCTACCGACTAGCAGAAAAATATAAAATTGATTGGAGGACCTCAACTCCTTACAATCCACAAGCTAATGGGCTGGCCGAAGCTTTCAATAAGACACTCTGCACTCTCCTGGCCAAGACTGTTAGCCCTAACAAAAGGGACTGGGAAGGAAGAATGTATGAAGCACTTTGGGCGTACCGAACCGTATACAAGACCCCAACGGGCTGCTCGCCCTTCTCTCTCGTATATGGCTCGGAAGCAATCATCCCCGTCGAACTGGAGATACCGTCCCTCAGGGTCGCCATTCAGCATGGGCTTGTCCCCGAAGGGCAGACCAACACCGAGCGAAGGCTCGATGAACTCTCCAGTCTGGAAGGAAAGCGGCTTCAAGCCCAACAGAATATCCAGGTCTATCAGGCCCGGATTGCACGCGCCTTTGACAAGCTCGTCAAGGAACGCGAATTCAAGAAGGGTGACCTTGTCATGGTCAAGAGAAGAGATCTCATGGCGGCCAACCCCAAAGGTAAGCTAAACGAGAACTGGCTCGGACCCTACGTAGTCCAGAAAGTCTACGAAGGCGGAGCCTATGTAATTGTCAACCACCGCGGGGAGGTTCAATTCCCGCCTCTTAATGGAAGGCACTTGAGGCTGTACCACACCCCAGCGCCCCCATTCAGGTAATAATATTACTCTTCGCCCCATTTTGGGGCGGATTTGCGTGATTAATGTCCGAATGATTTGGCCACCAGCCAGGTTCCCGAAAAAGGGAAGAAAGGAATAGAGAGAGAAAGAAAGAAGAAGCAAAAAAAGAGAAAGACAAAAAAGAAGAAGCAAAAAAAATGGAAAGAGGAAGAGAGAAGAAGCAAAAAAAAGAAGAAAAAAATGGAAAGAGAAAGAAGGAAGAAGCAAGAAGAAAAAAAAAGAAGAAAAAAAAAGAGAAAAAAAAGAGAAGCCAGAAAGGGGGAACGCCCCCCATTTCCAGTCACCGCCCCGCATCAGCGGGGGTACCAAAATTGATTTAAAAAGAAAGAAACAGACTCTTCTCTCCGTCCTTCCCGGGCGGTGAGTACCCCTTTGGCTCAGACCTCACGTCCGGGTCATTGACTAGACAAACTCTTCTCTCCGTCCTTCCCGGGCGGTGAGTACCCCTTTGGCTCGGACCTCACGTCCGGGTCATTGACTAGACAAACTCTTCTCTCCGTCCTTCCCGGGCGGTGAGTACCCCTTTGGCTCGGACCTCACGTCCGGGTCATTGACTAGACAAACTCTTCTCTCCGTCCTTCCCGGGCGGTGAGTACCCCTTTGGCTCGGACCTCACGTCCGGGTCATTGACTAGACGAACTCTTCTCTCCATCCTCCCCGGGGGGCGAGCACCCCTTTGGATCAGACCTCCCGTCTAAGTCACTGACTAAACGGACCTTTCTATCCGCCACCTCTGAACGGCAAAAGGGGTCTCTGGCCAAGTACCCCTCACTCGAGACCAGCACGCGCTTCCAATATTGCGGCAAAACCAGGGAGTTGCCCGTTCGGTATGGTGGAGTGGTCCCCTCGTCCTCCCCCTGGGAAGGCGAGCACTCTCCTGTACCCTGACATGGGTCCCTGCCTGGTCCTTCCAAAGTGAATCCCCGCAAAGACTCATACCCTGCCAATGGGCCCCTACACGAAAAGGGGGGAAAGATACAAGAGCGAGGGAAGAGGAAGGAGAAAACAATATGCACGGAAGAGAAAGAGGGGTGGGAAAGCTCCCTCCGGGATAAATGCATACACCAGGAACGCGTGAAATCATAAATGCTTTGCTCTATTCAAAAGAGGATCAAACTACATGTGCTGCGGGGCATACCCCTGTGTTACATTCAAAAAAAAAGAAAGAGAAATTAAGGGATGCAACGCTTAGTCGATGTCCCTGAAGATGTCCTCGAGGGGGAGGATCCCGACGCAAGGGAAGTTCGTCATATCGCGCAGTCGGCCCCTCAATCCCTCAAGACGGGCGAGCTCCGCTTCGACGGACGCCATTTCAACGTCGGCAACGGCAAGAGCTTCCCTCTCCTCTGCCACCGCCCCTTCCGCCTCGGCGAGGCCAAGTTTAGCCGCAGCGAGATAGCCCTCCAGCTTCTCGATCCGGTTCTTGAAGGAACGAACGCTGCCTTCGCCTTCCTCTAGGGCCTTTCCGTGGCGTTCTCTACTGTCGCGTCGGGCCTTTAGGGCCTGCAGATATTCGTCTGCCTGAGCATCAAGGGCGGCGCGTTCGTCAGGAGCCTGGGTCTCCAGGAACTCGCGGCGCTTGACATATTTCAATAATAGCAAGACCCGCCGTGACCATTCCCCCAGCGGACAGCCAAGCACTTGCAGCGCCCCCGTTAATTGCGTCACGATGGTATGCACCTCCCGATACGACAGAGAAGCATCGGCGAGAAGCATCGTCCGTAAAGTGATCAGCATCTGACGGACTGGCGCTTCTGAGGACGTGTGACTAACTGAGGGCACGACCGGAGGGGTGAATTCCACGGTGCTGTCCACCTCTGCCCACAGGTCGGTATCTGCCGCCACTGAAGATGAAGGAAGGGCGAGGGTCAAGTCGCCCGGCCGGCGTAGCTCGACGAGAGACTCTTGGCCGACCATTGCCTGGGGAAAGGAAAAGACCATTGCCGAAGCCTCCGGTGCCCCCATCGTTTGGAGGTCACCTGCCCCCTCTGCCTCCGTCTGGCCCGACTCTGCCACTCCTCCAAGGGGCAGGGGTGCAGGGGCCGTTACCTCGGCTAGAGGAGGAGCTTCGAGTAAGGCCAGGCCCGAAGCCGCCACCCATGAACTCCTCGCTCGCGGCTGAGATCCCTCCAGATGCGCACGGAGCCCCGCAAATATCTGCTGCAAGAGCGGGTCCTCCATCTGAGCCGGGAGTTTCGGGAAGGGCGGAAGCGGAACCACCAGCTGGGGTAAACGTCCCGCTTCCACGAGCGCAGCCAGTCTCTCTCTCTCCAAGCCCAAGACTGGAGCCGGCCCCTCCACCGCTATCGGGCCAATGCTCGGTCTCCGCTTGGCCACTGCCTTCCGGATACGACCAGGCGCCTTCCCCGATATCGGCATCGCCTGACCATGGGAATGGGAATCAGCTATTCGCCATCTAAAATAAACCATGCAAAAGGGAGACCGTGGAGCCCGCATACTCACCTTGGCCGCTGGGATGATGCTACCTTCAGGCGCGATCTCCCCCTCCTCCAGAGGCTCGCCCGCCGCTCTGGTAGTACCGGAGGGCTCCGCGGGCATTTCCTCTCGAAGGGCGTCGAGTAAAAGAGCCAATTTGCCCATGACGGCATCGACCCCTGTTGGGCGGTCGATCAGCGCAGCCGGGGCAGCCTCCTCTGCGACCTCAAGTTCGGCCGGTTCTTGAAAATCCTAAAAAAAAGGGGGGGGGAATAAAGTTGTCAGTCAATCACAAAAAGGGAAGGGAGAGCCGGCCTAAACAAGCTCACACTCACGGCGGTCTTCCCCACAAGGCTCGGGGAGCCAGCAAGCAAGGGGGCCCCGAAGACCGGCTCGGGCGGCTCCGATGCCCCGGACACGCCCTCGTCAGGAGCTGCTTCGTCGGAAGAGTAGTTGTAATCTACCTCTTCCCCAGGCGGAGACTCGACCGCCGTCGGCTCGGCCTGGGCCGGCAGAGGAGCTTCCTCCTCAGAGTCTCTGTCCAGCACGTCCTCCCTCGGGCTAGGCGAGGCTTGTACTCCGATCTTCTTCCTCCTCACATATGTCAGCGTCATCGGGAGGTCGAGATCAGGCCACAATGACTTGGTGGCCGCCGCGGCAACGCCTGTCATGCAAAGGAAGATAAGCCATGCTGAATCTACTGGCCCCCAGGACAAAAAAAAAGGGAGTTAACCGTATAGTCGAAAATATTTACCCCCTTCAGTTCCTGCGACACGAGATGACCCACGGGCTTCCTCAACAGGCAAACCCTTCTCGGGAGTCCCAGCCGTACCCTCGCCCGGGAGCAACACGGGCGCCGATTCCTCCGTGCTGCCCGCGAGATAGAAGCGCATCGTCGCCATGCGCGAATCCGAGGCCAACTCGGGAGGCCGGTCGACCGCAGACGACACGGGCGGCCGATGAATCTCACCAGCTTCGCGGCTCGGTTCGGTCTGCGTGGCTTCGAATTCCTCGAAGGACAAGACACGGGCCACCGGCGAGGCTGCCGTCGGAGCCGGGGATGCCTCGGTCCGCTGCCGTTTTACCGTCTTTTGCCTGGCCACCTTGGCAGCAGCCAGTGCCTTCTTAACGGGCGACTGTGCCCGGGGCCTTCCCGTTGCCAGCGGCAAGGGAGCCGGAGCCGCCGCCGGGGTCGCCTCTGCCGGGACCGCAACTTCACCCATGTCAGGCGAGGGCACGGGCTCTCCCATAGAAGCTGAGACAAAAGAAGTATCCAGGTGTCAAGACTCCACTCCAAAATAAAAGGGGGGGGAGATTCAAGAGACGCGCTAATGATCGGGAACACTGACCGGCAGGTTGACCTGGCTCGGGACGGGCAGCTTCGAATTCCTCGAAAGACGGGACTAGTGGCGCCAGAGGAACAGCCGTCGAAGCCTTAGCCGTTTCTGTCTTCCTCCGCTTTGTATCCCGCTGCTTAGCCGCCTTGGCGGCGTCCACCGCCTTCTTCACAGGCGATTTAGCCCGGGGCCTCTTCGCAGCCTTAGGCAAAGGAGCCGTGGTCGGGGCCAGCGGCGCGGCTTCAAAATACGCAGGCTTCTTCACCAGCCGGAGGAGATTCCGGTACGTGGCCATCTGCGTGCTGTCGGGATGGTCTGCAAAGAAAAGAGGGAAAGAACGAACATGCATATACCATTAGTACCTAACTCACCGCGAAAGCCGCAGCGCTGAGGGACAAAACCGAAGAGCAAGAGGGAACTGAATACCATGAGGGCCAGTGTACAGCCGCAGCGTGATCGGCCAGTAGCTCAGGGATATCTCCTTGTCCCGACGTGCCGCCTCCCGGACTAGCCAACAAACGTCCTCAATAGTTTGACACCGGTCCGTGAGGTTGGCCAGATCCGCATGCTTCTTGGAAGAAAGGTGACAGAAAAGATTGAAGTGGTCCATGCCCCACCCATCAGCATAATAATAAGGGATGTGCAGGCGCTTGCCCAGGATGGAGGCCGTCACATCTTCAATCTTCATCCCATTCACCCGGAGGAGGATATATAGCCACGTGGTATCCTTGTAATTCTCGGGCTTCCTCTCCTCCCGCCTCACGAACGTGCGATACAGGCAGGCCAAGTCTCTCTCCGGACGCCAGCTCTTGGCGGGAGTCCCCTCTTCCTCTATGGGGAATGGATAATTGATGAGGTCCAGACGGTCGCTCCCTACCCGGCACAGATCCCTCAGCGTCTTCTGATAGCTGTCCTTCGCCACTGGAGGCAGCTCCACTTTCGGCGTCGGCCTCCTATCCCGGGCTTCCCGACGAGCTATCATATATGTCGCCACCTCCTTCTCTTGCCTGTTCTTGAGCCGAAGAAGATGATCTGGCTCAATGTCAAGTACTGGCACCGGTTGCCGGCTAAGGAATCTCCTTTCGGCGCCATCCCAACAATCGGTCTTGTGCAACCGATAGAAAGCCGTCCGGGCATTCCACCACTTTATATAGTCTTCGGTCACTCGGGGCACGCGACCCGGGCTGGCACCCTGAAGGAGGCAGAGTCCGCCCGGTGGAAGAAGTCCCACCAGCTTCTAGCGTGCTCGGCGACCGCACTTCCCCGGACGTTCCGCGAAGGCAAGCCGAATTGCGCATGATAAGCAGGGATATGCTGGTCATACCCGAAGTTGCGGCCAAATCGGAAGGGGTAATACGGCTCCAGCAGTACGTTGTCTCCCTTCCGGAACACCAACACGCTCGGGCGGATAGCCAGCGCCCAATCCCTCAGCTCGGGCTCCAGCAACGGGCGCACCACGTTTTCCTGGCTGATAGGGTGGACATACCTCTCCACCTGGTCATCCTTGCATTCCCTCTTATTATTCACGAGGGGGCTTGAATGTGCGGCCAGCGTCCAGAAATGAATAGTACCGGTTGCATCCCGGGGAACCGTGGTCAACCGGCCCCGAATATCATACATCCGCATGGAAGTAGAAGCCGGTTCTGCACTCGCGAACTCCAGCATCCTCGGCACCAGCCCCCAATCCTGAAGGACTCGCGGGGCGAACTCCGGAAACAGTGAACAAACCCACGCGTTGAAGAAATGCAGTGGGCACACGTACCGGGCCTGCCTCGGGAACTGGTGCGTGCTGATGTCTCCCAGGGCCTTATAAATCAAACAGAGCGCCGCCGGGCACAGAGAAAGTTTGACACCCCACGCCATCTGGCACGCCGGGTAGATGGCATCTGGCCGGATCACTGTCTCGTCCCCGTACGGCATGGCAAATGAACACAGCCAGTACGTCAGATAGGCGGCACAGTGAGTTTGTGGGTCGACCCCCATCGGATTGGCCCCGCTCCGACGTCCCCTGGAGGGGATCTTCACATCATGCTTGGGCTTCGCACGTTTCTTGCGAGCAACAGCGGTGCCAACGCAAGGAAAATCTTCATACTGCTTCAGCCCATCATAGAAATATTCCAGCCATACCGCCATACGCACCCGTTTCCTATCCCCACGGGCGGGCTGCTTCCCTTGTGCGACAGCTGGTACAGCTCCCGGTACGCCTTCATCAGGTACCGGTATGAATACCCCAGAGAATAATAGCCGTCCCCGTTAGTCTCATCTTTGATCAAGTCCGGGAGGCATACTTCTTCATAAGGCTCCCCGTCAATGGGCAAGCCGCTCAGCTGGCTTAGGCTCCACAAATCAAGTGAAGTCTCTCCCTCTGCCGTGTAGAAGGTATTGGTCTCCGCACTAAATACTTCTATCATACCGCAACAGAGACCCTTGGAGATGGGATAACCATACCGGGAAGCGTACACGCTGTGATAGATGCCAACTCGGACCAGCAACGGGGCGTAGTTGAACAGTACATATTCCGTGAACTCCACCGCCCCTTCTCGGAAGCTGTGGGCGTCTTGAAGCTTCAGCTCCCCGAACCAGCCCAGTGATAGTTCGTACTTGAACCTGATGGCCAAACAGTCCAATATGAACGGCTCCTCCCTATAACCCCATTTCAGGGGAGCCAAGAATAAACCAAATCGGGGCGACTCGCCATGCACCTTCCCCGCAGACATGTCCCACCTTGCTGGCGTGAACTGAGGGGCTCGCACCAATTTATCTTCAGCCGGCAGCACCCCTTCGATCCCCAGGACCGGCTTCCATTCCCGGGCTTCTCCCACCAGATACATCGGAATGCTCCTGGGGACGCTGTACAGCAGACTGTCTCGGGCATGCAGGATCGCCCGCTCGGCCGCCTTTATGACGCGATAATCTCGCCCCTCTCGAGAGCGCAAATGCTTCAGAAATCGAATGAGGTGCCTATCCTTCGGGAAGTCCTTCCTGTACTCCCCGGTGACCCGGTCAAATGTGAAGCCGTTGTCAACTCTGGCAAGCCTCTGGAAATCCATGGTCTCCCCGTCAGACTCAGATGACTCTGCCAAAGCGGCTATTTCTGCATGCTCCCGATCCAAGTCCTCTACATTTAACCAGGTAACTGCTGGCACCAGACCCCGTGGGATAAGGTCAGCACCGATAGCAGCAGCAGGAGCAGAGGAACCACTTGGGGCAGCCATTTATCTGCAAAGATACATAAACAGAAGATCAGAATAAGCCACATGCAGAAGGAAGTGAAAGACTGTAAAAGGAGGGCTTTGCTACAAGTCAAATGAACAAAATATTGCCAATTTCTGACGAAATTTCGGCAGAGTTTCCCCTAGGCCAGAGGCGTAAGGGAAAACACGGGTGCGCATCCACAAGGAGTGACGGCCCCAACAAAGCATGGTGGGCCCCGAGAGGCAACACCAGAAGTCCGCCGGTCGAAGGAGTCCTCTTCCTTAGCTAAAAACTCTCCCTGGAGACCCTCACCGGTACACTGCCCAGTGCCCTTCCCCGGCACACCCTGCAGTTGCCCTCACCGGTACGCCCTAGAGGCCTTCACCGGCACGTCCCTCCAACGCTTTGCCGGCACGCCCAGGGGAGGCCTTCCCCGGCACACTGCGCGCAGGCCTTCACCGGCACACTGCCCACGGGCTCTTCCCCGGCACAGCCTCTGCATCCTTCGCCGGCACGCCCCGAGGGCTTCGCCGGTACACCCCTCGGCCTGCTCCCCGGCACGTCCGTTGGCCGCTTCACCGGCACGCCCCGAGCGCTCCCCGGCACACTCTGCCCCGCGCTCCCCGGCACGCCCCGAGTGCCTTCCCCGGCACGCACCCCAGCTCGCGGCCCCACCGGCACACTCGTGCCCCATGCTGCCCGACACACCCCGGTGCCCTCCTTCGCCGGCACGGCCCTACTCAGGCTTCACCGGCACGCCCCATGGGCGGCTTCCCCGGCCCACTCCGTGGCACCTTCCCAGGCACACTTCTGCGTGCCTTCACCGGCACAGTTGCCAGCACTCCACCCCGGCACGCCCTCGAGGCGTTTCCCCGGCACACCTTGGGCGGCCCTTCGCCGGCACGCTCCGACGCCCTCCCGTCGGCACACCTTCATGGTGTCTCCCCGGCACGCTCACGCCCGCTCCCAACGGCACCTCCGGCCACCCACGGCGCTGGAGACGGAGAAGAAAAGGGGAGAGGGGAAGAGAACAAGGATGAGAGGGAAGAGATAGGGAGATAGCGACGGAGGAGGCTAGGGCCCCTGGCCGCCGACCACGGTGGAAGAAAGAGAACGGGGGAGGAAGAGAGGAATGGGAAGGAAAGGGGGGGAAACCCCTCTGTGGCCGCCTCCTCACCACGGCAATGAAGAAGACGATGACGACGGCAGCGGCGGCGGTCGCGCTCGGAGAAGAAGAAGGCAAGAGAGGGGGGGGCTCTCGTCCGCTCGGTCGCCAAAGAGAGAGAAAGAGGGAAGAAGGGGGGGATTCGAAACGGGTGACCGTTCGAACCGCCCCCGCCCCCCTATTTATAGAAAAAAAAGAGGAAGAAAAAGAAAAGAAAAAGAAAAGAAAAAAAGGGAAAAAGAAAAGAGAGGGAAAGGAGGGGAACGAATAAAAAAACAACAACAAGGAGAGGGAGAAAATAAAAAAAAGGGGAACAAAAAAAAGAAAAGGAGATAAAAAAAAGAAGGGAATAAAAGGAGAAAATAAAAAGGGAGAGAAATAAATATATATTTATATGATATTAAATATACGTGTACATATACATGTATATACATCCATAATGGTATCCTCTTACGCATCTACTCGCACGTATCAACGTGTGGGTCAATGACGTGCAATAATGGGTGTCTCCGGAGAACGTCCCATCCCCGCGATCTCGGGCAGATACGCATCCGCACCAACAAAGACGACTTTACCCCTGCACACAGCCACCTCTGCAATGGTGCCATTCCCCACCACCAAAACGAGCCCCGACCCTGGCATATCGCCTCGGGCCTCAGCCACCACCCACTCTACACAATTGCCGTCACAGGCCTTACGCTTGAATCGGCAGAGCCTCTATCCTTGCGTTGACACTAGTCTTTTGTCAACGAACAAACCCCTTTTCGGCGCAAGGCCCCGGGCCTCAGCCACCACCCACTCCGCACAATATGGCCATTACGGACCTTACGTCCGAATCGGCACAGATTCTCCCGTTGCGCTGGCATTCTATTCTTGCCAACGAGTGAACCTTACCTTCCGGCGCAAGGCTTCGTGCCCTAGCCGACACTTGCATAGCACTCACTCAAAAAAAAGAAAATGAAATAAAATGGGGTTAAAAATAGAGATACCCCGTCGGACTTGTCCCTACACGGGGACAAGGGTAAAAACGGCAACAACCCGGCTGTGGCGAAAACCCGAAAGGGCGCCACAGGCAAAATTGGGTACCCCGCCACGTGAAAACCCGAAAGGGCGCGTGGGCAAAAGCAAGAGGGGGCCGGTACCGGCGAAAACCCGAAAGGGCGCTTGTATCGGTAATGTGGTACAAAAAAAAGAAGAGAAAAGACAGACGAGAAGAGATCAACAAGCCAGGTCAGCTCCCGACATCCTGTCGGCACTGACGAAGAGAGTAAGAGACGACAAACCAGGTCAGTTCCCGGCATCCTGTCGGCACTGGCGAAGAGACCAAGAGACAGCAAAGCATGTCAGTTCCCGGCATCCTGTCGGCACTGGCGAAGAGACCAAGAGACCAACAAAGCAGGTCAGTTCCCGGCATCCTGTCGGCACTGGCGAAGAGACTAAGAGACAACAAAGCAGGTCAGTTCCCGGCATCCTGTCGGCACTGGCGAAGAGACTAAGAGACAACAAAGCATGTCAGTTCCCGGCATCCTGTCGGCACTGACGAAGAGACCAAGAAACAACAAGCCAGGTCAGCTCCCGGCACCCTGTCGGCACTGACGAAGAGACCAAAAGACTAAGAGACAAAAAGCATGTCAGTTCTCGGCATCCTGTCGGCACTGACGAAGAAACAAAGAGACCAAGAGACCAGGTCAGTTCCCGACACCCTGTCGGCACTGACGAAGAGACCAAGAGACCAAGAGACAACAAAACAAGTCAGTTCTCGGCATCCTGTCGGCACTGACGAAGAAACAAAGAGACCAAGAGACCAGGTCAATTCCCGACACCCTGTCGGCACTGACGAAGAGACCAAGAGACTAAGAGACAACAAAACAAGTCAGTTCCCGGCATCCTGTCGGCACTGACGAAGAGACCAAGAGACCAAGAGACTAAGAGACAACAAAACAAGTCAGTTCCCGACATCCTGTCGGCACTGACGAAGAGACCAAGAGACCAAGAGACTAAAAGACAACAAAACAAGCCAGCTCCCGGCATCCTGTCGGCACTGACGAAGAGACAAAGAGACCAAGAGACCAGGTCGGTTCCTGGTGCCCCGTCGGCACTGACGAAGAGACAACACACTGCTTCAGCTCCTGGCATTCCGTCGGCGCTGATGGAGTGACAAAGAGACCGACAAGCTACTTCAGTTCCCGGCATCCTGTCGGCACTGGCGAAGAGACTAAGAGACCGACAAAGCTTCAGCTCCCGGCATTCCGTCGGCACTGATGAAGAGACTAAGAGACAACAAACCAGGTCAGCTCCCGACATCTTGTCGGCACTGGCGAAGAGACTAAGAGACCAACAAAGCTTCAGCTCCCGGCATTCCGTCGGCACTGATGAAGAGACTAAGAGACAACAAACCAGGTCAGCTCCCGACATCTTGTCGGCACTGGCGAAGAGACTAAGAGACCAACAAAGCTTCAGTCCCCGACACCTCCTCGGCACTGATGAAGAGACTAAGAGACAACAAACCAGGTCAGCTCCCGGCATCTTGTCGGCACTGGCAAAGAGACAAAGAGACCAACAAGGCATGTCAGTTCCCGGCATCCTGTCGGCACTGGCGAAGAGACTAAGAGACCAACAAAGCTTCAGTCCCCGACACCTCGTCGGCACTGATGAAGAGACTAAGAGACAACAAACCAGGTCAGCTCCCGGCATCTTGTCGGCACTGGCAAAGAGACAAAGAGACCAACAAGGCATGTCAGTTCCCGGCATCCTGTCGGCACTGGCGAAGAGACTAAGAGACCGACAAAGCTTCAGTCCCCGACACCTCGTCGGCACTGATGAAGAGACTAAGAGACAACAAACCAGGTCAGCTCCCGACATCTTGTCGGCACTGGCAAAGAGACCAAGAGACCGACAAAACATGCCAGTTCCCGGCATCTCGTCGGCACTGGCGAAGAGACCAAGAGATCAACAAAACATGCCAGCCGGTTCCCGGCATCTCGTCGGCTCTGGCAAACAGACCAAGAGATCAACAAAGCATGTCAATTCCCGGCATCCTGTCGGCGCTGATGAAGAGACAAAGAGACCAATATGATGCTTCAGTCCCGACACCCAGTCGGCACTGATGAAGAGACAAAGAAGATCAACAGACCAGGTCGGCTCTCGACGCCCCGACGACATCGACAAAGAGAGAAGAGACGAAAACACCCACGGGCACCGCCCGGCTCATCCTTCGCCTGCGCTACCCGTGGGTGGGGGGCATTTGTGGACACCGAAAATCGCGCATCTAAATGTCATGTTCGGCCCAGCATCGACGACGGCGCCGAGTGAAGAAACGCCGGGGAAGTCAAGCATAAAAGGACCCCACAGCCCGTGGGCCTCGAAGAAAATCAAATGGGCCACGGCTCATGCTCACAAGGGGCTCAAAAATCGCCCATTTAGCCCTTCAGCGGCACGCCCAGTTGAGGCTTCAACGGCACGCCCTGCAGGGTCTTCGGCGGCACACCCCTTTGGGTGTTCAGCGGCACGCCCTTTTGGGTGTTCAGCGGCACACCCCATTTTTGGGGTTCAGCGGCACACCCATTTTGGGGTTCAGCGGCACACCCCTTTGGGTGTTCAGCGGCACGCCCTCGGGGCTGTTCAGCGGCACGCCCTCGGGGCTGTTCAGCGGCACGCCCTCGGGGGTGTTCAGCGGCACGGCTGTTTTGTGCTCCCAGCGGTACGCCCTTTTGGCTCCCCCACGGCACGCCTTTTCAGCTCGCCAGCGGCACAGCGTTGAAGCTTTTCAACGGCAAGACGACGTGAAGCCCATGCCCTATGCATCCTTGGCGCGCAGTGAGCTCTATGAGGTGTCAACCATGGGTTGGGCCACGCAGGCTACCCCACTGACATCCAGGACAGGAGCAGGTCAAACCCATCATCACAGCCGGCTTCCCGCCTTCGACGGTCGTGCTCGAAGTCGTCGGTGGCTGGGAGTATAAAAGCCTCCTGTTAAAACACAAAAAAGAGAGGGGGGAGAACGGCCAGAGACGAACAGAGAGAGGAGAAGAGGTTCCAACAGTAGAGGGCACACACAGGAGAAAGAGGAGAAGAAAGAAGAGAAGAAGAGGCCCTCCCGGCCTGTGCTCCGTCCGACGGCCACCGGGAAGAAACAAGAGTAAGAGAGAGAGAGCTTGTTGTATTGGGGGAAAGGGTTGGGGATAGTGGCCAATGTCTTAGGCCCGGATGTTTTCGTCTCTCTTGTATCCCATTCCTCCTGGGGGTTCTTTGTCCTTCTCCCTTTTGTCCATGGCCCCATCTGGGGGTTTGCTTTTGCAATATATATGTAGGGCCACGCCCTCTTGATTCTCATGAATGCAAACCATCCTCTCCGAGTTTCTCCTCGTTTTTTTTTTCTTTTGATGTTTTATGCTAGGCCTTGCGGGCTTTTGACGGACTATCCGTTCCTCCCTCCGTCTCCCCATCCCTCCGGCATCCTTAGGGTCCTCCACGTCAATGTAGGTCCCCCTCTGCTAACCTTGGCTCCGCGAGCTCCTCATTCCCTTCCATGGCCATCTACCATGTCCCCGGGCTTGAGGAGAAGGGGAGGTACCCTTACTTTCTTCCTGATCACCCAGTAACTAATAGGCCACTTCCGGCCTTGAAACCCCCCGTCTCTTCCTCCTCTTTTCCTGAACCGTCGTCAAGTCTCCCAGCCCATACATGCAGCCCCTTTCAAGCCCCCCAGCGGTGCACCTTTCCGGCCTTTGGCCGGCACACCTTTCCAGCCCTCAGCGGCACGCCTCATTGGCCTTGGCCTTCAGCGATACGCCCACCCTTGGCCTTCAGCGGCACGCCCATTGGTCTTAGCCTTCAACGGCACACCCTGTTCAGCCCTCAGCGGCACACCTCCCTGTTCGGCCCTCAGCGGCACACCCCCTGTTCAGCCCTTAGCGGCACACCCTTCAGTCCCTCAGCAGCTTATTCCTTGTCCAGTCCCAGTCCAAGCCCCTTAGATGTCTTCGGTCTGTCGTTCTCCTTCGTGTTTTCCGAGGCTCTGTAAAGGTGTTGCCCCCCCCCCCCCCCCGGGGGGGGGGGGGGGCCACCTCCAGTTGTCGGGTTCCGCCACATCAGGTGGGCGCGTTCCCTGTATCTCCCTTACGCCCTGGGTCAAGGGGAGATGCTGCCGAATTTTTGTGAGAAACTAATAAACAATTAAAAGAGGCAAAAGGAGGCAACAAACAAGCAAGATAACTGACGAAACCTTCCAACTCATCAAACCACTGCCGGCATCACGGCGAGAACTGAGCCGAGCCAACTAACTACCCGGCAGCCCGAACGTCCGACCCGTAAGAAAGAAGATCGAACGGAACAAAGAGAACGAACAAAGGGAGGAATTTTGTATAAAACCATATGAACGTTAAGATAAGAAGAAAAGAAAAGCCTTAAATCAAATAATCGAAAACTGATCAAACCTCCACCATCACGCCCTGATTGGCCCTTCAACGGTGCACTCTAGTCAGCCTCCAGCGTCATGATCACCTCACCCTTTCACCGGTACACCTCCCCTGGCCATCACCGTTGCAGCTTTCAGCGGCACACTCCTTGTTGCCTCCCAGTGGTACGCCCCCCGTTTCCCTTTGCCGGCACACTCTCCTGCTTTCAGCGGCACACTCCTTTCAACCCAGCGGTACACCCCTATTACCTTCCCCGGCACACTCCTCTCAGTCTCCAGCGGCACACACCCCCCCTTGTTACCTCCAGCGGTACGCCCTTATTGGCCTCAGCGGTACGCCCCTTTAAGCTCCAGCGGCACGCCCCTCGTTGCCTCCCAGCGGTACGCCCCTCCGTTTCCCAGCGGCACACTCCTGCCTCCAGCGGTGCACTCCTATTTCTCCTTCCCCGGTACACCACATACACACACAGATATATCATGATAAGGGCCTTAACAACAACAAATGAATTAATAAAATTACGCTAATCGAAGGACCCCGAATGTGCATCATTAATAATGATAAAAGAGGTGGGAGGGGTAATAAAAAAATAGTAAAGAAAATAATGATAGCAGTAACAACATTGATGAATAAAAGAAGAGAAATCATCCTGGACAAAGGCACAAAAAAGGGGTAGTAAATGGCAAATCAGAAATCAGAACATATAACTAAGAAGACCCCAAATAAAAGACGCTAGGGCCCACACTGCAGCCCCATCTCTCCCCGTGACCCGGGGCAAAAGGAACAATAATGCCGCCCTCTCAGGCCGGGCTCGGATCTTGGGAGTCATCCCGACATGGTCCGGTCCCGACCTAGTCTCGGGCCGACATCTCAATCAGACCGGGTTTGTTCCTCGTTCCGGACGCCCTCCGAGTCATCACAAAAATTGCCGGGTGCTCGGCAGAAATTTGAACTGATTCGTCCCGACTTTTCTCGCCGCGTTCCCATCACGGACCCGTGTCCGAACATGAAAGGTCCACGTGTGACCGACACGACCAGCGGTTTGTGGTCTGAATACCACCCTCAGCGTGATCTATTCCCTATCTCTCTCGCACAACTAGTATTATTCTTTTCGGCCGCGGGGCCCCTAATTTCGGCAATTAATCAAGGGTATTCCCTCGTATGGGGGATGTAAATGACGTCGTGACCTTTATGGCGCGACGGGATTCGGTCCCGACACGAACCACACAATCGCCTGACGAAGTCAGACCGAGCGCACCTTGGGCTCTTCGGAGCCCGAATAAATTGTCACTTCTGTGACTGGCACGCCCACGCACTCAATAGACGAAGCCACAATAAGCAAGCGAATTTTAGTGCGTCCACACGAACACAACAGCAGGTAATGTGTAGACTCTGCTTTGAACGATGCACAATATATAGACTTGAACGCGTGCAAGCAGTGTATAGACTTTGAGCGCGTGCAATGCAGCAGCTAGCTGATGTATAGACTTGGCGTTTGTGCAGCTAGCCGTTTTATAGACTTGGCGTTATGAAGCACACAGGCTGTACAGACTTGGTCCGATGTACAGACTCGAAGCATGTGAACACGACAATGTGCAGACTTGCTAGTGTATAGACTTGGTGAGCATGCAGCACCCAATGTATAGACTTGCCAAGGGAATGTATAGACTTGCCAAGTGATACAATGTTCAAACGGGATGTGCAGACATTGTAGCATGCAATGTATAGACTTGACCGATGCATAGAGACGCTACGTGAGACGCTAGACGCTGTACAGACTTTGAGTGAATGCATGCTGCAATGTATAGACTTGACCAACGCGTAGAGACGCTTAGTGAGACGGTGCATGCGATGCGATGTACAGACTTAGCATGAGACGCTAAGTGAGACGGAGCAATGTATAGACTTAGCGTATGAATGAAGAGCACTGGCTGTACTGACATGAAATAATGCATGGACTATACACATGCATGAAGAGCCCTGTCGATGTATAGACTTGATAATGCAATCTAGGGCGATGTACAGACTTGACTAATGCAATCTAGGTAAAACTCTGTACACACTATATATGCATGAAGAACACTAGCTCTGGCTGTATAGACTTGATCGAATGAATCAACCGGAGGTTGTACAGACTAGCCACTAAGGAATGTGCAGACATGCACACATGCACAATGAACTACAGCATAAACATATCAGCAGAGAAGCAATGCACCGATGCTATGCACAGACCTTAAATCATGCACAAAACAATTTATGCACATCAGCTAAAACATCATCAAGGCATAAGGCATACAGATCAAGCTCTCAATTGAAGATTAACCAAGTGATGACACTAATGTTGCTATCATCAAAACATCACTGCATCATCAAGGAACAAGGGGCACAACAATCTCCCCCTTTTTGATGATGGCAACACAATGAGTCACACTGACTCAGCAAAACAATCTGAACTCTGGTTGTGGCACCTCACATATGCATGAGCAGAATGAAACAGGTGGAAAGTCCACAGAACCAGAACTAGTTGCAAAACAAGATGGAAGATTCCAATAGTGTGGAGAGGAGTACATCTCAGGAATCAATCAACTGATAATGTAAAAGAAGTAAATGTAGCCAAGGGTAGGGGTGAGAAATAGTCAAAGCACAATACATCTCAAGGAATCAATCAGTCAACTAATAAGAGAGGATTGTCAATACAGTTCCTATTGATCAAGTTGTCAGAGGTGAGTCATATCATGAGGGATTTTAAGGCATGCACAACTACAATGAGTCTTAACATGAATAGACTCTCCTATCATAGAGGGTTATGAATTGGCAACTTAACCAATCTGATTTAATTATGATGTATACCAAATTTGTCAAATTAAACTCAATACTCATATCTGAATCCAAGTTTTAATAAAGGTGAACCAAATAGTCAGATAACACTCAAAATCAATCATCTTTATCTTACACACATGATCTCAATAGCTCCTTTAAAAGTTACACAGATTAGTACTGAGGTTAAACAATTTTATAAGAACATGAGTTGACAGAATTTTTCAATATATTTTCATTTGAAGCACATGATATTTTTCCTGAGTAATTTAAGTTGATCAACACCTTTTTACATGAGGCACAACACGTCTCAGGTGAAGTGACCCAGTTACTCAGTGTGATAATTGTCATTGCCTCTCAACATTGAGACCAGAGTTAGCAATAGAAATATCTTTTTACATGAGGAGACACCTTGATCAGAGGCCAGACTCCCCAGTTACTCGACACAAATATGCCATTGCTCTGTCAAGTTTTTCGATAATTTTTTATCAGAGATAACTATGGCACCTCATGACATAAGTTACTTTATTTCATTGATATAGAACTCAGTTTCTCAGTGACCGAGTCATTGCTCTGAATTCACAATTTTTCATTTAGTCAACATTTTTCAAGTTAATGTTTAACCACAGTACTCACTCTATGTATCTCTACCAAAGTAGCCTTGATTTCAAATTTTCAGATATCAGATGAGAGAGTCTAAGGTTTACATGACACATGTGGTTAAAGTTTATTAAACCTTATCATTCAGATATTTTCAAAGCATTTAAATGTAAATCTGAGAATACATAAATCTTATATCAGTCTGATTTAGTGGTTATTCTTAAACCTATATGATAAGAATTTCTACATGATTCAGACTGAATTGCATGGCCTGCAGCTTGAGTTCCTCAGATCAGATCAAAAAAAATTTAGCTGACCAACTAATCAACAGTAGAACCAAATCAGTCACACCAGCTAAGAGATATATGAAGGATGAGTATAAGCTGGTGGAAGAGTCAATCACCAATAGAGAAGAGCATTAGAAGAGAGTTTATCAACAAACAGTAGCTGAGTCTGGAATACAGACTGATCAGCTACTTTGGTGAAGACATCAGAGAATTCAATTGAAACAAACTGAGAGCAATAGAAGATCCAATATACTAGACAGGAGGATTTCAGGTGAAAGTGAATGAGATGATCAAAAACTTCCTCTGTCTAGATTCATCATGAAAATAGCAAGGCATGAGCAGCAGAATGGTTAATCAAGACTAGTTGAGCTCCCCCTGACTAAGTGCATGAAATGTAATGAAGGCACACTACATGATTTCAAACTTGACATTCAACTATGATTCATGCAAGTCAGACAGAAGAGAACTACTATAAGCATGATTGCGTAATTCTATTTCAGAAAACTTGAATTTAGCACTAACTGATCAACATGATATTTAGTCATTTCAAATTAACAATTTCAGATGATAAACTTTAAGGTGAGTGCTCAGAACTGACCTGAGAAATGCAATCCTAGGGTTCCAACTTTGAGTGCCTTGGCTTATTTACCCCTCTTATTCATTCCAAGGCACACCTGCAGCACATTAATCATTTTGATCCTGCAGGAACCCAAACAGTCTTGGGTCCTGCGTTAACCTTGACAGGTGTTCTGAATAATCTTTTAGCCATATTATCATCATGATCCATCAGGTAACAGCTATCCATGGAATGACCAAATTTTCCACAGTATCTACATGAAGGAACAAATTTTCTGGTCCTATAATGCATATCAGCAATAGTATGAGGTCCATGAAAATAATTATGAAATGTTCTGTTGTATGCATGGACAGTTCGTTTCTCATTCCTTGACAACCAACAGTTTGCAGATTTGTGACCAGGCTTATTACAGTTGAAGCATGAAATGTTTACACTTCTTGTTCTGGGGAATTCAGTAGATTTGAAATTAACATTATTTCCCTGAACATGCAAGCAGTCCTTGACTACATGACCATATTTCCCACACTCAAGGTGTAATGTCCCGGACCTTCCGGATCCTTCTTCATGGGTCCCGGATTTGGTTTCTCGGAGTGTCTAACTCTGTTGTGTCCGAAAGTTCGTTTCGGACATCTTTCATGTTCGGATCGGCGCGATCCGGAGTCGTTTCGGAGGCCCGGAGTGTGTCTGCGGCTTTTCCGATGTCTGTTGTCCGATTTCCGCGTGTGGGTTTCGGCGAATCCTTCGGAACCCTGTAGCGGGTGAACCAGGTCGTTCACCAGACCGCGAGTGGTACCGTTGCGATCAGCGCTTCGAGACGGTCGAGGAGGTGTATTTTTTCTATTTTTTGGTATTTTTGGTATTTTTCGGATTTTCTATTTATAGACTTTTTCTTTTTCCCTATTTTTTTCTTTTTCTTCTTTCTTCTTTCCTCCCCCGTGAGCGCAACGGTCACACCCCCCCCCCCTTCTTGCCCGTTGGACCCCGCGGCGCCCCTTCCTCCTCCGGCGACGGGTGGCGGACGACGGCGACGGCGCGGTGACGACGGCGGTGGCGAGAGGATCGTGACGGTGCCCCCATTGGCGCGTGGGAGAGGAGTTCGTAGTTGAGCTAGATTTGAAGATCGGCGACTTTCCGGCGGATTTCGAGCTTCATCGAGGTAGGGGGATGGATCCTTACCCTCTTTACAACGTTCCTCGTGATTTCTAGGCCGTGGGGAGGCCGACTGGGGTTAAATCCATGTCGGGAGGGTCGTTTTCATGCTTGGGGTTGGAGCGCCGGATCCATCGATTCAGGGTGTTTTTGATCGATTTGGGGGCTCTAGATGCATGCTAGGACGTTGTGGGATGATTCCCCGTCGTTTTCCCTTCACCAGGGGTGGTGAATGGGCGTGGTTTTGCATTTCCTGGACGTATTTCGCGAACCGGGCTCGGCCGGTTGTCGCGCTATAGTCCAGTGGCGCGTTTTTGATGAACGCGCCGTGTCGACCGAGCGCGTTCGTCCGAGAAGATGAACAGTGAGGCGGTTGGGAACGCGCCTGGTGCTGGTAGGGCGATCTCATGATCGCGCTATCCAAGACTAGCGCGTTCAGGTGTGAACGCGCTAGCCTTGGGCAGCGCGACCTGGAAGATCGCGCTAGCCATAGCTAGCGCGTTCTTCAGTGTCGCGCTAGGGGTACCTAGGGCGACCTTCCCCCTCCCCGGATCAGCAATTTTTCAGGTAGCGTGACCTCCGGTTGGGTGAGTTTGGGACCCAGTGTGGCGTGTGGCCCGAGGGTGGCCGTGGGCACCCAGTGAGAGCCACAGGGGCGCCCGAGATTCCCCGGAGGGTCGGTTACCGGTGGGGGTGCCGTGTGACTTGAGGGACGATCGGACCTCATATGTGTCCACGGCATCCGTACTTACCGTATGGTCATCGAGAGTCTGTGCTAGTGTTTGGTCGGTGGTTTCTGTGGATTAGTCCTTACTTCCAGTGACCCTACCACTAGTCGTAGCTTTCCCACGGCACGTGTGTGCTGGCTCGCCTGGGAGTGGCTGAGCGGCGTACCCGAGAGAGGCGGTGAGTAGGCTGGTTGCCGCAGGGCCCCCGCGTACTTCCGAGTCCGGGTTTAGGGGGAAATACCAGCTAGAGGACAGGCCTAGGACGTACGGTCTGAGTGTGCACACGAGGCTGAGGGTTCGGACCCGCGCTGACGAGCGTGACCTCAGCTAGTCCTTGTTTTGCAGTTACTTCTGGTTACTGAGCGTGTCTGAGGCTCGCGCCTGGGGCGTTGTAGCTGGACACTTGTGACGCGGTATAAGACGTCAGGGGACGCATCCGGTCGTTCTTCTAGTGGGTGGTGCTCCTGTTCGCTGGCAGGCATGGACTCGTGTTTTGTTGGACCGAGGTTCCGTAGTACGGTACTGTTAGAGTAGACGGCTTTTTCTGTTTATTTACTTTAGCTTGTCGGTTCTACCGTACTCTTGTTTGGTAGGGTTGTCTTCTTCTTTCTCGTTTTCCATGCGAGGTGGGGATTCGCGGGATCCCTACTGGGCCAATGAGATGAGGCTCACCCCTGCTCTTCAGGTGAGGCAGGGTCGACGGGAGGCGCGGCCGAGTATCGGCGTGGTTCTTCTAGCCAGGGTTAGTCGCCAGTCTGCCAGAGCCGGGGGATGCCCCGTGTAGTTGTACTCCGGGGGATGTCCCGTGTAGTTGTACTTTTCTTTCCTGTTGATTGTACTTTCTTTTGGACATGTGACACTGTGGACCTTGTAGCAGTTTATTTATTTATATTATTATGTGCATTTTATTTTAGATTATTGTGCTATTTCTGTGGTCATTGCAGCTTCTCTTGTACCCCCACACCACTCCTTTCTACCCTTCCGAGTCTTCGGACTCGTGGGTTGGCGGGCCGAGATTTGAGACGCGCCGGTTCCCTTCCGGTACTCGGATCCTCGGGTCGTCACAGCTGGTATCAGAGCGTAGGTTGTGGAGGTGCATCGGAACTTGGAACGAATTGCAGTGGTCCAGAAGGTCCATGAATGTCCTGTACAGTCGGCGACTGGCTTAGGGTCGTGTGTTTTATTGATTCCCGGTTGCTTTTCTTTGATGCCAGGTGTGTTATGGCGCCACGGAGGAGGACTCGTGCCCAACAGGGAGAGTCTAGTGGTGGTCCAGAGGAGCAAAGCAGGGCTTCAGTTTCCGAGGGTGTATCTGGAGATGCGAGAGCTCCAGGGATGGACGACTTCTTCCGAGGCATGTTTGAGTATGTGTTTCAGCGGCAGCAGGGAGATCATCAGCAGCAGGGTGGCGATGCTGGTGAGGACCGGGCTCGTGGTGGTCATGGTCGTGTACTGAAGGAGTTTCTGCTGTTCCAGCCTCCTTCTTTCAGTGGGCAGCCAGATCCTGAGGTGGCCAGAGAGTGGCTGGATGATGTTCGGCGGATTTTCAGCGCGATGGAGTGTCCTGAGGAGGAGCAGGTGGCGTTGGCTACTCATCGTCTTCAGGGAGCGGCCCGTACTTGGTGGACGTCAGAGTGGGGTTCAGTGCTCTGATCTCGTCCTCTTCGACAGATTACTTGGCAGGAGTTCGTCACGGCTTTCGAGCGTGCCTTCTGCCCGTCTTTTGTCAGGTCGCAGAGGTTGCGTGAGTTTATGGAGCTGACCCAGGGTGACATGACGGTGATGCAGTACCGTGCCAGGTTTATCGAGTTGGGCCGTTATGCTCCTCACATCATGGCAGATGAGGAGGTGAAGACCGATCAGTTTGTGGGTGGCCTGAGGCTAGAGTTGAGGCATCATCTTCTTGCGTCGGGGTTGACCACTTTGGATGCGGCATGTAAGGCAGCAGCGGCACTGGAGAGAGACTTGCAGAAGGTTCGAGGGCAGGGCAGCGCTAGTCAGGCGTAGGCAGATTTCAGCCAGCCGTCAGGGATGCAGCAGCAGAGTACCGTCCAGCTCTCAGTAGGTGGATCAGTGGCGACGCAGTCTACGGCTCCTGCGCCAGGGTCGTTGTAATATCCCGGACCTTTCGGATCTTTCTTCGTGGGTCCCGGATCTGGTTCTCGGAGCGTCCGGCTCTGTTGTGTCCGAAATTTCGTTTCGGACATCTGTCGTGTTCGGATCGGCGCGATCCGGAGTCGTTTCGAAGGCCCGGAGGCGTTCCGCGGCTTTTCCGCGTGTGTTTTCCGATTCCCGGCGTGTGTTTCGGCTTTTCCTTCGGACGCTCACTGCGGGTTAACTGGGCCGTTCACCCGGGCACGAGTGGTACCGTTGCGATCGGTGCGTTCCGAGGATTCCAGAAATGTATTTTTCTATTTTTTGGTATTTTTCCGAAAATTCGGATTTTCTATAAATCCTAATCCTTTTTCTTTCCTTTTTCCCTTTTCTCTTTCTTCTTCCTCTCCCTCTCTCTCGCGACCGTGAGCCCCCTCTCTCTCCCTCTCTCCCATTCGGACGCGGCGAGCCCCTCTCCGGCTACGGACGGCGGCGGGGCGACGGCGCGGACGCGTGGGCGACGGTGAGGCGATCTCGTGGGCGTGCGGCGAGCGTGGGAAGCGTGGGGAGTTCATGAAGCTTCGAGCGTTCTTCGTGATTCGTGATCGATTCGGCGGAGCATTCGCTCCATTGAGGTAGGGTGACGTTCCTTAGCCTCATGCCGTTCTTTTCCGTGATTTATAGGCCGTGGGGAGGCCGAGAGGGGATCATTTGAGCGTTTTTGGGTTTTTCCATGATTTGGGGAGAGCTCGCCCGATCTATGGATTCAATGCATGGATTCGTGTTTTGAGGGCCTAGAATCATGCTAGGGGTCCCCAGGGGTCTTCCCCTTTGTTTTCCCCCTCTCCTATGGAGGTATGGGGGCGTGGTTGGTTTTTTTTGGGCGTTCTTACCGTTTTCGGCCGCGGACTGAGAACGCGCTATACTCCAGTAGCGCGTTCTTGAGTGTCGCGCTGCCCCGACCGAGCGCGTTCATCGGAGAAGATGAACAGGTTGGCGGTTCGTGTCGCGCTATGGGGTCCTAGCGCGATCATCATTGTCGCGCTAGGAGGACCTAGCGCGATGGTCCCTGTCGCGCTAGGGTTCCCTAGCGCGATAGTCTGTGTCGCGCTATGGGGCCATAGCGCGACAACCCTTGTTGCGCTAGGGGACCCTAGCGCGACATGCCCTGTCGCGCTAGGTATCCCTAGCGCGATGTGGTTTGTTGTTGGGTGTTCCCCTTGGGCCGTGTGTGCGTCCCGGGCACCCCGTGGAGTTCCGTGACCGTGTCTTTGGTGTCCGGAAGTCCCGTTTGCCTCGGTCAGGCGTTTGACCGTGGGCCGTGCGTCTGTTTCTTTTCTGACCGTGGTCACCGTGCGACGGGGCTGGTGTGTGGGGTGATTCCCACCTGTTGTCGGGTTCGGACGTCATTTTCCGTTGACTTGAGAGTCTACTCCTTCAGTGACCCTCCACTAGTCATAGCCTACTAGTACGCGGGTGCTAGTCGCACCAGGGAGTGGTGTACGGGCCGACCTTTCGAGACGGTTTGTGGACCGGTTACCGTTGGGCCCGACGTCTTGCAGCCAGAGTCCGGCTGAGGGGAAAATCGGTCAGAGGGCCAGACCTGGGACGCGTGGTCTGTGTGTGCACACGTGGTTGGGGGCGGTTGGACCCACGTCGACGGGCGTGACCCCAGCTAGTCACTTGTTTGTGGTTACTTGTACGGTGTTTGCGCCTCGGGTAGGACCTACCACGTCAGGCGGTTCACCTGCGGTGCGGTGTAAGACGTCAAGGGACGCTGCCGGCTGTGCTTTTAGTGGGTGGTACTCATGTCGAGTACGGAGTGTCAGACTGTCAGTCGTGTGTTTCCGACCTTCGGGTTTTACGGTTCGACCGTTGATTTCGGTCTTCTCGTACCGTGGCACGTGTGTCGGTTTGCGTGCCGTAGGGTCTAGTTCTGTAGAGTACAGGGCTTTCCTTTCCGAGGTACTTTCCTACCGCTAGAGTAGTGGTTTCTCGTTTTACGAGGTAGGGTTCGAGTGATCCTTACTGAGTCTTGTTCCGAAACTCATTCTCTGCGTGTTTTCACCGTGTTTCAGGTGAGGCGCCACCTTCGGGGAGCGCGTCAGGAGCGCAGCGTGGTGCGGGTGCCCAGAGGTAGTGCCAGAGGTCAGAGCCGGGGTATGCCCCGTGTAGCTGTACTTTTCTTTCTTGTCACTGTACTAGTCGTGGACTACTGTTGCTGTTGTTGTTATTTTATTGTGGACCATGTAAATTGTTAATTTATTTCCTGTTTAATTTCTGTAATTATTTGTGATACTTGTGTAGTTTCCACACCATCCTTTTAACCCTTCCGAGTCTTCGGGCTCGTGGGTGGCGGTGCGAGTCTCGGGTTATCGGACCTTCCCGGTAATCGGATTCTCGGGTCGTTACAGCTGGTATCAGAGCGCGGTTGTGGAATTACATGAGAATCATAGGTAATTGTAGTGGTCCACTAGTCCACAACGATGATGTACATGTGACGCTGGCATTGGGCACCGCGTGTTTTATTCTGACATTGCCGTTTTCGTGTTTTCTGTCTTGTGCTTCAGGCGCGAGGATGGCGCCGAGGAGGAGTTCTCGCTCTCAGCAGGGGCAGTCGGCTGGAGGTCAGGAGATCCAGCAGGGGGTCCAGAGGGACCAGGAGGAGCATAGCAGAGTTCCGGGAGCTACCGAGGCCGCGGATGCTGCGAGGGCTCCGGGGGCCGAGGATTTCTTCCGTGGCATGTACCATCTCATGTCTCAGCAGTTTGGCGGAGAGGCTGCTGAGGGCTCGTCAGTCAGGGGTGGGCCAGGCCGAGCAGTGAGGGACTTCATGCAGTTCCATCCACCTTACTTTAGCGGCCAGGCAGACCCTGATGCGGCTCGTGATTGGCTCGATGAGATGGAGCGGGTGTTCAGTTCTGCGAAGAGTACTGCCGAGGACAGAGTGGTGTTGGCCTACAATCAGTTGCAGGGTACGGCTCGGAGGTGGTGGTCTTCCGAGTGGAAGACGTCCTTTCAGCTTCGTCCACTTGAGCAGGTCGAGTGGGGTGACTTTGTCAGTGCTTTCGAGCGTACGTACTGTCCAGACGTCGTTGCTACGCAGCGGATGCGGGAGTTTCTGGAGCTGGTGCAGGGTGACATGTCCGTGTTGCAGTACAGGGCCATTTTTTGTCGAGCTGGGTCGGTACGCACCTCATATCATGGAGCATGAGAGGGTGAGGACGACGCAGTTTGTGCAGGGCTTGAGGCTGGAGCTGAGGCACCATTTGATCACGAATGGGGGCACTGATCTAGAGACAGCGTCTCGTGTTGCGATTTCCCTGGAGATGGATATGCAGAGGACTCGAGGACCGATCAGCCAGGGGCAGTCTTTGTCAGGTCGCAGCCAGCAGTCGGCTACCCAGCAGCAGGGTTCCTTCCAGCATGCGATGAGTGGTTCAGGAGTGCCGGCACATGCAGCTTCGGTGACAGGATCTGCGTCCTTCGGCTCGAAGGTCAAGAAGCTCTTCAAGAAGGGGTTCGGCAAGAAGAAGTCCAGAGATCAGGGGCAGGCTTCATCGGGCAGTGTACAGCAGCCGATTCCTTTGCAGCGTCAGGGATCAGTGGGTGGATCGCGAGGACCTTGTCCACGGTGTGGTGGTATCCACCCAGGCAGGCAGTGCACGGCGCCGATCATCTGTTTTCGGTGTGACCAGCCAGGGCATATGGCGCGTGACTGTCCTCAGAGGCCGCCGCAGCAGCAGGTTCCCCAGCAGCAGCAGCAGCAACAGGGACAATATCCGCCGCTATCCAAGTCAGCTAGTGTGGGAGGTAGGCAGAGGGCTCGTGGCCAGATCACGCACTTGACCAGGGCAGAGGCAGTGGCGTCGCAGCTCGTGGAAGGTACCGTTCAGATTTTGGGTTGTGCGGCTCGGGTTTTATTTGATTCTGGCGCGTCTCATTCGTTTATTTCGGAGGATTTCGCGTCGAGCGTCGAGGAGCCGGTGACCCAGTTGTCCTGTGATTTGGCAGTGGAGTTGCCTTCGGGTGATTTTATGATCACTCCGTATTGCTTCGACCAGGTTCCGGTGTGGATCGATGGGCGGAGTATGCCAGGCAGGTTGTATGCGTTGCAGCTTCAGGATTACGATGTGATTCTAGGCATGGATTGGCTCGAGACTCATGGAGCGGTGGTGGATTGTGGAATGAAGAGGGTCTACTTCCAGCATCCGAGCAAGAGGACCTTCTATTTCCAAGGTATCCGTTCCGCCTCTTCTCGATTCCTTATCTCTGCTATTCGAGCCCGTCGATTGCTTGATTCAGGTTGTCAGGGTTTTCTCGCGTCTGTGGTTGTGTCTGACCGGATGGAACCGAATGTCGAGGACATTGCGGTGGTGTGCGAGTTTCTCGATGTTTTTCCTGAGGAGTTGCCTGGATTACCTCCCCAGCGGGAGATCGATTTCGTGATTGAGGTTGTACCTGGTACGGGACCTTTGGCGAAGGCTCCCTACCGTATGGCCCCCGCTGAGTTGAGGGAGCTGAGGGCGCAGTTGCAGGAACTGCTGGCCAAGGGGTATATTCGTCCGAGCTTTTCCCCTTGGGGTGCGCCCGTGTTGTTTGTGAAGAAGAAGGACGGTAGTCTGCGGCTATGCATTGACTACCGGCAGCTGAATGAAGTGACCATTAAGAACAAGTATCCGTTGCCGCGAATTGATGACTTGTTCGACCAGCTTCAGTCTGCGCGAGTGTTCTCGCGGATTGATTTGCGGTCTGGTTACTATCAGCTGAGGATTCGTGAGCCCGATGTGGAGAAGACTGCATTCAGTTCGAGGTACGGGCATTATGAGTTTCTGGTGATGCCGTTTGGGCTCACCAATGCCCCAGCTGCCTTCATGGACTTGATGCAGAGGGTGTTTCATCCGTTTTTGGACCAGTTCGTGGTCATCTTCGTGGATGACATCCTTGTTTATTCGCGCTCTGCTGAGGAGCATGCGTACCATTTGGGTGTGGTGCTGCAGACGTTGCGAGATCACCAGTTGTATGCGAAGCTCAGCAAGTGCGAGTTTTGGCTCAGCGAGGTGCACTTTCTGGGGCATGTGATTTCTGGTGATGGCATTTCCGTGGATCCCGCCAAGGTCGAGGCTGTGATGCAGTGGCCGAGGCCGAGGTCGGTGACGGAGATCCGGAGTTTCTTGGGGCTTGCGGGTTATTATCGCCGATTTATTCAGGATTTTTCCCGCATTGCGACCCCGATGACGAGGCTCACGCGGAAGGATGTGCCTTTCGTTTGGTCCGAGGAGTGTGAGCAGAGCTTCAGTGAACTGAAGAGATTGCTCACCTCAGCTCCGGTGTTGGTTTTGCCTTCTGGATCGGGAGGTTTTGTGGTGTGTACAGATGCTTCCGGCGTCGGATTGGGTGCTGTTCTGATGCAGCATGGTAGAGTGGTGGCTTATGCATCTCGGCAGCTAAAGCCCCATGAGGAGAACTACCCTACCCATGGCCTTGAGTTGGCGGCGGTGATCTTTGCGCTGAAGATCTGGAGGCATTATCTGTACGGTGAGAAGTTCGAGGTGTTCACTGACCATCAGAGTTTGAGGTATGTGTTCTCGCAGCGAGATCTGAACCTCAGACAGAGGCGTTGGATGGAGTTCATGAAGGACTATGACTTCACCTTGTCTTATCAGCCGGGCAGGATGAATGTCATTGCCGATGCCTTGAGTCGGAAGGTGGCGGTCAGTACCTTGATGCTGAGGAAGTGGAGGCTCTGGGAACAGGTGCCCGAAGTTTCCTTCAGGCTCAAGATTCCCCAGGAGCGAGGGTTGGCAGTGCTTGCGAGTCTGACTGTCACTCCTGCTATCCGTCGTCAGGTGACAGAGGCTCAGCATGCAGACCCTGAGTTGCCCCGGATTCTTGCGATGGCTGACGTGGAGCTCGGCGAGGACGGTGCTGCGAGGTTTCGCGGCAGGTTGTACGTCCCAGCGGAGGAGCAAGTTCATCGTGCGGTGTTACGCGAGGCCCATGGGAGCAGGTACACTGTACACCCGGGTGCGACGAAGATGTATCGGAACTTGTGGAGGCAGTTTTGGTGGCCTGGCATGAAGAGAGATGTCGCCGAATTTGTGGCCAGGTGCCTGATCTGTCAGCAGGTGAAGGCGGAGCATCAGCGACCAGGAGGTACTCTCCAGCCCTTGGATGTTCCTGCTTGGAAGTGGGACCATGTGACCACGGATTTTGTAGTGGGGTTGCCAAGAACCCCGAGTGGGCAGGACAGTATTTGGTTGCTGGTGGATCGGCTGACGAAGGTGACTCGATTGTTACCGGTCAAGGTCAGCTGGAGCGTGTCCAGGTTGGCTCGTCTGTATGTGGAGCGGATCGTGCCGTTGCATGGGGTTCCCATTTCGATCGTGTCGGATCGAGATCCGCGCTTCACTTCTGGGTTCTGGAGGAGTTTCCAGCGAGCTCTTGGCACGAAGTTGGCCTTTAGCTCGGCGTATCATCCTCAGTAAGATGGTCAGTCTGAGAGGACCATTCAGACTTTGGAGGAGATGCTGAGATCATGCTGCCTGGAGTGGCAGGGGAGTTGGATTCATCACCTACCGTTGGTGGAGTTTACCTATAACAACAGCTATCATTCGAGCATCGGCATGGCTCCTTATGAGGCACTGTATGGGCGTCCTTGTCGGACTCCGCTTGATTGGTTTGAGGTGGGTGAGCGTGTTTTGACGGGACCAAAATTGGTGCAGCAATGTGTGGATGTTGTGCACCTGGTTCGTCAGAACATGTTGGCGGCCCAGAGTCGGCAGAAGAGCTATGCTGACCGTAGGAGGTAACCCCTCGAGTTCGCCGTGGGCGATCATGTGTTCTTGAGAGTTTCTCCGATGAAGGGGGTGATGCGTTTTGGACGGCGTGGGAAGCTGAGTCCCCGCTATATTGGTCCTTTCACGATTGTGGAACGCATCGGTGAGGTTGCTTACCGGTTGCAGTTACCTCCTGAGTTGGCGTCGGTGCATGACGTGTTCCACGTCTCGATGTTGCGGAAGTATATGCCCGATGACTCTCATGTGCTCGAGTTTTCTGTTTGGCCTGAGGTGACTCCAGATCTTTCTCTCCCAGAGTTTCCGATCCGCGTGGAGGATAGGCGAGAGCAGCGCTTGCGGAACAAGGTCATTCCCTTGGTGAAGGTCGTGTGGCAGCGACACTCTGGTGGTGAGGCTTCGTGGGAACGTGAGGACGAGATGCGTCAGCAGTTCCCGTATCTATTTGAGTGAGTCTTCCTCTTCTTTCCCCTTGGGTTGTTCTCAATTTCGAGGACGAAATTCCTTAAGGGGGGAGGGATGTAATATCCCGGACCTTTCGGATCTTTCTTCGTGGGTCCCGGATCTGGTTCTCGGAGCGTCCGGCTCTGTTGTGTCCGAAATTTCGTTTCGGACATCTTTCGTGTTCGGATCGGCGCGATCCGGAGTCGTTTCGGAGGCCCGGAGGCGTTCCGCGGCTTTTCCGCGTGTGTTTTCCGATTCCCGGCGTGTGTTTCGGCTTTTCCTTCGGACGCTCGCTGCTGGTTAACTGGGCCGTTCAGAAGGACAATCTGATTTTCAACTAACTTCTGATGGAAGATTATCGTTCAAAGATAGAACTTGTATACCTGATTATCCGGAATTAAAGAAGAAGATCTTAGATGAAGCTCACCGATCAAGGTACACTATTCATCCAGGATCAACCAAAATGTACCAAGATGTAAAGAGGAACTTTTGGTGGCCTAATATGAAAAGAGAAATAGCAGACTATGTATCACGCTGTCTCACGTGCCAACAGGTCAAGGCGGAACACCAAAAGCCTGCGGGAAAACTACATCCTCTAGATATTCCTAAGTGGAAATGGGAGGATATTGGTATGGACTTCATCATGGGTTTGTCTAAATCTAAAGGAGGACATGATGGAATCTGGGTTATCATTGACCGATTGACTAAATCGGCACATTTCTTGCCAATCAAAAGCCGATGGTCAATTGATGTGCTAGCTGCACTATACATCAAAGAAATCGTCAGGATACATGGAATTCCTGTCTCAATCGTGTCTGATAGAGATCCCCGTTTTACTTCTCATTTTTGGAAGGGATTACAACATTCATTGGGGACAAGGCTCAACTTTAGTATTGCTTTTCACCCACAAACGGATGGTCAGACCGAGCGAACTAATCAAGTTGTTGAAGATATGCTGAGAGCATGCATTATTGACTTTGGAGGAAGCTGGCATGACCACTTACCTTTAGTTGAATTTGCATATAATAATAGCTACCAAGCTAGTATCCAAATGGCACCTTTCGAAGCCTTATACGGAAGGAGTTGCCGATCTCCCATATGTTGGAACGAAGTTGGAGAGAAACAACTATTAGGTCCAGACATGGTAAGGGATACAACCGAGAAGATACAAGTAATCAGGGAAAGATTACAAGTTGCTCAGACCAGGCAAAAGGCTTATGCAGATACAAGAAGAAGAGATCTTGAATTCCAAATCGGAGATCATGTATTTCTCAAGATATCCCCTGGACGTGGCATACGGAGATTTGGTGTTAAGGGCAAGCTTACGCCAAGATTCATCGGACCATTTGAGGTACTCGAAAGAGTTGGCGAGGTTGCTTATCGCATCGCGTTGCCTCCTCAGTTGTCCGAGGTACACAATGTATTTCACATATCTATGTTGAAGAAATATGTACACGATCCATCTCATATTATTGAACATGGAGATCTGGTGATCCAGAAAGATCTCACATATGAACAGAAGCCTATGAAGATATTAGATCGAGAAATACGAGCTCTAAGGAATAAGGTTATTCCCATGCTCAAGGTGCAATGGAATAAGAATCTTGAACGCGAAGCGACATGGGAGACCGAAGAATCTATGAAGAAACGATTTCCCGAGTTATTCTAAGAGGTATATGTTCTACGCTCTCCACATGTATAAGTATATATATATTGAATTTGGGGACCAAATTCTTTTTAAGTGGGGGAGGGTGTAGCAACCCTGATAAATGAATATTTGTAATAAATTAAAAACATATATATTACAGTAGTGATACAGATAATGAGAATAGGATTAACCAGAAGAAGTAAAACAAAATTAAAATAACGCCTCTTATTAGGGCGTTAATTCAATAAGAGACGCCTCTATAAAAGGCGTGACTAAAGAAAGGACGCCCACACATGCGGTCGTCAACTCTCACAGCCAAATAGGCAAGTAAAAGAAACGCCCATATATGGGGCGTGTTTCAAAGACAAGGAACGCCCTTATCCAAGACGTTTCTTAAGAAACGACCTGAACTAGGTCGTCAATTCAAGAATCGACGCCCTGACCAAAGGCGTTAATTCCATTCGAGTTCCGTTCGACACGGGAGCTTATCCAGGGAAGGATTATGTTAATCCAGTAAGTATTTAATAGGGCAAGGACTCTATATTGGAAGCATTACTTCTACTAGAACACTAACTCTAATAGGACTTCCAAAGTCTTATAAATAAACTTGTTCGGCCAACCCTAAATCCATTTGATCGAACGTCTGCTGCTAGGTACGTGAAGAATAAACTGTTCTTCTTATTTTCTTTTGTTTTCTTTTCTTGCTTCAGATTATGTGAAGAATAATTATGTTCTTCTTGTCCAGGAAACTCTGCTGGTGCCGAAGAATAGGTAATATTCTTCTATCTTCTTAAAACATCGATTACAACTATGAAGATTATTAACATCTTCATCTTCCCTCTTTTTCTCTTCCTCTACAGGTTCTGTAGCGTGAAGATCTTTGAAGAACATTTGTTCTTTTTCCGGCTGCTGCTGCTGCTGTTGCGGATTTTCGTTGCAACAGAGCTCATCTTTTATCTCATCCTTCACGTTCCATTAAAGGTAGGATTTTCTCAAGTCACTGTAGCCCAAACTAAATTGATACAGTATAATAATTATCATGCATATACATGGTTTGGTTTACTATAGTTTCTGAACGAGTTTCTGTTAATTTCTTGAAAGAAACGTCCTTACCAAGGGCGTGACTATGAAATACACGCCCCAGACTAGGGCGCTACTTCGCAAGTCACGACCCTTCCCAGGTCGTCAATTTCATATTTGACGCCCTGTACACAGGCGTAAATTTCATGTAAATCTTAAGAACTGATTATCAAATCAATAATTGTTAACGGTTAAAAGTCAATAAACATGAAACATCAAATCTGATATACTGCATGTGAATTCCTGCCAATTTTCCTGTCATGATTATATGATTGTTATCCTTGATTATCGTGCAAATCTTGCTAATTCCTGATATTTCTTGAATTCACGACCTAGACTGGGTCGTTTTTCCCTGTGGTAACGCCCCATCACAGGGCGTGAATTAAAAATAAACGCCCCTTACTAGGGCGCGTATCTGTTAAAATCCTGGAATATATATTCTGAGAAAATAAGAATTTAATGATTAACGCCCCTGCCAAGGGCGCGTTTTTGATAATTTTTGAAAATAAATATATTCTGAAAAATATTGTAAATAAAAGACGCCTGCTACAGTAGTCGTCAACTCTTGAAGAAACGCCCCTGACGAAGGCGCGTTTTAGATAAATTATTGAATTATTGAAAATTCTGCAAAACGGACCATATGTAAACGCCCTTCTGTTAGGCGTTAATTACTTGAGAAACGACTTGACCTAAGTCGTTATTTTACTGTAAACTGATTTTTCCTCTGATTTGCTAACCGATGGTTTTATATATCATAATATATATATATATCGGCACTATTCTCCACTCCGTGAGTATAGTCCCACTTTTCACGGTGTTTTATCGATCACACTCAATTCTCATTGACATACAAGCTCTCCATTGGACATTCCGTTCCTTTGGACTAGCGAGTTAGTCATAGAGACCTCCGTAAGACTCCTCGTAGCCTTGGATTCCCTCAAGGCCGACTGAGCTGGTTGTACCCTAAAAACCCATTACACCATTGATGCCATGTCACTCTAAAGAAACATGGTATACCGGCCCTTATGATTGTACAAAGAGTATATCATAAGAAAATTCTTAATGGGATGATGATATCATGCCATATCATGTCGTTCTTGTAAACCCCAATTCTATGATAAGAATGAGGGTATCTTACTTTGATATACTGATCATGTGGACCTCAATTCTATATAAAGAATGTCCATATTGATTTGTCATGGTACCTAAGTTAAGGGAACCATATTCTACCTAGTTTTATCGATATCATGATTATACCGTTATTATCGCCATTCTATGTCCTTTGTCATATTTTGGACTCTATTCTATCTAAGTTGTCATACGTGTCTACAAGCTTGATTATTGAAATTCTATGTTGGCTATAAACAAGAGTGGATGTCAAAACACATGATAAATGCCTGCGCATATAGGGCCCGATCTGGTCCTGGGAGGAGCACCCGAAAGTACTTGTGCCCATGGGAGTTAAAATGATAAGGTATCTGGCATTATACCGAGTACTTGACTTGCTTGATTAGACATTCCACACACATCTTGTACTTGAATCGTACTTGACTTTACATGAAATGCGTGGCCCGAAAGAGGGTAATTTACTTGCTTGATACATGATAGCCAAAGTTCTTGACATGACTCGATAATTGTACTTGCTTGAATATCTTGAATAAACTTGTTATCTTGTTGAAAGTTCATGAAAGTTCATCTTATTTCCTTGAAATTACATTCTCTCTATCTTGTCGTTTCATGCGAGCATGCATAGCCTTATTGCATTCATGAAAATGTAATTACTTAAACCCCTTGCTAGTACTTGAGATATAATTTCCTACTGAGCGTTCGCTCATTCCGTTTGTCCCTTTCTACTTTTCAGGTAAGTCCGACGACGATGGAAGTCAATCGGATGGGAATGGTCAAGAGTGAAAGTGATAGAGCTTCTGCAAGTGTCGTCTAGTCTTTTCCATGGTTTCTTGAGTCAAAAATGTATTCTTTTCCTTTTTGTTAAACAGAGTATTGGATTTGTAATAGTCTATCCATTATGAAATAAAGGATTGGGTTATCTTGCTATTTTGCGCATCTCTGTCTTTGTGTCGAATACACGACCACTCTGATTGACATGATTGATATGGACACGTCGCGCATCTCCGGGTATCTTCCGCGCTCGGGGCGTGACAGTCTTTGTGGTATCAGAGCCTAAGGTATTCAATTCCTAGGAAACCCAAGTCCAAGGATAGGTTTCAAAACCCTTAACCAAGTGAGAGTGGGTAGAACCAAGGGTTAAATGATCAATGAGTCCTTTATAAGATTATAGTGACATAATACTAACATAGCTATTGTAATTGTAGGATAATGGCTGCCGAACGTGCTCAATGGCGCAACATGCAGCGTACCCTTCAAGGGATGACCCAAGTGCTACAACAGGTAGCACAAGGTGGTGCTCCACGAGCTGGAAGCTTACACCAAGCATTCAAGAATATGAATCCCCCGAAGTTCATGGGATCGACCGATCCAGACGATGCCGAGCATTGGGTTCGAGAGATTGAACGTATATTCCGTGTTATGCAATGCACGGATCAGGACAAAGTCTTATTAGCTACTTTCCAGTTAGAAAAAGATGCTAGATGCTGGTGGGAGTCGATTGAAGCTACTATTGACCCAACTCAAGTTACATGGGGTGAATTCGTTGAATATTTCAACGCCAAATATTTCTCTGATAGGGTCCAGGAAAAGAAGGCCGCCGAATTTGCCGCATTAAAGCAAAGATCTTTATCGGTGGCTGATTATGAAGCACAGTTCTCCAGACTGTCTAGATATGCTAAGCATTTAATTAGCACGGAAAAGATGAAAGCCCGTAGATTTCTTAATGGGCTTAGGCCCCACTACATTACTCAACTGGCGCCTATGGATATCCAAGTTTATGCTGAAATAGTGCGCCGAGCTCAGTTGCTTGAAGATGCCACGGAACTATCTGATAGGATCCGTGGGAAAGACAAAAAGGAGCAAGTCACAAGTTCGGGTTCTTTTAAACCTAACTTTAAGAAGAGGCCCAATAATGGAGGTTCTTCCTCTCAAGATCAGAAGTACAAGAAATCCAAGCCTTTCTCTATCACCACTACCCCTTCAAACGTAGTATGCAAGCATTGTGACAAGGCTGGTCACAAAACAGAAGAATGCTGGAGGAAATTAGGAGCATGTCTCCGTTGTGGGAGTCGTGAACATCGGATTCCCGATTGTCCATTAATGAATGACCAAGACGGTGAGGGTAAACGCCCAGTGACAAGGAACGCGCGTCTTCATGCAATCCAAGAGACCGAACCAGAAGAAGAAGGCGGATTGGTGGAAGGTACATTAAAAATTTGTTCCAAATATGCACATGTCTTATTTGATACGGGTGCATCGCATTCCATTATTTCCAAGAAGTTTGCTGACCCATTACCTCTAGAACCAGAATGGATGAAGTTAATATTGTCTACTCCTCTCGGAAGCGAGACGGATATCACACATCATTACCAAAACTGTGAGGTATTGGTTCAAGGAAAGAATTTTCCTATTGATCTTATCTGCTTAGATCTAAAAGCGTATGATGTTATACTAGGAGCAGATTGGTTATCCAAATACCAGGCAACGGTTGATTGCCGTGATAGCAAGATTGTTTTCAAGGAATTTCCGGAACTGACTTATACTAGTCCTAAGAGTCGAAGCAAATCCCCTCTTATTTCGGCTCTTCGAGCAAGCAAGCTCGTCAAGAAAGGATGTGTATCCTTCCTTGCTTTTGTCACTATTAAAGAAGCTAAAGAAACCAAGATAGAGGACATTCAGGTAGTGCGAGAATTTCCAGACGTATTTCCGGAAGATTTGCCGGGATTACCCCCTCAAAGAGATGTAGCCTTCACCATTGACTTAGTCCCTGGTGCTGGTCCCGTTTCAAAGGCACCATATAGAATGTCCCCTGCTGAACTCAAGGAGTTGAAGGAGCAGTTGCTGGAACTAATCCGAAAAGGGTTTATTAGACCAAGTACTTCCCCGTGGGGAGCACCAGTCTTATTTGTAAAGAAGAAGGATGGATCCATGAGATTGTGTATCGACTATCGACAGTTGAATCATCTTACTATCAAGAACAAGTATCCACTGCCGAGAATCGATGAGTTATTTGATCAGATTTCAGGATCCAAATATTTTTCCAAGATTGATCTCAGGTCGGGATATCATCAATTAAGAATCAAGGACGATGACATTAACAAGACTGCATTCAGAAGCATGTATGGCCATTACGAATTTGTTGTTATGCCTTTTGGACTAACAAATGCCCCTGCTGCCTTTATGCAGTTAATGAATAGCATATTCAGGCCTTACTTGGATCAATTTGTAGTAGTCTTCATTGATGATATATTGATATATTCCAAGACTAAGGAAGAACATGAAGAACATTTGAGGATTGCATTGCAAGTCTTGAGGACAAATCAATTATATGCTAAACTCAGCAAATGCGAGTTCTGGCTTGAAGAAGTGGCTTTTCTCGGACATGTCATATCCAAGGACGGTTTATCTGTAGATCCGTCAAAGGTTGAAGCTGTAAGAAACTGGGAAAGACCCACTAATGCAAGCGAGATCAGAAGTTTCTTAGGTCTTGCAGGCTATTATCGGCGATTCATCAAAGATTTCTCTAAGATCGCCGTACCACTTACAAGATTAACTCGTAAAGAGATCCGATATGAATGGAGTGAGGAATGTGAAAGAAATTTCCAAACTCTCAAGGATCATCTCACTACAGCTCCAGTCTTAGCTCTACCGATAGAAGGAGAGAAATTCGAGGTCTACACTGATGCTTCTAGCATTGGCCTCGGATGTGTCCTAATGCAACAAGGAAATGTCATAGCATACTCTTCACGTCAGCTGAAGAAGCATGAGGAAAATTACCCCGTCCATGACTTAGAACTGGCCGCAGTAGTATTTGCCTTAAAGATATGGAGACACTATCTCTATGGAGTACAGTTCACTGTATACTCCGATCACAAAAGTCTCAAATATCTATTTTCACAAAAGGAACTAAACATGAGACAAAGACGCTGGCTAGAATATCTCAAGGACTTCGACTTCAATATACAATACCATCCCGGAAAGGGTAATTATGTTGCTGATGCCCTTAGTCGAAAGCCGAGAGCAATGATAGCAAATTGTATGATGCAAGAATGGAGGTTACTTGAACAATTCTCCGAGCTCAATATAAGCTTGGACATGGAATCCAAATTTGTCACACTATCTCATGTAAGCATACAGTCAGATTTGTTATCTGAGATACAAACACTTCAGGATGATGATCCTATGTTAGTAGAAATCAAGGGCAGATTAGAAGGACAATCTGATTTTCAACTAACTTCTGATGGAAGATTATCGTTCAAAGATAGAACTTGTATACCTGATTATCCGGAATTAAAGAAGAAGATCTTAGATGAAGCTCACCGATCAAGGTACACTATTCATCCAGGATCAACCAAAATGTACCAAGATGTAAAGAGGAACTTTTGGTGGCCTAATATGAAAAGAGAAATAGCAGACTATGTATCACGCTGTCTCACGTGCCAACAGGTCAAGGCGGAACACCAAAAGCCTGCGGGAAAACTACATCCTCTAGATATTCCTAAGTGGAAATGGGAGGATATTGGTATGGACTTCATCATGGGTTTGTCTAAATCTAAAGGAGGACATGATGGAATCTGGGTTATCATTGACCGATTGACTAAATCGGCACATTTCTTGCCAATCAAAAGCCGATGGTCAATTGATGTGCTAGCTGCACTATACATCAAAGAAATCGTCAGGATACATGGAATTCCTGTCTCAATCGTGTCTGATAGTGATCCCCGTTTTACTTCTCATTTTTGGAAGGGATTACAACATTCATTGGGGACAAGGCTCAACTTTAGTACTGCTTTTCACCCACAAACGGATGGTCAGACCGAGCGAACTAATCAAGTTGTTGAAGATATGCTGAGAGCATGCATTATTGACTTTGGAGGAAGCTGGCATGACCACTTACCTTTAGTTGAATTTGCATATAATAATAGCTACCAAGCTAGTATCCAAATGGCACCTTTCGAAGCCTTATACGGAAGGAGTTGCCGATCTCCCATATGTTGGAACGAAGTTGGAGAGAAACAACTATTAGGTCCAGATATGGTAAGGGATACAACCGAGAAGATACAAGTAATCAGGGAAAGATTACAAGTTGCTCAGACCAGGCAAAAGGCTTATGCAGATACAAGAAGAAGAGATCTTGAATTCCAAATCGGAGATCATGTATTTCTCAAGATATCCCCTGGACGTGGCATACGGAGATTTGGTGTTAAGGGCAAGCTTACGCCAAGATTCATCGGACCATTTGAGGTACTCGAAAGAGTTGGCGAGGTTGCTTATCGCATCGCGTTGCCTCCTCAGTTGTCCGAGGTACACAATGTATTTCACATATCTATGTTGAAGAAATATGTACACGATCCATCTCATATTATTGAACATGGAGATCTGGTGATCCAGAAAGATCTCACATATGAACAGAAGCCTATGAAGATATTAGATCGAGAAATACGAGCTCTAAGGAATAAGGTTATTCCCATGCTCAAGGTGCAATGGAATAAGAATCCTGAACGCGAAGCGACATGGGAGACCGAAGAATCTATGAAGAAACGATTTCCCGAGTTATTCTAAGAGGTATATGTTCTACGCTCTCCACATGTATAAGTATATATATATTGAATTTGGGGACCAAATTCTTTTTAAGTGGGGGAGGGTGTAGCAACCCTGATAAATGAATATTTGTAATAAATTAAAAACATATATATTACAGTAGTGATACAGATAATGAGAATAGGATTAACCAGAAGAAGTAAAACAAAATTAAAATAACGCCTCTTATTAGGGCGTTAATTCAATAAGAGACGCCTCTATAAAAGGCGTGACTAAAGAAAGGACGCCCACACATGCGGTCGTCAACTCTCACAGCCAAATAGGCAAGTAAAAGAAACGCCCATATATGGGGCGTGTTTCAAAGACAAGGAACGCCCTTATCCAAGACGTTTCTTAAGAAACGACCTGAACTAGGTCGTCAATTCAAGAATCGACGCCCTGACCAAAGGCGTTAATTCCATTCGAGTTCCGTTCGACACGGGAGCTTATCCAGGGAAGGATTATGTTAATCCAGTAAGTATTTAATAGGGCAAGGACTCTATATTGGAAGCATTACTTCTACTAGAACACTAACTCTAATAGGACTTCCAAAGTCTTATAAATAAACTTGTTCGGCCAACCCTAAATCCATTTGATCGAACGTCTGCTGCTAGGTACGTGAAGAACAAACTGTTCTTCTTATTTTCTTTTGTTTTCTTTTCTTGCTTCAGATTATGTGAAGAATAATTATGTTCTTCTTGTCCAGGAAACTCTGCTGGTGCCGAAGAATAGGTAATATTCTTCTATCTTCTTAAAACATCGATTACAACTATGAAGATTATTAACATCTTCATCTTCCCTCTTTTTCTCTTCCTCTACAGGTTCTGTAGCGTGAAGATCTTTGAAGAACATTTGTTCTTTTTCCGGCTGCTGCTGCTGCTGTTGCGGATTTTCGTTGCAACAGAGCTCATCTTTTATCTCATCCTTCACGTTCCATTAAAGGTAGGATTTTCTCAAGTCACTGTAGCCCAAACTAAATTGATACAGTATAATAATTATCATGCATATACATGGTTTGGTTTACTATAGTTTCTGAACGAGTTTCTGTTAATTTCTTGAAAGAAACGTCCTTACCAAGGGCGTGACTATGAAATACACGCCCCAGACTAGGGCGCTACTTCGCAAGTCACGACCCTTCCCAGGTCGTCAATTTCATATTTGACGCCCTGTACACAGGCGTAAATTTCATGTAAATCTTAAGAACTGATTATCAAATCAATAATTGTTAACGGTTAAAAGTCAATAAACATGAAACATCAAATCTGATATACTGCATGTGAATTCCTGCCAATTTTCCTGTCATGACTATATGATTGTTATCCTTGATTATCGTGCAAATCTTGCTAATTCCTGATATTTCTTGAATTCACGACCTAGACTGGGTCGTTTTTCCCTGTGGTAACGCCCCATCACAGGGCGTGAATTAAAAATAAACGCCCCTTACTAGGGCGCGTATCTGTTAAAATCCTGGAATATATATTCTGAGAAAATAAGAATTTAATGATTAACGCCCCTGCCAAGGGCGCGTTTTTGATAATTTTTGAAAATAAATATATTCTGAAAAATATTGTAAATAAAAGACGCCTGCTACAGTAGTCGTCAACTCTTGAAGAAACGCCCCTGACGAAGGCGCGTTTTAGATAAATTATTGAATTATTGAAAATTCTGCAAAACGGACCATATGTAAACGCCCTTCTGTTAGGCGTTAATTACTTGAGAAACGACTTGACCTAAGTCGTTATTTTACTGTAAACTGATTTTTCCTCTGATTTGCTAACCGATGGTTTTATATATCATAATATATATATATATCGGCACTATTCTCCACTCCGTGAGTATAGTCCCACTTTTCACGGTGTTTTATCGATCACACTCAATTCTCATTGACATACAAGCTCTCCATTGAACATTCCGTTCCTTTGGACTAGCGAGTTAGTCATAGAGACCTCCGTAAGACTCCTCGTAGCCTTGGATTCCCTCAAGGCCGACTGAGCTGGTTGTACCCTAAAAACCCATTACACCATTGATGCCATGTCACTCTAAAGAAACATGGTATACCGGCCCTTATGATTGTACAAAGAGTATATCATAAGAAAATTCTTAATGGGATGATGATATCATGCCATATCATGTCGTTCTTGTAAACCCCAATTCTATGATAAGAATGAGGGTATCTTACTTTGATATACTGATCATGTGGACCTCAATTCTATATAAAGAATGTCCATATTGATTTGTCATGGTACCTAAGTTAAGGGAACCATATTCTACCTAGTTTTATCGATATCATGATTATACCGTTATTATCGCCATTCTATGTCCTTTGTCATATTTTGGACTCTATTCTATCTAAGTTGTCATACGTGTCTACAAGCTTGATTATTGAAATTCTATGTTGGCTATAAACAAGAGTGGATGTCAAAACACATGATAAATGCCTGCGCATATAGGGCCCGATCTGGTCCTGGGAGGAGCACCCGAAAGTACTTGTGCCCATGGGAGTTAAAATGATAAGGTATCTGGCATTATACCGAGTACTTGACTTGCTTGATTGGACATTCCACACACATCTTGTACTTGAATCGTACTTGACTTTACATGAAATGCGTGGCCCGAAAGAGGGTAATTTACTTGCTTGATACATGATAGCCAAAGTTCTTGACATGACTCGATAATTGTACTTGCTTGAATATCTTGAATAAACTTGTTATCTTGTTGAAAGTTCATGAAAGTTCATCTTATTTCCTTGAAATTACATTCTCTCTATCTTGTCGTTTCATGCGAGCATGCATAGCCTTATTGCATTCATGAAAATGTAATTACTTAAACCCCTTGCTAGTACTTGAGATATAATTTCCTACTGAGCGTTCGCTCATTCCGTTTGTCCCTTTCTACTTTTCAGGTAAGTCCGACGACGATGGAAGTCAATCGGATGGGAATGGTCAAGAGTGAAAGTGATAGAGCTTCTGCAAGTGTCGTCTAGTCTTTTCCATGGTTTCTTGAGTCAAAAATGTATTCTTTTCCTTTTTGTTAAACAGAGTATTGGATTTGTAATAGTCTATCCATTATGAAATAAAGGATTGGGTTATCTTGCTATTTTGCGCATCTCTGTCTTTGTGTCGAATACACGACCACTCTGATTGACATGATTGATATGGACACGTCGCACATCTCCGGGTATCTTCCGCGCTCGGGGCGTGACAGGCGATCTCGTGGGCGTGCGGCGAACGTGGGAAGCGTGGGGAGTTCGTGAAGCTTCGAGCGTTCTTCGTGATTTGTGATCGATTCGGCGGAGCATTCGCTCCATTGAGGTAGGGTGAGGTTCCTTAGCCTCATGCCGTTCTTTTCCGTGATTTATAGGCCGCGGGGAGGCCGAGAGGGGATCATTTGAGCGTTTTTGGGTTTTTCCATGATTTGGGGAGAGCTCGCCCGATCTATGGATTCAATGCTTGGATTCGTGTTTTGAGGGCCTAGAATCATGCTAGGGGTCCCCAGGGGTCTTCCCCTTTGTTTTTCCCCTCTCCTATGGAGGTATGGGGGCGTGGTTGGTTTTTTTTGGGCGTTCTTACCGTTTTCGGCCGCGGACTGAGAACGCGCTATACTCCAGTAGCGCGTTCTTGAGTGTCGCGCTGCCCCGACCGAGCGCGTTCATCGGAGAAGATGAACAGTTTGGCGGTTCGTGTCGCGCTATGGGGTCCTAGCGCGATCATCATTGTCGCGCTAGGAGGACCTAGCGCGATGGTCCCTGTCGCGCTAGGGTTCCCTAGCGCGATAGTCCGTGTCGCGCTATGGGGCCATAGCGCGACAACCCTTGTTGCGCTAGGGGACCCTAGCGCGACATGCCCTGTCGCGCTAGGTATCCCTAGCGCAATGTGGTTTGTTGTTGGGTGTTCCCCTTGGGCCGTGTGTGCGTCCCGGGCACCCCGTGGAGTTCCGTGACCGTGTCTTTGGTGTCCGGAAGTCCCGTTTACCTCGGTCAGGCGTTTGACCGTGGGCCGTGCGTCTGTTTCTTTTCCGACCGTGGTCACCGTGCGACGGGGCTGGTGTGTGGGGTGATTCCCACCTGTTGTCGAGTTCGGACGTCGTTTTCCGTTGACTTGAGAGTCTACTCCTTCAGTGACCCTCCACTAGTCGTAGCCTACTAGTACGCGGGTGCTAGTCGCACCAGGGAGTGGTGTACGGGCCGACCTTTCGAGACGGTTTGTGGACCGGTTACCGTTGGGCCCGACGTCTTGCAGCCAGAGTCCGGCTGAGGGGAAAACCGGTCAGAGGGCCAGACCTGGGACGCGTGGTCTGTGTGTGCACACGTGGTTGGGGGCGGTTGGACCCACGTCGACGGGCGTGACCCCAGCTAGTCACTTGTTTGTGGTTACTTGTACGGTGTTTGCGCCTCGGGTAGGACCTACCACGTCAGGCGGTTCACCTGCGGTGCGGTGTAAGACGTCAAGGGACGCTGCGGGCTGTGCTTCTAGTGGGTGGTACTCCTGTCGAGTACGGAGTGTCAGACTGTCAGTCGTGTGTTTCCGACCTTCGGGTTTTACGGTTCGACCGTTGATTTCGGTCTTCTCGTACCGTGGCACGTGTGTCGGTTTGCTTGCCGTAGGGTCTAGTTCTGTAGAGTACAGGGCTTTCCTTTCCGAGGTACTTTCCTACCGCTAGAGTAGTGGTTTCTCGTTTTACGAGGTAGGGTTCGAGTGATCCCTACTGAGTCTTGTTCCGAGACTCATTCCCTGCGTGTTTTCACCGTGTTTCAGGTGAGGCGCCACCTTCGGGGAGCGCGTCAGGAGCGCAGCGTGGTGCGGGTGCCCAGAGGTAGTGCCAGAGGTCAGAGCCGGGGTATGCCCCGTGTAGCTGTACTTTTCTTTCTTGTCACTGTACTAGTCGTGGACTACTGTTGCTGTTGTTGTTATTTTATTGTGGACCATGTAAATTGTTAATTTATTTCCTGTTTAATTTCTGCAATTATTTGTGATACTTGTGTAGTTTCCACACCATCCTTTTAACCCTTCCGAGTCTTCGGGCTCGTGGGTGGCGGTGCGAGTCTCGGGTTATCGGGCCTTCCCGGTAATCGGATTCTCGGGTCGTTACAGCCGTCCTTCAAGTCGAAGCTTAAGAAGCTGCTTAAGGAAGCTGGTTTTGGCAAGAGGCGTCAGGATCGCAAGGAGTCGAAGCAGGAGTCGTTGGGTAGTGTTCAGCAGCCGGTGGCTTTTCAGCGCCAGGGTTCGATGACTGGTTCGTGGGGTGGTTGTCCTAGGTGCGGTGGTTCTCATCCAGGCAGACCGTGTTCAGCGCCCGTGATTTGCTTCAGGTGCTATCAGCCAGGACATATGGCACGTGACTGTCCACAGAGACCGAGCCAGCCGCATGTGTTTCAGCAGCAGCACCAGTTTCCGCCCCAACAGTTGTCATCACAGCCGCAGTAGTACCAGCAGCAGGGACAGTTTCCTCAGTTGTCACGGTCAGCTACCGTAGGGAGGCAGAGATCCCGAGGCAGAGTGACTCACATGACCAGGGCAGAGGCTGAGGCGTCGCATTTGGTGGAAGGTACTCTCTCGATTTTGGGTCGTGCGGCTCGTGTTTTGTTTGATTCAGGTGCTTCTCATTCGTTCATCTCGGAGGATTTTGCTCAGAGCGTGGAGGACCCAGTGACCGAGGTGTCCTGTGACTTGGCGGTAGAGTTGCCTACCGGTGACTTCATGATCACACCGTACTGCTTCGAGAAGGTACCTGTGTGGGTGGAAGGGCGGGGTTTGCCGGCTAGACTCTATGCGTTACCGCTTCAGGACTTCGATGTGATTTTGGGCATGGATTGGCTCGAGGCTCATCTTGCCTTGGTGGATTGCGGCTCAAAGAAGGTCTACTTCCGACAGCTTCGTGGACCCACCTTCTATTTTCAAGGTATTCGGTCTTCCTCTTCCCGCTTGCTTATTTCGGCTATCCGTGCGCGTCGCTTGCTTGATGCGGGTTGTCAGGGCTTTCTCGCATCCGTGGTTTTGGTGGATCGGCAGTGTCCTGAGGTAGAGGATATTCCCATCGTGTGCGAGTTTCTCGATGTTTTTCCCGAGGAGCTACCAGGGTTGCCACCGCAGCGAGAGATTGATTTCGTGGTTGAGGTGGTGCCAGGTACGGCGCCTATGTCGAGGGCCCCTTATCGGATGACGCCTGCCGAGTTGCGAGAGCTGAAGGCGCAATTACAGGAGTTGCTGGCCAAGGGATATATTCGTCCTAGTTATTCCTCGTGGGGTGCGCCGGTGTTGTTTGTGAAGAAGAAGGATGGTAGTTTGAGACTGTGCATCGACTACCGTCAGTTGAACCAGGTGACTGTTAAGGACAACTATCTGTTGCCACGGATTGATGACTTGTTCGATCAGCTTCAGTCGACCCAGGTGTTTTCGAGGATCGATTTGAGATCGGGTTATTACCAGCTGCGGATCCGAGAGTCGGACGTGGAGAAGACGGCGTTTCGGTCGAGGTATGGGCATTATGAGTTCTTAGTGATGCCGTTCGGGCTCACCAATGCCCCCGCAGCATTCATAGATTTGATGCATAGGGTGTTTCGTCCGTACTTGGACAAGTTTGTGGTCGTGTTTGTGGACGATATCCTTGTGTATTCGCGGTCTGCTGAGGAGCATGTGCAACATTTGAGAGCAGTATTGCAGACCCTGCGCGATCACCAGTTGTATGCCAAGTACAGCAAGTGCGAGTTCTGGCTCCGAGAGGTGCACTTTCTGGGGCATGTTATTTCTGGGGATGGTGTTTCCGTGGACCCGGCCAAGGTCGAGGCGGTGGTGCAGTGGCCGAGGCCGAGTTCTGTCATGGAGATTCGGAGTTTCTTGGGGCTTGCAGGTTATTATCGGAGGTTTATTCAGGATTTCTCTCGTATTGCGGCCCCGATGACCAGGCTTACGCGGAAAGAGGTGCCGTTCGTCTGGACGGAGGAGTGTGAGCGGAGCTTCATGGAGCTGAAGAGATTGCTTACCACTGCTCCGGTTTTGGTGTTGCCATCTGGCTCGGGTGGTTTTGTGGTGTGTACGGATGCTTCTGGGGTAGGCCTCGGTGCTGTGTTGATGCAGCATGGGAGAGTTGTGGCGTATGCGTTGCGGCAGTTGAAGCCGCATGAGGCGAACTACCCTACTCATGATCTTGAGTTGGCAGCGGTGATCTTCGCTCTGAAGATCTGGAGGCATTATTTGTATGGCGAGAGGTTTGAGCTTTTCACTGACCATCAGAGTTTGAGGTATGTGTTTACGCAGAAGGACCTTAACCTCAGGCAGAGGAGATGGATGGAGTACATGAATGATTATGATTTCACTCTGTCCTATCAGCCTGGCAGGATGAACGTCGTGGCTGATGCTCTGAGCAGGAGGGTAACGGTCAGTCAGATGTTGTTGAGGAAGTGGAGGCTTTGGGAGCAGGTCCCGGCCATGACTTTTAGGCTCAAGGTCCCTCAGGACCAGGGTTCTGCTGTCCTTGCGAGTCTGACTGTCACCCCCGCGGTGCGTCGACAGGTGACTGAGGCCCAGCGAGCGGACCCCGAGCTACCTCGTATTTTGTCGATGGCCGAGGTGGAGTTTGGCGAGGATGGAGCTGTGAGGTTCAGAGGTAGATTGTATGTGCCAGCCGAGGGGCAGGTGCGGCGTAATGTATTGCGTGAGGCTCATGGGAGTTGGTATGCCGTGCACCCCGGATCGGCCAAGATGTACCAGAACCTGAAGAGGCAGTTTTGGTGGCCTGGCATGAAGAGAGATGTTGCGGAATTTGTGACCAGGTGTTTGACCTGTCAGCAGGTGAAGGCTGAGCACCAGCGACCAGGAGGCACACTTCAGCCCTTGGACATTCCCGCGTGGAAGTGGGATCACGTGACCACTGATTTTGTGGTCAGATTGCCGAGGACGTCCAGCGGGGAGGATAGTATCTGGTTGCTAGTGGATAGACTGACGAAGACTGCGCGGTTGCTGCCGGTCAAGGTCAGTTGGAGCGTACAGCGTTTGGCTCGTCTGTATGTGGAGCGGATTGTTCCGTTGCATGGAGTTCTCATCTCCATTATGTCGGATCGTGACCCCCGTTTCACTTCTGGATTCTGGAAGAGCTTCCAAAAGGCTCTAGGCACTGAGTTGGCTTTCAGCTCGGCCTATCATCCTCAGTCGGACGGTCAGTCTGAGCGGACCATCCAAACTCTAGAGGATATGTTGCGAGCGTGTTGCTTAGAGTGGCAGGGGAGTTGGACCCACCATCTGTCATTGGTGGAGTTTACCTATAACAACAGCTACCATTCGAGTATCGGTATGGCTCCCTATGAGGCGTTGTATGGGCGACCTTGTCGGACTCCGCTTGATTGGTTCGAGGTGGGAGAGCGTGTCTTGACCGGACCAGATTTGGTGCAGCAGTGCGTTGAGGTGGTGCATCTCGTTCGGCAGAAGATGTTGGCAGCTCAGAGCCGGCAGAAGAGTTATGCCGATCGGAGGAGGCGACCTCTCAGCTTTGCTGTGGGAGATCGAGTTTTCTTGAGAGTGTCTCCCATGAAGGGCGTGATGCGCTTCGGTAGGCGTGGGAAGCTGAGTCCCCGCTACATTGGCCCCTTTCCCATCGTTGAGCGTGTTGGGGAAGTTGCTTATCGGTTGCAGCTACCTACGGAGCTTTCCGCCGTGCATGATGTGTTCCACGTGTCGATGCTTCGGAAGTACATGCTCGATGATTCTCATGTTCTCGAGGATGCCGTTTGGCCTGAGGTGACCCCAGATCTGTCCCTTCCAGAGTTTCCTGTTCGCATTGAGGATCGGCGGGAGCAGCACCTGCGGAATAAGGTTATTCCTCTGGTTAAGGTGGTCTGGCAGCGTCATTCTGGCGGCGAAGCGTCTTGGGAGCGCGAGGATGGGATGCGGGAGCTGTATCCTTATTTGTTTGTGTGAGTCTTCCCCCGTTCTTGTGCATTGTCCTTGAATTTCGAGGATGAAATTTGTTTAAGGGGGGAGGGCTGTAATGTCCCGGACCTTCCGGATCCTTCTTCGTGGGTCCCAGATTTGGTTTCTCGGAGTGTCTGACCCTGTTGTGTCTGAAAGTTCGTTTCGGACATCTTTCATGTTCGGATCGGCGCGATCCGGAGTCGTTTCGGAGGCCCGGAGTGTGTCTGCGGCTTTTCCGATGTGTGTTGTCCGATTTCCGTGTGTGGGTTTCGGCGAATCCTTCGGAACCCTGTAGCGGGTGAACCAGGTCGTTCACCAGCCCGCGAGTGGTACCGTTGCGATCAACGCTTCGAGACGGTCGAGGAGGTGTATTTTTCTATTTTTCGATATTTTTGGCATTTTTTGGATTTTCTATTTATAGCCTTTTTCTTTTTCCCTATTCTTTTTCTTTTTCTTCTTTCTTCGTTCCTCCCCCGTGAGTGCAACGGTCACACCCCCCCCCTTCTTGTCCGTTGGACCCCGCGGCGCCCCTTCCTCCTCCGGCGACGGGTGGCAGACGACGGCGACGGCGCGGTGACGACGGCGGTGGCGAGAGGATCGTGACGGTGCCCCCATTGGCGCGTGGGAGAGGAGTTCGTAGTTGAGCTAGATTTGAAGATCGGCGACTTTCCGGCGGATTTCGAGCTTCATCGAGGTAGGGGGATGGATCCTTACCCTCTTTACAGCGTTCCTCGTGATTTATAGGCCGTGGGGAGGCCGACTGGGGTTAAATCCATGCCGGGAGGGTCATTTTTATGCTTGGGGTTGGAGCGCCGGATCCATCGATTCAGGGTGTTTTTGATCGATTTGGGGGCTCTAGATGCATGCTAGGACGTTGGGGGGTGATTCCCCGTCGTTTTCCCTTCACCAGGGGTGGTGAATGGGCGTGGTTTTACGTTTCCTGGACGTATTTCGCGAACCGGGCTCGGCCCGTTGTCGCGCTATAGTCCAGTGGCGCGTTCTTGATGAACGCGCCGTGTCGACCGAGCGCGTTCGTCCGAGAAGACGAACAGTGAGGCGGTTGGGAACGCGCCTGGTACTGGTAGCGCGATCTCATGATCGCGCTATCCAAGACTAGCTCGTTCAGGTGTGAACGCGCTAGCCTTGGGCAGCGCGACCTGGAAGATCGCGCTAGCCATAGCTAGCGCGTTCTTCGGTGTCGCGCTAGGGGTACCTAGCGCGACCTTCCCCCTCCCCGGATCAGCGTTTTTTCAGGTAGCGTGACCTCCGGTTGGGTGAGTTTGGGACCCAGTGTGGCGTGTGGCCCGAGGGTGGCCGTGGGCACCCAGTGAGAGCCACAGAGGCGCCCGAGATTCCCCGGAGGGTCGGTTACCGGTGGGGGTGCCTTGTGACTTGAGGGACGGTCGGACCTCATATGTGTCCCCGGCATCCGTACTTACCGTATGGTCATCGAGAGTCTGTGCTAGTGTTTGGTCGGTGGTTTCCGTGGATTAGTCCTTACTTCCAGTGACCCTACCACTAGTCGTAGCTTTCCCACGACACGCGTGTGCTGGCTCGCCTGGGAGTGGCTGAGCGGCGTACCCGAGAGAGGCGGTGAGTAGGCTGGTTACCGCAGGGCCCCCGCGTACTTCCGAGTCCGGGTTTAGGGGGAAATACCAGCTAGAGGACATGCCTAGGGCGTACGGTCTGAGTGTGCACACGAGGCTGAGGGTTCGGACCCGCGCTGACGAGCGTGACCTCAGCTAGTCCTTATTTTGCAGTTACTTCTGGTTACTGAGCGTGTCTGAGGCTCGCGCCTGGGGCGTTGTAGCTGGACACTTGTGACGCGGTATAAGACGTCAGGGGACGCATCCGGTCGTTCTTCTAGTTGGTGGTGCTCCTGTTCGCTGGCAGGCATGGACTCGTGTTTTGTTGGACCGAGGTTCCGTAGTACGGTACTGTTAGAGTAGACGACTTTTTCCGTTTATTTACTTTAGCTTGTCGGTTCTACCGTACTCTTGTTTGGTATGGTTGTCTTCTTCTTTCTCGTTTTCCATGCGAGGTGGGGATTCGCGGGATCCCTACTGGGCCAATGAGATGAGGCTCACCCCTGCTCTTCAGGTGAGGGGGGGTCGACGGGAGGCGCGGCCGAGTATCAGCGTGGTTCTTCTAGCCAGGGTTAGTCGCCAGTCTGCCAGAGCCGGGGGATGTCCCGTGTAGTTGCACTCCGGGGGATGCCCCGTGTAGTTGTACTTTTCTTTCCTGTTGACTGTACTTTCTTTTGGACATGTGACACTGTGGACCTTGTAGCAGTTTATTTATTTATATTATTCTGTGCATTTTATTCTAGATTATTGTGCTATTTCTGTGGTCGTTGCAGCTTCTCTTGTACCCCCACACCACTCCTTTCTACCCTTCCGAGTCTTCGGACTCGTGGGTTGGCGGGCCGAGATTTGAGACGCGTCGGTTCCTTTCCGGCACTCGGATCCTCGGGTCGTCACACAAGGCATCTAAGATGCTTGCTTCTTGATTCATTGTTACCCCAATGATTTCCTGACCAACACTCATCTGCCCTATGCCCAGGCTTGTTGCAAGTGAAACAAATAATATGCTGTCCTGAAGTAGATTTATATGTATATGGGCCATGAGCATGTGAAAGAATTTTAGCATGTAGTTTATTGTCTTCTTTCATGATAAAACATGCATTCATTAGGTGACCACGCCTACCACAGTAATAACATGATGCATCAGATTTCTTAGTGGTGTGGTTTTTATCAGATGAATTCCTAGAATGCAGTGTTTTATTTGCATGCTCATCTTCTTTTAATAGTCTGCAATCGTCCATGATATGCCCTGCTTTGCCACAGTAATAACATGAGAATTCCTTCTCAGATGCATGCGGGTGAGTAGATGATTTGTGAGTGGCATGCATTAATCTATCAGACTCCACACAGCTAGCAGAATTCACAGTACATGCAGGGACAATTTTGACTTTATTCATCTGACCATTCTTTTTTAATTTTTTACCCCCTTTCACAATCTTCGTTTGCTTTTCATTTTTCTGGGCTTTGAACTGAAATATAGATGATGAAGGTGATTTCTGATTTTTATTTTATTTTGGGGATTGATTTGAGGTACCAACTACATCAGAGCTTTGCACAAAAGTGGTGTATAGCTGGTCTTTAGTGATTTCCTTAACATCAGAACTGCAACTTATCCCCTCTCTTGAATTGTCATTCTTATCTTTCATGACAGCTTTCATTTTTCCTTCATTTTTAGCAGACTTGGATGCTGATTTTTCCAGATCATGAATTTTATTTTCCAAGTGAGTGATGTGAAGTTCATAACTGGCTATTTCTTGTTCACTGCAATTAACACATTCACTTAGAACTTTGTTTGCAGTTTTATACTTCTCAATTTCTTGTTCCAAGTTGCTCAACATTTTTGACTCTTCATCACAGACAGGTTTTCCCTTCTTTATTGCAAGAAGTTTTTCAGATAAGTCAGTGTTTAACCATTTCAATTTTTCAACTTCAGCTTTCAGTTCAGTGTTTTGGACCATGAGCTTCTTATTTTGTTCTCTCAGTTCATTGTTTTCTTCAGTCAGCTTTTTGACTTCTTCATTACAATTTTCTCTTCCAGATATCAGTTTCAGTTTTTCAATTAGTTCCTCTTCCCTTTCTTCCACTTTAATTTTCTCAGCAAGCAGATTTCTGTGATCCTCTTTAAGCACGGTAATTTGTTTCTTCATCCATTCATTTTCATTATAGAGATCTTCATTACGTTCTCTTAGAGCCGAGCACATATTGTAGTTTGATTTTAGAGAGGAAACATGCACACCTTCCATGTTGACTTTCTCTATTTCAGCTTCAAGATTTTTATTCTGCCTCTGAATTTCTACATTCTCAGCTTTCGATTTCTTCAGATCAAACTCAATCCTTTCCAACTCTTCCAGGTTCATCAAATGTTCATTAGTTTTCAGTTTTAGCTGACTTTCTAATTCGGAGATTTTATTGATACCTTCTTGGTTTTCCTTTTTCAGCAGGCACATTTGTTTCATATTCAAGTGAGACTCAGATAGACATTCATCATATAATTCACTTATTTTCAAGCACTTTTCACATGATGAATTAGAATCATTTTTATCAATTTTCTTTTTCATTTTCTTATGCTGTTTTCTTAAATGATCATAAGACTTCAGCAGTTCATTATATACAGCAATCCAATCATCCAGGGTATAATTTTCAAAGATGTTTACCTGATCATCGTCCTATTCTTCATCTTGATTGCTACTTTGTTCACTCCTTTGAGCCATCATGCATCGACTATCATCTCTATCGCAAGCAGTCTTCAATTTATCCAGGATTTCCTTGGCAGACCTGCAGGATGAGACACATGAGATTAGTGCTCTATCAATTGATGCTTTTACCATATTCAATGCTCTAGAGTTGATGGAGTCTTTCATTTTATCCTTCTCGGTCCATTTGGATGTATCCTTCGACAGTTTGTATGAACCGTGAGTCATTACCTTCCAAAGATCAGGATCGGTTGTCCTTACATACCGACCCAACTTTTCCAGCCATAGATCAAAATCATCACCTCTGAAGATCGGTGAATGAGCCATCGAGAAATGACTTAATCAATTGAATGAGATGAAAAATGCACCGGAATCAACAGGGATACGGTAAAATGCCAATTCAGTGAGACTAAAGCACCGAAAACAACAAAACCAGACTCACTCTGAAATGCACCACAAAAGATGCAGGATCTGCTGCAGATTGTTAGATCCTATGCACAGTAACCCGCTCTGATACCACCTGTTGGGGTGTGTGAGCTGATAGAAATGGATCCAGAGGGGGGTGAATGGATCTTTTTTTAAAAAATATTGCTCAATTAAAATTTCGATCACTTGACAAATTAAAACACTCTAAGAAAACTAATCAAGTCATCTATTCAACCTGTAAGCAAACACTTGGAGCGCGCCTATGCATTCATCTAACGAAGACAAAGATAACACACAAACCACAATGCAAGAAGGGTTTTTAGGTGGTTCTGTCCTCCAGACCTACATCCACCCCACACTCAAACCAGAGTGTGGATTCCGCTGACTCACAGCTTGAAAACCGATGGGCATCACAGCTTGCCTACATCATCTGGGCCTCACAGCTTGCCATCCGCTGAGCATCACAGCTTGCTACCGCTGGGCAATACAGCTTAGCCATCCGCTAGGGACTACAGCTTAACCCGTCCGAGGTATCCACCTCGCCCGCTGAGCAACACAGCTTGCTGTCCAGAGGAATCCTCCTCTGCAAAACCGCTGACTAACAGCTTGATGAAAGGTTCAAAAGAAAAATAAAAATAAGAGACAACAGCAACGGAAAGCTGGAAATGAAGCTCAAAACTGTAGCTCTCTCTTGGAGCAATGTAGCTTGGATTTGATCCAGAGGCTACTGATCTTCTTCTTCTTCTTCTGCTGATCTATACCTCTCTGCCCCTCTTTTCTTTTCCTCTCACTATCTGCTCTTCTCTCTTAATTTTCTCTCTTTCTTCTTCTTTTTCTGCTAATCTCTCACTCTCTTTTTCTTTCTCTTCTTCTTCTTCTGGATCGTGTAGGCACTCTCTTTGCTTCTGCTCCTTCTGCTTCGATCAGACTTCTCTTGAGGAAGAAGCTTCATATATATAGCAGCAGCAAACAGATAGGGCGTGTGGTCTCCATGATTCCCGCCCAGAGGCCTCAGTCCACGTGGCAGCATTTCAGCACAATGGTTCCACGTGTCACGATCAGGGCCATCTTCTATTCTTGGATCACGTGCATCATTAACCTCCTCGAGCAGTAGCTCTGTAATAACAGACTGTTATCAATATAGACTTAGCTGACATGAAGAACTGAATGCATCGAGTCTGAGTCATGGCCTGTACAGACTTGATGCACTAGATGCAGTGTGCATATAAGAGAAAGTGTGTACAATGAGAAACGATGCAAGAATGTATATACTTTGAATGATGCAGACTGGGCATGTACAAACTTTATGAATGCAAAGCAAAAGCATGTACAGACTTGCTTGTGTGTAATGCAGTATGCATATTTCAAAGTATGTACATTGACGATGAGTGCCCTGACATGTCAAACGAATGTGTAGACTTTACATGCAGCAATGTGCAGACTCACTCAAATGATGCACGAACACAACAGCAGGTAATGTGTAGACTCTACTTTGAACGATGCACAATATATAGACTTGAACGCGTGCAAGCAGTGTATAGACTTTGAGCGCGTGTAATGCAGCAGCCAGCCGATGTATAGACTTGGCGTTTGTGCAGCTAGCCATTGTATAGACTTGGCGTTATGAAGCACACAGGCTGTACAGACTTGGTCCGATGTACAGACTCGAAGCATGTGAACACGACAATGTGCAGACTTGCTAGTGTATAGACTTGGTGAGCATGCAACACCCAATGTATAGACTTGCCCAAGGAATGTATAGACTTGGAAAGTGATACAATGTTCAAACGGGATGTGCAGACATTGCAGCATGCAATGTATAGACTTGACCGATGCATAGAGACGCTAAATGAGACGCTAGACGCTGTACAGACTTTGAGTGAATGCATGCTGCAATGTATAGACTTGACCGATGCGTAGAGACGCAAAGTGAGACGGTGCATGCGATGCGATGTACAGACTTAGCATGAGACGCTAAGTGAGACGGAGCAATGTATAGACTTAGCGTATGCATGAAGAGCACTGGCTGTACAGACATGAAATACTGCATGGACTATGCACATGCATGAAGAGCCCTGTCGATGTATAGACTTGATAATGCAATCTAGGGCGATGTACAGACTTGACTAATGCAATCTAGGTAAAACTCTGTACAGACTATATATGCATGAAGAACACTGGCTCTGGCTGTATAGACTTGATCGAATGAATCAACCGGAGGTTGTACAGACTAGCCACTAAGGAATGTGCAGACATGCACACATGCACAATGAACTACAGCATAAACATATCAGCAGAGAAGCAATGCACCGATGCTATGCACAGACCTTAAATCATGCACAAAATAATTTATGCACATCAGCTAAAACATCATCAAGGCATAAGGTGTAATATCCCGGACCTTTCGGATCCTTCTTCGTGGGTCCCGGATCTGGCTTTCGGAGTGTCCGGCTCCGTTGTGTCTGAAATTTTGTTTCGGACATCTTTCGTGTTCGGATCGGCGCGATCCGGAGTCGTTTCGGAGGCCCGAAGGCGTTCCGCGCCTTTTCCGTGTGTGTTTTCCGATTCTCGGTGTGTGTTTCGGCTTTCTCTTCGGAAGCTCGCTGTGGGCGAACCGGGCGGTTCTCCCAGGCACGAGTGGTACCGTTACGATCGGTGCGTTCCGAGGATTCCGGAAATGTATTTTTCTATTTTTTGGTATTTTTCTGAAAAATCGGATTTTCTATATAATCCCATTTCTTTTCTCCTTTCTCTTTCTTCTTCTTCTTCCTCCTTCCTTCCCCAACCGTGGCCGCCCTCCTCTCTCCCTCTCTCTCCCATTCGGATGCGGTGAGCCCCTCCCCGGCTGTTGACGGCGGCAGGGCGACGGCGCGGACGCGTGGGTGGCGGCGAGGCGAGCTCGTGGGCGTGCGGCAAGCGTGAGAAGCGTGGGGAGTTCGTGAAGCTTCAAGCGTTCTTCGCGATTCGCGGGTGATTCGGCGGAGCATTCGCTCCATTAAGGTAGGGTGACGTTCATTAGCCTCTTGCCGTTCATTTCCGTGGTTTGTAGGCCGCGGGGAGGCCGAGAGGGGCTTGTTTGAGCATGCTTGGGGTTTTTCCATGATTTGGGGAGAGCTCGCCCGATCTATGGTTTTAGCCGGCGATTTCACGTTTGGATGGCTTAGATGCATGCTAGGGGTCCCCAGGGGTCTTCCCCTTTGATTTCCCCCTCTCCGGTGGAGGTATGGGGGCGTGGATGGTATTTTTGGCTATTTCCCGACGTTCTCGATTTTCCGAGATGGTAGCGGTCTACCAGTAACCGCCTTCATTGGTAGCGGTCGGGTGGGGACCGCCTTCACCAGGATTTTTGACCGTTGGGGCTCGTTCTGTCGGCTAGCGGTCGCGGTCGTGCGACTGACCGCGACTGTTGGTGGCGGTCGGGGGGCGACCGCTTTCACCATGGGGTCCGGCACGGTCTTCGACACGGTTTTTTGACCGTTGGAGTCTGGTCGCGGTCTCCTAGAGACCGCTACCAGGTGAAAACGGTCATCAGGCGACCGCGTTCACTTTTCGCGCACCAGGGTGGTCGCGGTCTCAGGAGGAGCGCGACTAGGTGGTAGCGGTCCTGGGTCGACCGTGACCATTGGAGGCCGTCCTCCGGTGACCGCGACTCCTTTTCCTTGCCAACTTGAGTCCCGGACGAGCTAGTCTCGATCCCTGTGCTGACCCGTAGTCCGACTGATGCGGGGCATCATGTGGGGGCTACACGTGGGGGTGCCGTGGGGTCCCGGGAGGTGGTGACTTCGGTTTGCGTCACCGTGCGTTAGCGTGGGTACAAGGAGCGTTCCTCGTACCTGTAGTTGCGACGTTATTTTCAGTGACTTGAGAGTCTACTCCTTCAGTGACCCTCCACTAGTCGTAGTCCACCAGTACGAGGTGCTGGTCTCACCTGGGAGTGGTGTACGGGCATTCACCTTTGAGACGGTTTGTGGACCCGTTACCGTAGGCCCCTCGTCGGTAGCCAGAGTCCGGCTACGGGGGAAAACCGGTCAGAGGACCAGACCTAGTGACGCAAGGTCTGTGTGTGCACACGTGGTTGGGGGCGGTTGGACCCACGTCGACGGACGTGACCCCAGCTAGTTACTTGTTCGTGGTTACTTGTACGGTGTCTGCGCCTCGGGTAGGACCTACCACGTTAGGCGGTTCACCTGCGGTGCGGTGTAAGACGTCAGGGGACGCTACCGGCTGTGCTTCTAGTGGGTGGTACTCCTGTCGAGTACGGAGTGACAGACTGTCAGTCGTGTGTTTCCGACCTTCGGGTTTTACCGGTTCGACCTTTGAGCTTATTACCGTGGCACGTGTATCGGTTTGCGTGCCGTAGGGTCTTGTCTTGTAGAGTGCAGGGCTTTCCCTCCGAGGCACTCTCCTACCGCTAGTGTAGTGGTTTCTCGTTTTACGAGGTAGGGTTCGAGTGATCCCTACTGAGTCTTGTTCCGAGACTCATTCCCTGCGTGTTTTCACCGTGTTTCAGGTGAGGCGCCACCTTCGGGAAAGCGCGTCAGGTGGGCAGCGTGGTGCGGGTGCCCAGAGGTAGTGCCAGAGGTCAGAGCCGGGGTATGCCCCGTGTAGCTGTACTTTTCTTCCTTGTCTCTGTACTAGTTGTGGACTATTGTTATGTTGTTAATTTCTATTGTGGACCATGTAAAATGTTAATTTATTTCCTGCTTAATATTATAACTGTTTAATTTCTGCAATTATTTGTGATACTTGTGTAGTCTCCACACCATCCTTTTAACCCTTCCGAGTCTTCGGGCTCGTGGGTGGCGGTGCGCGTCTCGGGTTATCGGGCCTTCCCGGTAATCGGATTCTCGGGTCGTTACAGCTGGTATCAAATCGCGGTTGTGGAATTACATGAGAATCATAGGTAATTGTAGTGGTCCACTAGTCCACAGCGATGATGTACAGGTGACGCTGGCATTGGGCATCGCGCGTTTGTTTTAACCTTGCCGTTTTTCGTGTTTTCTGTCTTTTGCTTCAGGAGCCAGTATGGCGCCGAGGAGGAGCTCTCGCTCTCAGCAGGGGCAGTCGGCTGGAGGTCAGGAGATCCAGCAGGGGGTCCAGAGGGACCAGGAGGAGCATAGTAGAGCGCCACGGGGGGCTACCGAGGCCGCGAATGCTGCGAGAGTTCCGGGGGCCGAGGATTTCTTCCGTGGCATGTACCAGCTTATGTCTCAGCAGTTCGGCGGAGAAGCTGGTGAGTGCTCGTCAGCTAGGGGTGGGCCAGGCCGAGCAGTGAGGGACTTCATGCAGTTCCATCCACCTTACTTTAGCGGCCAGGCAGACCCTGATGCGGCTCGCGATTGGCTCGATGAGATGGAGCGGGTGTTCAGTTCTGCGAAGAGTGCTGCCGAGGACAGAGTGGTGTTGGCCTACAACCAGTTGCAGGGTACGGCTCGGAGGTGGTGGTCTTCCGAGTGGAAGACGTCTTTTCAGCTTCGTCCACTTGAGCAGATCGAGTGGGATGACTTCGTTAGTGCTTTCGAGCGTACGTACTGTCCAGATATTGTTGCTACGCAGCGGATGCGGGAGTTTCTGGAGCTGGTGCAGGGCGACATGTCCGTGTTGCAGTACAGGGCCCGATTTGTCGAGCTGGGTCGGTACGCACCTCACATCATGGAGCATGAGAGAGTGAGGACCACGTAGTTTGTGCAGGGCTTGAGGTTGGAGCTGAGGCACCATTTGATTGCGAACGGGGCCACTGATCTAGAGACGGCGTCTCGTGTTGTGATTTCTTTGGAGATGGATATGCAGAGGACTCGAGGATCGATCAGCCAGGGGCAGTCCTTGTCAGGTCGCAGCCAGGAGCCGGCTACCCAGCAGCAGGGTTTCTTCCAACATGCGTCGGGTGGTTCAGGAGCACCGGCATCGGCAGCGTCGGTAGCAGGATCTGCGTCCTTCGGCTCGAAGGTCAAGAAGTTCTTGAAGAAGAGTTTCCGTAAGAAGCACAAGGATCAGGGGCAGGCTTCATCGGGCAGTGTACAGCAGCCGATTCCTTTGCAGCGTCAGGGATCAGTGGGTGGATCACGAGGACCTTGTCCACGGTGTGGTGGGACCCACCCAGGCAGGCAGTGCACGGCTCCGATCATCTATTTTCGGTGTGACCAGCCAGGGCATATGGCGCGTGACTGTCCTCAGAGGCCGCCGCAGCAGCAGGTTCCCCAGCAGCAGAGGCAGCAGCAGGGACAGTATCCGCCGCTGCCCAGGTCAGCTAGTGTGGGAGGCAGGCAGAGAGCTCGGGGCCAGATCACGCACATGACCAGGGCAGAGGCAGTGGCGTCGCAGCTCGTGGAAGGTACCGTTCAGATTTTGGGTTGTGGGGCTCGGGTTTTATTTGATTCTGGCGCGTCTCATTCGTTTATTTCGGAGGATTTCGCGTCGAGCGTCGAGGAGCCGGCGACCCAGTTGTCCTGTGATTTGACAGTGGAGTTACCTTCGGGTGACTTTATGATCACTCCGTATTGCTTCGATCAGGTTCCGGTGTGGATCGATGGGCGGAGTATGCCAGGCAGGTTGTATGCGTTGCAGCTTCGGGATTACGATGTGATTCTAGGCATGGATTGGCTCGAGACTCATGGAGCGGTGGTGGATTGTGGAATGAAGAGGGTCTACTTCCAGCATCTGAGCAAGAGGACCTTCTATTTCCAAGGTATCCGTTCCGCCTCTTCTCGATTCCTTGTCTCTGCTATTCGAGCCCGTCGGTTGCTTGATTCTGGTTGTCAGGGTTTTCTCGCGTCCGTGGTTGTGTCTGACCGGATGGAGCCGGATGTCGAGGACATTGCGGTGGTGTGTGAGTTTCCCGACGTTTTTCCCGAGGAGTTGCCTGGATTACCTCCCCAGCGGGATATCGATTTCATGATCGAGGTTGTACCTGGTACGGGACCTTTGGCGAAGGCTCCCTACCGTATGGCCCCCGCTGAGTTGAGGGAGTTGAGGGCGCAGTTGCAGGAACTGTTGGCCAAGGGATATATTCGTCCTAGTTTTTCCCCTTGGGGTGCGCCCGTGTTGTTTGTGAAGAAGAAGGACGGTAGTCTGCGGCTGTGCATCGACTATCGGCAGCTGAATGAAGTGACCATTAAGAACAAGTATCCGTTGCCACGGATTGATGACTTGTTCGACCAGCTTCAGTCCGCACGAGTGTTCTCGCGGATTGATTTGCGGTCCGGTTACTATCAGCTGAGAATTCGCGAGTCCGATGTGGAGAAGACTGCATTCAGTACGAGGTACGGGCATTATGAGTTTCTGGTGATGCCGTTCGGGCTCACCAATGCCCCTGCAGCCTTCATGGACTTGATGCAGAGGGTGTTTCATCCGTATTTAGACCAGTTCGTGGTCATCTTTGTGGATGACATCCTTATTTATTCGCAGTCTGCCGAGGAGCACGCGTACCATTTGGGTGTGGTGCTGCAGACGTTGCGAGATAACCAGTTGTATGCGAAGCTCAGCAAGTGCGAGTTTTGGCTCAGCGAGGTGCACTTTCTGGGGCACGTGATTTCTGGTGATGGCATTTCCGTGGACCCCGCCAAGGTCGAGGCAGTAATGCAGTGGCCGAGGCCGAGGTTGGTGACGGAGATCCGGAGTTTCTTGGGGCTTGCGGGTTATTATCGCCGGTTTATCCAGGATTTTTCTCGCATTGCGACCCCGATGACTAGACTCACGCGGAAGGATGTGCCTTTCGTCTGATCCGAGGAGTGTGAGCAGAGCTTCAGGGAACTGAAGAGATTGCTCACCTCGGCTCCGGTTTTGGTCTTGCCTTCTGGATCGGGAGGTTTCGTGGTGTGTACAGATGCTTTCGGCATCGGATTGGGTGCTGTGTTGATGCAGCATGGTAGAGTGGTGGCTTATGCATCTCGGCAGCTAAAGTCCCATGAGAAGAACTACCCCACCCATGACCTTGAGTTGGCGGCATTGATCTTCGCGCTGAAGATCTGGAGGCATTATCTGTACGGCGAGAAGTTCGAGGTATTCACTGACCATCAGAGTTTGAGGTATGTGTTCTCGCAGAGAGATCTGAACCTCAGACAAAGGCGTTGGATGGAGTTCATGAAAGATTATGACTTCACCCTGTCTTATCAGCCGGACAGGATGAATGTCATTGCTGATGCCTTGAGTCGGAAGGTTGCGGTCAGTACCTTGATGTTGAGGAAGTGGAGGCTCTGGGAACAAGTGCCCGAAGTATCCTTCAGGCTCAAGATTCCCCAGGAGCCAGGGTTGGCAGTGCTTGCGAGTCTGACTGTCACTCCTGCTATCCGTCGTCAGGTGACAGAGGCTCAGCATGCAGACCCTGAGTTGCCCCGGATTCTTGCGATGGCTGATGTGGAGCTCAGCGAGGACGGTGCTGCGAGGTTTCGTGGCAGGATGTACGTCCCCGCGGAGGAGCAGGTTCGTCGTGCGGTGTTACGCGAGGCTCATGGGAGCAGGTACACTGTACACCCGGGTGCGACGAAGATGTATCGGAACTTGCGGAGGTAGTTCTGGTGGCCTGGCATGAAGAGAGATGTCGCAGAGTTTGTGGCCAGGTGCCTGATCTGTCAGCAGGTGAAGGCGGAGCATCAGCGACCAGGAGGTACTCTCCAGCCCTTGGATGTTCCTGCTTGGAAGTGGGACCATGTGACCACGGATTTTGTGGTGGGGTTGCCGAGGACCCCGAGTGGGCAGGACAGTATTTGGTTGCTGGTGGATCGGCTGACGAAGGTGACTCGGTTGTTACCGGTCAAGGTCAGCTGGAGCGTGTCTAAGTTGGCTCGTTTGTATGTGGAGCGGATCGTTCCGTTGCATGGGGTTCCCATTTCGATCGTGTCGGATCGGGATCCGCGCTTCACTTCTGGATTCTGGAGGAGTTTCCAGCGAGCTCTTGGCACGGAGTTGGCATTTAGCTCGGCGTATCATCCTCAGTCAGATGGTCAGTCTGAGAGGACCATTCAGATTTTGGAGGACATGCTGAGATCTTGCTGCCTGGAGTGGCAGGGGAGTTGGATTCATCACCTACCGTTGGTGGAGTTTGTCTATAACAATAGCTTTCATTCGAGCATCGGCATGGCTCCATATGAGGCGTTATATGGGCATCCTTGTCGGACTCCACTTGATTGGTTTGAGGTGGGTGAGCGTGTTTTGACGGGACCGGAATTGGTGCAGCAATGTGTGGACGTTGTACACCTGGTTCGTCAGAACATGTTGGCGGCACAGAGTCGGCAGAAGAGCTATGCTGACCATAGGAGGCAGCCCCTCGAGTTCGCCGTGGGTGATTATGTGTTCTTGAGAGTTTCTCCGATGAAGGGGGTGATGCGTTTTGGACGGCGTGGGAAGCTGAGTCCCCGCTATATTGGTCCTTTCGCGATTGTGGAGCGCATCGGTGAGGTTGCTTACCGGTTGCAGTTACCTCCTGAGTTGGCGTCGGTGCATGACGTGGTCCACGTCTCGATGTTGCGGAAGTATATGCCCGATGACTCTCAAGTGCTCGAGTTTTCCGTTTGGCCTGAGGTGACTCCAAATCTTTCTCTCCCAGAGTTTTCGATCCGCGTGGAGGATTGGCGAGAGCAGCGCCTACGGAACAAGGTTATTCCCTTGGTAAAGGTCGTGTGGCAGCGACACTCTGGTGGTGAGGCTTCGTGGGAACGTGAGGACGAGATGCGTCAGCAGTTCCCGTATCTGTTTGAGTGAGTCTTCCTCTTCTTTCCCCTTTGGTTGTTCTCAATTTCGAGGACGAAATTCCTTAAGGGGGGAGGGCTGTAATATCCCGAACCTTTCAGATCCTTCTTCGTGGGTCCCGGATCTGGCTTTCGGAGTGTCTGGCTCCGTTGTGTCTGAAATTTTATTTCGGACATCTTTCGTGTTCGGATCGGCGCGATCCGGAGTCGTTTCGGAGGCCCGGAGGCGTTCCGCGGCTTTTCCGTGTGTGTTTTCCGATTCCCGGTGTGTGTTTCGGCTTTCTCTTCGGAAGCTCGCTGTGGGCGAACCGGGCGGTTCTCCCAGGCACGAGTAGTACCGTTGCGATCGGTGCGTTCCGAGGATTCTGGAAATGTATTTTTCTATTTTTTGGTATTTTTCTGAAAAATTGGATTTTCTATATAATCCCATTTCTTTTCTTTTTTCTTTTCTCCTTTCTCTTTCTTCTTCTTCTTCCTCCTTCCTTCCCCAACCGTGGCCGCCCTCCTCTCTCCCTCTCTCTCCCATTCGGACGCGGTGAGCCCCTCCCCGGCTGTTGACGGCGGCAGGGCGACTGCGCGGACGCGTGGGTGGCGGCGAGGCGAGCTCGTGGGCGTGCGGCAAGCGTGGGAAGCGTGGGGAGTTCGTGAAGCTTCAAGCGTTCTTCGCGATTCGCGGGTGATTCGGCGGAGCATTCGCTCCATTGAGGTAGGGTGACGTTCCTTAGCCTCTTGCCGTTCATTTCCGTGGTTTGTAGGCCGCGGGGAGACCGAGAGGGGCTTGTTTGAGCATGCTTGGGGTTTTTCCATGATTTGGGGAGAGCTCGCCCGATCTATGGTTTTAGCCCGCGATTTCACGTTTGGATGGCTTAGATGCATGCTAGGGGTCCCCAGGGGTCTTCCCCTTTGATTTCCCCCTCTCCGGTGGAGGTGTGGGGGCGTGGATGGTGTTTTTGGCCGTTTCCCGCCGTTCTCGATTTTCCAAGATGGTAGCGGTCTACCAGTAACCGCCTTCATTGGTAGCGGTCGGGTGGGGACCGCCTTCACCAGGATTTTTGACCGTTGGGGCTCGTTCTGTCGGCTAGCGGTCGCGGTCGTGCGACTGACCGCGACTGTTGGTGGCGGTCGGGGGGCGACCGCTTTCACCATGGGGTCCGGCACGGTCTTCGACACGGTTTTTTGACCGTTGGAGTCTGGTCGCGGTCTCCTGGAGACCGCTACCAGGTGAAAACGGTCATCAGGCGACCGCGTTCACTTTTCACGCACCAGGGTGGTCGCGGTCTCAGGAGGACCGCGACTAGGTGGTAGCGGTCCTGGGTCGACCGCGACCACTGGAGGCGGTCCTCCGGTGACCGCGACTCCTTTTCCTTGTCAACTTGAGTCCCGGACGAGCTAGTCTCGATCCCTGTGCTGACCCGTAGTCCGACTGATGCGGGGCATCATGTGGGGGCTACACGTGGGGGTGCCGTGGGGTCCCGGGAGGTGGTGACTTCGGTTTGCGTCACCGTGCGTTAGCGTGGGTACAAGGAGCGTTCCTCGTACCTGTGGTTGCGACGTTGTTTTCCGTGACTTGAGAGTCTACTCCTTCAGTGACCCTCCACTAGTCGTAGCCCACCAGTACGAGGTGCTGGTCTCACCTGGGAGTGGTGTACGGGCATTCACCTTTGAGACAGTTTGTGGACCGGTTACCGTAGGCCCCTCGTCGGTAGCCAGAGTCCGGCTACGGGGGAAAACCGGTCAGAGGACCAGACCTAGTGACGCAAGGTCTGTGTGTGCACACGTGGTTGGGGGCGATTGGACCCACGTCGATGGGCGTGACCCCAGCTAGTTACTTGTTCGTGGTTACTTGTACGGTGTCTGCGCCTCGGGTAGGACCTACCACGTTAGGCGGTTCACCTGCGGTGCGGTGTAAGACGTCAGGGGACGCTACCGACTGTGCTTCTAGTGGGTGGTACTCCTGTCGAGTACGGAGTGACAGACTGTCAGTCGTGTGTTTCCGACCTTCGGATTTTACCGGTTCGACCTTTGAGCTTTGGCCTTCTTACCGTGGCACGTGTATCGGTTTGCGTGCCGTAGGGTCTTGTCTTGTAGAGTGCAGGGCTTTCCTTCCGAGGTAGTCTCCTATCGCTAGTGTAGTGGTTTCTCGTTTTACGAGGTAGTGTTCGAGTGATCCCTACTGAGTCTTGTTCCGAGACTCATTCCCTGCGTGTTTTCACCGTGTTTCAGGTGAGGCGCCACCTTCGGGGAGCACGTTAGGTGGGCAGCGTGGTGCGGGTGCCCAGAGGTAGTGCCAGAGGTCAGAGCCGGGGTATGCCCCGTGTAGCTGTACTTTTCTTCCTTGTCTCTGTACTAGTCGTGGACTATTGTTATGTTGTTAATTTCTATTGTGGACCATGTAAAATGTTAATTTATTTTCTGATTAATATTATAACTGTTTAATTTCTGCAATTATTTGTGATACTTGTGTAGTCTCCACACCATCCTTTTAACAATTCCGAGTCTTCGGGCTCGTGGGTGACGGTGCGAGTCTCGGGTTATCGGGCCTTCCCGGTAATCGGATTCTCGGGTCGTTACATAAGGCATATAGATCAAGCTCTCAATTGAAGATTAACCAAGTGATGACACTAATGTTGCTATCATCAAAACATCACTGCATCATCAAGCCACAAGGGGCACAACAGCAGGAGGTCAGAGGGGAAGGCAGGAGGGCATGAGGGCCAGAGGGAGGTTTGAAGGACAGGAGGGGGGTGGGGAGAAGGGGAGGCAGGAGGCAAGCAGAGGAAGGCATGAGGGCATCACTGAGGGCCCTGATGGGCTAGAGGAGCACAACAAGGAGGGGGAGCAGGAGAGGCAGGAGGGGAGCAGAGGGTAGGAGGGGAGCAAGAAAGGTAGGAGGGGAGTAGGAGAGGAAGGATGGGAGCATGAGGGCTACACCGATGGCCCTGACGGGCTAGAGGGGAACAGAGCAACCGAAGGGAGGCCAGAGGGCTAACGAGAAAGCAAGGAGGAGCTGGGGAACAAGGTGGAGGATAGAGGTCAGGAGGGGGGGTGGGGAGCAAGGGAGGCAGGGCGACGGGGGAGGCTGCGGGAGGGGGAGCAGAGGGATGAAGGGGAGGGCTGGCGAGGTAGGAGGAAAAGGGGGAGGGGTGGTCGAAGCCAAAACAGGGGACCGTAGCGGAAGGAGCTGCAGCGGCCACGATAGGCACGGACGGTGGATGGTGCAGGGGAGCAACTCCGGACGTGGACGGTGAGCGGTCTGAGAGCAGAGGTGGAGAGCCCACGGGGGCGGTGGTGGGCGAGGGAGCGCCATCTCGCGAAAGCAGAGTATCGTATCCTGCAGGCATCCCATCGTTTTTTTCTGGCAATTGACTGATTAAGGTGACTGCCTCCACTGGGTAGCCCGTCGGCACTGACGGGGGCCCCTCCTTTGCCGGGGCCATGTTCAACCTCTCCACCAACATCGTGGGCACCGGCATCATGGCCCTCCCCACATGCGCCAGGGTGCTGGGCGTGGTCCCGGTGTTCACCCTCGTCCTACTAGCGGCCTTTCTCCCGGAGGCCACCATCGAGCCGTTGCTTTGATACCATCACTTGTGACACCTCCTTCCTTGGATCTTGTGACTAGTCCAGAAACGCTCACGTTCTCAATCCGTGTGTTGTGAGTCTGTTTTACCCACAAGACACTCAAAGTCCGACCATCATAATTCCAAAACACACACCTATATCATGACCATAAAACATTGCTTCACACTAACACAATTACATAATACATTCCCCTGAACAAAATGTCATTCCGGTCTCAATTACAGTGACCTTAAAATGGCTTTACATACACAACAAGGAGGATATAGGACCTACTAACTCTACGGAGTAACTCCAATGGCTACCCAAAATCTCCTCCAACTTACCTCCCATCGGAGCCGACTCAACTACTGATCTCCTGAAAATGGTATAATTACATGTGTGAGTCCTAAACTCCGTAAGCATCTGAACCACTAATAAGTTTATCATATATGCACATTAATAATTCTGGCAAACATCATATGGTATTGCATACTTATGGTATTGCATACTTAACGTATGTAAGGATGTGCTCTAATGTATATCGTAAACTTAAAGGAACACAGTTTTCAGTAAAGCATGACAGTTTACATAAAGGTTCCATAATCACAATTGCAGTATTCAGGGTGACAAATAATTTTCAAATTCACAGTATGACATACAAAATACAGCCGGTTCTATCATCTATTTTAAACATGGCTTTAAATGCATGATTTCAGGTTACCTTAGTTTACGGCTCTAGGATGGATGAATCCCAGTGTTATCAGAATCGGATCAGATCGGTCAGTCGAACCGGTTCAACCGTGAATCGGTCTGAGAATCGGTCCGATTAGACCCGATCTGGTCTAATCTTAAAGAACCGGACGAACCGGAAGAACCGCGGTTTGACCGGTGAACCGGTCCGAACCGATTCGACCTGATTCACTCTTAAAAAATATAAAAATATTTAAATATTCAAAATGATATGTATATGTGAACAAAAGTATCTTATTATTATTGAATTGTTGTTATTTATCATTTTATTTTAGATATATTTGAAGTTTAAATATTTAAAGAAGTATAAATGCCAATTGTGAAGAGTGAACGCTAATGAAATATTACAAAATTTTAAAGTCAGTTTATTTAACCATGTTATTATTATTATTTTACTTGTATAGTTAATAGTTACATAATCATGACTAATAATTATACATGTATGTTTATTTATTTTGATTATTATATCTTATTTATTATTATCTTAGGTTATAGAATCGGATCGGACTATATATCAATATTACGATGACATCACGGTTCAAACCAGTTCGATTGAACGGTCCAACCGGTTCGAACCGAACCAGCTCATTACCCGGTTCAAGCACCGATTCGGTTCTGATAACATTGATGAATCCCAACTAATCAAATGCCTTTCATTAATCTGTTTATGCATCTTGTACATGCATCCAAACCAAAATATCAAGGGTCAATTTATACTACGGTGCCTAAACCAAAGGCATTTGGCAAATGGCCTTAGCAGATCGGGACGCTACAGTTTAAATCAACTATGTAGGATCAATGGTCGAACCCTGTCATCCACAAGATCATCGTCTGGTTTGATTTTCAGGTTTATAGTACTATTCGTTCGTCCTCGGATGCTGGGGCATCCCGCAACGGATGTTTGTTACGGTTGTCAATAATCTCCCTTAAGGTGGCATTGTCCATGAACTCCAGTTAATGTTAGTAGTCGAACACACCCTAGAGGGAGGTGAAGAGGTGTATCGATAAAAATAATAGTGTATTAAAATTTAATTAACAATGGTTACGCAACAAAAAATTAAATGTCAAAATACAACCAAACCATAGAAAATGCAAAAATTTTATACTGGTTCGGTCAACCTTCTTCAACTTCCCTACGTCTAATCCTCCTGCAACTTGCCTGGGGTATTCACTAACCTTTCAACAAATGTTACACAGGCTATTACTAGGGTCAACTCCACAGCTGATCTTCACAGACTCAGTAGATTCTTTCTAGTGATTTTTCATGAACCACAACCCAATTGATTTTGATCAGGTCTCATCAAACCAACTAGTCACTCAAAGTGACATAGTTTTTTAAGTGGTTATGCATTTGCTAGCTTCCTAGGAGCTAGTCATCAAGTTGATTTGCACAGTATCAACAGACCAACCTAGCACACGCAGTGCTAGTTAGTGCTGGTTACCCAGAGGTGTTGGTTATCCATAGTAACAAATGCTCTTCTAATTATCCCGTGGATAGATCTATAGAGAATGAAAATAAATGAACATAGAAACAAGAAGAGTAGGAGAACAAATACAATATCATTATAGAACAACATCCATCTCTATAATGCTTCTTAGGATGAAGGACTTCAAGAATGAAGCTTTGAATGTCATGAAGTCCTCCTTTGACGACATGAGTACACAGGAAGCAGAATGCTAGGATTGCTTTGAATGCAGGAAGGCACTTGAAGAATAGCTCGTATACTTGTTGCGATCAACTGCAGTTCCTTCTTCTTCAAGTCCAAGTTATTTATAGCTCCAGACTTCATTACATCCATTAGATATAATGGCCTCTCAACGGTCAGATCCCAGTCATTAACGTTTAACAAGTTAGACTGACAGCTATCTTTCTATTTTCAAGATAGTAGGTGAATTAAATTTTCTGTTACTGTCGTCAGTCTGTATAGTTTCTTTTCTTGTGCAATTTTCCTCCTAACTGTTGCTGCATGTATCTTTGAAATAATGTTAAAAATATTCTTCCCACGGAGGGATGTGAGATAAGTAGCAAATTCAAAATACAAATGTCCAAGAGGAAAATATGCAATAAATATTACCAGTTTAGCATACAATAATATATCTTAAGATATTACAACGTGCATAAGAAGATTTTAAATAAGTATTTTTTTTAAAATGAATGATTATCTCAGTAGATACTCTACATTTAATGTGTCTGCATGGTTCAGTTTGACTTATTCAATGCCATTCCTTAGATCATTTGCGTGTATAGCGTTGTAACATTTAAGTGTTGTGTAGTACGGTCAACAAGTCAAAAGTGTTACACGTGGACCGCAGAATAAAAAATAAGATAATTTTTTTTTCTTGTTTAATGGAAGTAGACGAAGCATCATCTACCCATTCATCTAAATATCCTGATCACTTTATATATTAGGCAAAGCATCGTCTATCATTGATCTTTGTCGTTATTCACATAGACGATGTTTTGTCTAGTGCTTCATCTATTTGTAATCTTCTTAGATGAAGTTCCGTCTATGAAATATTTTGTTATTTTTTCTCTTAAATGAAATATCGTCTAACTCATCATCTATCGTGAGTTAGATATAGTATCGTCTATCATATGTTCAATTAGGTGATGTATCGTCCAAAGCTAACTTTTATCCTTTTCTACTTAGACAAAGCACCGTCTAACCCATCATCTATCATGAGTTAGGTGATTTATCATCTAATGTTCCTTCAAATAGACTGTAACAACCTGGGTTTTCAGATCTAGTATCTGCAAGTTCCGAAGTATTTTTGCAGGTCCCAGATCGTGTTTTCTAATTAAAATATAATTTTATGAATATCAGATCTTCGGATCCCCAAATATGAGATAGCAAAATGTTTTTGGGCGCCATAGAGTGGCAGGCGAGTTGTGTATCTTTCAAGGATCACGGGGTTAATTTTTGATATTTTTTTGATTTTCTAAAATTTTCAACTCCGAAATTAAATCATATATAAGCTAACCTAAACCCCCTCCCCTCTCATTCTCTCGTTTCTCCCTCTCTCTCCACCGTTTCTCTCCCTCTCTCTCTCCCTTACACCTCCGACGGCTGACGAAGAGCATGGTGGGTGAGGCAGCCAGAGCGACGGCGACTGCGACGGCGAGGATCGAGCCTTGAACGAGAGCGGTCGCGGTGGAGGGGCGTTTTCACGTTTTCGAGAAAAATAGGCTGAGAAAGAGGCATTTTCGGCATGAATCAGCATCCCCTTCACGTGGAATCTTCGTGAGAGGTGGGGGGACAGATTTCGAACCCTTGTACATTGATTTCCCATGGTTTCATGCCGATTCGGGAGAGTTAGAGTGGATTTTCTTCTTACTAGGAAAAATGCACGCGTTGGGACAAGTGGTGTTTCTTGTCGATTCGAGCGGTGTTTCTTAGCCAATCTTGTGGCATTGACGGAATGGATATTGGGGAATGATTCCTCCTTTCGTTTCCCGCATTTCCATGTGATTTGGGGTTGTGGTGAGGCCGAGAGCAAGTTTATGTTTTGTTTTGGGAAGGTTTGAGCTTGATTTGGGGTGAGCGTCAGATTCGTCCAATCGACCTGAGTTTTATGGTTTAAATGAGCCCTCAAATGGTTGGAGGTTGGGGAATTATTTTTCCTTATTTTCTCCCTCGTGTGGAGCGAGCGGGGCGTGGAACGGGACCCCACGACGGGGCTCTCGCTGCGAAATGATCGGAATCGGTTGACCGATGGTCTGAATCGGTCAACCGTTCTGGCCTCTTTCTGAATAGGCCGTTCTGGGATTTTCGGTCGACCAACCCAGCAGGATCGGTCAACCGATCTGCCCAGTTCTGGTCGATCGACCGTTTCTTGGCGTTGGTCGACCAACCCAAGCCCCTTTTGGCCCGTTTGACCCCCGTAACTCGATTTTTGCCCCAGAACATCTAAAATAATATTATATTCATAAAATCCATTAAAAATTGGGACATCTTGGCCTTGTATGGGCGGTGGTCGCCCCAAGATTCGGTTCCCCATAAGCGAAGCTTCAGAGTTCTTGCGGAGGGTTTACCTGAATGGTTGGGTGTTCTTATAAGCACCCAGTGTATCTATGTGAGTCACTTGGGGTTAGTGTCCCTTGGTCCTTAGCCGGTCTTACGTGCTGACTCAAGGGACGTGTTGGTGTGAGTTGTTCGGGTAGATTTTAATTGGTTTATGTCCAACCTTGTGTCACGGCTTGAGGTCGTACTCAACTTGGGTTTTGAGTACGTGCATATATAGGTACTCCGATATTTTCTGTGAGACTACGGGTGTACTGTTTTACTGTAGCACTACCTTGAGGGCATTTGGTGGCCGGACTAGGTGAGAATAGCCTAGTGTGTGCACCACTCATTCAATAGAGGCGAGGACACCCTAGAGTGTAGGGTGCCTTGGTTAGGACAAGTGTACGTCGCTGGTAGGCGCAGGGGCGCATACCCCATGCCAGGTTCCAGGACACAACCATCTTGTTGGGTGCAGAGGCACGGATCCTAGCCAGTCCCAGGGAGAGGTGTGTATGTGTGTCTCTCCACCCCACTCAAGGATAAGGTGTGGGCCGCGTGCGTGAGACTTGAGAGACGGCCGGTCAAGGTAGAGTTATCGACAGCGTTGTCGCGGCCCTCCCAACAGTTAAGGTAGAGCTTACATGACGATGATGTCATGGCTCCCTTCTTGGTTCGAGATTGAGGTTTCTCCAGCATTGAGGCCGTAGTCCTCCCAAGAGTAGAGGTAGTGCCCTTGACCACGTAGTCTTAGATGTGGCTTCCGTCAGTGAGGACGGGCCTTCACGACAGATGTGTCGTGGGTTTTCCCGGTAGTGTAGCCGTAGTTTGTCATTGGTTCGGCAGTTCCAACCTTGAGATCGAGATTTTCCCCGTTGAGAGTAGGAGTAGCTTAGAGAGCCGTGATTCCTCCGACTGTTGTCGTTACTCCTGTTGCTCCTGTTGTTATTGTTATTGTTGCTTGTCCTTCTTCTGTCATTTCTACTATTGTTGGTGTTGTTGTTTACCATCATTATTGTGGTGGGGATCCGTGGGACCCCTACTGAGCCAATAAGATGAGACTCACCTATTTCTTTTCAGGTGTGACGTTTCCACTCGGAGTTCGGTGGTCCAATGTGATGTCCAGAGAATTTAATTGCCAGCGTGCTTGAGCTGGGATATGCTCCAATGCTGTGTACTTTTCCTTTCTTTTAGACTGTACTTTTTGGACATTGTACTCTGGACTATAAACTATTAAACTGTATTAAATGTAATTTAATTTCTACACTTTAAATTATGTATTTATTTTAGATTCCGATGCATCTCCACATCATTATTTAAACTCTTCCGAGCCCGTGGCTCGTGGGTAGCGGACCAGGATTCGGGTCGCACCGATTCCTTTTCGGTACTCGGATCCTGGGTCGTGACATAGATAATGTATTGTCTATCTTCATTTTTTTGGTTTTCTTGTTAGACGGAGTATTGTCTATCCATTCTGACTTAGGCGATGTATCGCCTAACGGTCTGTCTAACCAGAGACTTTAGATGAAGTTTCATCAAATGTAACTTTGCCCACTTAAACGCTGTATATATCTTTTATCTTCAATTTTATCATTTTCTTTTTAGACGATGTATCATCTATCCTTATGTCTTTCCTAAAGTCTCATACGATGGATCGTCTATCCTTACGTAATGAACATATTTTGTAATAACCTTAAAGTCACGTAAAGTGCTCAATTGTGAGCTTATTTTGTAAGGTGTGCTGACGTTGTCAGTTGGTATTATAATGACTTTCACAGAATGAGTTGTTAAGGTTTTTGTAGTCACTGCACATAGGTTTTTATAACGACTGTTACGACTTTTATAGTCAATGACTGCCCAGTTGTGAGTTGATATCGTGGTATTAAGATGTTATAGCCAATAACTTCTCAATTTCTACGAGCTTTTGTTTCCCGGTTTATGTGAGCTTATCTTACGCGTTATAACAATAATACTATGACAAATTTTCAATTTTTCAGTCATATCTTATGTGTGCTTAGCTTGGTTTATTATGATAAATGTTCAATGGTTTGAGGATATGTGGTTTGCTGTAGATAGATATGTTCGGTGGTTTTAAAATATGTACAGGTTCTTATCTCTTGCTTGGTTTAGGCCGATAGACTTGTATACCTTACAGTGTTCCACCCTTTTCATAGTTGACTGCAATATTTCTTAACCCCAAAATAAAATGCAAAAGCTCTCAAAATTGTATGGTTTTGGAAAATTGATGCACACATGAATCAATAATTGATCTACATTATGTGATTGATTGGATATTAGTGCCATTTATATTAGTCCAAAGACAACAATTTATGTGACCTAATGTCATTGTTGCAAATCCAAATGGTTGCTGAGTGCCTTGAACCCTCAAACTTTGTATTAGCATGTTGTATTACAACATTAGTTATGAGACCATTGTTTAAAGATTAGATGAGCAATGCCATGTTCTTAGTCTTTGCACACTCTGTTTCACTGAGTAGTTAGATTTTCTTATGAAATAATTTAGTGAGCACCAAGTCCTTTACAATGTTCCACACATTTGACAATAGTTTGTAATGTGAAGGTATACTGTGCGATTGAAGCATATATTATTAAAAAGACGTCAACATCTCATTACATTATTATGTGATTCTCATGAAACATACATTCAAAAGGCAGTCCAAAAAAAAATTGATCGCATTTAAACTGTCAAACGATTGAACTCAAACTCACATTTTGACTCTCAACTGGATTCTTTACTTTGTACTTAAACTCTAATGAAAAGATACACAAAAATATAAATAACTTCGTCGATACATCTCTTCATTAAGATTTTTGTAGATTATATCTTTTGCTCTAAATCTTCAATTTTTTTTTTCAAAACTCTTTTGTAGAGCTATAATATGATACTTTAGATCCCCCAGTCAAATGATGAAAGTAATCCACCCAACTAAAATAGTCACGAGCATTTCCTGTCTATCAAAACATGTAGAATTAAAAGTTTGGGCAAATTAGGCAATGCCTAAGTAAAATTAATATGAGCAAATGAGTAAAATTACAATTGATGCCTTACCCCCCCCCATTTGGAGCACACCCATAAAACTATCTTACTTTACTTCTTTCCTAGTAGAGTTAAACGTTTTATAGGGCTGTTGACAGAGACACGATAGAGGTTCAACTTGTCCATAGGGTGTTTGGAAAGAAATCCCAATGGATGAAGCCTGACTCATGTTCAAATTTGGAAGTGAGAAAGAGAAATTAAATGAAGAGAAGAGAGGACGGCGGTATACGAAATATGGGTAGCGGAGATGAATGGCGAAGTTGCCTTACCGTTGATCTATCTCGAGTATCTGACTGGCCGACTTGTCTCGCTCTTGACGCTTCAACAGAGAACTAACTTGATCGTGTATGTGATAGGAAGAGGATGGGAGGAAACGATTTCCACTTCTGGAACCCTTATTATTTGAACATGAAGATTAACATAAAGGTATTTTGGTCAAAATTTCACCATCTAACTGGAATATTGACATCTTTAAAAAATATTCATGACTCCGTCAATGCGAAAGTTAATCGTGATGACATATCTGAAAATTTTTCAAGACAGTGAGTATATATATGTTAATATATTTTCGAGAGTGATATATCTGTCATTTTATCCGTAACAATAATTTATTTATAAAATATATATATTGTCTAAGAAAATTTACAGCCTCTTCGATCCCTGTTGAGCTGAAGATCAGCAAACATGACAACATGTGTTAAATAATGGTTGTACTTAACATACTTAACGATGGTTTCAGTTCATGTAATATGCAGAATAAAGATATGACAAAGGAAAGTGACAGTTTCGAAACAAAAACATCATTCTCGAAGTTCAAGATCAATCTTAAAACGTCCAAGTGATACGTTTGGTGCCTCCTTAAGCATAATATATGGCCACACATTGGGAAGAAACGCAACATTGTTACTAACTTAGAAGAAAGATTAATCCTTACTACAAAAAATTGATTAATCTTGTACACAAGACAAAAATAGGTGGAATGAGTTAATCTACCCGGATTAGGGTTAGGGGTGAGGTGGACTAACTCAGATAAATCATCCGCCCCTAATCTAATCCATTACCAAAGTGGCTCTAAGAGAATGAGTTATTTTTATCTCTGCTTCTCTTTTTTCTTAATTTTTAACTAATTTAAAAATCGAGATATGTCGGGAGACATTTGTTGGCGCTCAAATCTTGACGGTGATTTCAGTTATTGAAATCTCCGCAAATGTGGTTCTCAAACGCACCCTTTAAATGACGGCATCTAAACAACAATTCCTTTGTACCTATTCATGTCAAGGTCGAATTTTCATGAATTTGGACTAACTTAATTAACTCTAGTCAGCATTCAGGTTGAAAAGAAATTCAACTCACGTTCAACTCAGCTCATGGATCAACAAATCCCGAGATGCTCAAATTTCAGACCTTGTTTCATATTAGGTTTCAAAGTAGGCCTGCTGACTAAGTTTCCATGCTTAGCGCCAATGATTTATGGATTTTTTTTTAAGAAAAATGTAAACTTGGGTGATCATAGAAAACATCCATAATTCGGGTATTTCTTGAAAAGCCTCCACAATTAATTTACTCAATTATATAAATAAGTTCTCACCGTTGATCTTGAAAAAACGGACGGTTTGCGATTCTTTTTATAGTGGATTTGGGAAGGGCATTTTGTGAAAAAAAAAATAATTTATCATTGAAGATGGAAGGTATTCTCTATACTGTTTCTCCGATTCCTTTTTTTAAATGGAAGTAAATTATACGAGTATTTTTAGAGATTTTTACATAAAAATTATTATTAGAGGTGAATTTATAAAAAATATTTTTTAAAATATATTAATAGATATATCAATGTGTTAATTTAAATAATACATAAATGTCATTTAAATGTATTTTTTGTAATTTTTTGACAAATAAAATGATATATCTACATATAAATATTATATTTTTACACAATTCAAATTTATACAGTGATATGTTTGGTAAAATATTTTTAGAAATAATTTTTTTATAAATTCACATCTAACAATAATTTTTATATAAAAAAATCATATTTTTATCAACATTAACATATCGTGGGACATTTTAAAAAATAGACAAATTGTAAAAGTTTTTTCTCGTAATTACACTTAAAAAAAAACCCGTTTGACATCTGATGATTCTGATCTCTGATCCTAACGTCGGATATCATCACAGACAAAGTCCTAGGCTACCTGATGGGGTCCGCGATATCAACGGCACAGATCACTGCTTCAGTATCGAGTTTGAACTCCTGCTGTCCTCCCGGCGACATATATACGTATAAAGTGGGGGTTCTGTTTGTTGTTGGTTCGCCGCCTTCCTGCGATCGCTCGGCCGTGGCATGGCGCTTCGGTGGTCGCATCTCCGCCGCGCTCTCGAACGGGCGCGGCCACTACTGCATCTCCAGCAATCCAGCAATCTTCCCCTTCCGGCTTCCTCCCGGCCTGTTCTCCATTCCCTCCAGTGGCGGAGATCCCACGCCGACCTCCCTCCGCCTCCGCCTCCCCCGCCTCCTGCCTCCATCCAAAACCCTCCCGCCGATGCGAGCAAGGACCCCGGCGCCGCATGTGGGGGTGACGCCTCCGCTGCACCTTCCTTCTCGTCCTCTCTGGACGAGGTCGAGGTCGCCAAGTTCGCCTCTATTGCCGATACCTGGTCTCTCTCTCTCTCTCTGTCTCTCCGTGCTTTTTGTATAGCTCGCGCTATCTCTTTCCGTTATAGCCGGCTGATCGTGGTCTGTGACAATTGGATGAGTAGGTGGGATTCCGAGGGTCCGTTCAAGCCATTACATTGGATGAACCCTACAAGGGTGTCCTTCATCCGTTCGGCTCTCTGTCGGCATTTCGGGTATGAAATTTTCACTCGCACCAGCATCTGTTGTTTGAATATATACGTTGTTATCAAGCATTTTCTCTATAAAGTAATGCTACATAAAATTTTGTTCTTGCTCGAGTCTTGGAAGTCTGCAGGCGTCCTGTTCGATGGCTAATTTGATTCATTTAATCCGTTTTGGCCAAGTTGTTGAGGGTGCAACTATGGAAAATTTACTCTTTTTTTACCTTTTACTATGTCGACGTGGATGCTGCACTCGCTGTGTAGACGCTTCGAGGGTGATATATTACCTTTGGGTTCTAACAATTTTTGGCTGGCGCTTCCCCACTTTCGAAAAATGTGATCTTTAGGAGTCAGAATCTATGCTTATCCAGTATTCTGAAATTGGTTGACACTTTTTGGATATATTCTCTGTCCAGGACTGCTTTTGTTACAATGTTTTCTTTTTCTTTTGCTCTTGGTCTGTTTAATCTAGAACTTTTCACCAGTATGCGCTTCCTATTCTAATAATGCGAGTGACATTTGGATCCCCACAAAAGATATGCATATGATGTTTCTAATTACAATGTTCAGGATTCATCATGTTTTCCTTTTGCTCTTCGGGTTTAAGTTTACTATAAGTGACAGCTGAGGTAGGTTTAGGAAATATTTGGCAACGATAGTCCCCAAGTTGGTTGTAATAGTTTGCTTAGTGGAAATCTTTTCTTACTTCAATCTGTAATGGCCCTACATTCACGGGAATCCACCATCCAGACTGATGTCTGCCTTATCTCAGATAGATTGGTAGTGCACAACCTGTAGCCAAAATAGAAATCCAAATACACTAAAAATATGGAAGCCAGTTAAAAGAACACAACTGGCATTCTACTATCATGTTCATTAGTACACTAAATTTAAGGTACAAGTACATATCTACAAGAAAGGTACAACTGAAAACACAGGCACTGACCAACTATATTGCAGATTGCTGAACCTAAGCGTTGATTGTGCTCCTATTTCAATGGACCTTTGCCTGAAAAACATTTAAATAACATTTATGGGTCACGGGACTCAGTAGGGATCATTTACCTCCTAGATCCCCTTGGCCCACACCACCTATATTCGCTCTTTTTTCACTTTTTCTCTTATTAATTTTTTTATTTTCATTTTCTCGTCTTTCATATGCGATACAAATGCAAATGCAATGCTTGACATTATTAAAACATTGAGAGGGATCTCTAAAATGAATATAAATTAGATGATACCTTATGCCCTTTTATATTTCATAATTCATTAAGGAATCAAGTAATAATTCATATCGTAATCTTGAATCATCAGAGGGTATAGGAATTGAGCTGGGGACCAGACACCTGCTTTGATCATCATTGTTCTTAGTTCTTATTTGATCGGTCTATCTTTCATAGTTGGACGTCCTCTCGACTACTTACTCATTCTTTAACTTGAAGTAACAGGGATAACCACTCACCACTGGTTCAATCGCTCAGCTATTGCCTAATAGTCCTAAAGGAGCCTCTGGACAGTCCAGTAGGAGAGGCAGGTTGTTAGGCTAACTTGGGACATGTAGTCTCGAGCTGCGTAGTCCTAGTCCCAAGCACAAGTGTACTCAAGTTGGTCTCCACCCACTACCCTAGTCGGTCGTGTCCCAAGTATGGACTCTAGACCCTGTCTAAAAAGGGATGCTCCGTGCCCCGACTGTGGCACAAGACACAAGGAGTTGACCCAATGTTACCTATCCCCAAGGAACAGCTCGTATAGGCCCGTCTCACCGATGAAATGATGTTACTTCATAATCTTAAAATAAGTCATGTCTCGAGAAACTCGAATCTCGAAGGAAACCTCAATTTCATATCATAGCTCAGTCTTTAAATGATCATATACATATCGCATCAAGGATGTCGGTATCGGTTTCGGACTCGGTTTCGGCCGAGTCCGAAACCAACCGAAACCCATTGAAAAGCTTCAAAAAAAATTAAAAAAAGTCTAAAAAATCAAAAATAATTCAAAAAATATGAATAATCACATAAATATCATAAAATTCATTAGACATGCATTTGATTGTAAAGAACTTAGATTAAGTGTAATAAACATGAAGTAGGTATTAAGTTCAAACATTGAACATGGTAAACTAATATTCTTTAGTACATACTAAACATGAATTAGGTTCAAGCAGTACAATAAACCTAATTAGACACAGTAAATGCTACAGAAATTAAATGATCTTTACCTAAATGAAGAAGCACTAATATGGGTAATAACTAGAACCTTCTCCCTCATCGTCTGGATTTTAATGTTGATACCTATAAGAAGGTTGCATGTATGGTCTATATTCACTATAACCAAACAATGAGGTAGCCAAGTCCTGCATCCCTCTTTGGATCCCTCTTGGAGTGTTTGGTTGGCTTGATTGGAATCCAGTATTAGCATAAGAATCTTGAGAAAGAGAAGAGGAACTGGTTGGATGTGGATGGAACTGGAATGCTAGTTCATAACCCCACGACGTTTTTTTCTCTTTTGGTGCCAATTTTTCAGTGATCTTTGACATGAGTCCTTTATCTCTTGGCGTGTGTCTCACATAAATCTGCTTCAACTGCTCAATTGTCGGGTCCTCTCGAGCAGCAGCATTTGTCCTCTCAGTTTGTCCATGCACTGATGTACTTCTTCTTAAGGATGCAGGTGACTTGACCATTCTAGGAGTGACTGGCCTGCTATCTGATTCAGAGTGTTTAGCTGGCTCAAACTCACGTTGCTCCTCAGTGTCATCAACAACCCTAGATTGGTGCGCATGAATATCTCTGGCCCTCTTTGATTTTCTTCTAAATTTGGGATCTCTTGGCTCATCTTCATCTAGTATGCCCTCTGCCCATGTTGTATCATCAATATCAAATACGGGCTCATCAACTTGCTCTCGTGTCTCCACCCAAGACTGCAAGGGATTATCATCATCAAATAAGACATTCACATCAATTTCTGCAGTGGCATCCTCAGCGACGCGTTTGTCCAGCAGCTGTTGTCTCAACTTCATAATTTTATTCTCAACCTCATATTGTAGTGGCAGTAAACTAATCTCTCTAACCGTTCAGCCTTTAGCCGATTGCGAACCTTTGAGTGTATAAGGCTGAACGTGCTCCAATTTCTTTCACATTGGTTTGCTGATGTGGTTTGACTCAACACCCTGATTGCAATGAAAGCCAATGCAGAACTGTCCAAATCTCTATTATTCACCATTACTCACCAGTCAACTGTTCTACCAACCATAAACAAATAAATATAAGTTGTAAATAAAAATCAATTCTTCGTGATGTAATTGCAAAGAAAGCACAAAGATAAAGTATACCTGGGCTCACTCTTCCCACTGCATATTGCAATTGAGAGTCAGAATACGTCCCAGCTCTCATTCTATAGTGGTCCATCTACAAAAATTAAGTAATAGATTAGCATAATGACTTAAGTAAATTCTATACCTCTTATTCATGAAATCAAAAAGGCCAACCTCTACTTCCGCCTGAAGTCTCTTTTCTGGTGTCCTCGATAAACGACCAATGACTTTTAAAGTCTCTTGGAGCACCTCGCCATCAACATGTGCATTGGCATCATACATAAATTGAGGGTTGAGGAAATAACATGTATTTGTGTATAATTAACTAAATGTTAGATATAAAATAACCTACAGAATAATGTATGAATACAAATAATCACTCACCAGCTGCATGTAAGTCGTGGTGTAATGTGGTGTCTCATCTCTGATCAATAATTTTCCACCACTTTGCATATTCTTTGGGAAGGGACTCCTGCAACTCAATTTTGGCACGGTCCATGGCCTCATACAAATATCCCATATCATTCTTCTCATCGCCACCCACCATTCTTAGGACTTTCACGAGGGGGGTGACTACTTTCATGTATCGTGAGACCCTGCCCCAGAATTTGTTGTCGTCCACGATGTGGCAGACATCCAAATAATTCATCTGAGTATCAACATTAGACTTGTCGATGTATTCCCGCATGACATTGTGGTACATGAAGGTTTTCAGCTCATTCTTATACTTGTGCAAAGAAATGAAATTTGAATCAAATACGTATCATAACTATAATGATAAAGTAGTAAGAATTCAGTTCAACCTTATACCTGTGCAAAGACTCCAAAGAAATAAAATTTGAAGCAAATCTGGTTGGCCCTGCACGGATGATATCTCTCCCCCCACTTGCATGCTCCCTGAACATGTTCAATAACCTAGTATGGCCATAAATATACTGGGTAATCCTTTGTGCCATTTCAACTGTCTTCTTCACATGATTGTCCTTCCCAATATCTTCCAGAATCAAATCTAGACAATGTGCAACACATGGGAGCCGGTATAAGTGACTGCGCTTCTGCATCAATTTCTTCCTTGCAGCCTTATAACTAGCTTCATTATCAGCCACTACTTGGACAACATTGTCCTCTCCAATTTGGTCTACCATCTCATCCATCAAATGAAACAAATAATTGGTATTTTTTTCATAGTTTGATGCATCTACAGATTTTACAAATACTGTACCTTCGATGCAATAGACCAAAAAATTAATCATGGACTTCTTCGTGGTACCAGTCCAGCCATCACACATAATAGTGCATCCTCTCTCCATCCATATATGCTTGAAGCTTTCAACCCAGTCATGGAGCTCCTCAACCTCTCCCTCAAGGCCACGCTCGTATATGTCTCGACGTGATGGGGCCTTCAAGCCATGGCCAACATCTGCTATGGCATCTAGCATGGGTTGGAAATATTCGCTTTCAGCTGCATGTGCAGGGACAGCTGCATGTGCAGGGACACTTGCATGAAAAAATCATTTGCAGATACTTTTAAATGTATGTCCTGCAACTTCTGCTGATTTTTTTACCCCTCTCAATGCAGACTTGATTTTAGGTTGTGTGGCCTGAGGCTTTCTGTGGAGATAGCTGTCCATGGGGCCTGTTCTCTGCGTCTGTGGGGCAGCACCAATGTCAGGACGTCGTGCAGCTGTACTCTCGTAGGTCCCTGAACCCATGGGTGCCTTCCCTTTCCTTCGAGCGGCTTGTTTACGCTCCCTTGCTTCAGTCAGCTCTGGATCTGAATCCTCAGTGCCTTCCTCATCATCATCCCTCCTAACCCTTCTGTCAGAAATCTCCTCAGCAATTTCAGCCTCATCCTCAGCCCTTTGTTGTATCCTCTCCTTTTTGCCCAGAAGGTACTGACGCATCTCTTCTCGCACCTCTCGGGGACAGTGGTCACATTGTTTCACCTCTCCTCTTACCCCTACCAAATGTTGCTTTCCTCTGGTAATTCCGCCATGTATCTCCCTACCACAGTAATTGTATTTTACCTTTCTTCTCTTAGCATCAACTAAGGACAGGTGGGCCCACCCCGGATCCTCCTGCCCTTGCTGCTCTTGTGTTTGCTGATGTCTAGGCATGATGCTGCATTATGACAGTCAAAGACAATCTCTTCTAAGTACAATGAAAAAAATGCAATTCAACATGATAGACCTCCAAATTATTGAAGGGGACTTAAGCCTTAACTGAGCTTCAATTGTGGCTAAGAAAGTCGAATTAGACGAAAGCCCCAATTTTGATGAACTAATTAGGGCTTAATTACCAACTAACCCTTAATCACCTTTCATAAAAATAAAATTCCAGCATGATCCCACCCCAATTTCGTCAATGAAATTTAATTAATCTTTAATTGTGGCTAAGAAAGTCAAATTAGACGAAAGCCTCAATTTTGATTAACTAATTAGGGCTTAATTACCAATTAACTCTTAATCATCCTTCATAAAAAAAAAATTCCAACATGATCCCATCCCAAATTCATCAATTAAACTTAATTAACCTTCAATTGTGACTAAGAAAGTCGAATTAGACGAAAGCCCCATTTTTATGAACTAATTAGGACTTAATCACCAATTAACCCTTAATTACCCTTCATAAAAATAAAATCCCAGCATGATCCCACCCCAAATTCATCAATTAAACTTAATTAACCTTCAATTGTGACTAAGAAAGTCGAATTAGACGAAAGTCCCAGTTTTTATGAATGAATTAGGGCTTAATTAATAATGAATCTAATTTTAAGTATCTAATTAGGGTTTATTTTAAAATCTGAACTAATTAGGGCTGCACAAATTGAGGTACAAAAAAAATACTTACAACCCAATGAAGCGCACAGCAGCAGGGGGTAGGCAGTCCGGCACATGGAAGGCAGTATCGGCCGAAACCGATACGTTTCGGCCGAAACGTATCGGTTTCGGCCGGTACCGATCCGAAACCGCACCTAAATACTGTAGCAGGGCCGAAATTATTAAAAAATATTTTTTTAATGGTTTCGGACGAAACCGTTAAGGGTTTCGGCCGAAACTGACCTGTTTCGGTCCGAAACTGGACGGTTTCGGCCGAAACCAGACAAGATCATATATATATTTTAATTTTTTAAAGGGTTTCAACCGGTTTCGGCCGAAACCGATACCGGTACCGAAAGCGGTACGTATCGGTTTCGGAACCGGCCGAAACCGGTACCGAAACCGATACTGCCTTCCTTGGTCCGGCGGTCCGGCGGTCCGGCGGTGGCAGACTGGCAGCAGGGCGGTCCGGCCCGGCGCTGGCAGTAACAGCAGCAGCTGCTGCAGCAAGAGCAACAATAGCAGCAACAGGGCGGCGGCTGGGGGCCTGGGGCAGCCGGGCAGGGTGGCGGCTATGGCTGCAGCAGCAGCACCAGCAGGCAGCAGGCAGCAGCAGCAGCAGCAGGCAGCAGGCCAGCAGCAGCGGCAGTTGGAGGGCGCGGCAGGCAGCAGCAGGCTGCAGCAGCACCAGCAGCAGCGGCAGTAGGGCGCGGGGTGCGGCAGGCCGGCACGGCAGCAGCAGCACAGCAGGTGGCAGCAGGCGCAGGCCCAGGCCAGCAGCAGCAGCAGCCCGGGATGGGAGGGTTTCGGCTGGGGAACCCGGTTTCGGGGGGGGGGGGGAGAACAACACGTGAACTCCCGGGAGTTCACGTGGTTTTCGCGAAACCAATATCGGTTTCGCCCGAAATCGATACATCACCTATGTTTCGGCTTGCTACAGTGACGGGGGATTTTTCGTATCGGGTATGGCCGAAACCGATACGTTTCGGCCGAAATGTATCGATTTCGACCGAAACTGCCAACCTGGTATCGCATAACACATTTCTTTGTCATCCCCTAATTACTAGGGGTTCTTTCTTAATTTGCCTTAATCTTTTCATCACAGTCTTTGTCATGTCATAATCTCAAATAAATCATAGTTCTCAGTCAGCCCCTTAACTAGTGGGTCTCTTCTTAGTTCATTCCTCATTTCATAATCATGACTTCATATCATAATTTTTATCAGAAGCATGTCCTAGTCTTCAAAATTCTCCAATCACTTTGCATTAACAACACTAATCTTTGATATGCACAGACATTTAGATGAAAATCAATCGTCAGGTTTTTCATATACCTAATCATGGTTAATCCATGTCTTGACATATCTTTCTGTTTATGACTTCTTGCATCTAGAGGGAAATCTTAAGTGACACTTACCACTGTGTTCAAGTCCAGTCTTTTATAGTTAATTAACTTCATCATTTACATAAATATTGTCCAACACAGTGTTCCAATAAGGATTGTAGAGCAAACATGGAAAACATCATAATAAATGCATGTCCACACAACTTTCTAAACATTACATGTGTATGCATGTGCATTATCTAAACTTTAGATACATTAAATTTTTTCATTAGCTATCAGCTTTTAGTAGCATTTCCTGAAGTTTAGGTTTCATTTTTGTAACAGCCCTTTTCATGAGAGTCATATTCTCAAATTAATGTTACAGGAGCACACGCTAATAAAATTCTTAGTTCATCCTTTCGACGTATATGTCTAAATATCCAAGAGACTTATGTTTTTGTGCAATGATTGGCATACGTGGGATACAATGACGTATGCTTCTTTCTATTAACAGGACATAGGATGAGCAATTTATTCTTGAAATCAAAATCACGTAAAAGACATGACATCAGTGAAATCCTTTCACTGGAACATGCATTAAATCATTATTTACATATGTTTAGTCAAATCTTGCTATCTCAATCTTCCTCCTTACTGTTTTAGGGCTCAATCTTTTTACTCTTTTCATCAAGGTCATGCTATAGCACCTGTCTGAATATTACGCCTCTGAATATTAAAATAGTCATAGTCAAATTTGTAGGTAATCTTTAATGTTTTTAGTTTTGTTTCTGAGATGAGGTATGCCATTTAACTATCCATCATATATCATTAATGTACTGTAAACTGAATTATTATTGTTCTTTATATGCTGCTTGTACTTTTAAAAGAAAACCTAAATCCTATCATCCTTCACATGAGAGATCATGGGTTCTTACATGATTCAAGACATGGAATCATACATCTTTAATCAAACATCATCTAAAACATGGTGTGACATTGTTTAACACGTGGAATTAAAAATTTATTTGTTGAACAAGTATGCAGATTTGAAAGTTATTTAGATAACATGTGCACAATTAATTCTGCGAATTTGGGTTTGTCAGACGATTTTAGGTTCGAGTACTGGACATTTCCCTACTAATCATAGTCAGTGTTTATTTACATTGGCGTGAAGTTCGAATATCCTTGATTAACTGCCAAAGAAATCCTCAATCTTCACAATATCAGTCGTGACATTGAGGATGTGTTTGCGATCCCAAGAGCAAACACCCTTGTAGGGATGAGGGCACTTATGTCGTAAGGGAGATATACAAGTGGACTGGTCTGGATAGGTTAGGACTGGCCTTTAGGGTTTGGGATAGTCCGGCCATTTGAGTTTAGATGAGTGGAAGTCTCTCTCGTAATTTGGTGTTGTTCAAGGGTTTGATTGTAATTTGGCGAGAGTAGGGGTATATTTTTAATTTTGTGGAGATTCTAGATTTAGTTGCAGCTTCATGCAGAGAGAGGTTTGGTGCGGTTGTAGTTTAGGACTGGCTGGGATTTAGGTTGCCATTTGGTATTGGCGAGGGTTCTTGGCAGTTTGGCTCTGGCGAGGGTTTATTGGCAGCCTGAGCATTGACTTTGGTCCCGAAAAGTAGCTTGATAGCCCGGGGATTTCTCTGTCAAGCTGCCAGGCCGTCGTCAGGCTTGTCGAGATGATCACTGTCGGATCATTGTGTGAGTGACTCGAACCCTTTTGTCATAAGATGTCATACATGTGCGAGTCTCCCCATGCAAGAGGGGTATTTTCATAATTATAGAAAACTCAGGGTATTTTTGTGACCCTAGGCAATTCTTGAAAATACAGGATATTTCATCCCATACAGGACTCTACAAGATTTTCCTTGACGAATTGTAGACTTTTACAAGGCCTTCCTACATAAGTGCAGGGCATCTCTACAATTGTCTAAAGTTGCAGGACATTTTTGCAATTGCATAACTTTATAAGGGCTTTTTTGCAAACTCAAGGGTATGTTCGTAATTTCTGATTGACTAAGAGAATTACATAGATTTTTTTTTCAGAAAATTACATAGAAATGGCATAGATGGAGGTCCCATTGCCTAAGTGCTATCACAAGGGTGTTTTTTTGTAACATACCCCTGCTTGAGGCACAAGAAGGCCAAGGGAGAAAAATCTCGAAGCGCTCCAAGGGTTGCTTCCGTGCTTGTGTCTCCGCTTGAGTGCTCTTGTCTTGTCACTGCCTTGTTTTCTTCTTGTTGTTCTCTGTCCTCTTTTTTTTTTTTTGGACTCTCTCAGGGGTATTTATAGGGTTTGGAATGTGAAGAGGCTACCCCGGACTGGGTGTAGGTCATTGGAGGCCCACCTAGACTAGGTGGAAGCAAAATAAGGCCCACTCAGACCAGGTGGGGTGCGCGGGTGCCCCACCTGGATTGGGTGGGGAGGGCGAAACCCTCACCCGGACCGGCTGGGTCCCGCGAGGGCCCCACTCAGACCGGGTAGGGGTTGCAGGAGCCCCACCCGAACTGGGTGGGGGGGGGGGGGGCGGAACCCCCACCTGGATTAGGTGGGTGACGCGTATCCCCACCAGGGCTAGGTGGGTTTCTTTGGGGGCTGTTTTACACGCAGAAAATTTCCATGCATACATATCCATTTCGTTGGATAGATAAGTGCATATTTTAAGCTAATTAGCATGCACATTTTGATTTCTGCGCGTGTGGTTTGTTAGACGATTTAAGGTTCGAGTACTAAGACCTTTCTCCACCGACCAGAGTCAGTGTTAATTTACATCGGAACGAGTCCGAACACTTTTGATTAACTCTCCAAGATCTTCTTGCCTTTATCGTATCAGCTTCGCCAAAATTTTAGCCCCAGGAGAGGATTCCCTTTTCCTAAGAGAGGGCATCATTGTAATTATCTCTTTACATGAGGGTTTATTTGCAATTTTTCCTCTTAGAGAGGGTTCTTTATAGTTTTTCCATTGGGAGGGATACAATTTCCTCTCTTGGAAGGGTTTATTTGCAATTCTCCCCTTTGGAGGGGTTTATATGTAATTCTCCCCTTTGGAGGGGTTTATATGTAATTTTTTCCTTTTGGAGGGGTTTATATGTAAGTCTCCCCTTTGGAGGGGTTCATATGCAATGCTCCCCTTTGGAGGGGTTTATATGTAATTTTTTCCTTTTGGAGGGGTTTATATGTTATTTTTCCCCTTTGGAGGGGTTTGCTTGTAAATTTTTTTTGGAAGAGTTTATATTTGATGAATATGTTCTTTTTCAAAATTTTAGAATTTTACATAGACTTCCCGGGCGTTTACATAATTTTGTGAACTTTGAGGGTATAATTGCAAACCCTTATATTTTTGTGGACTTGAACATAATATCTTGTCAACTTTGACGACATTCAGAGAATTTAACACCATACCCTTAAGATAATTGCATTCCATAATTTTTGTAGTTCCTTAAGGATATTTACGCAATCTCAAAAGTACGGGGTGAAAATGTAATTTTACACATATTGGGACTGTCCCCGTGGTCTTGCACATGAACAAAAATGACTTTGGTACTTGCATGATCAGAACCAAACCATCCCATATCTTGGATTCATTTAGTTTTACATAATACATCATAGGCTCACATGAGGGATATTTTAGTAAACTCCCCCTTTAAGTGAGTCATTTTGACTCACAAAGTTTCAAACTTAGCAAAATCGAGTTCAAGAGAGGGCACAACCTGCACTGCTACTGCTCCATACGTTGCTACTCTCTTCTTCCTCTTGGCTTCTTCCTTCCTTCCTCTTCGTGTCCCCCTTCAACTTGTCTTCTTCTCCCTTTTATAGGAGGTGACCACCCCCGGTAACAGTTGGTGAAGGTAAGGCTTTCTTGTCCTTTCTATCTTCTTGTCTTTTCCTCTTCTCATCTCTTCATCTTTCTCTTCCCTTTTTTTTTCAAGGCACGGAGAGTAAAGGGGATTACCCCTGGAGGTGAAGCAAGGAAGGGAGGGGGAGGAGGCTATCGTCGGTGGGCCTCCCTCTCCCGGCGGTGTGCGACCACAGCTGGAAGGGGGGAAGGTCCCCCGGTGGGCTTGACCGAGGGTCCCCCCTCTTTGTTTTTTTTTTTCTTTTTTTCTTTGTAAATGCAACAGGAATAGCAGGGGAAAGGACCCCCGGTGGGAATGACCGGGGGCCATCTCTGGTCTGTTGCAGCGGGGGTGCCACCCCTGGTGGACACCACCGGGGGGGGGGAGCACCCCCTGTGGGAATCTAACTGGAGGGAGAGAGAGAAGAGAGGAGAGGGAGGGCGGTCCCCCCCTTTTCGTGCAGTCAATGCCTATAAAAAGGCTGTGGTTCTTGGATCTTTTTTTGGCCTTTTTCGCAGCAAAGTGCACCGGGGGATCTGTTTGTTTTGTTAACCATCCTTGACGGCGTATTGTTGTCCTTTGACTCCGGGGTAATGAAAAATTTATTTAAGGCCATGGAAATATTCCAATGACATTAAAACTTAATCTTGTGCGGATTTAAGCCTCTTGTTATATAATTTCACGTCGCACGTCCGGTGTTTGACAAAATGTCCACTCGTCATAAAGAGCTAAAAACTTGACTTAACCTGAACTTTTGTTAAATAATTGCGTGGCTTTATGCCACCCGCCAGGCGTTTGATAAAATGTCTAAGTGTAGACTTTGGAGTTGAAAATTTGATTTTATAGAGCGGGTGTTCAAGACTTTGTGTCGCCTTTCTTATGTCTAATGAAATGCCCATGAGGGTGTATATGATGGCAATGGCTCCGCATCGCTCCTTGTCATGTCATAATACTTTTAAATTTATGTAAGTTTATGAAATTATCAGAAATTATGAATTTTATGGAGTTCAACAAATGCCTCTCACGAGAGGTCCGTCGGAGCCGAAGGCGACGACGGGTGGCCCGTGCCTCTTGATTTTTTTTGACCTTATTTGCTTGTTAGCTTCAATCAACTTGCTGTTCTTTAGGTAATATTTGATATTGATGCTTGGGCGACCTTTTCTTCTCCTTTTTTGTTCCACAAGAATTGACCATGTCTCGTGTGAGGGAGAACCGTCCTAGGAGGGGTGCTGGTAGGGATGAAGAGAGAGACAGATCTCCACGGTTGTCCAGCCTGCTTATGCCTTCACTGGGCCCACCCCGGGTCACGAAGGATGACATGTTCATGCTCGATCGAGGCTTCACTGTTATTGCTAAGGGCCCACTATCAGATGATTCTTTGGAGGGAGGTGAAGTTGATCCCTCACTGATTGTTCAAGAAGGTGGCTTTTACCAGTACCAGCGCATTGGGAATTACCCAAGACACTTCCCTTTGGATGATTATCTATTTCCATTCATTCAGCATTATGTTCCAAAAGGCATAGAGGAGGAAGATAATGTTTTGCCCGTCGAGCAGGTATTACTTGGGAGAGCTATTGTGGCTGGACGGGACAACATGATGGGGACTTGCGCCTTTTCTTATCCTAGTTTTTTGCTGGGTTACTTCTCCCAAGCTCAGTTTTCGGCGGCTGCCCAGCTTGGCTTCTTTTTGAGACAGAGGACTCTTGCTATACCAGGTTAGGGACAGTGATACCAGCTGTGTGGGAGATCTTTGGCCAGCATAAAATTGGATTACCTTCGCCTGGATTATTTTTGATGCCATCTGGCATACAGTTTGCAGCATAGGCTATGACAAATTGTGCTTTATTGATCGCATTGTTAGTGGATTTGCGCCCAGTTGGTACGGAAAATGATCGATCATTGCCTCACACCGATTCCACTTGGGTGTGTTGGAGTGGCTGATGGGTGTTATTCACCACTACCGCGAGATCTTGGATTATGTGGGGATTCGTCATGCAGTGACTGCTGCCCTCTATCGGCACCCTTGTTACACCGGGCTTCTTCAGGCTTTGGTAGAGAGGTTTAACCGGCGCTTCAACACTTTTGCTACTGCTGAGGGCAAGACAGTTTTAGATTTATGGAGTTTTCACCGGATTTTGGGTCTTCCTATTTCTGGCAACATGTATGAAGAGGTTTGCTTAGATGACCTGCACCAGGAGTACTCCACTGGTGTTGGGTCATATGGTCTGCCTTTCAGTCTTCGGTACTTGATGAAGGTCTGGCGAGACCTTGCTCGTGTTGGCAAAGTGAAGACTCCATCTGCTTCCACTAGCACCGTGAGGGTTAGCCTCAATGCTTGGGTCCGCTACTTCTACAATGGACCATTTTATTTTCATGAAGGCTTTGAGGATGATAGACCTCTTGACCAATATTACCAGTTGCTCTTGAATCCACCAGAAAACAAAAGGTACTTGTGTGCTTCGAAGAACGAGGGGTGGAACCCCTACAAGCTCCCAGACAAAACTTATTCGGCAGCCTATTTGGTGTATTGGTTGGCTACATTCGTGGTACCATATGGCGAGGAGGGCGTTGTACGTCCTGACTTGATCTACCTGGCCTGTCTTCTTACTGATGGTCGGAAGCTTGCTCCTGCTCCTGTTGCCTTGGCTAATATATACCATAGATTGGGCAATTTGACAGCCTGCAGCTCTCCACGAGAATGCAGTGTATAGTTGGCCACTCATTATTTAAGTGCATGGGCGGGTTTGCTACTTCCAGGATTATGCCAGAGTGTTCGTGTTGATAACCCGACAGCTCCATTGATTTTTCTATTTCGGAATCACCGGATCAGAGTCCCTTGGAGCAGTTAACAGGCGCCCGTAAGCTTTTGTCTTATTTGCCCACACAGGGGCAGCCAGGCCGAGACTTTGCTTGCAGTTCACATGATTATCGCCCTTTTGTTGTTGAGGAGCCTGATGACTTAGCTTATCATCTTCCTCGCCATCCTGCTTCCAGTATCTACTTTTACGATGATTGGCTTTTTTGTAGTCGGCGGAGTGTACTCGTTTTTTTGTAAGGGCACCCTTGTCTTTCTAGAGTTGTAATATCCACACCTATTCGCACGGAATTTTGGCTATGACTAAGGAGTACCTCCCAATGGTGATTTTCCCTTGGAGGTTCGGTTGTATCGAGGACATGATAGGCACTTGGTAGCAGCTAGTTGGTGGTATTATTTTATCAGGAAAGGGTCAGAGCTAGCTTGTTCTTTTCCTAGCAAGTAGAGGATTGGACAAGTTGATATTTATTATGCCCGTTGGTGGTTTCAACATAACAACATTTTTAGATAACCTGCTCATAAGTTAAAGGAAGCAAACGAGGCACACTTGAAAAGGATTGATGTGCCACCAGTTGCCATTGATCATTCATTTCTATATTCTCAGTTCCCTCACCTTGCCTGATTAGTCCGGGAGCTTTGTACGAGATGGGAGGCAACCAATGGGCCCATCGCCGTGGATAAAGATACTTATGTGGGGGCCATGATGTCTTTGCAGTGTCCCGAGGGCCCATCTTCATCAAAGAGAGAATCTTCATCAGGCCAAAGGATTTATTTTTGGTGGGAACATTTCCTTGCAGATTGTGGGCATCCTTCTGGCGCCTCCATGTCTAGCCCTCTCCTTCCTGATGGCTACAACAATGAACTTTGGCCAAAATGGGAGAGGCATTTGATTGATGCTATTGCCCGAGTAGGAGCCCTTGAATGTGTTTCGTGGATTGAAAATGGGGGTGCACTCTAGGATATTTGGGACGTCATTTGTAGGCAGGGAAAGCCATAGACCTTCTCCCTGAGCAGGTGGTGCTGTAGCCAACTTTCTCCCCTGCGACAGATGGTATGTGTTCATAACTTACAACCTTTCTTTTACACATTGATATTGGATTAACTGTTGTGCATAATAGTTGAGTTCTTATCTTTTATTTTTGCTACAGCGAACTTCGTCCCTGCTAAACTTTCAAGACAAAGAAGGGTTCCCACCATTCCAAACGGCGGAGGGTAGGAGGCGACGACGGCCCAGCCACTAAAACATATCTTCGTCAGTCCAAAGGAAATGTTTCGCCAAAGAAGCAAGATGGTAACTTATTATTTCCTTATGCAATCTTGATCATCGACAAAGCTCGCTACTCAACTATTATGCACATCGGTTAATCCAATATCAATGTGTAAAAGAAAGGTTATAAGTTATGAACACATACCATCTGGCACATGGGAGAAAGTTGGCTACAGCACCACCTGCTCAGGGGGAAGGTCTATGGTTTCCTTGCCTACAAATGGCGTCCCAAATATCCTGGAGTGTAGCCCCATTTTCAATCCATGAAATACATTCGAGGGCTCCTACTCGGGCAATAGCACCAATCAGATGCCTCTCCCATTTTGGCCAAAGTTCATTGTTGAAGCCGTCAGGAAGGAGAGGGCTAGACATGGAGGCGCCAGAACGATGCCCACAATTTGCAAGGAATTATTCCCATCAAAAATAAATCCTCTGGCCTGATGAAGATTCTCTCTTTGATGAAGATGGGCCCTCAGGACGCTGCAAAGACTTAATGACCCCCACATAAGTATCTCTATCCACGGGGATGGGCCCATTGGCTGCCTCTCATCTCGTACGAAGCTCTCGGACTGACCGGACAAGGTGAGGGAACTGAGAATATAGAAATGAATGATCAATGGCAACTGGTGGCTGGGCCTCCTCTGCTTCCTTAAGCTTATGAGCATGTTGTCTGAAAATGTTGCTATGTTGAAACCACCAACGGGCATAATAAATATCAACTTGTCCAATCCTCTACCTGTTAGGAAGAGAACAGGTTAGCTTTGGCCCTTTCCTGATAAAATAATACCACCAACTGGCTGCTACCAAGTGCCTATCATGTCCCCGGTACAGCCGAACCTCCAAGGGAAAATCACCATTGGGAGGTACTCCCTGGTCATAGCCAAAATTCCGCACGAAGAGGTGTAGATAGTACGGCTCCAGAAAGACAAGGGTGCCCTTACGAAAAGCGAGGACACTCGGCCGGGTACAAAAAAGTCAATCATCATAGAAGTAACTACTGGAAGCAGGATGGTGAGGAAGATGATAAGCTAAGCCATCTGGCCCCTCAACAGCAAAAGGGCGATAATCATGTGAACTGCAAGCAAAGTCTCGACCAGGCCGCCCCTGTGTGGGCAAATAAGACAATTGCTTCCGGGCCCCTGTCAATTGCTCCAAGGGACTCTGATCCGGGCGATTCTGAAATAGAAAAATCAGCGGAACTGTCGGATTGTCAATACCAACACTCTGGCACAGTCTTGGAAGTAGCAAGCCCGTCCATGCACTTAAATAGTGAGTGGCCAATTGTACACTGCGGTCCCATGGAGAGCTGCAAGCTGTCAAATTGCCCAATCCATGATATATATTAGTCAGGGCGGCAGGAGCAAGAGCAAGTTTCCCGCCATTTGCAAGAAGATAGGCTAGATAGATGAACTCAGGACATACAATGCCCTCCTCGCCACATGGTACCATGAATGTAGCCAACCAATACACCAAATAGGCTACCAAATAAGTCTTGTCCGGGAGCTTGCGGTTCTACCCCTCATTCTTTGGAGCACACAAGTACTTTTTGTTTTCTGGCGGATTCAAGAGCAATTGGTAATATTGGTCAAGAGATCTATCATCCTCTACAAAGCCTTCATGAAAATAAAATGGTCCATTGTAGAAGTAGCGGACCCAAGCATTGAGGCTAACCCTCACGGTGCTAGTGGAAGCAGATGGAGTCTTCGCTTTGCCAACACGAGCAAGGTCTCGCCAGACCTTCATCAAGTACCGAAGACTGAAAGGCAGACCATATGACCCAACACCAGTGGAGTACTCCTGGTGCAGGTCATCTAAGCAAACCTCTTCATACATGTTGCCAGAAATAGGAAGACCCAAAATCCGGTGAAAACTCCATAAATCTAAAACTGTCTTGCCCTCAGCAGTAGCAAAAGTGTTGAAGCGCCGGTTAAACCTCTCTACCAAAGCCTGAAGAAGCCCGGTGTAACAAGGGTGCCGATAGAGGGCAGCAGTCACTGCATGACGAATCCCCACATAATCCAAGATCTCGCGGTAGTGGTGAATAACACCCATCAGCCACTCCAACACACCCAAGTGGAATCGGTGTGAGGCAATGATCGACCATTTGCCGTACCAACTGGTTGCAGATCCACTAACAATGCGGTCAATAAAGCATAATTTGTCATAGCCCTATGCTGCAAGCTATGTGCCAGATGGCATCAAAAATAATCTAGGCGAAGGTGATTCAGTTTTATGCTAGCCAAAGATCTCCCACACAGCTGGTATCACTGTCCTTGACCTGGTATAGCAAGAGTCCTCTGTCCCAAAGAAGTCAAGCTGGGTAGCCTCCGGAAATTGAGCCTGGGAGGAGTAACCCAACGGAAAACTGGGATGAGAAAGGGCACAAGTCTCCATCATGCTGTCCCGTCCAGCCATAATAGCTCTCTCAAGTAATACCCGCTCGGCGGGCAAAACAAGATCTTCCTCCTCCATGCCTTCTGGAACATAATGCCGAACGAATGGAAATAGATAATCATCCAAAGGGAAGTGTCTTGGGTAATTCCCAATGCGCTGGTACTGGTAAAAGCCACCTTCTTGAACAATCAGTGAGGGATCAACTTCACCTCCCCCCAAAGAATCATCTGATAGTGGGCCCTAGCAATAACAATGAAGCCTCGATCGAGCATGAACATGTTGTCCTTTGTGACCTGGGGTGGGGCTAGTGAAGGCATAAGCAGGTTGGACAACCGTGGAGATCTGTCTCTCTCTCCATCCCTACCAGCACCCCTCCTCGGATGATTCTCCCTCACGCGAGACATGGTCGACTCCTGTGGAACAAAAAAAGGAAGAAGAAAAAGTTAGCCAAGCATCAACATCAATAATTACCTAATGAACAACAGGTTGATTGAAGCTAGCAAGCAAACAAGGTCAAACAAAATCAAGGGGCACGGGCTACTCGTCGTCGCCTTCGGCTCCGACGGACCTCCAGTGGGGGGCATTTGTTGAATCCCATAAAATTTAAATTTTTTGATAATTTTAAAAATTACATAAATTAAAAAGTATTATGACATGACAAGGAGAGATGTGCGCCCATCGCCATCATATACACTCTCATGGGCATTTCATCAGACGCAAGAAGGGTGGCACAAAGTCTTGGACACCCTCTCTACAAAATCAAAATTTCAACTCCAAAGTCTACACTTAGACATTTTATCAAACGCTTGGCGGGCGACATAAGGCCACACAATTATTTAACAAAAGTTCACGTTAAGTCGAGTTTTTAGCTCTTTATGATGAGTGGACATTTTGTCGAACACCGAACGTGTGGTGTGAAATTATACACTAAGTGGCTTAGATCCACACAAGATTAAGTTTTAATGTCATTGGAATATTTCTATGGCCGAACAAATTTTTCATTACCCTGAAGTCAAGTGACAGCAATACGGCGTCAAAGATGGTTAACAAAACAAACAGATCCTCCGGTGTGCTTTGCTGCGAAAAAGATTCAAGAACCACAACCTTTTTATAGGCATTGACCGCACGAAAAGGGGGGGGGACCACCCTCCCTCTCCTCTCTTCTCTCTCCCTCCAGTTGGAGTCCCGCTGGGGGTGAGCTTCCCCTGGTGGCTCCCACCGGGGGTGCACCCTCGGTGATAGTCACCGGGGGAAGCCACCCCCGGTAACTCCCATCGGGGGTGCTCCCCCCCCCCCCCGGTGGTGTCCACCGGGGTGGCACCCCCACTGTAGCAGACCGGGGGAGGCCCTTGGTCACTCCCACCGAGGGTCCTCCCTATGCTGTTCTTGCTACAAAAAAAGGGGGGGGGGACCATGGTCAGGCCCATCGGGGGTCCCTCCCCCTTTCCAGCGGTGGCTGCACACCACTGGGAGAGGGAGGCCCACCGGGGGTGGCCTCCTCCCCCTCTCTTCCTTGCTTCACCTCCGGGGGTAATCCCGTTAAGTCCATGTGCCTTGAAAAAAAAAAGGAAGAGGAAGATTAAGAGATGAGGAGAGGAAAAGACAAAAAGTTGATGGGACAAGAAAGCCTTACCTCTGCCAAGAGTTACCGGGGGTGATCACCTCTTTCACCTCATATAAAAGGGAGAAGAAGACAAGTTGAAGGACGGACGAAGAGGAAGAAGCCAAGAGGAAGAAGAGAGCAGCAACGTAAGGAGCAGTAACAGTGCAGGTTGCGCCCTCTATTGGACTTGGTTTTTGCTAAGTTTTAAATCTTGTGAGCAAAAATGACCCACTTAAAGGGGGAGTTTACTAAAATACCCCTCATTTGAGTCTATGATGTATTATGTAAAACTAAATGAATCCAAGATATGGGATGGCTTGGTTCTGATCATGCAAGTGCCAAAGTCATTTTTGTTCATGTGCAAGACCACGGGGACGGTCGTAATATGTGTAAAATTACATTTTCACCCTGTACTTTTGGGAAATCGCTTAAATATCCTTAAGGAATTACAAAAATTATGGAATGCAATTATCCCAGGGGTGTGGTGTTAAATTCTCCAAATGTCGCCAAAGTCGACAAGATATTATGTTCAAGTCCACAACAATACAAGGGTTTGCAATTATACCTTCAAAGTTCGCGAAATTACGTAAATGCCCGGGAAGTCTATGTAAAATTCTGAAATTTTCGAAAAGAACATAATCATCAAATATAAACCCTTCCAAAGGGGAAAATTGCATATAAACCCCACTAAAGGGGGAGAATTACATATAAACCCTTCCAAAGGGGAAAACTGCAAATAAACTCCTCTAAAAGGGAAAACTACAAAGAATTCCCTCTAAGAGGAAAAATTGCAGATAAGTCCTCATGTAAAGGAATAATTACAATAATGCCCTCTCTTAGGACAAGGGAGTCCTCCTCCGGGGCTAAAAGTTTGGCGAAGCTGATACGGTAAAGGCAAGAAGGTATTGGGCAGTTAATCAAAGGTGTTTGGATTCGTTCCGATGTAAATTAACACCAACTCTGGTCGGTGGGGAAAGGTCTTAGTACTCGAACCGGTGGGGAAAGGTCTTAGTACTCGAACCTTAAATCGTCTGACAAACCACGCACGCGGAAATCAAAATGTGCATGCTAATTAGCTTAAAATATGCACTTATCTATCCAACAAAACGGATATGTATGCATAAAAATTTTCCGCGTGTGAAACACCCTTATCATACTGGGCTATTGCAGGTTTTAATGGAGAAGTTCAATCGTTGCTAGAACACATTTGTCACCGCTGAGGGTGAAATTGCCTTGGATCCGTGGGCCTTTCATCGTATTTCTGGTTTGCCTGTTGTGGACCGTGTTTATGAAGCGGTGGTCCTTGATGACTTGCACCGTAGTCACACCAACGGTGAAGGGAGGCATTGGATGTTGCATTGTTACAGGTTTCTGATGAAAACCTGGAGGGATTTAGCCCGCACGGACAAGTAGAAGTCGACACACATAGAGAGGGCCACTCTGAAGGCCTGGGTTCACCATTTCTTTGATGGCCTATCCTGTTTTTATGAAGATTTCGTCAGGGAAAGTGTACCCTTGGACCATTAAAAGCAGTTGGACATAAATTTTGGGTGTCACCCCTGTTATCTTTATGCCCTGAGACAGGGGTGGAATCCGCAAGAGCTTCTTGACATTACCCATCTTATAGCTTACCTAGCTTACTGGCTGGCCACTTTTGTGATCCTCCACGGGGAGGAGGGTATCCTTCGAGCCGAGCTTCTTTATCCAACATGCTTGTTGGACTGTGGACAGAGATTGGCTCTTACTTCTGTAGCATTGGCCAACATTTATCATTCTTTTGGGGCTTTGAATACCCATCCATCGCCACGAGACAAGAGTGTTTTGATGCCCACTCATTACTTGAGCATATGGGATGATCTTCTCTTTCTCGGGTTTTTGACATGGGTCGAGGTGGACAATCTTTCGGTTCCACTGATCTTCTCTTTTATCAACCAGCCAGAGCAAGATATGTTCACACAGTTTATGGGCGCCTGTTAGAAATTGTCTTTTCTCCCCATGGATGACGGGGAGGGCTTGAGTTTTTATAGTTTCTCATTGCACTTTTGACTTTATGCTGTACTAGAGGGGGACAAAGTGGCTTACAGGCTGTCACATCAGCAAGAGCAATCCCCTTTCACTTTTGCAGAGTGGGTTTAAAGTACTCATCCCAATGTTCTTGTCTTGCATCGGGCCAGCATCACTATCTTGGAGTCGTATTATCAGCATCGGTTTGCTTGGAACTTTGGCTATGATCAACATATTCATCGAAATTCTGAGTTCCCATTGACTGGGAGACGATATAAGCACTGGGATGCCCATCTGGTATCGACCTGTTAGTGGGACTTCATGTACCGGAGCGACAGCAAGGCTTACCCCATTCCTTTGTAGGACCACATAGGGGAGTTTGATGTTTACTTTGCTAGGTGGTGGTTTGACCACAATAGCATTTTCAGGCAGAATGCTCGTGCCATCAAGAAAGTTGAAGAGAAGCGATTGCGTAGAGAGGATCTGCCGCCACTACCTTTGGACTCCGACTTCATCTGGACTCATTTTTCGAAGGCCCGTAGGGAGATAGAGAGAGTTGTTCAGCTTTGGTAGCAGGAGGACCGGTCTTCAAGGACCGAGTGGTTTTCATATGTGGGGGCCATCGAGTCTTTAAAATGCTCATTGGTTGAAGCTTTGTCGGCTTCCTCTTCTCGGCGGATTGCCTCCAACTCCAAGGTATATTCATGGTGGGAACATTTTCTCACAGACTGCGGTTGCAAGAATAATAAGAAGTCTCTATTGATTTTACTACCATAGGGTACATTTGTTGGTGATGCCATTCCCCGATGGCGAGCGCACATCATAAATGTTGTGGGTGCAACTGGCCTGGTGGAGTATATCCCACATCTGGTGCAGGCCTGGACACCGGGAGACATTCTTGAGATAGCGAAGAAAGCTGCCCGCACCATGGGCTGAAGCCGGAGCATATAGTCTTGATGCCGCCAACCCCTTTGGGACCCACCAGTGATACTTTCCCCCTTCTTTTTTTAGATATCTTTTTTTTTGCTTTATTTTGTCCCATATGGACCTGCTTGCCTGATATTGCATTCTTTGCGGTGTATGCCCCTCTAGAGGCAACTCCTTCTGCAAGGACGCCTGAAGATGCCGCCGCCGGTGATCCTTCCCTTTCTTCAAAAAGGCCACGGGATGAGGACAACATCGCCACCTTCCCGTGCACGGACCGGGGAGGTGGCCTTGAAACGGTTTCAGTTTTTTACTCGGCCGAAACCGACAGCGAAACCGAAACTGCCTTCTTTGATCAATTGGCTATATATGTGCATGCATTTATGCACATTACTTCAACTACTAGCTCTTTTATAAGATGGAACTGTTCTTTTATAGGGTTCCTCTTTTTTTATCAAGCTATAGGGTATTTTTGAGAGGAATCCATTAAGACAATTTTTCTTTTGGAGGATAGTCATTCACGTTGGTATTATGGCTCTTTTTTCTTTGGAGGATAGTAATTCATATTGCTATTATGACTCTCGCACAATGTTATCAAACATCTGTGAGAAAATGACATGATTGGCTTCTAAGGTCATGATATTCACCCCCCCCCCCACCCACACCCCACAATCGGTGCAAAGTGGAAAGTCTGTAGAGATTCATATGATTTAACTCTCATGTAAGTGTCCTTTTTTCTTATGAGGCTCTATTAACCCTATATTTTCTATGTAAAAGTGCTAACTAGCTTTTGTCTCCTGAGCATATTCTGTTACCCTTTTCTTGACTGTTTCAGGAAAGATTGGCGTTCTGCACGGCCTTTGGAAGGATTAAAGATAATTGATGTAGGTTGTGGTGGAGGCATTCTCACTGAGGTAAACTTCTTCTGTAGTTGTATCATTTCAAGACAGGATCATGGAGCACTGGTCATGTTTAATCTGGACTTTTGAAGTCTTTTTGGCTCTTCACCATCCGAACACTTTTATGCAGTCAAAGAGTCAAGCTATCTGCATATGTTCCATTTAAGAGTTGTTTAATGACATACATTATGGATATCCATCTTTGGCTTACATCTTGTTGTGGACGAAGTTGCTGCAGAGTCGCTCCGAGCTCTGAATGGCCGCCGCACAGTTGATCTAAGCCAAAACAGAGGACCATTCTTGTGGTTCTGGAATAGTAACAGGGAAGAACATAGAAGAAGATAGGAACAGGAAGAATAGAGTAGAAGGAGTGGGTAGTGGGCTTCAAGGGCCACTGTCCTCCTAAGGAAAGATTACAGAACTCAAGATTACAAGCCAATAATTCTCTGATCTCCCTCTCAATCCTCCCCTATCCCTTTATAACCAGAACAGGGGAACACGAACAACATGAACAAAGTTCCGCCAGAAATTTTTTTGTGAACTCTATGTATTTTTCTATTATCAACTACCTACCCTAAGCTTTTATCAATTACATTTATATCCTCAGTTACCATAACACCCGATCAACTACCTCCCCCTTAAAATCGACCTTGTCCTCAAGGTCGAGCAAAATGAAAGAAAACTGGAGCATCATCAAGGATATGCCTGCACATGAAACCCTTCCGTGTATGCTGCATTCTTTAAACTCATTGTTACATTCTCTAAGTCGGACCAATCTGCTTGCTGACTTTATCAAGCAAAGATCCAAGAAGTTTTGGTTGATCCTCTGAGCAGTTAGCTATCTCTGTGAGAACTGCTGCACATGTTTTATCTATGATTTCGTCAATGAATTTTCAAACATCAGCAGTCGCAGCCCTGTGCTCTGCAGTCACTGGAGTCACCTCCCTAGCTACCTTTGTGTCATTCACTCCTAATGTAGCTTCTCCTGTACACTTTGTTGACTTGTTCACCGCAGGTGCATGATTACCAGCAGAAGCTGGATTCTGTACTGCCTTTTCTGGTGGGCCATCCAGACTAGGAGTTTCAGAAGACACAAGAACAGCTAGATCAGGTAGTTGATCCTTCCCTACCAATGGAGTTGCCTCAAGGTCTACATATGTTGGATTTCTTCCAATTTAGATCATAAACTTGTCAAAATCACGAGCATTGAGTGAAATGGTCACTTCATTTGTGAGTGGATGGAAGCAGCAGCATTCATGAGCTTTAAATCCCTTATCAAGCAGCAGTGAAACAGTTTGTGCAGACTCATTGATCAAAGTAAATGGAGTAACACATCCCAATGGCACCTGAAGTATCTCTTGCAAAGCTTTCTCGTAGCCATCTGTACCACGTTCTTCTAGACCAAGATGCTGGGACAAAATATGTACTCCTCTGAAATGCCTGGCATACTTTGCCTGAGCCTCAACAGTTAACACAGCAGGGTGATCCTAGGAAGCAAAATTAATTTGTAGTTAACCACTGTAATAGGCATCCACCATGTCAGAACTTTCACCACTGTGATAAGCATCCACCACATGAGTCATAAGGAGGGAGAGATTCTCTTTCTTCAAACTCATTCCCAAATCTTTATATTCAGATCATCTTGCTGAATTAGCTGGCACCATTTCCACCAAAAAATGCTTCATCCCCAGAATATCAAGCCCTCTAGAGCAGCGTAACAGAAATGGAACATTGTGCGCTTGACATCTATTCTGGTATAAAGGACATGGTAATCTATTCTATTTTGAATCATTCTTTAGGTCTCTTTCACTATCTGAAACCAAAAGACAGTCATCTATTTTGTCAACTTCAACAACCTGATCAGATAATAGGCCACTTCCAGAGATGTCCCGTAAATTGCCCAGAAGATCCATGCCGGTGGGTTGGATGTATGCTCCCCTTGAGAAATTCTCGTTGTAACAGGAACATGTGATGGTTGGAAATGGTGGAGGTTTTGTTGGTGGCTTTGGCAGAAAGCGAAGTATCCAAGATTCCTTGTTGAGGTGGTGCCCAGCAGAGAAGACTACCGTGGCCAGGGGCATTTGGTCGAACAGCTGGTGAGCAAAGATGGATAGAAAGTCTTTTTTGTGCTGCTGGTCAAGGAGAGCACTGCCGATGAAGTTGGATAAGGTCTGGACGGTTGCAGAATTCAAATTAGGAGATGATGGCATATTCGTGCTAAGATTTGGAGGCACGTGAAGTCATCTGCAATGACTGGGAATTAAATGTTGCAATAGTAGCAACAACATGTTCTGCTGCAATGGCACTTGAGGTAGTTTGACGAGAGAGCTTTCACCGAGGAGTCAACCATAGGATCAAGAAAATCACTTGAAGGAGAGAACGAAGGGGAAGATGGAATGCGATCTGCACACCGCTGGAACTGGGAATTCAAAGCAGACAAACTAATTTCTCTGGCAAATTTTGGATGGTTCGAGACAACAGAACCTCAACGACTGGAGCAGATGCAACGATCTACTTTTGTTCGAGTTCTTGAATGGTCTTGACACAGGGAGGCTTGTGGACATCGATAGAGCCAGAAGATGAAGAGAAACTGCTGACATCTGAAGCAAAAGTCGATGTGGAACAGGAATTTAGAACAGAAGAGCCAAGAACAATAGAACCTGGAATGCTCTCCGATTCTTTGGCTGTACTTGAAATTGTGGCACATGGATCTTGTGGCCAGACCACAAGAGAAACACCGAAGTGGTCCTCAAGGGCTTGGATTCTTGATTTCAGATCTGAGAAAAGGATGCGAGATCTTCGGACTCCATGGAACAAAAGGTCGAGGTGGTGCTCGGACTGGGCTCAGGTTCTATTTGTTGTGGACGAAGCTGCTGCAGAGTTGCTCGGAGCTCTGAATGGCCCCCGCATAGTCGATCTAAGCCAAAATTGAGGACTGTTCTTGTGGTTCTGGAAGAGTAACGGGGAAGAACATAGAAGATGATGAGGAAGGACAGGAAGAACAGAGCAGAAGGAAGGGGTAGTGGGCTTCGAGGGCCACTGTCTTCCAGAGGAAAGATTACAGAACTCAAGATTACAAGCCAATAATTATCTAATCTCCCTTTCAATCCTCCCTTATCCCTTTTATAACCAGAACAGGGGAACACGAACAACACAAACAAAGTTCCGCCAGAATTTTTTTTGCGAACTCTATGTATTTTCTATTATCAACTACCTAGCCTAAGCTTTTATCAATTACATTTATACCCTCAGCTACCACAACACCCTACACATCTCTGTTTTAGATGTAACAAAAATTAAAAGAAAAAAATTGCCAAATCTATGTAGTTAGAGGTGAGAGGCAACCAAGGGGTCGCCTCAGGCCTCAAACGCCTAGGCAATGGCCTAGGGTGGTTGAGGCAACATTTCATTAAAATGATAAATAGGTCAGATATGTACACATTTCATTAAATATGTCAATTAACACATATAAAACCTATTAAGAATACTTAATTTACACATGCACGTGTTATAGGAATGGGCTAGGTGGCCCAAGTGGGATCAGCCCAAAGGCATCCATGGCCTTGCCTAATCGCCGAGGCGAGATCGGCTGAGGCGAGGCGAACTGTTGGGGCCTCGCCTCACCTCGCCTCATCACCTAGGTGAGTGCCTGAAGCGCCTTTGATGACATAGTGCCAAATGAAGTTTGACTTGAAATCATGGAGTAGCTATCTTTGAAGAGTCTTGATAAACATTCTCGCTGCCCATGACTGGTTTAGTATATTAGATACTTGTAATTCCTTTTTGACAATGACCATTACCCGAAAATATTCCTGACCATGCTAATATGGGTTTAGTGTGATGATTCAACGGTTAATCTAGAGCAAGCTATCATATAACATCTATAAATGAGGTGGTGCCAGATTCATGGTTATGAAATCCTTGAATGCAAGAGGGTCCAGTTACATGTATTTGTAGATCTGTTGGTTGGCAAGTAATTTGTCTTTGGCAAACCCTTAGAAAATCTTGCACAAGGGAAGGTGGCAAGGGTTGGTGTAGATAATCATGCTCTCTTTTAGGCATATAGTTATAACTTATAAGCAAGGAGCAAGTGTGAACACAATCTATAATTTTTTTTAGATAACACAATCTATAAAAGGTGTTTTTAGATGGATAGATAGATAGTGATAGATAAACAGATAGATAGATATATTTCAGAGTATCTATCTTATTTCGTTGTTTAGGGCCGAATATTCCAAGATATTTCACATTTACTGCCACAAACTTTGGATCTATGTTCAACCCTTTAGTCTTATGGTAAGGCTTTATTTATTTCTTGGCTGTGACATAAAATGCCAAGAAATCACTTGGGAATAGTTGCTCTATGATATCCATATAATTCCTTCATGCTCCTCCTCTCTTTCTTTCATCTTTTTATCCCTCATATCCGCTAAGTTCATTGGTAGTCGATGCAAATGAAATTGCTTGGACGAAAAATATTGTTAAAGATAGTTTTTCTCCAGTCAGTATTGTGTTTTATCCTTTTGTCTATAGTTGTGACTGCTAATATAGCTGTTACTTTTACAGCCTCTAGCTCGAATGGGAGCAGCTGTAACAGGAATTGATGCAGTGGAGAAAAATGTCAAGATTGCTAGCCATCATGCTGTATGTTTATTCTAACCTTTGATTGAGGCTGTGGTTTTTCATAACATCAAGAAAGTCTGGCATAGATGTCATTTTCATGATTTTTTTTTACCCTAAATGTCCGCCTTTGTTTTTTTGCTTCTTCCATAGGCACATTCCTTATCCTAGACCAAGGTACTGTTCATGTAGTATTTGTCTTGTAGCATGTGATGAGATGGTTTGGTCTTTGATTTGATTTATGCAAGGAAGGCAGAATGCCAGAATCGGATCGGTATCACCTGGATCGCCCGATCCGATTGGATTTCAAGTGGTCCGATCCGATCCCGAGCCGGCCTATCCCGAGTCATAACCGGGATCAGGTGGATCGATTGGGCCTGATCGCCCGATCTGGACTGATCCCAGGGTTTGTTGGAGAAAAACAGAGAGGGGAGAAGAAAAACAATCGGATCGGAGGAAGCAGAATAAGAAGAGAAAAAACAGAAAAAAATACTTACCTGCTGATGACACCACTGGTGCCTCCACTTGCCGCCGATGTCACCATCGCGACGCCCTGCCACCGCTGACCTCCTCCACCCTGCCGCCGTCGACACCTTGCCGCTGCTGCTCCGGCAGAAGGGAGGAGCCCGCCGCTACCGCTCTGCTGCCACTGCTGTTCTGGCAGAAGGGAGGAGCCCAAGGAGACGCTCCGCTGCTGCTGCTCTGGAAGAAGGGAGGAGCTCGCCACTGCCGTTGATGCCTCAGAAGAAGGGAGGAGTGCCTTGGGAAGAAGCCGCCCTCGGAAGAAGGAAAAAGCCTGCGTTGACATTTTGATAAAAGCCCCTCCATTTTGATAAAAGTCTCTTTTAAGCTTCACATTTTAAAAAATCAGAAAACTCTTGGATCTGTTGCGGATCGGGATCGGATCGCCTGATCCGGCTGATCCAGATGGGATTTGGGCCGGGCGATCCGATCCTGATCCCTGAGTTTTCCTCCCTTGGCTTTATGTCATTGTTGTAAAGGCTGATGCCTAGGTTTCCAAGTGGTGGAATCCCAAGGTGCCAGGATGCCTTTTCAGCCCACCACAAAGGTGGGTTGGGTGCCTACTTAAGCAGCTCAGGTTATTCACGGTGCCTGCAGGTGCCTTGGACCTGCTGGGCCTAGTAAACATCACTTTACTGAATGTGACAAAATTTGTCGAGTTCACTCCCCATCCCCACCTCTAAACAAATTGCAAACCTAGGTGCGAATCTCACATGGTTCTCATGATCGGCCAACCCAGATTCAGATAGGATAAGGATTGGCTTAGCTGACCTGGACTATTCCATTCTGAACCAGTGAAGAACTCCTAGCAATGAATTGTGCTTCGCCTACTCTTGTTCTGGTTTAGCTGGTTCTTAGACCCATGCTTGTTTATTCAAGATGCAATAGATCTCTACTCCAATTTATTATTGTAAAGCAAATAGTAGTAGCTATGAGAGCCTGACATTAAATGTAGTCATTTACCATTTCTGTATCTTTCCCATTTGTACATCCTCCTTCTACCAAAGAACAGTAGGTGTATTACTTTGTTATGATGAGTTATTGCTTCCTAGGGTTCTCTGTAACATTGAATCTGCAGAATTGTCGTCTTTATCTGTTACATCTTGATTCCCTGTAGTGATATGCCACTTTGGCTCTTTCAAGCACCTGAATTCTGAATTTCCAACTAAGTTTTGTTTGCATATTCATTATTTATTAGATGAAAGTGTATTCTATGGGCTCTAAAGGTTTTAGTTGATCTCTATCTTTTAACATGATCAACTGAATTGTAGCGGACTTCTTGACTGTCTCTTGATCTACCGTCCTAGTTGTGAAACAGCATGATTTGTTTTTGCTCACTTGTTTCTTTTTTTCATAAATAGACTTATTTGTTTATCAAGAACTAGCAGACATCGGAATGCAATAACCTGGCGTTTTTATGCTGTCTGCTCTTTTTGCATTTTTCTCCAATTAGTTGAGCACTTGATATTTGTTCTGTAGAATGCCAAATTCCTTTTGTGCTCTGTCTAAATATACTTTGTCTTTATGCTAGACTTTGTTTATTTGCACAGGGATTGGATCCTCAAACATCCATGATAGAGTATCATTGTGCAACAGCAGGTGACAATGTGCTCTCATTAACTGTGCAGCCTGACTTTACTTCAACATTGTACATCTGTTCTTGCTAATATCGTGGAGTTTATTGATCATTCTAAGAGAAACTACTGCTGTATCAACTGATCAATAAGTGCCTATCGTCAAAATGGCAAAGGATTTTGAATTTTATATTGGATTAAAGTTGTTATATGTCATTCTAGTTGGGTTCTACAACTAAAATCCTCCCAAGGTTACTCCCCTACATTGCCTTGTGGGAGATGGAAATTTTCATCCCATCTTAACGAGTATAAAAATATGAAGGATGAATGTGAACATGGGTGGAATTATTATGCTCTAGGGATTGGAGCGAACCCATAGAATGCCAAATGTATTCATCGGACTTAGTGGATTCGTATGTCGGACCTCTTCCCATGGACCTTAATCAGTGTTAACTACATCGGTTGGGTAGCCGAATACCCCTGATTAACTGCTCATAGGATGCCATATGATAACAACCACAAACATGCACATGCAGGCTTCACCATTAAGATACGGGCTTATCCATGATGGGCTTTAGAGGGTTTTGGGTAGATTTGGGTCAATTTCATGGTGTTTTAGGTCGCAAGGGCATTTTCATAATTTTATATTTTGTGGGTTTAACAGTTGTTTTAATGATTAAAGTGCATTTTGTGGTTCTGGGATGTTTTTAAACCCTAGGATAGGTTTTTAATGTGATTTGGGGCATCTTGGTGTGTTAGGGGTATTTTGGTCATTTTGGTAAAATTGATGGTTGGGAAGGGTTTTTTCTTAGGATTTTTCATTTTTAAGATTTTTTGAATAGTTTTAGGAATTTTTGAGATCTTAATGGCATTTTGGTAATTTTGACCAACTTTTTAGGGTTTGGGGTCATTTTGGGTGATTTTGGTAATGCTCCTTTAGGATTTTTGGCGATATTTATGAATTTTAGTTGTTTTGAAGGTATTTTGGTAATGTGTGAAATTGGGGGGAAAGTTAGGGTTTGGATAGGGTTGAAAGGTATTTTTGGTTATTTTAGATGATTTTTTACATTATTTGGGAATTTTCCTATGTTTTATGATGTTTTGTCAATTTAGGAGTATTTTGGTAATTATGGGTAAAATTGGGCTTAAGTCAAGGTTTGGATTGAGTTGAACGGTATTTTGAGTAATTTAACCAAAGAACCAGCACCAGACATAATGCACATGTACATGACTCTATTGTCGAGACCTGCATAGATAATATTGATGGTGATGTGGGAAAAGTTTAGGAAAACCTCATCTCTTGCGATCGTGGATTTTTCGGCTATCAGAGACCACAGGTTACCTATCTCATTTTCCAACAAATGGAGCCATTATGAAGTTTCTTCCAACAAGACAGAGGACAACTATCTTGATCCCCTTGCCACATTTGACAAGAGAAAAAAGCAAGTTTGAGAAGGCTATGATGGTGGGTCCCGGATAGCATGAAACATGTGCGTTATTTCTATTCATCTTTTCCAAATGGTTATTTTCGACAAGGAATGCATGATCGGGTCGGGCACATAGATCAGGTACCCCTGATCTCAATCCAGATCGGATCGAATTGGTTGGATCGGCGATCCAAGGGAATCAAGCCAATCTACGAAAAAAGTTTAAAAGTTTTTACATAATTAAAAGGAGTTTTAAATAAATTAAAAGCATATTTATAAATTGAAAAGGTATTTACACAAATATAAATAATGTAAAGAAATTTTTTATCTCTTTCAATCAAACCCTAATAGGTTAGGATCTGCTGATGCACAGATTCTGATTGATTTAGTCCGATTCAGAATAAGTCGATCAAATTTTAATTATTTTTTAAATTTTTAAAAATTTCAAATTGGGATCGGCTTGTCCCCTGTCAATCTCGACCCGAATTGTCCGATCCGGATCATGGTTGGCCGATTCTGCATTCCATGATTCTCGTGTGCCAATGTTTTCTGAGATAGCGGATTTGGGGCTCTTCAAAGAATACATCAATGTTTTTTTTTTTTTTGATAACGGGGAATCTAGCAGAGTGGTACGGAGAGCTGAGCGATTATTGGGCCACCCGAGTTCGAGTTCAAAGAATACATCAATGTTTCCCACTTCATTACGTGAATTTATTTTCGATTAGGTGGCAATCTCTCTCAACTGGCGGTGGTTCCTACTCATCAAAGTGTGCACCAAGTGCATTCCTCGTTTCATCTGAGAGAATATTTGAAGATGAAGGGTATGCAACCTTAAGAATGTGATGAGATACGGTTCTCTTAACTCGTATGGGTGGTTTTCTGTGCAGAAATCTCCTATTTCTCGTACCGGTGCGATCGAGTGACTCAATATATTCTGACTTACTATAATCATATATAGGAGGCTCTTGATATTCGCTATGTAGTGATAGCCGCAGTATATCAGTAGCTTGTCACACAGGTCTTATCCAAGCTATTGCTGAATGGTGGAACTGACAATGGAGCACTATGGTGACCGGCAAGCACGAAACTACCCTTGATCTCTGCAGCCTTCATCGCATATCTGGGGATTCCAATCACTAGGAAACCGTATGAAGTTGTGCTGGGGGAATTGCATAGAAGCTGCACCAATGCCTGAGGAACAGGGATGGCAGTACTGGTTTCGGCCGGGTCCAAAACCAATTAAATTATTATTATTTTCTTAAAACCCTACATTTGGTTTCGGCCCGGTTTCGGCCTTGGGTGTCATTTCGTTTCGGTCCGAAACTGCCATCTATGCTGAGGAACATATAATTTGCGACACTACTTTCACTATTTGATGAAGATATGGTGAGACTTGGCTCCGACTGAGAATTCCAATGGGGGTAGAGAAGGATCCAGTTCTTCGCAGCAACCTTGTGGCTCTGTCTGAGTGTTTCTGAGGTCATGGGTCAACTGTTTCTACAGTGGACCATTTTGTTATGAAGGTTGATTTGCTGACCTCAAAGTCACCTAGGAAGATATGCCTCACCTTTCCCCAGAGAAACGATCACAGCCAAAGCAGCTTATGGAGGCTGCGGTCGAGGATGGGAACTCTTAGGATTTGAGCCCTATCTCACTTGATTTCTTACTTACCCGAGTGGGTTTCCATCTTTGCTATTCCTCACAGTGAAGAGGGGATTTTACACCTAGGCACTATTTATCTTGCTTCTGTTTAGCCATAGGAACACGATTGGCCATTGCTTGAGCTGCCTTAGCCGCCGTCTATCATTGTGTGGGCATTCTTTCAACATACAAGCCTCCAAGGGAATGTAGGGTGGACATGGCTGTACTTTATCTCAGTGCGTAGGTTGGGCGTCTTCTTCTAGGGGGTGTGGACTCAATGGTATGTGGCAACATGCTAGATCGTTTGCTTTATTTGATGTGCTGATGGGAATCCAGACAAACAATTAGCTGCAGTTCAGGAGTCTCTTGGCTATGTCCATGCACATCAGACTTGGAAGTTACATTTTGATCATTGTTCACTTAACTTCCAGTCTTATGTTGGACATAATAGGCATGATGAAAGGATAGATAACAAGCATCTGCCCCATCTTCTTGGTTTTTTGTTAGGGCAACGTCGTCATATTATAGCCTTATTATCCACAGCACTTTGCAAGGGCTGTGGATATGACTAACCTATCCCTCCCAACACCAATATGCTTCTAGCCCGCAGAGTATATGAATATCAGGATACACATTTGGTGGCTATAACATAGTGGAACTTCTTCCAGAGGTCAGCTGGTAGTACTAGTCTCAGAATATCAGATCGAGATTATATGGGCCATACGGACTACCTTTATGCAGATTGGTGGCATAAGTATAGTGCTATCTTCAGGTCATGAGCTGGGGACATTGCTACTGCAGGAGTGTCTGAAGTTACAAATGACATTCTCTCGGCCTTTAGATGTAGGGTCTGGCTACTTTCAAACCCACTTCTGAGAGTTGAAGAAATTACTCCGAGGTGCTTATAAAGCGTGGAAACAGGAGAGTAGAAAAGACAACTTCTCCCAAACCCATAGGAACATACAAGGGGCATTTTCAGTCGGGACATGACCCAATACCAAAACCAAAACCCTCAGCCAGTGCCAAACTGTGCCAACCCCTCGCCAGTGCCAAACTGCGCCAAACCCTTGTCAGTGTCAAACTGCGCCAAACCCTTGTCAGTGTCAAACTGTGTCAACCCCTAACTAGTGCCAAACTGTGCCAAACCATCTCCAGTGCCAAACTGTGTCGATCCCACCCAGTGTCAAACTAGAGCTCACACTACTATCGTCATCAAACAACGTTTCTTCTAAGCATGCTCGCTAGTGCTTGCGTGAACATATCCATAGCATCGCAACCAATGTGAGAGGTCAATGACTTCTTTGGCAGTTAATCAAGGGTGTTCGGACTAATTCCGATGTAAATACATATCAACTGCAGTCGGTGGGAAAGTTTTCTATGCCTGAACCTTAAATCATCTGATAAACCCTAAATCCATGGAATTAAGAATGTACATGCTATTTAAATAGCTAATAAATGTACATTGATGTTCAACGAATGGACATCATTTTTTCTTTTAAAATCATCCCGTGTGAAAACATCAACAAAACAGCCTTCACAACAAAATGGTCCACCGTGGAAATAGTGCATCCATGACCTCAGATGCACTTGGAGAGAGCCGTGAGATTGCTGCAAAGAGCTGGATCCTTCTATACCCCCATTGGAATTCTCCGCCAAACTCTCCCGTTGGAATTTTTGGCCATTGGGGTAGCTTTTATCTAATTCCCACATATGTTCCTTGGTCATTGGGTTAGCTTCTATCTAATTCCCCCAACACAGCTTCTTCATATGGCTCCTAAAATCCTTAACTAAGGGGAGGTTGCGTTACTTTGTTGTGATTTGGCCTGGGCAGTATGTTTATTTTATATTCTCCCGACTGTAATGTCTTCTCCCATTCTTTAGGGTTTGAACTGGTTAATTGTTGATTTCTTATGAGATGCTTATGATAATCAGTGAACGAGGCATTGGATCTCATGGGACCTACTTTGTTTGCCACATAATTTCGGGGAAATTTGAGGACATGGCTTATGCTTTCAGATCTAAATTTCTATCGATCTTGTCCGTTGGTAGTGGATTGTGGATAAAATATGTCCAGCAGGGGTATGCTTGGATCGTAAGGGAAGAAAATTTAAACATCTGGTATGATAAATGGTCAGGCATGGGTTCTTATGTGGATGTCATTGGTATAGCCCATTTTCATGCTGGTCATGAGGATAGTTAGCCCAAGGATGTGCTCGCTGATGATGTTTACAGAAATGAATCCTTTCCTGATCATACCAGCCAGCTTGGGGAACATTGCATAGAAGCTACCAATATACAATAGAGTAGTCAGTGAGGGACATACATCATGTTGATGGGTCAAAACATAGTCAGATTTAAAAAGAATGAAAACTTGTCTGGTACATACATATCAACACTTACGATAAAGGGGACTTGATATTTATGATTTATGTATTTCAGAATGCCAGCATGATCATAATGGGATATTGTCATGGTGAATCATCAAGAGAGGGTAAACTTTCATGTATTATGTGTGAATAATATCAACAGATGGCTGGTGTAGACTTGTAGTCTATGTCATTACATGAACACAGAGTAAAATATGAAGACAATGACCCATTCTGGAGCTTGACGATGGTAAGGTGATGAATGTCCCCCTAATACTCCAGGCAGTCCAGTCAACATGGACATATGTCCCCTTATACCCCATGCGGTCCAAGTCAACATGGACTATGCACGGACCACGTGCTTATAGCTTTGCCTCCATTACATGGTGTATGGGGGACACTAGTGAATTCTTAAAAATTTCTAGAAGATTAAAGCATGAGAGAGCTGCTGCATGTTGTTCATGCTTGTCAGGGGGTGCAACCATGTAACATATTGTGCAGATTCTTGTGCATATAGATACATGTATGCATGACAAATAAAAAAAAGGAAGGAATCTAGTTGCTGAACCCTACTGGTTTTGAAGCCAAGTCTAGGATATAAAATGATATCCCCCAGTGAGCAGCAAAGTAGGACATTGATGTTCCTAGGGGGGAGTTCAATAACACTTGCACCTTATAAGATAGAGGTAGCAGTAGTAGTATACCCTCCTTGCACTAGCCAATATAGAGTAGCAGTAGAAGCAGCAGAGAGAGAGAGATTCCTTGCACCAGTTTATGGGGTCAGCATTAACAACAGTATATCCTCTCTCACCTCCTTGCACTAACCAATGGAGACACCGGCAGCCGCAAGGGTAGCAACATCACACAAAGGTTCAATGCTTTGTGCATGAGAAAAAAATAGATAAAGAAAGGAGATATAGAAACTTGAGAAATACTGGCTACCTGCACCAAGTTCAAGTCCTCCAAATCAAGTGCTATGCACTTGAGAGGAGGAGAATAAAATAAAGATTGAGAAGGTGGCGATTGCTTCTCTGTGCCAGCAAGAAGAGAGAAGCAGTAAGCTCTCTTTATACCTGCACCAATAAAGAGAGGGCAAGAGAGAGAGGTTTCTCTGCTGACCAACGAAATAGAAGAACAAACAGAAGAAGACGAGGGCGATGTGTCAACTGTTCTAGCAAAATAAGAAGACGGAAGGGAGGCCTGTGCATGCTGCCCTCAATGAGGAGTTTGACTCCTTTTAGGGGTTCAAACTCTTTCAGAACTTGGCCAAGCAGGAAGAGAGGTCCACTTTGGACCTCTTTAAAAATAACTTGACCATGAAGAAAAGAGTCCACACTGGACTTTATCTGCAGGAGACAAGCCTGCACGTTCCCTCTCTGTGTTTGAAAAGAGCCTGACAACTCTTTCTCTCTCTTGGGAGCTCTCTCTTTCTAAAATCATCTAGATACATATGTTCTCTTTCCTGCATGCTGGCCATGGCCCGATAGCAAGAGCCTGATGGGCTATGCACATGGCCATCAGCCTGCCCATTCTCTTCTAAAATGGACCAATAGGTCTTGGAGCCTAAAATTCAGGAAAGTCCTCAATTTAGCAGGGATTTTTGTGTAAAATCCAATCCCTGAATGAAAATACCTATCGTGGATTTCAATATCCTAGAAATCAGGTGTTGACCCCTTCTCTGACTCTCTTGAAATGACCCAATGGGTACAGGAGCCAAAAAGTCAGGGAATTGCTATATTTATCTAGGGTTCTTTATAACAATTGCAACATCTATCAGGTGGATTTTCACACCCTTGAAATCAGTGCTATCATTTTTCTCTCTCCTTCTCAAACCCACTAGATAGAGTCAAAGGGATTCCTTAGGCTTTATTTGCAAAGTTATCCTTGTCTCATCAAAATGATGCCGATAGGGGTTTAAGAGCCAACACCCTATTGGGATAGCATATGTCCTTTTGGCTCGGACCACTAAGTTTATTCAGCCCAATTAGCCAATATAACTCAAACCATTGAGTGCCGAAACCTTCTTGGGTCCATTTGTGTTAGTCCAATTTTTCACCAAAGTCTCTTTGAACCAAGGAAGGCGGAATCGGGGATCGGGATCGGATCGGCTGGACCCAAAACGATCCAGATTGGTGGGATCGGCTGATCTGGCTGATCCCGGCCGAGTCAGGCCAACTAACTCGGCTAGGGATACAAATGTCCAAAAAAATTCAAAAAAATTTCAAAAAATCTGAAAAATGGAAAAATTATTATAACATAGTTCTATATCAAATTTAATGTGAAATAGTTAACATATGCTCATCATTTCATGAAATAGGTGGCATACTCAAATGATGCAAGGATTCCATGAGATAGCTACCTTTCATTCATTGAAGGAAAACATTGAAAAGAGTTTTCTACATATTGTACATAGTCATTCCATGACATGTACGTGCCATACATGAGTTTGTAGTCCATGAGATACCAATTATACTCTTCGGTGTTGGTGCACACTGTCATAATAGGGGTCCAACCGGGGACCTTAGGGACTTGGTAGTTACCTCCAGTTGATTGTTGTGATGATGTGTCTGGATAGGATCGGATAATTAAATTATCCGATTTGTCTTATTTTGGCTTAACAGGTGATTTTTGGATAGTATTTTTGTAGTTGATAGGCCAATGGATACGGAAACAGCTAACACAATTTTTAAACCTGGTTTCTTAACAATAAAAAGGAAATTAAACATATTAGATTATTTTTGAACTTGCTATCTGATGATGACTGTCAGAGAATAATTCATATTCACATTAGCATATGAAGCCTCGGATCTTAATCTGAAGAATATGGAGTAAAGAGCTGAATTGCCCTAACTTAGGCTGAATTTGTGCATGCAACTGTCTCTCTTGAGCTTGATGTAACTACATTGGTATTTTTGTTCTACATTTTTACTTGAAACAACAAGTATAAAATTAAGTATACTGCTGCTTCTGTTAAGGAATTGCTATTTCCCTAGAAGTTTAAATTTTATCTTTAATTGGAGATGTTGGGAAAATACCTTTACCCGTGTGATCGAGTATGTAGAAGGAAAAGAACCCTCAAGATATGTATGTGGTGCAAGTCTGAATTTTATTATTAGACTTGGAGAGGAAAGAGCCTAGGAGAGTGAGAGAAGAGAGGAAAGTGAAAGGGTGTGTGTGAGAGAGTGAAATCCCGGTCAAAATGTCCCAAGGACCAAAGACCCTTGGTTGGCATCTCCCCCACTCAATTTTTTTTTTTTGAAATTCAAATGGGACCATGGGCAGGATCGCCCGGAATCAGCCCGGATCGACCGATCCGGCCCGATCCCATTGTTGGATCGGTCCACTTTGACTTGGGATTGGGTCAGTTTGCCTGAAAACCAATCGGATCGGCCGATCCGATCCGGCGAACCATGCTTTGAACCCATGTAGTTTTGATTTTAGACATTTATTCTAAAACAACAACTTTGAGAAGTATGTTCATTTTTACTATTAAAGTTATAAGTAGTGAAGAGTGCACTAGACAGAGATGCTTTAAGAAAAGCTGAAATTTTCTTTTTAGCATTTTTTTAGTGGCCTTATACAAATTCCTTCCCCCCCCTAAAAATACCAACAAATGAGTCAAGTATGGCATTCAAGTTATCTTGTCCTTTAACAAATTTGAAAGAACATTCTTTAAACCATCAATTTAAACTTGAAAAGATGAAAAATTTTGTTTTGGACATGAAATTTCACATTTCAAAGATTGATTTAAGATTTAGTAAACTATTCTCATTTTTCAAATTCTTAATCTCAATTTTTTAAATGTCCCTCACCAATAATATTATCATGATAAAAGGAATCTCATTTTTCAAAGTTCTTCTATCTAATTTAAGCTTATTGCATTTAGAATACTAATCATCATTTTGATCTCATAGGTCATCAAAGACCTCACGAGCTCATCGAGTGTTGATAAGTGCTTTGCTTCTTTCATGGCTGTAACCTTTGGATCCCAAGAAAATAGTAATAATCTAAGAATTTCACCAAGTCCAAGTTAGAATATACTTTTCCTAGGATTTTTAGTCCATTGACAAACTCCAAAACATCTAGTTATTTGTTTCCTCTATGTTCATCTTGAACAAATCATATTGTGCACGAGAGGGTTAATTTATCCCTTTTACTTGAGATGTGCCCTCATGTAACTTGGAGCTTCTCCCACATCTTCCTAGCTAAATCACACATGGAAATGTCATTATATTTATTAGCATCTAAGGTATAAAAGAGAGTTCAAATGGTTTTTTAGAATTTAAAGGCATTTTCAATAATCCTCGGTATTCCACTCCTATGGTTTCTTTTTTGATACATTGGGACTGATCTCTACAACCTTCCACATATCATAATCAATCACTTTCATGAAGACGTCATCCATTCTTCTAATAACCATAGTTTGACCCATTAATTTGGGGTGGGGGGAGCAAGATTCTAATAGTGGATTGTGCTTCACCGAATAGGAAGAGGACTCTAAGGTTTGCCTACCAGACCACCGTTTTGCCCCAATTTCCATGTCTGGTGCAAGGACGGACCACACACTCCGAATCTTCGTGAGCTAGAAATCCCACATGGCAAACACATAGCCGAACCATCTCAAATTTTCCAAAAAACAAAGTACACCAAATCCATCACATAAACCATCCCATTTATGAGAACATAAAGTCAACCTTTACATTATCCTCCCAATCCATGTTTGTTTACATTGTAAGTCAGTGCCTGAATCAAAATACTTGTCATCATCTCCTGAAATGGTTGGTTTACTGATTGGGGTGAGTCTTATGACCCAGTAAGCATCAGAACAACCCACATGCTTATACATATAATGAGATTGCCAATGACATGTTAATTATTCGTAAGCACACATTTAAGAAGATTATAAACATATACATAACAAAATTATATGCCAAAAATAACTTAAATTCGGATTGCATTCGTATATCCAACAGATCGAAATTTCATAATCCAGATCTTATGTGATAGCCTTACTTATCTAGGCTTAAACTTATATGGTTCTCAAATCACATTAACCAATCATAAGTCGCACGGATCATAGCCTCATATTATCACATTGTTCATACATTTTGGAGTTGTTCTTACAATTATGCAATTAGAAAGTATGAACATGCATTCTATCAACCGGAGTCACAAGAAGGATACACATAAAAAATGGTACATATATAGAAACTACCTCAACTCGGGCAATCTCAGAGCCGGTTCTTGGCTACTGTGCATAATTGAGGACACCTTTATCCCACACATTGCCCTCAGGTTTTAGAACAACACTAGGGCATGTAGTGCCGCTCAATCTCTTTATATATCCTTAACAATCCTATTGCCCTCAGGGCTGGAAGGCACTTGAGCATGAAGCACTAACCATGATAATAACCCAACAATTTGGTGCCCTCTGGGTTGAGAGGTTTAGCACAAATGCTACTCTGAGCTCTCACATTCCTGTCAGGATACTGTCCATAACTTATTTAATAGAATTGGCTTCATATGCATAAGGCCAATCAGAGTCAAAATCAGCAAAATATAGCAAGGTATGAGATTTCTAACCACTTATATGCATAACTTATGCTCAAACAATCATATTAGCTTAAAAGGATCATGTTTTACAATTTTGTAAGCCATATACTTTAATTCGAAGAAATATGCTCACTAAAATTAAATACATATCTAATAAGTAATTTGAAGTCAATGGTACATAATTCATAAATGGCATGGTCTAATCTAGGCGAATACAACAAATAATCATCATGTTAATCAGGTAAACTCGTGGAAATTACTCAAATGACAACGGTCAGAACTACTCAAAATTGTTCAGAATTCGGTCCAAGCTATTGACAGTTTCCGCAAACTATTGACAGCCCAAGCCAAACTGTCAACAGTTCTGAAAGGACTGAAATTTTGGAGCTCAAGAAACCCCAAATTATCGACAATCTCAGTCAAACTGTCTTCAATTGTCAGTGAACTGTCGACATTACCCTCTTGGCCCAGTTGTCAATAGTGTTCATCAAACTGTCGACACGTGTAAACGAGAACACGATTTCTACATACTCTAACCTATCTAATTTATTCTCTTACGATGATACAAGGTTCCAGTGGAAACTATACCATGTTTCTCAAGTTCCAAACATCAAAACAAAAGGAAAGATCATAAGAATAAAAATTAACGTGAGGTAGTTCATCATCAGTTACCTTATAAGCCTAAAAATTTCCAAAACCCTCACTCCTTTAATCTCCTTCCTCTTAGATTGCTCTTCCATGCCCTCCTTCAATTCTCCAGCTGAATTTAGCTTCTCCTCAGCCCCTAGAACAAAAACACAGCATTGATTCGACCTCATCTTCCGTGGAATCCATTGAAGATCAAAATTGCTTCTCAAGAACTCAAGAACCCACCTTACTCTCTTCTCCTCCTAATTCCCCAAAGTCAGAGCCAAAATCCCTTAAAAATAGGAAAAGAACACCTTAAATAGGTTCCCACACCCCATAATGACATGTGTAAACCAGGTGGCCTCTCCCCCACTAGACACCAAATGAGTTTTGGAGTGGCATGAAAATGTAATTCTCTGAAATTCAAAACATTGTGATCAGTCCGGCTTCTTATCCAAGTTTGGCCCGCCAAAGGATTAATTTGGGAAAATGGTCAACATGAAATTGTTGGTAACCTAATTCTCTTTCAAACAGACTTGGTTTCACATCAAATGGATAATCCTATGGGCACTTAATGTTAATTACAAGCAGAATGCTCTTTAAAACTCAAATTTTGAACTCTTAATGGTTCAAATTTCCAATTGGGTTTCCTAATTGGGCATTCAAAAATGGGTTGTTGCATGGCCATAGCTGTTAGGTCTCTCCAAAGGTGGGTAAACCCTTGATTGAGAACATAGGACAATCTCTGAAGATTGAAAGAAAGCGTATGGGTATGTCAGATCCCAAGTGATCATTAGATCATTGATGTAGCACCAAGGGGAATAACTACTTTGAAGATTTGCAAGTGGGAAGAGTGCTAGGGAACACTGATAGTGTGTCTTAGGGCAAATAACCCTTATAGAACACTTCTATCTATAATGCTTCACCCTTACCAGCCATTGCAAGAACATATGAAAGGCTTCCCACCAAGATTAGAAAGCCAAATAGTTTGTGTTTGGCAGCATTGTGGTGTCGACACCACTCAGGGTGGTGTTCACATTCTGACAAGATTCTTTGAAAAACAGAAAAACTACACTCTAGAGTGGTATTGACAACTATTTACTAGTGTCAACAGCCCTTTTACAGGGTGTTAAAGTGATGTGAAAGCCTTGAACCTTTGCATTCAAACAACCTTTTCACTTAAACTTCATGTAAAAACATTAGTAAACATAATTAGGAGTCTGTCATTATCAAAACCAATGGAAAATACAACAGTCACCTCAAAGTTTAAGACAACAGAAGCATTTTTTTCAACCTACCCAGTGGCTTTTGGTTGTCCAACTGTCAGAGAAGCCTGCCAGCATTCGGATACAAACTCTGTTATGCTATTCATTTGTTGGCGACACTTCAAAATATGGCCTTCTAACCTCTTTCATCTGACAATGGCAAGCAAAGAAGACAGTTTCGGTGTCGGTTTCAACCGGGTCTGAAATCGAAACCGTTTCGGTTTCGGCCCAAAACCTAATAAAATATTTTTTTTGTTAACTGAAAGAGTTTCGGTTTCGTCCGGTTTCGGCCGGTAGGTTTCGGATCGTTCTGGTCCAAAACCAATACGTTTCGATTTTGGCTGAAACTGCCATCCATGGTGGCAAGCTCTATGCTTTTTCGTGCCGAGGTTTTTTGAATGACAAGAAAATGTGCCTGATGATATTTTTGTGTCAGGTCACGACCTGATCAGTTTTGGAAAATCTCATGGCAAATTATTGATTTATGATTTAACTGTCGCTTACTGAACTCTTTTGATTTAGGCTGTATTTGAGAAACTAAATGTGAGGTTGATATAGTTTTTCAGCCTCTTGGTGTTGGCATAGTTAACTCATGACTGTGTATGAGTTTGACTTGCATTGTCATGCAGATGCATGGCTTTCATTCAAGCTACTTGTATTTAGAATCTGGAACATGGTGGGCCTTGTCAGGATTGATGAGGTTCCTTCGAGCCCTGCTTTTTTGCTGAAAGATCAGCACATGTTGAAATATTATGTCATCGTGGAAATATTGTCTCAAAACTAAGCAGCTAGAAGAACAATCTATTATATTGATTATTTTAGAAAACATTTGTATTTCTCTGAGGTCTTGTATGACTTAACCTTTTTTAAAGCTTAGGTTAGTTTCAGCTTGATTTGTAACTTTATATACAAATATGCCAGCTTAAGTGAATGCAACTGTATGGATCAGAGAAAATGGTAGAGGAGCGGAGGACGTTTGATGCAGTGATTTCACTTGAGGTATGATATTATTAGGGTAAGGAACTCTATATGTGTTTAGTATCTTGGCAAGTTTAATTGGTACGCGTGGTGTATGTATGGTGTCGTGTGTATGTTCACCTTCTCTGCTTATGTTAAGTCAGTATGTTTTCAGTGGAAGAAAATGGTGTTTGTAGTACGGTTGTCAAACCATACATGCGTTGTTCTCAGATATTTAGAAAAGTTTCATTTATGGTGCCAAACCCACCTTAGTTCATAGCTATTATTGATGATAGTTGTTTTGCCTATTTAGTTTAACTGCATGAGACCAGGTCAGAGATACGTCAGTTCATTCTACTAGTGAATGTATTGACTTTTCTTATTTGAACATAGTGAATATAGACATGGATTAAGGACCGTAAGTTATTGAAATGAAAGAAATGGTCCACTTGACTCATTCTCTTGATCATATTCTGATTGCTGAGTGCTCAATTGGATACCTTTTGATACATGCCACTGTTCCATCAGTCCTTTAGATTGATACATAGTGATGCCATTACATCATCATCATTATCTAAATTTATCGATTATCATACCACCAGGTCCAAGCCTGGGTTAAGGGACAGATCAACATTAGAAGGGGCATATTGTTATCGAACTTTTGCCACTAGTCAGTGACAATGATCTAAAACTAGCTTTTCAATCACATATGATAGCGTAATTGCAGGAATCCATGTCCTGACACCCATTAGTTGGTATCTGGTGGATGATGATTTGTTTACTTAATAGAGTTGTCCAGTGAAAAACCGCAATTGATATAAAACTTGAGCTTGAACACACAGATCCTTTCATACGGTCAAGAGGAAGGAGGGTCAGAGATTGTCTGAATTCTACCATTAGAGTGAAAACTGCAGCCCATTTCACACTATTTAACTGCTTTAAAGAGAAGACAAACCCATAAAGGAAATAATTTTTGGCTGTAAACACGCCAATGATGATGGCACATTTCACATAGATTGCTCAAACAAGAGTCAACTTTATCTTGTGGTATATTTCCACACAGGCAGACAGTTCCCAAAGTAAATGAGTGAGAAAATAGTTACAATTAGAATAGAAACTCTTTGATATTTACTGTATTACAGTACTTATTTATTTGACTGAGGTTTTATTCTGACAGAAAATGCTCTACACATTTCTTAATACAAATTTTCTTTTATACTGTGATTTGATTGATTCCCTAACTATGTTCAGGCAGTAAAACAAGAAGGATCTTGCATAAGGAAGCTTACAATCTATTATTATCTGATTCTTAATCCAGGTAATCGAGCATGTAGCAGATCCTGCCGAATTTTGCAGGTCATTGTCTGCATTAGTGGTTCCCAATGGAGCTATTGTAGTCTCTACAATTAATCGTTCTATAAGAGCATATGCCACTGCCATTGTTGCTGCTGAGTACCTGCTGAATTGGGTATGCTTCAAGGACCACTATGTACACATTTTTTTGTAACCAATGGATTTTGTATTCTGTTTCAGATCCATATAGGCATTTCTTTGACTTTCTGACCTCCCATTCTGTGATTTATATTATGCAGCGTCTGTAGCTCTCTAGCATCATTGCAAAAAGAGTGATAGAGAAAAGCTAAACAACCTTCTTGGGAAAAGGGGGAGGCTGTTTTTACTTTCAGGGATCATGTAATGGGATTGTGCTCATTGCGCTATAGTGGAGTGTAAGTGGATCTGAAAAGTGTATAGGGGGTATCAGGCTTTGTTTTACTAGCATGAGGACCTTTCAGTGGTTCCAGTAGTTGATGCACACGAGGATGAGTCAAGTCCCATACATGAAGCTTTTCAAAGGGTATGTGTCACTTTTGGGGAGTGCCAGGCTTAGAGTCATGAATGAGAATCAAGAAGACCTGGCTAACTACTGAATAACAAGGAGTAACTAGGATCCAACCAACTTAGTTTTTCAACTTTCTGAGTCTCCTTTGATTCTGAGCCGCTCAAGCTTGGTTTTGATTCTGAGCCGCCTGCAGGTTAACGAAGAATCTGATAATCAAGTTGGGATAGTATGTTGAATTGCTTTTGATGTTGAGCTTAATTTATGTTCTTTTTTAGTCCATTTTGATGCTTTTATCCATCAGTCTAACCTTGATAGGGATCCTGCAAAATTTAAAAGTCATTATGAAGAAAACACAATTCCTGTAAGATTGATGCTTTTATCTCTACAATTATCTCACAAAGATTGAAGTTTTATCCATCAATCTAACGTTGATAGGGATCCTGTAAGATTAATCGTTCCATCAGATCCTGTAAGAGTCTGTCACAATCAGGCTTGAGAATGAGCTGGACTAAGTACGTGTGGAACAAACAACTTCGAATCAAAATTACTCTTTTTTGTGGAAATTGGCATGGGGAAGACTTCCGATGTGTGATAGGTCGAGGGGGAAGCAAATGTATATCAGAAATGTGTCGTCTGTGGGAATTTTGAGGAAACTGTTGAACACCTATTTTTCAAGTGTGGTATCATCAAAACAGTGTGGAGGGGCATTCTTCCAATTGATCAGAGGCACTTGGACAGGAGGTACAGAGGCTTTAACGTTTATTGCCGGGTGGAGAACTGAATCCAGTTCAGCAGGAGATATTTGGACAGCCACCTTGTCAGCAGTGTTGTGGGCAATTTGGAAAGAGAAAAACAAGAGTTTTCAGAAGTGAAGTTAAAACAACATATCTAGATTATCAAGAGTAGTTATGGGAAGAGGCTCTCATAACTTCCTTCAAGATTGGGTCTTTTGCACTTATGGGAAGAGACTGCCCGACAGTATTCTTCTGAAAAGACTACCTTTGGAAGAAGCTTCTCTTGTAATTCTGGGCTAAGGGTGTCATGGGATTGTGGGGTGTGCGTTTGGCCTTTCTACCAGCTTGGTAGAGTTGCTATCCCACGGTGGTATTCTTTAGTTTTTCTAGTAATATATGAATTGTGGCTTTGCCACCTGCAAAAAGCTAATGGATGGTCTACCCCTCAGTCACAACATTCTATTCCTTGTTCATTATTCTACCAATTGTTATGTTTCTCTGTTACACTAAAGTGCAATTGCTAATGTATCATAAAGGGGAAAAATGGGAGTAACAGTACCATAAACCATGTCAAACATCCATCTTGGGTTTTTCTTTTTCGGTTTGGTGTGTGTGTGTGTGTGTGTTGGGGGAGGGGGGTGTTTGAGTGTGCATTCTTCCTGCAGAACCCCAATTTGGAATGGAAAAGAGAAAAAAAGGTCGTGAGCCTCCCTGGTAGTCTTCATTCTGTATGTTGGCATCAGCTGCTAATGTCTGAGTTCATGCTGCTATAATTAGTAGATTCAATATTGTTTGTTCGTTCAGCTTTTCTGTCATTATCTAATTGTCTGCGACTTGCAGCTGCCGAAAGGCACACATCAGTGGACTAGCCTCATCACCCCAGAAGAACTTGTCCTCATCTTGCAGCGGGCATCAATTTCTGTAAGGCTCATATATCCTCCGTATTTCTCAACCGCACCACCATTTGTTATTTTCCGCTGCAAGTGGTTACTTAATCCTGGTTTTTTCGTTTCATTTTTCATCAGGTTCAAGAGATGGCAGGGTTTGTTTTTAATCCTTTGACAGGAGAATGGGCTTTATCAGATGATATTAGTGTAAATTTTATTGCTTACGGCACCAAGAAGAATGATTAGACACGCACAATCAAAATTTCACCGTATTTATCTGCGAGGCTGTTGGCGTCTTTAGTTTTGCTAATAAGTAGGTTCGGTAGTGCGGTAGCCCACCATGCTGGAACTTATATTTGGAAGTTGACCGTACCCCACATTGTTGAAGTAGATTCATGAACACAATGACACTGGAGTTGATTCGTTTTTCCCCCCCACAAACTCTTCAATGCGTGAGCCATCCAGCGAACTTAAATGATCACAAGGTAGGTAGTTCATTCTTTACTGGTTTTTGTGGTTTTGTTTGTGCACTCTGGATCATATTTCAAAATCAGCTGGCTTATGGGCGTAGACTGTTCTGCTTCCTGAATGCTTGGGTACGCAATGGCCACGAGGGCAGTAAAAATGTTCTTAGCACTGAAAGACGTGATTAAATATGTATATTTTTTCAGGAAGAAGGTGTTCTGCGTTTCAGAAGCAAAATGATTCAGGAACATAATGCATGGTGTCATTCGTCAGCCTATTGGCGGTATGCCCCCAAAAAATTTTAAAAACATGAATTTACTATGGTATGGATGCTGTATTTATTTGTTTAAAATTGGATGTGTACGTCGTCTTTCGTTTTGTATTTATTTGCCCATTTCATTCGGTTCTGCATTCATTCCTTTTGCATAAAATGTGCGGCAAATATTTTTCTCAATGTCATGATCGGGAAGATTTTGGTGCGGAATTGGATTTTTGGCTAGGTGCTTTTTTCCTTTTAAGTGTTTGAAATACTAGGGGAAGATTTTATGGTCCAGGTTTAGACAATCGACTTTTCTAATAGTTTTCCTTTTTAGACATAAATGTTGAATCATGTAACCACTTCATAATTTAAGGTGGTAAGGATTGTTTATTTATTTATTTTTATCAAAACCTAGTGCCGCTGCAACGCTATATGTATATATCTGAGGTCTCCGTATAATTTGATCACTTGTTAGATGGCTTAAAAGAAAAATCAAACATTTTAAATGAATCCAAAGTGATCATTGGTTAGGATTTCACATCCTTCTCCGCACACGATCGAACGCTTCATGGCACCACAAACGTCGGGGGGGGGGGGGGGGTAGACAAATCTGGCTTTAGACCAACGCATTCCATTTTCTCATCTGCAACATGCTCCACCCCAGATTCAGAGGATTCGTACAATACGTGGGCCGCCACACTAATAGCAGTAATTTACTTAACAGAATCTGTTCCCGTTAAGTATCAACATATGTAGACCCATTAAAGGGGTCGTAAGAGACGTCCCGAGCACCCGCAGGTATTCTCCTGCTGTACTCGGCACATGTTCTTTTTCTTCAAAGCATCCTGATCAGCACACGCGAGGATACCATCTAGAAACATTCCGTGCAGTATTTAAGTGATCCATCTGCTACAGGAATGTCTATGCAGCATCGTCTTCGACATTATTGACTCGCTCGCATTCGTCTATCCATTCGCTATACCTGTTAACATTCATGGCATGCAATTCAGAGTTATCTCCGAATAAGCTTCGGACTGCAGGAAGACCCACCAGAGGTTAGAGGTGACAACAACTTACACATCGATGGGTTCGGTCAAGGCTGCAAAAAACACGAAGAAAAACACAGATAAGTAAATTATGATGGCAGCACCAATTACATCATTTGAGCTAATATCGTCGATAAATAAGAAAAGGATTATGGTTTGCCATTCAATACACAAAATAACATCATCATCGTCAAGGACCACACATCAAACAAACATCATATGGTTTTTCCCGAATGGAATGGAAATCTCGGTCCCTACCACTGTTCTGCATCACTTCTGCACTTAAGACAGCGGGAAACAAAAGGAAATATTTTTTACCCGTTTATTAAACCTAATGCAAGGCTTAAGAGAACAAATCTCTGATCTCGGAGCCTTCGCGACATGTGTAAAAAACGAAGTAAACACTTTTTTATCTTTAAAACAGAATGGAAAGGTCAATACATTCAGACTAAAAATTTGCAAACATGTAGGCAACTACTCCTGGATGTTACACCCCTGAAGTGCGCAGCTGCCTACAGTAGCGGTGAACATACCATTGATGGTGGTGCTGAAGCTCTCCTGGCAAATTCTGCATGAGGCTTCACCAATCAAATTCTTCATATCACTGCAAAAAGGGAAGCAAAGGAAAACTTAGCACGCATGCAAGAACCTGTGGAACTTACCAAAAGTCGAAGCAGACATTAAAAACTCTAGATGAACAACTTAGAAAAGTGGATCATACATGCGGCACTCAACACTGCTTCCATGGTTGCAGAATGGACAGCAAAAGACAGTATCTAGCTTGTCCATACGCTTCTTGGGAGGAGGCTTAGCCCTTGACTTTCTCTTCCCCATGTTTCAAGTGTAGCGATTCGTTTGTTGATTGCCTGCCCGGTAAAAGGATATAAAGAAAAACCCCAACAGGGTAGTAGACAACTTCAATTTTCTTTAAAATCAAACTCAAAACAAATTGGAGAAAATGAATTAGAAGAATAACGCAGATACATCACGTGTTGACGTAAGTTTAAGCCTGGAATGTTCAGGCCCTGAAAATTCTAGGAAAGAACACGGTAACAACAAATGCTATATATTTATGAAGAATGAACAAGAAACTTTTGTATAAGAAATTCATTAGTTTTTCAAGGTAATAGGGGGGAAACATATAAATCAAAAATAAATTTCACTAAAATGAGTTGATAGTTGTACAACAAAAAAATCACTAACAAGCTGCAATCACACAAAACATTCAAAAATGGAGGTGGGGGATCATGACTCAATGGATTCCATCTGTAACTTGTATGCATAAAGTCACATGCAGACATACAAAACTAGAACATTCTTCAGATGGCTATAGTCACATTAAGATTATAATTGCCTGGGGCCTTACTGGCTTAAGAAACTGATGGCTGATACGCTCATGGAGGTTATAGACTTCATGGAAGGAGAGTAACAGGTTCACATTGAAATTAAATACATTTATGCTGCTGTTACAGTGAGATTTATGTTCAATTGCATAGTTAGAGAATGACCTTTGTGGTGGTGCTCAAAGGGGGGAACCTCAACTTTGTTAGATTGGGATCTTGGATGATGTTTTGCTGCTTTATTGTAATTTCCTTTTTATTCTCTTATTTCAGTTATTCACTTGGAGAAGCACTGAGGCCCTGGGATTTTCTTTTCTATCACATTGATAGTCTGTGTTGTATAGCACTCCTGGCTCTCTTTTTTCCAGTAACACTCTAAAAACAGGTGAATACAGAGCAGGATGGATGGACAAAAAGTGATTCAAGAATGGCACAAGCTATTTAATTCAGGATTTATCTACATACACCAGGAAGGTATAGAAGAAGACACTCAAGCAGGATTTCTCCAGGTATAGCATAGAAAGCTGGTATCGACGATCATGATGTGATTACCCCACTATCTGTACTAAAGACATTGCAGAAGATAAGAAGCATACTACACCCCTGTTAGCATGGAGGCCAACCAACCAACCGAACTTTTCACACTGCTCTACCACACCCCAATTTTGACACTCTAAGCAGGGATCCCCATCTCCCCCTCTACTATCTGTATAATGCCTAGAAATTATTGAAGGCCTGTTCTACATTTTAATAAGCTGTTATTGGGCTCCTCGCAGACCCAAGTGTTTACATGACTAGTTATCTCACTGTCTAAAAACTTTTCATGGGTGGGTATGTGTTATGAATCATTTATCCTTCCCCAAAACTTAAGCATTGAGGTAGGGGATTCATTTTCTTATAAGCCGGTCCAACTCTCTGTAGAATCCAACGTGAGACTAAAGTCGTTGACAACTCTTAGTTGACTAAGGACCTCACACTCCCTCCGGATGCTCACACCACCCACCCGTAACAATATCTCCCCTTTCACAAAGCCGACGCCCTCATCGACTAGGTGTCGATCGAGATTACGCTCCTTCATGTGTAGCAAGAAAAGAGTGTATTAATACACCATATTGGACCGACAAAAGTTGGGCTCAGACACCATTTGTTATAAATCATTTATCCGTCCTAAATACTTAGGCATTGAGATAGGGGATTCATTTTCTTATAAGCCGACCCAATTCTTTGTAGAATCCAATGCGAGACTAGAGCCGCTGACAACTCTAGTTGACTGAGGAACTCACACTCCCTCCGAGTGCTCACACCATCCACCCAGAACAGTATGGGCCGCATAATAATCTACAAACCAATTTGCTGACCATCTGATGCTGTCGAAAGAGCCTGCAGTGAACACAAGTTATCGATATCCGCACTATCCCATCCTCCAAAGGGTCTGATAAGCAGCAAGTAGACCCAAGACTCCAGAAGGACGAAATTATCTTCATCACTGTCGTCATCATCCACCAAATCCTACGAAATATGCAAGAAAAGCTTCATTCTTTCTCCTAAAAATCGAGAGTATCCACAATTTGAAACCCTAGAAATCCAATTTTCTTGAAAATTTTACAATCCCTGATAATCCAACACGCTAGACAATGGAACATAAATCGTGACATGGAGAGACCAGATAGAGGAGACCTAACCAACAAGAATTTCTGACGCAATCCGGAGAGATCAGACACAATAGGCCAAAACAAGGGAGCAAAGCAGAAAAAAAAAACTCTTTAGATGTCATGTTCACCAAAACCAGAGAAATCAATTCCTGCCGTGTGGATGGAAGACTCCTGCCTCAACAATCGACCAAACGTAACCCCCGTAAAAGGCGAAAAGGATTTCTGGGAGTCCAAAGAACCGTCAGAAAATCCCCAAATGAAAACAGACGGATTCCGCAAAATCCAACAAAGAAATCACAAGCAGACAGCAAAAGGACTCGTGCAAAGCACCAACGATGCCATCGCAGAGGCCAATCAAGACAAGTACAATTACGCTAACCATCGCCGTTGCTCAACCCTAACCCTCGTTAAATCCCTGGAGAAACGACGGAGCAACCAAGGAGGATAAGGAAACCTGGAAGAAGGGACAGATTATTGAGACGTCGGGTAAGATGGAACCCCCGGCAGACCTTGACGACGACGGCTCCGATGCCCCCCCCCCGCGGACGGCGGCGTCCGGAGCAGCGGCGATGTGACCAGGCGGGCAGAGGAAAACTCGAGTGAGAGGACGGGGACGACAAGGCTGTGTACGGATAATTAATAGAAAGAAGGCTGGGGTGGGCGGGGGGCCGAATGGGGTTCTTCGGGGAAGGTCGTGTTGCTGGCCCGCCAAAAGGTCGTGTTTCTGCTAATAAGAGAACAGTAATTTAGAAGTCGTGACGAGGAATTTTAATTATTAGAAATTTTGACATCTTCATAATTTAAATAAAATAACTTAAAATAACTTAAAATACCTAATTTTAAGATAAATTAGTAATAATAATTTTATATATATTATAAATTTTTATTATTTTTAATTTATTTATAAAAAATTAATCTTATTATTCTAACTCATACCATAGATCATCTCTACCTATTCTACATGATTTAAACATCATCTCCTATGTGTTTCCATTCTATTAAGCGCACGATTATCCTTCCACATGAAATATTAATTCTTTATCTGTCCGAACAACTTACAAGCAAGACGGTGTGCTTGTCATCCCCTACGGAGCACCACGTATCCCTCCTCGTCCGTTCCCCGTCGACGGGGCCTCACCTTATCTATTCCCACTTCCAGGCGGCATTACCGGATCCTTCCCTCTCGCCCATTTTAAGCGCGGCCTCCGCCCGTCGAGCGGGGTGGCCGAGCAACCTGCAGGTGAAGAAGCCGCACAGGGGGAAAGAATGGCGGCGTTCCTCCCGGCTGCGTCGGCCCTCCTCCCCACTTGCTCCGCCGGCAAGACCCCTTCCCTCTCCGCCCACTGGAGCCCATTCTTGGGGGGCTCTCGGCATCCTCCCGCGGCGGCGTCACCCTCGAGGAACCAATTCCGCTTCCGCTGCCAAGCGCAGCAGCCGGGGGCCGCCATCATCCCTCGGGAGCAGCGGTGGATGTTCGAGGATTCCGAGATCGACGGACCCGTAAGCACCCCTCTTCCCCCTCTGCCCAGAACGCGCTCGCCACGCGTATGCGTCAGCATCGTGTGGTTTCTATACCCAAGTGAGTTATCTATGGAGTTCTCGAGGACATAAAACTTGGTTCGCTGAAGCTGGGCACCGGCACTGCGGGCAGGGTACCCCGTAAAACCTTCTCCTTTTGTACATGGGCACAATGCTATCATACAACGCCTTCAATTTGTGTGTGAAAGCTGCTACATTTAACTAGGAAGGGTCCCTACTTTGGTTCCTTAATGGGACGCAGAAAGAATGTTTTTGTGCCCCATGTCGACCTTAGTTTTAGAGGAATAGGTACCTAAATGATCCAAGGGTTTCGTCTTCTGATCAGAGTGGAAGAATAAGGGATGATTTTGCAGAGAGTTTTACATTGTTTTTTTTTTGTCTATCTTTTCTTATCCGTCTTCATGAAGTATAGGTGTGTTACATCAGATACTGCAAGGCATAAAACTTGTGTAAGCAGTGACGGGCCATTTGCCTTCTCTTAGTTTCTCCTTCGACTTTGGCATAGTCTAGAAGGCCGTTGAGTCAGAATGATAGGATTTGGGTCTAACAATGTCCTTGATGTTTACCTATCAATGTAGAAGTTTGGTGGAGTCCACCTGAATACCGGGTGTTGTATAACCCAATGACTGAGAATCATTTGCATTCCTTGAAGTGAGCTTCGCTTTAGAAAGATGGACCAGTAGGCTAACCCTTAAGTATAGTTTTCTGAGTCTAAGCAAGATGATGATGGCTATGCTGAAAGTTTGAGCCTTGGGTGAGGCTCTTCCCGACTTCTGTCTTTTATAAGCCATGAAGTCATATCTGAATGTGAAAAATCTTATTATAGCATTCATGCTCGAAGGGGCGTGATCTCGCGCGGCTCCTGAGCGGGGTAGATGATCACCGAACAGTGAACTGTAGAGAAAGGGAAACGGATCAGGGGGCCCATGGGAGGTTTCCTGGGGAAAACCCTCCGATACTTAAGTCAGTAGAACAATGGTGGAAGATAAGGAGGGAGGTAGAAAGAGGTGCACGAGATCCCCCTACACCAAGGTGGTGAAGTGGTTCCTGCTTAGGGGATTTTAGGCGTGTATTGCCCTTACCTTTCACTGGAGGGAGTCCCAGGTTTATATAGTGTGCTCGCCTCATGAGTCCCGTAATCTGAGGAGTTTCAGGCGGTCTTTACGTCTTCATCGTGGGATCTTTATAGTCTTGAGGGATCATGGGTCCCTTATCCTCATAAACTCCTGCTCATAAAGGGTTCTCAACGGCAGCGTGGATAAGCAATCGTCGGTCGAACCGAGCATAAAAGGTGCCAACCCTGTCCGGGCGATAGGCATAGCTCGGATGAAGATAGATCGGAGTGGGCGCCGAGCGCTTGTCTCTATCCCGATGAGGGGATAACTCGGGCATGGGTCTTCCTCCGTTCTGACCGACGCTCGGGCCTTCCGAGCCTAAGGGCCGCCGAGGAAGGATTAGATCCCGAGTAATCTTATTGGGTTTTTTAGCCTAAGTGGGCCCTGTGGGGCTGTCACTTGGATGAGCTGGGTCTCGTTTGGTCCTGATGGACCTAGTTTGGCTGCTCTTAGATGGGCTATAGAAATCCCCCTCTCCAATGCTCATTAACATGTGTGATTAAGCAAACATTTTGTTATCTATGTTTTGACTGCACTCTGTATATTCACTGCATTAAACCTATGTACTTGGCTAAATGATGCACCCAGACTGCAATCCATATATTCACTGTCATCTATGTTTTTCATTGTGCTGACATGGATATTAAGCAGAAGAGCTGGATATTGTTTTTTTTTCCAGTTGCCAGAACTTTGATGGTCATCTCCTTCTGGATGCATGCAGATATAATTGAAAATAGCTTGCAAAATTGCATTGATTTGATTGGTTTGGCACCACTTCCCCTCAAGTTTCATATTAAGTATATAAAAACTATGATGGTTTTCTTATCTTTTCGACAATTAGCATAATAATCCATCATCTTTTGTTTATCTATGGGGAGCTACAGAGAAGTATTTAAGTTTTTATAAATTATTTGAAACTTTATTTCATTTGTTTTGTTGTTACTGAGAGTATTCAAGGTCTCTGAGAAGAGTGTTGAATGTCAAATTTGCTGTCACCTAATACTTTTCATTCATTTCCCAGATTATTCCCATCAAGTATTTCTTTTTCGTGTCCTGTGCTGTTGATTGGTTACTCTGGACTTCTAAAAATCATGTTGCTTCCTTTCAGGACATTTGGAATAAAACATGGTACCCGAAGGCTGCAGACCACATAAACACAGAGAAAACCTGGTATATAGTCGATGCAACTGACAAGATTCTTGGAAGATTGGCGTCAACAATTGCAATTCATATACGAGGAAAAAACCTGGCAACCTATACCCCTAGTGTGGACATGGGAGCATATGTTATTGTGGTATGATGGATGCCCTAAAGCACTCAAATGATCTTTCTTCTCTTTATCCTGTCATCATGCCCACCAAAACATTGTCTGCAGTACCGCCCTGGTATGTACCGGTACTGGGCGGTACGTCTCGGTACTGGGCGGTACGTCTCGGTACTGGGCCTGACCGGTCCGGTTTGGCCATTTTGGTACCGGTACCGGCCAGTACAGACATGAGAAAGCAAACTGACAGCTGCGAAGTGGGCTGCAGACGGCCGGGACGGCAGAGAAGGAGGCTGCAGATGGCCAGGACGGTGGGGAAGGGGGCTCGGGTTGGCGGCGATGGCGGTGGAGGTCGGGAGGGGGGGAGAGAGAGAGAGATAGAGAGAGAGGACATACATAGGCGAAGAGTGCCGCCGATCGCCGCCGTCTGAGGAGATGCGGGAGGTGGAGAGGGGGGAGGCGTGAGAGCAGCTAGGGTAGCAGGTCTCGATGCCTCGATTTGAACGGTGGGGGTAGGAGGGGGGGGTCTTTACTAACCCCTTATCAGGCCAAGTTGCTTGGGCCCAATCGGCCGAAGTAGGCCCGGGGCATGCTGGGCCCAAGTCCCAACTGGTTTTTTCTTTTTGAATTGGGCCCAACTGGTATATAAACTACATATATGGGGGAACCGGTGGGGGTGGGAGGGGAATGGCCAACTGCCGGTGGTACCATACCGGTATCGGGCGGTACGTACAGGTACCGGCCCTCATCGGTAACAGTACTACAGACCTTGCACGAAAATCCTCTCCTCTGAAATATCTGATGAGTGTTGCTTTACCGAACCAGCCTATATATATACACACCCAGCCACCATGTGTAGGTCTTCATTATTTGTGAATGGCAACAGCCATCTTGAGAATAACAAAATATTGAATAAAAATTATCTTTATTTTTATTACCATTTTGTTAATATAGACTATAGCTGCTATATAAATACTTTCATCAATGATTTGCAAACAGTCCCTATTAGGTAATTCTTCACCTTACTCTCTCATATCATACTTTTCAGGCCTGGGTCTCTATACTTATTCAATGTTGGGAAAATTACCTGTATAACCCTGAAAACTTTAAATATTACCCCTCTATACCCCTACCTTTATGGAATTTACCACAATACCCCTCAAATCTTTATGACGAGTGCATCATGCCCCTATCGTCAAAGTTCCCTCACGATTGTTAACCCCAATTGGGTGAGGAGGGACATGGCTAACTTACCCCTTAACCTTAGTCTCTCTCTCTCTTTATGGGGTGGCCTCCGTCCGCACTCTGGCGGTTTGGATTGAAGGGATTGGCGACGCTGGAGGAACATAGAAAGAAGAGAAGCATGGTAATGGGGAGAGGGGAGCCAAACTAGACGTGGAGCTAGAGAGAGAATAGCAAGAGGCCACCCACCACTCCCCTGCCACAGCCGCGGCTGCATGCCTGCAACAGTGAACACCATCAGCCTGTAGCAGAAACCCACAGACCACCTGCATAGGACCGACAAACTCGCGCACCAGTCACCGCTCGCCAACTCCTGGGAGGAGGCCAGGGAAAGGACACGGCATTGGCACCAATGGAGAGGATGGAGGGAGGCAGCGGTGGAGGAGGAGGTGGGGGCTTCATGAGGGCAGACCAGATCGATTTGAAGAGCCTAGATGAGCAGCCGGAGAGGCACCTGACTTGGGCCTGGACCATGGAGAAGACCAAGGAGGAGGAGGAGGAAGGTGGCGGTGGCATGGGGAGCTAGATGGCGAGGGGCTACGGCAGGGAGAGGGAGGAGTGGCAGATCGACCCCTCCAAGCTGGTCATCAAGGGGGTCATTGTCCGGGGCACCTTCGGCACCGTCCACCACAGTGTCTACGATGGCCAGGATGTTGCCGATGAGTCGCCGAGACTCCCAGCTCGCTGGAGCTGCAGGGAGTTCCATTAGTCAAGGCATCGGTCGGGGTGGGGGGTGGCGGGGCTCGTGGTGGTTGGGGAGGAAGGGGATGGTCAGAGACGGCGGCTTCCCATTTGTCAGCCTCTGACGGTGCCATGGTGAAGACCACCCACATAGGCCCGACAAACTCGCGCACTAGTCACCACTCGCCAACTTGTGAGAGGTGAGGGAAAGGACATGACATTGGCACTAGTGGAGAGGATGGAGGGAGGCGGCGGTGGAGGAGGAGGAGGAGGAGGTGGGGGTTCATGAGGGCAGACCAGATCGATCTGAAGAGCCTGGACGAGCAGTCGGAGAGGCACCTGACTAGGGCCTGGACCATGGAGAAGACCAAGGAGGAGGAGGACGAACACGGCAGTGGCAGGGGGAACTGGAGGGTGAGGGGCTCCGATAGGGAGAGGGATGAGTGGTAGATCGACCCCTCCGAGTTGGTCATCAAGGGGGTCATTGCCCAGGGCACCTTCTGCACCGTCCATTGCAACGTCTACGATGTCCATGACGTTGATGATGAGTTGCCTAGACGCCCACCCCGCATGAGCCAAGGGGAGTTCCATTAGTTGAGGCATCGGTCAGGGTGGGGGGCGGCGGGGCTGGTGGTGGTCGAGGAGGAAGGGGATGGTCGGAGATGGCGGCTTCCCATTTGTCAGCCTCCGACGGTGCCACGGTGAAGAACTAGAGTGGCGGGCCCCCGTGCGACGGGGATAGCAGCGCGGCAGGTTGGCTCCTTGCCCTCCAGCCTCGTCGATGAAGTCGATGGAGTATACTTGGAGGCAGTCAGCGAAGCCCCAGGTGAAGGCCTGCACGATGAACTGTCGAGTGCACACCATGGGCTTGCCTACTTGCGGGGTGGTCGTGTTCTTCACTTGCCAGTGCCAACTCCCGACTATCAGGTGTCGCTACCACAGTCCGATAGAGAGAGAACTGGGTGAACCACGGCGGGGGTTAGGCCTGGCAATTATCCGTTTAAAATTCGATTCGAATTCGAATTCGTTTAACTGGATAATTATCTGAATAAAATATCCGACGGATAATTTAATCGGATATCGGATAATCCGATTATTAATCGGATACGGATTCGGATATTGTGATATCCGTGTCAAATATTATCCGACCGAATATAAATATAAGTTTTTAATATTATTTATTAATATTATATAATCTTATTTTTGATAAGTAAATGTGAGACAGTGAGTTGATGACTGTGATCTGTTGGGAAACGGAGAGACTGCATAGGGAAATGTTGAGATGGTGTTTATTGCATCTTGACTCACCGACTTTTGGCTCCTTCAAAAATATTTTTTCTCCATGTTTTTAACTCTCCTGTAGACTGTAATTGCGTTTATGTGGCCCGTGAGAGGAAGACGAAGAGTCTCTCCTACAGTTGTCAATTGCCATTCAATATCTGATTCAGTAATCTCGACTCTCCTTCATAGTCAGTCAGTCACATGAGCAGTGAGCACAGGGAAACAATTTGCCTCTCAGCTGTTAATGTTGCGCCACTTTTCAGCCTTTTAAGATACACACAAATCTATCTCCCTGATTTCTACAGGGCCATAGATACCAGTCACTCTCCTTTTCCCTTGAAGGAGGGAGTAGAAATCAGAAACGCAGAGATGGGGAAGGGGGTCTTGATGGGCGCCGCGACCGGGGCTTGAAGGCTATTGAAAATTATGTTTATTTCTTTTCTCATCATTTGGTACATCGATATATTTGAGAAAAAATATATAATTATTAAACATAAGATTCTTTATTTTTCACGATGTTTCTTTAAAAAAAACTTATTTAAGTGTATCTTTCTTTCCATTATCACTTTAGGTTGGTTTAGATTTGTTAGTTAATAATCATATTTTTTTAATTTTTAATTTATTATATATATGTACACATTTAAAAACTAAAAAATTATGAACATATAATATATTTTTATACCTAATCGGATAGTCGAATATATCCGAATCCGGATAGTATCCGTTGAATACGAATTCGGATAGAGACAAAAATACACCCTAATAGAATATGTCGGATTCGGATATCCGACCGAATATAATCGGATACGAATTCGGATATCACAGTATCCGCTCCGTATCCGCTCCGTTTATAGGTCTAGCGGGGGTGGGGGGGTGGGCTTGACTGCAACGGTGTTGGCATCGCTGGTGAGGGAGTAGTAGAGGGAGATGTAAAACGGTCATTTCCTATGAATCGTTACCACTGTTAGGCATATCTTTCACGGAGTGTAACTTCAGGGGCATGGCAACTCTGGTTAGTAGATTTGAGGGGCATTGGGGTAAATTCCATAAAGGTAGGGGTATAGGGTAATGTTTAAAGTTTTCAATGGTATACAAGTAATTTTCCCTTCAATGTTTCAATGTTTGATTTGCCTCCGCAGTCTTCTGGGAGATTTGAAAGTCCCTCTTGCACATTCTTCATGAGTAAGTCTTTAGGCCCACTTGGATTGGGGGATATCCCCAATATAACAACATTCTTCATCAGTCATTTTAGTCTTTAGGCCCACCTTGACTGGGGGATATCTCCAATATAACCCATTTTAGCTCACTTTTTGCTTTGGTTGATTGGAATATGTAATGCAGATTAGATTAGGGCTCATCTTGGTTCCATGTTCCATGGGACCCCCCCCAGGAATAAATCTATCCCTAGGATAACATACTGGTCACCAAAGCAAAATCCTACTTCTCCCATGGCAGACTATCCCTCTGGATTATCGTAGGATAATCCTATCCCCCAATCAAAGTGGGGCTTAGAGACCACCACTATTATTCATATCTGGGAAATATTTCATCTTTAACTTGGAGAATGACCTCTTGGTTGATTATGCTTTTACCCTCACCTTTAAACCCTTTAGTGAATCATGATCAATCAGTAAAAATAACATAAATTGTCATTTTACAGATGCTGAAAAATAGTGATGCTTCTGTCATTGAATCCTAATGGTTATGCCTGCATTTGAGTTGTAAGGTAAATGCTGAGAAGGTTGCAGTTTCTGGTAAAAAGAGGACCCAGAAGCTATATAGAAGGCATTCGGGAAGACCAGGTGGTATGAAGGTGGAGACATTTGATCAACTGCAGAAGAGAATTCCGGAAAGAATAATTGAACATGCTGTCCGTGGAATGCTTCCTAAAGGGGCGGTAAGGCAGTCATTTTTATTGAACTTGCATTTCTTTTATTTGAGATTTTACCTGAGATAGTCCGTTCATAAGTTAAAAAATATGCATCACAATTGAAGATACTAAAAATATTTACATTTCTCTAGAATGCACAATTTCCATATTACAGCAAAGTAATATTTCTGCCCTAAACAATTTGATCAATTTCTATAATGAAAAATGTTGTAGCCTTGCTTGACATAATGACATACAATGGGAGAGAATTGAAGTCCCTCTGCAGTTAGGATGCGAATGCTCTCATGAAGTGGATAGTCTAATGTTTGTTGAAGGAGACAGGTGTATAAGAACCATTTGGAATAGAACATCTCTGTTTTTTTATGCAAGAAATGTTTGTCTTATTTGCTGGCAGGCAGTTCCTGTAATTGATTATTCCGTTTTGGTATCCTTGATATTGATATGTACCTTTGTGTATTAGTATTGTTACTGAGAGCCATGCAACAATGTGTTGGGGCTCCTGTGTTCTATTTTTTGGTTGGGGGGGTGGTGGGAGGGGAGAATGGATAGTAGAGGGTTGGGATTAGAAAAAAGTGCGGAGAGATACACAGTGAGAGTCTACAAATAAAAAGAAAAATAGATTAGAAAAGGAGGAGATGTTTCTCTACATATAAAAAGAAAACTGGATCAGTAATTTTATGGAGGGCGTCATATATATGCCTGAAACAATTGATTGGATGGTCTTCTATGCTTCATGTCTAAGGGTTGTATGTGTATGGGAATGTATGTTTAAACATGGACATTGGGAGAATGTGTTGATTTTCCCACTGCTTAATAGAAGGGGATTGTAAGAGAATCTGGAGTGTAGGAGTGGGAATGGCCTCTTCGTGTGCCACATCATCCATGTGAGAACCAAGACACACTAAAAGGTCAACTTATGTTATAATTGCCTTTAAAAATCTCATTTGAGTGCAAAGCTATTTAACCAGATTCTTGAGCCTTCATCCTCTTTTATATTGGGATTATCCTGTAGATATTTTTTTTTTCAATTTTCGCTCACAGCTGTAACCCAAGGATACATATTGCCTCAATATGAACTTGCCAAATGACAGGGCTACTTGCCATCTATTTTGACCCGATAGTTAATTTGCATATTGTATGTATTTATTGTTCTTCTTGAGGTGCTAGAGTACTTGATCTGCATGATTTGCCTTGCAAATAACTTGCTGATTTTCATTGGGCAGCTCGGCAGGGCTCTTTTTACCCACCTCAAAGTGTACCAAGGGCCGGACCACCCACATGAGGCACAACAACCTATTCCTCTTCCTATAAGAGATAAGAGAATTCAAGTTGAGAAGTGAAACAACCAGCATGAATGCAAGTAACGAGCATTTGTCAAACCCGTTCATCATGTTCTTTTGTTAGATTCCAAACTTTTGATTAGATCAAATGTGAGATGAATGTCGGTCTTGTATCTGGCCTTTTTATTTTTGCAATTTATGTCAGCAAGGATAATTTCTGATGAGCAATTTCCTCCTTTTGTATGTGAATTTCATCTAGTGGGTGAAATACAAGTACAGGCCAATGCTTTGTATATTAGATCTTTCATTATGACTTCCTATAGGGGATAAGAGAATTCAAGTTGAGAAGTGAAACAACCAGCATGAATGCAAGCAACAAGCATCTGTCGAACCCGTTCATCATGTTCTTTTGTTAGATTCCAAACTTTTGATTGGATCAAATGTGAGATGAATGTCGGTCTTGTATCTGGCCTTTTTATTTTTGCAATTTATGTCAGCAAGGATAATTTCTGATAAGCAATTTCCTCTTTTTGTATGTGAATTTCATCTAGTAGGTGAAATACAAGTACAGGCCAATGCTTTGTATATTAGATCTTTTATTATGACTTCCTACATGGGATAAGAGAATTCAAGTTGAGAAGTGAAACAACCAGCATGAATGCAAGCAACGAGCATTTGTCGAACCCGTTCATCATGTTCTTTTGTTAGATTCCAAACTTTTGATTGGATCAAATGTGAGATGAATGTTGGTCTTGTATCTGGCCTTTTTATTTTTGCAATTAATGTCAGCAAGGATAATTTCTGCTGAACAATTTCCTCTTTTTGTATGTGAATTTCATCTAGTAGGTGAAATACAAGTACAGGCCAATGCTTTGTATATTAGCTCTTTCATTATGATTCATGAATAGATTTTCAATCTTTTAGTGTTGCATTGGTCTTCGCCAGACTGGCTACTTGCCTAAATGTATCTTTTTCCCCTGCTTTAGAACAACTGCTTGATGGTCTTCCAGCGTCCCTTGGCTTGAAAATTGCATGATGAATAGGTGGAACTCCAAGTTCATGGATTGCCGGAAAATTGTGCCAATGCCGGTGTGACCGATGCGAGGCATCTGGCCATTTGAATCCCATTTAAATGTGTGCTGCTGATCTCCAAACAGGCCCTGAGATGTGCGATTCTAGCTGCTGTGTGTGCTTAACAAAGTCCATGACTGGCCTGTGTGTCTCTCTAAGCAGTTGTTCGGTTGCACTCCATGATCATGATTAGAGTAACCATGGAATTCGATCACTTCCATTTGGTTATAGCAAACTATAGTTGTGTTAATCACAACTGTGGTTGTGATAATTATGTTCTCATGACTGAGGTTTTTGTAAACCAACTTTAAGTTACAAGTTTGTTCACATTGCAGGAGCCTTTATAACCATGCTCACTTCATAATCTCAGTTACACAAGTTTGTTCACATTGCAGGAGCCTTTATAACCATGCTCACTTCATAATCTCAGTTACCGTTAGAAAAATTAAATGATGATTTATGAACATGGTCGTGTCTCGTGCATGCATTTGTTTAACTATTTTGCACTTTAACAAAAAAAGGCGGCGGCGGCAACGGAGGACACCATTTGGCACAACTGTGGGCAGATGGTGGTTACGTTATCATTTCAAGTAGAACAATCACAAGTGGATTTGCAAGCTGTCGATGCATGATTGCACACCATTATGTGTAGCATGCATTGGTGCAAATTTTAAGACTTTCTTATGTTAATCTCCTTCAACTCTGGAGGATCTTGTGCTGCTGCGCATCTTTAACACATGAAGTTATGAGCTAAAGTCGTCTTTTTAGTTTTTGTGGTTGCCCCTTCTAGTAAGGATCTTTGGACTTCATCAACTTTTACGTTAGTTCTTCTGAGTTGAGACGTTAGACCTTGAAATCTGTTGTACATATACATTCTTTTGGCTTCCAACTGAGAGTCTTATTTGGGCAATCCGATCTCAAGATTGGACGGTCAAGATGAGGTTGGGATCAAACTTAAGTTCAGTTGCGAGAGCATTGAGCTTAAAGTTCAGCATTTATTTCAAATTGGACAACAAAAAAAAGAGTGATAAAAAAAACATAGCACCTAGTATTCCTCTATTACTTTATTAACATATGGGTGCATTGGTGAAAGATGATCACATGGCAGCCTGTGTATACTTGCAAATATTTAGAGAAAGTCCTCGCTTGAAGCTTTAATGGGTCATGTACACTTGAAGCTTCAGCTATCCAATGTTCAAGGATCTCGCGCCAACAAAGATTGAGGTCAGAACTATGATACCAAGTGTTCTTAGACAAAAGACTGTGGTGGAGCTCTCAGCAGTTGAATGCTCAGATCATGTTCAGTTGCTGAAGCAGAGGAATCTGTATGAGGTGCTTCTGTTGACATGCTCTGGCTCTGGCTCTGGCTCTGGATTGGGTTCTGCCAAAAATTTCGTTGGTTCAAACCGAAACTTGAGCCTGCTCCTGAAGGGCTCAGGCCTGAAAGTACGTTCTGCACAGAATCCCGGCCTTCTAGCAAGCTCACCACTGTGGGCATGGTAGGTCTCAATGTCGGAGATGCATTGGTGCATAGCAGAGCCACATTTAGCATCACCATGGCCTCTTCTTCTGAGTAGTCTGATCCAAGGTTGGGATCTACCAACTCCAACAAGTTTCCTCTTTCTTGAAGAACACATGCCTGGGAAGAGTTCCATAGAGTAAAGGCCAAAGTTAAGAGGCCAATAGAAGTGCAAAAGGGAACTTGGATGCCCTCTGGTAAGCATCAACGATAACAAAGTAAAGATAGGTAACTTGACTCAATGGTTTGCATCTTTCTCCAGGTTCAAGATGCTTGTGTATCCTGTGGATGTCCTAATGAACAACAAAGGACTATTATTTGATAGAAATGATCACTTACCCAGTCCAGAAGGTAAACACATTCTTCCTTTGGCCTATAATTTGTGTTGCTCTTTCCGCTAACAATTTCCAAAGCAACAACTCCAAAGCTGTAGACATCCGCTTTATCAGTCAAGTAACCCCGCATTGCATATTCAGGAGCCATATAGCCTCTGCGTAAGCACGGAGTAAAACCTTATCATCATTTAGAAATATGAGAACCAGAAGATCTCAATAGTTCTTGGGGAATTCAGCAAGCAAACGAAGGATAGCAGGATTATTCTGAATTCATTATCTGAAGAATACCATCCAGAGGTTGATGGTTGCAATCTAATTTCTTTTCCATTGGGGGTGGTGACACAGAGATGTTGAAACATTTTGTTTGCAGATATATTCAGATCTAGTAGATTCCTTCTATGGCTATTATATGCCAATCTACTTGATTATGGCTTTTGCCATATTTCCAAATTTAACTTAGGCTCTTACCCTTGAGATATAGCGTTCAGATCCAGAAGCCATCATCCAATGAATGCCCTATGCTCTAGTCTATTAGCGTTTGCAATTTGAAGTCACTAATTTCAAAGAAATCTGGGGCCTTCTTAGTTACCAGTCTTGTCTAAGAAATGAAACTACCAGTTGGAAAAAAGGCTGGAGTTTTTGAGAAATTAAGAAGTAGAAAAAATAAAGAGAAATAACTTACATTGTTCCCGCAATCCTAGTGCTGATATGGGAATGGCCCTCCTCATTGAGCTTGGCAAGGCCAAAGTCAGATATCTTTGCATTTAAATCCCTATCAAGCAGGACATTACTCGCCTTTATATCCCTATGAACAATCTTAAGAGTAGACTCTTCATGGAGATATGCAAGACCTTTGGCTATGTGAAGACAAATCTTCCACCTTGTTGGCCAATCCAGTTTCAACCGGCATTGAGGATCTTGTGCAACAAATTCAGCTTAATCAATCTTCGGGTTGATTGACCTTTCTTTATCTACACAAATATTGTCTCATAGATCAAGAAAATTGTGGGATTAGGCTTACCAAAAAGAGCACGTGCTAGACAATTGTTCTCCATGTACTCATAAATAAGCAACAACTGATTGCCTTCAGTACAACATCCATAAAGCTTTACAAGATTGGGATGTTGCGCAGCAGATATCATGCCTATCTCATTCACAAACTCACGATTCCCCTGCTTAGACTTTGAAGAAAGCTGCTTCACAGCAATTATGGTTCCATCTGATAACAAGCCCTAGACAGGATTTCAAATAATAAAAACAGGTGTCACATGATTTTTCCCACTTTTCACAAGTGATAAAAAAGAAAACAAGAATCATGGGTCAATCTGATAGCCATGGCTTCAAAGTAACTTTAAAAAGTGACTATATTGAATAGGTATGCGACTTCAATTTTACTTGCTCCTCTACTTTTATACTGTATTTCTAATTGTACCACCAGATCCATAAAATTCAGAGATCCCTGGGGTTAGTTTCCTAATATACAGAAGGTCAACTGTGAAGTCTTTGCTGGAAGTGTATGTTCACCTTGTACACTGAACCAAAACCTCCTTCTCCAATCTTGTTTAAAGGATCAAAGTTCTTGGTTGCAGCTTTGATCTGTCGCAACGTGAATGTTCCTGTCTGCAGATCAAGACCCCTTAATTCTGTAGAAAAAAGTAACAAAAAGTTTCAGTAACAGCTCTAAAAGAATTGAAGAGAACTTGATAAAGACAAGGGAAACACTTATAAGGTAAGTTCTGAACAGTCACCAAGTTCAAAATACCAGCTAAGATAAAAAAAAGATAGATGTCCGTGGAAATGACTAAAAGAAGTGCATAATGCTCTTCGCAAGAGAATGACACTTATTAATTGTATTACTGTCTTGAACTCTTGATAAAAGTGAGACAAACCACCTAATACACCTTGACAAGAGAGTTACCATTCAGCCATTAAAAATGATTCCATTGTCATCCTTCCCTACCTTTGTCAATCATGGCTTTGCCTCCAAGCCATCCTTTCTTCCAACACACACCGAGGACCAATAGAGTGAGGAACAACACCGAAGCTGAAACCCCAACTAGGATCTTCAGAAGTGTCTTACTCTTAGATGGAATGCCGCAAGTAGGCTGAAAATCTGAAAAAGAAATCAAATGTAATCTTTGTGATCAACATGCTTGCTAAGAGCAAACAATTCCTATCAAAATCTTATACAGATCAATCTTATCAAATTGTGTACATTAAACCAATCATTTATGAAGTAAAAGCAGAAATGTCAGGTCAAGAAGTATTAGCTTGCCACCAGAGGCATTAGTTCGCTGCATCCCGCTTAAAAACAGTGACATAACCACTGTTTTTCAAGATCTACAAATCTGCATGGACTCATTGTTACCTAAGGCCATATTTACTTAAAGTTCATCTGTGTCTACTGTTGCCAAAATATCTGTTATGAGAAAGATGTTGGGCACCAGTCTAATGCAGTGAATTTGAAAGAGAGCCAGCAGTGATACGTAGAAGAAACTGAATTACAAACCATCTGGTGATATTATTTCTTGATTTTGTAAGAGAATGTGAACAAAAAACTAAGAATAAATTTTCAAATAAGCACAAAACAGGAATGTGTTTTTTCAGGTATCAGTTATCCTAATGTGTCCAAATCTCATTCTATTTTCTTAGTATGATAATCATGAGGAACTACCAAAGGATGCGAGACAACAAAACCAACAGTCACAAAACTTACTGGGTTCCACTGATATAGCAGATATGAGAGGGCCATACACTCCTCTGCTAGGGATGCTTGTAGTGCCTTTACCAGCCCAGTAAAAGTGGATCTCCAAAGTGTGCTTTTCTACAGATGCATTGAATGTTTTTATAATTGGTCTTCCAGTTCCACCGGCCTCACCTTCAATGTTGAAGTCCTTCAGTACCATTTTCCCCTGAATTTAAATTAAAGAGATGGCATGCTTTACTGAATCGCTGCAGTGAAATACACAAGGCTGTAGCATTTGTGCGTAAATGGTTACCTGTATAAAGACATTGAATACACGTTTTCCAAGGCTTGCAAATGTATTATCATTTGTGAAAATTGTTTCCGAAAAGTGGAGTCTCACACTGTAATCCCCGTTCACCATACAAAGGCCATAATATGTGAGGGAGAGAGGAGAAAGGCGTGCAGTTGTGTACAACTCTGAATTAGGCATGGACAGTATAGATGTGTTTGTAGCAATATAGGTATCAGCATCCATATCATTGTCCATGAAGTTTCCTGTACTGCTAAACCCCCAGTTTGCACCTTGGTACAGCATAGAAGCACCTCTTCCCTCAACATCTGATTCATACTTGGTTCCATTTATTACCAGTTCCCTACCCCCACAGTTTATGTGCAAGGAACATTGATCTGCAGCAGAAACCAGGAGTAAAATCATCAAGAAATAGGAATTCAAGCAAGAAATGGAGTGAAATATCAAAATATCTACAGTCTTCTTTTCTTGGTCATTTGAAGCAAGAATATGTTAAAATGAGGTAATTTTCCTCTGCAGCACTTGTTTGTCTGTTGACTTTTTATAGAACTTTCAGTCATTCTTTTAGAGAGATTGGCCACCAAATTCTAAGCATTCACACAAGTTATCCCAATTGCACAGACTTTTCTAATATGTGAAGTCCGTAACTGCAAGAGCGTCAATATGTATTTATAGGCTTTAGTCAATAATTTCAACTCGTTTTGTTTAGGAAGCTGCCTTCTTTCAATTAGTGGTCCAGTCTCTGGTTCCAGCTCATGCACTAAGGCAGAAGATGCAGGCCTGCTTATTGGCAACCCCTCCCTCCATCCACTCCAAAAGTCTGGTTTGTGAGACTGAATGGAGGGTGGAGAAGGAAGCATGCACAATCAGCACCATTTGGTCCTATACTGGACAATTGGAGGGGGAGAAAAAAGGGGACACCTATACAGGGCTAGCCTTCATTTCGAGTGGAAATGCTCCTTAGTCACCCTCCCTTAGAGTGTGAAATTGGCCCAGTCCTATTTTTGAATGGCAAAGAAACTCCAACAGTCTGGTTTGTGAGACTGAATGGAGGGTGGAGAAGGAAGCATGCACAATCAGCACCATTTGGTCCTATACTGGACAATTGGAGAGGGAGAAAAAAGGGGACACCTATACAGGGCTAGCCTTCATTTCGAGTGGAAATGCTCCTTAGTCACCCTCCCTTAAGTGTGAAATTGGCCCAGTCCTATTTTTGAATGGCAAAGTGATAATGTATTTATAAAATACATTACTAAAGTATTTCTTATATTATTGTAGATTTTCCTTTATTAGGTTTTCCTTTTAAATTCAGCTTGGTTTCAAACGCATTGAAACCATTAAGCCAAATTAGTCCTACAAACCAACAGAAAAGTGTCATGTTTGTTTCTCAGTTTGGACAAACAGTGAACACCCCATTACCTATTCCAGAAAAGGTTCAGCCAGGACCGTGTGTATGAGATTGATCCTGGCTTGGGAATGGGCTAATTATCATCAGATGAAGGGTTGACTAAGAGCACCAGTGACATGTTTTGGACAAGTGTCCTGAGAAAGCCCATGCTCCCATCAGACTTCTACCACAATCTTCAGGATGCTGATTCTTAACAGCATTTGACCGTGATATCCTGACTGCTGGTAAATGTGAAGAAAGTTCGCACAGTCATAAGAGACTTATTCAACGTTAAGTTGTTACTGTTACTGACTCTCTGATATCCCTCTCTTGAATGATGATGATACCTACATTAAACAAATTAATTTGATGCTTCTAGAGAAATCCCATGTAAAAGAACACCATTGTCATATGCCGCGAAAAGAAGCTAGAGAAACTCTTGCTTACGTTGTTTACTTGGAAGGGCACATGGAAAATTTCTCTTTAGGCATGGACTAACTGACCTGCCAGATTAGCAGTAAGAAAAATGTTAGAATGCTTCGGTATAGATTATCACTAGTAGTAATTCATAACAGAGAAATAATCATCGTTTTGATCAAAAGATGGCAGATAGATAGTAGATGATCTGGAAAATAAAATCAGGTCTTGCACCCGTAAGGAACGACAGGAAAATCTTACTCTTTATCCACATCTCGCGAGTAGCTTCCTACCGCATTGCTGAAAAAAGAATAAAAAAGAAATAGTCAAAGGAAGATATGTAAAGGTGAAACCAGGTGGTACGTGGGAGTCAAATTAATATCCTCACACGCTTCCTTGAAGGCAATGGAATGGGCCTGAGATTCCCAATGTGAAGTTGTTATAAGAAATATCCCTGTATGATATCGTTGAAAGACAACCTCATCAATGACTCTAAAGAAGAGATAAATTAAAGATAATGCAGGTTGAATAGTAAATGGCCCAATCAATTTTATGAAGTTGTGAAGTGGGAACCTTGTCAAATGACTAAGTGATGAAATTTACTTTCAGAACTTCCAATTGGCAAATTGTGCCACAAAGCCTCAGATAAATTGAACCAACACTTTGGTGGCCTTATCTTAGATGAATCGGCCTAATTTAGGCTGAAACAGGAGATAGAATTTGTGTCTATCACTTCTATTTACAAAGCATAAATTCTAAGGATACTTTTAATCCTTTTATATTTAGACATTCTTCTATTTAGTTCACGCGGACAACCTACGTAGTGTCTCTAATGATATAGATCTTACAATCTACTTCTACTTTCATGTTTATGACATTTATTCTGAAAATTGCCAGCTTAATTAGCCCAAATTAATGATAAGGCAATGCGTAGGTAAGAATTCAAAAACAAAGCTATTATGGGTTCCGCAGATTTATCCCCAAACAGTAGGAATAATCTGCTTAAAACAAGATAATGGATGAGGTACTCTCACTGCACCAAAATACCAAAGCAAGTGTACATACGCATTTTTGTTTCTTGTCAAGATCCATCCAGGTATTGGTCCAGTAAGTCCGTTTCCAGTGAGGTACCTGGAGAATGGAGGTCATGTCATCACAATGGCAAAGAGATGAATCTTGCATAAAGTCCCATGAAGGAAAAGTCTTTTACATGAAATCCACTTTTCCGAGATTATCAAAATTGCTGGGAATTTCTCCAGTTATCTTGTTAAAGCTGATGTCTCTGAAAATAAAAAGCAACTGCAATGAATATTCAGGTGAAGCAAACCATGACAGAATAAACTATTGAAGTTTATTAGATTGGGTCTTCCAACTCAAAACCTTAAGGTGTTGAGTAGAGAGGGCTCCACTAATATAAGCACATCATATTTTAGCCCGTTTCCAATACAAGACTATTCTAACATGCCCCCTCGCGTGCAGGCCGATTTAGGCTCTATCACGTGACCATGACAAACACAGGGTGGACTATTCTAGCACAAATGTTGCACTGTCACACATTTTCCAAACACAGTCGAAAACCAAAGATTGTATAATGGATACAATTCTTCATATTTGTAAGCCTTGACACTGAGAGCTAACATTCATCCTAAAAGATTACTTGAGAAAATTATCCAAAAAGAATCAGTAAGTACTACAAAGAAAATGATCATTATTGTTCCCATCAGACCATATGTTTTTCAGTATGTAAACAGCTATAGTTAGCACATGTACGCAAGGATTGAATCATGTTGCAAATTGTGACTTCCATGGTCGGGTTCAGCTGCATGCTGCTTCTCTGTGATGGAACAACACAAAAGGCAGAAAATATAAGATGTACTCCCCAGGGGTAACTTCCAGACCATCTTATACTGAGATGGTGTATGAGAACTTGTGTAACAGAGGAACGATTTGATCATGCAAATTGTGACTTCCATGGTCGGGTTCAGCTGCATGCTGCTTCTCTGTGATGGAACAACACAAAAGGCAGAAAATATAAGATGTACTCCCCAGGGGTAACTTCCAGACCATCTTATACTGAGATGGTGTATGAGAACTTGTGTAACAGAGGAACGATTTGATCAATCCTTCATGCAATACTATGTTCATCTATTATAATTAAAAGCACGGGATGTGTATGCACTGTGACAATATTGCACGGCGCTGGAAATATCGGTACAATGGCACCCGAAGAATTTATCACTCACAAGTTTTTCAAATGCTTCATGTCTCCTATATGGTGAGGAATGCTTCCATGGATTGAGCAGTTCCTCAATATCCTGCACACAATGCCATGTCACTCAACAATCTGCAAACTTCGATGGACCCTTGCGATCAAAACTAGGACTTTTGGTTTAGCTCCATTAGCCAAGTGTGACTCTAAACTCTCAATTGAATTGGTGAGATAGAGAAAGTTCCTCAGGGACCCAACCAACTTACAGAGTCTTAAGTGATTCCATTTCACTTAGATCCGGGAACCCCGACGACATCCCTTTCAAGTCACTGATTCGCCTGAGATTTAAGCAAGCAAGTCAGTACGTACCCAAGAAAGATGACCATGTAATTTCACTTACTTCAAATCATATGTGTATGCAAAGAGAAAAAGGATGAAAATGCTTAAAAGATAGCCAGTATCTGCATCCTTCCTCCCCACCACCACCACCACCATAATAAGAAATTAAAAAAAAATTAGAAGAGAGTTGGATTTCATACAGGTCTGTTATACTTGTTAATGCAGAGATGGAAGAAGGAATGGGCCCCTCCAGAGAGGATCCTTGTATGTGCCTGCACCATATTTTTACAGGAAAAGTCAATTATTTTCAAATCAGTAGCTGACATTTCAAGTGTGAGCCTCCTGAGGAGGTTTCATCACTTACAGTTTCTCCAACTTGGTGAATTTCCCTATAAATTCCGGTATCCTCCCAGAGAAATTGTTGCCGGATATCCTCCTATTTCCAGGGGGAAGAAATGAGCAAGAAACGGAAGGTTTAAGATGAAACATTTGGAGGCTAATCTGAACAAAACAGCACAAAAAGCATGCGTGGGACTCGGGGAGTTGACACTCACAGGTCAGTCAAATTGGTCAACCTGGCGAGAGAGGCCGGCAATTCTGCAGTGAAATCATTGGAAGATATAACCCTGCGAACAAGTTACAAGACCCAGTTCAAGAACGTTGGCCTGGGACGTCACTACCAAATGCGGAGCTGCAGGATTTGGTGGAAATTAAAAACTACTGGTGTTCTCACAGTTTTTCCAGGTGGACGAGGTTGCCGAGCTCCGTCGGGAGGGACCCCGAGAAGTGGTTCGCCTCGATGCTCCTGCGGTTCACCTTAGCTTAACCTCTACCTCGACGAATTGATATATATATATATATATATATATATATATATATATATATATACGACGCGTGGAGACTTCCAAAACAAGAATAAAAAATGAAGCACGCGAGGAAAAAATACGTCATTAATTTTAAGAATTTTAAAATAAAAATTATTATTAGAAGTGAACTTATAAAAAAATTTTAAGAAAGAATGTATTAGTAAGCATAACATTGGATTAATTCAAATAGTATTTAAATATCATTCAAATGTGATTTTTATATATTATTACTAAAAATAATGCATATGTAAATAAATATAATATTTTTAAATAATTTAAATTTATATAATGATATGTCTATTAATACATTTACAAAAATATTTTTTAATTTTTTTATTTAATAATAATTTTATATAAAAATTTATATAGAAATTATTATTATGTATAAATTTGTAAAAAAAACATTCTTAAGAACGTATTTGAGGCGGGTGGGGGAAGGGGACGAAAATTAATAGATATCTGATACCTATTCAATCGTCTATCACGAGTTAAAAAAACTATGAAAGAGATTCTCCGCCGAGTGATGAAAATTAATATCCAGGTCGATGTACTTTTTTATTAACACAAAAGAATACAGGGAAAAATTACTTAAAATATTAAGATATCGAGGTGGTAAGCTAGTAGGATAATAACGTAGATGGCATGTTACTGTCCTATATTACCTATGTTATTACGTTATTATATTACCACTCTAATATATATGTTACTATTATATTATTATCTTAAAGGGTAGGAAACAGGTCCACCAATAACGGAAAGGAATCTTTACTAGCAAAAGGTTAATAAATAAAGAGCGCAAACTAAGGTGGGTGCTTCCACAAAGGGTATAATACTATAATTAATTACTTTTCATTATAAGTAATTAAGTTAATATTGACTAAATGCAATCTGTCTATTGTTAACAAAGATTTCGTTTCCAAAGACCAGGGGTAAGAAGGTTGATGCGTACAGATTAGTGAGGGTGGTGATGTTGGTCACGGCCTTCGGAAACGGACCCGACAACCGATTGCCCATGAGCGACCTGGATCCAAAAAGATAACCACCACCACATGTTTCACATGGGTCAGCATCGTCTTGTTGTTGCTAATGGGCGAGATTAATAGAATTAATTAGCCACCACGATGAGTTAAAAATAATGATTAGAGTGGGATAATGGAGGTGAGGTGGCACTCACAAGCCCTGCAGCCGCATGGTGGACCACTGCGGTGGTACGGTCCCGTTGAGGTGGTTCCGGCTGAGGTCCCTGTCAACAATCAACAAGGTGGAAGATGGGATAGATGTCGGCAAACGAATGCAGGTTTGGGTAAACGATTCCAGAAGAGCACTGGAACGGTTCTTACAGCTCCCGGAGGTGGGTGAGCCTGGCGAACTCCGGCGGCAGCACTCCGGTTAAGTTCTGTCCCTTCAGCCACCTGCAGTACCCCACCAAATGACATATGAGAGAGAAAGAGAGAGAGAAGTGGGAAGAGAGCACGCCAGAGAGATAGATTGGGACGCCAGTTGAGATCTAATCGGGCAGGAATAAGATAAGGATGTAGCCTCCGAATTAATGTGGAGGCTCGAGATTCCGAGAACTGTTTGTTTATGAGGCATGGGAGCCGTGCAGATTGGTCCACCCGACGCGTGCAAATCTGGACCAGATTGGGGGAGTTTGGAATCTTCTGCGTTTAGTGCAGCGCCTGAGCAGGGGTCGTCTTGTCTGGGGCCCTGGGTGGGCTTCAAGAAAAGATAAACCGCGTGGAGCTACTGCACAGGGCAGCTGGGTGGGGGAGGCGCTGGTCTCGCCATTGGTGATCATTACAAAGAGGCTCAGATTCTTACCACCTTCAAGGAAGCATAACATCTAGCCAGAGAGGAAGTGTGAAATGGGCACCCGTAAAAATCCAACCTTTGCAAACAGGGTAAGAGAGAGAAAGAAAGTGTGAAATGGGCACTAGTAAAAATCAAACCTTTGCAAACAGGGTGAGAGAGAGAGAGAGAGAGGAGTACACAGTGACGATATGGCAGACGGAGTTGTTGTTGAAGGAACAGTCGCAATCCACGGAGCTCTCCATCCCTTTGATGGGGTTGGGGACACGCCAATCGCGTCTGCCGCTGCATGGATCCACGCTGAAATCCCAGTTCGTCTTCTTCAACCCCTTGGCAATCTGTCGGAGGGCATCCACTGCGTGTTCGTTCCCCCACCGGAAAGCAGACGACGACCCAAAAGAAAAAGGAAGAAACATTTGAACAAACTTTTAACCAATTTCCAAGACTTACTGCAACCAAACATCGACGACATAGCAGAGTTGAAGAAAACAGTATGCAGATATACATATTACATACTACGACGGGCTCAGTTAGGACACAAATCTAAACTCAAACCAAGAACAGCACCCAGGTTTGCTATCGTCAGATTGTGCCCGGATCGGCTACGAGGATGGGGCATTCGATCTCCCATACCTTCAGTGGCAGAAAGCTTAGCCGATTCGGCACCGAGAACCCACATGGAGTTCAGACAGAGAAGACAGAAGGCGACTCCGAGGAACAATCTTGCGACGTCCAAATCCCTCCCCATCTCCTCCTCTTCCACACCACTGCGGAAGCTCTCCTCTACAGAAACAAGGGCATTCGAGAGCTTAAACCAGTCTGCCCATATCTCTCCGACGCCGACGAGTCGAGGAAGGAGTCGCGACGCCGACTTTACCAGAGCAAGCCGCAAGCTTGGAAAAGCTTGCGAGTCCTATTAGGGTACCAAGGAGGGGGCAGCCCCATCTAGCCTTGCATGCCCGTTTAATGGAGCTCCGTTCCCATCTTCTTGTCGCCTTGTGTTGCTCCAAGCGCGTACAATATAATTATAACGTCGGAATCAGGATGGAGAAGCAAAGGCATGATGAGTGGAGGCGGGTGTGTGTGTAGGGCCTTGGAGGGAACTGCGTTCTATCTTGGGTGGGTGGCTCTGAGTTGTGGGTTTTGCCATTTTTACTCTGCTGAAGGCGATGGACTGGGGAGAGAGAGAGAGAGAGAGGTGCAGGCTTGCTAGCTGGGGCTAAGCACGTGTTTTTTTTTTACAGCAACAATATTGCAGAAACCCACATGTTGCCTTGTCACGAGGCTTGGAGTGGTCGGTAGGAAATTTACTGGCCACTCGTGTTTGTGTGCATCAGGATTGTGGGTGGGAGTTGGGATGATCCTCTACGCATCCTCGATGGAGGAGAGCCCATTTTTACTCCAATAAAAGCTTTTGGTATCGAATATTATACATAATGATTGCAAGACATAAATATACACCAGATAATTCTAATGTGATAATTGTGAAACTAATTATCTTACATGTTGACTTGGTTCTCCTTTTGACCCACTAAATCCAAGTACATAGCGCATTTTTGTCGCTTCGAGCACCTCCCGTCTATTTTTCAAATTTCAACCACGTTAACGAAGACATAGACGTCAGCCAACCATGTGCATACATCCGAATGTCACGCCGTGTGACACCCTATTTTGTCATCGTCTATGCATGCCGCTTGACACACGTCGCACATTGCTCTGCCACCACTTGTGCGTCGCTCAGCATTCGATGCCTGACACTCTGTAACCACCTACCCTCACACGTCATGATGGATCCTGCACCATCGCATGGGTGGTAGTCTGACCCCCACAGGCACTGCACATTATGACAGTAAGGTCGGCATTTAATGCACCTCGACTTAATGACTATAAAGGCGGGTCACAACGACCTCCTCTAGGTATGAGAAGGAACCCTAGCATTGTCTCCTCTTTCGCTCCTCTCTGCTCTCCAACCTACCTTTCGCTAGCAACCCTCCACCCTGTGTTGACTTAAGTATCAAAGGGCTCTCCCGAGACAACTCACCCCCCTTCGAGAACCTCTCTTACCTTGTGCAGGAAATGCTCAGACCCAGACACTCCTCTCTCTCTCTCTCTCTCAACCATCAAGGGAGATTCACCCTCGGACACTTGGCGTTTGTCCCCAATGCAAAAGAAGCCTACTAACACTTAGCCTCGACGCTCGGCTCGACCACTAGAAGCTCTGCTCACTCCTGTTAGCGCTCTCTTGCTCGATCTTGACTACACATTAAAGTGTCATGCAACACTTTGTCACTATATGTGGGAACTAACTAGAAGCCATGGTGCTCTCTTAGAAAACCATGCAATGAGCTTAAGTCGATAATGAAGCCCAACACTCTTCTGTCGAGCAAGACCTCACTAGGGGACTTTCCAAAGATTAGGTCGACGCCTAAACTGGACAAGTGAACGTTTTGAAAGGAGGTTGACTTGGGCCTTGCACCTCTCAAGGACATGATCGGTGCTCTCAACGACCGTTTCACCCCAAGCACCCGACTTATAGCTCAGCCCATCACCGCATCAGCTATTTAAGGTGAAGGCCAACCGCCAATGATGCCAAGCAACAACATCTCGGTTGCCGCCGCTGTAACGACCCGAGAATCCGATTACCGGGAAGGCCCGATAACCCGAGACTCGCACCGCCGCCCACGAGCCGGGAGGGCTCGGAAGGGCTAAAAGGAGTGTGGAGGCATAAAGAAATAGGAAATAAAGCAGGATAATTCAACAATTAACAGAAATAAATAAGCAACTACAACAGAGTCCAGTCCAACAGAAAGTACAGTCTAAAGCAGTAAAACGTACCACATGCCAAGTGAACACTCGGCCCGGCAAGCTGGCAACTGAGAACCTCCGCTCCGCACCCTCGAACCACGAGGAAGAACCGCTACACCTAAAAAGTAGGGAATGAGTCTCCAAAACAGAGACTCAGCAGGGATCCCGCGGAACCCCAACCGGAAACAACGGCGGTAGCGGAAAGGAGAGCTACAACTACAGCAGGAACAGCAAACCGGTGGCCGGTCAAAAACTCGGCACTACAGCTACTCCTACTGCCAGAAGGCAGACCTCGATCACGCAGTCGAAGCTACCGAACCACGCTAGTACCACCTACCGAAGTAAGAACACAGGGCAACCACGCCGTAGAGGCCTGTCCCCCGGACACAGCCGACCTGGACACGCTGTCCAAGGTGCAACCCCGACCATCCGATCGCGGGTACCGCACAACAAGACCCAACCTCGGTAAAGCCACTAGCACAAATCTCAAGACGCGAAAACCAACACACGCGTCACGGCGAACCAACCGAAACTCAACGGTCAACACGACCGAAACCCGAAGGTCAAAGTCACGGAAACTGACAGTCTGCCACTCCGTACTCGACAGGAGTACCACCCACTAGAAGCACAGCCGGTAGCGTCCCCTGACGTCTTACACCGCACCGCAGGTGAACCGCCTGACGTGGTAGGTCCTACCCGAGGCGCAGACACCGTACAAGTAACCACAAACAAGTAACTAGCTGGGGTCACGCCCGTCGACGTGGGTCCAACCGCCCCCAACCACGTGTGCACACACAGACCTTGCGTCACTAGGTCTGGTCCTCTGACCGGTTTTCCCCCGTAGCCGGACTCTGGCTACTGACGAGGGGCCTACGGTAACCAGTCCACAAACCGTCTCAAAGGGTAAGCCTCTCCACCTACTCCCAGGTGGGACCACTCGCGTGTAAGCAGACTACGACTAGTGGAGGGTCACTAAAGGAGTAGACTCTCAAGTCAACGGAAAACAACATCCGAATCCGACGACGTATGGGGACCACCCCACGTACCGGCCCCGTCACACGGTGACCACAGTCGGAGAAGAAACGAGACTCACAGTCCATGGCCACGCACGCACCGTGCGCGAGAGTCGAGAAAACTCAAGTGGCACTAAGCCACTAGACTCTGGGCAGTCCTCTAGACGCACTACACCCAACGGTCCTTGAGTCACAAGACTCGGGGTCAAGATCGTGGTACGCAACAGCACAAGGCCGTCAATCTAGTCCAATCTCTAGGTCTAAAACCACGGTAGCACAAGTACCGAGACAGCTCACGAGCCGTCAAGACCACTCCCTCGGAAAGAGAATGCAAAGGACTAAGGCCACCCATACGGGTCACACGGAAAACACAGAAGCACGATTCCCAAGGCAGCACACAAGCCGCCACGACGATTTCTCATCTTGTAGCAAGCGAGAAACCTCCAGTCCCAGGCCGGATAACTGGACTCGCAGTCCAAGGCCAAACACATGGCCCACATGGGAATCGCCTTCCAAAGAAAACCCACGACATGCGGGGGAGACCCCACCGCACACACACCGATACACGGTGACTCGATCATGCGTAACACAAAAGCCCGGAACACGTGGGGTCACCCGGACCCACCACACCTACGGACACGCTAATCGAGGCAACACGGTCCCTCCCGACATCCCAAAAATATAGACACAGAACCCATGGGGTGTCCGGGATACTCACAAGGCTGGAGGTCGACCACTGGGTCACAACTGAGTCGACCGGAGACCAACACAACACAATCGGAGCGCTAAAAGGTCACCTGGACCCTTAAGCTCGTGGCACGCAAAACGAGGTAAGTGGGACAACCTATGGACACCCAAAGACACGGTCACGGAACTCCACGGGGTGTCCGAGACACTCACGAGACCTAAAGTCAACCACTGGGTCACAACCGGGTCGACCGTGGGTCAAAACAGCGCAAACAGGAACCAGAACATGGTAGTGGTCACCTGGTGACCGCGACCATGCTGTCACGGTCAGCTCACGACCGCAACCAGCCAGACGCAACCCCGATGGTAGCGGTCGCCCGAGGACCGCGACCAGACAGTAGCGGTCATCCCATGACCGCGACTAGACCAAAGCGGTCTATCGCACGACCGCGACGCTCGAAGGCCTTTTCGACCCTAACACAAGGTGAAAGCGGTTCTCCCAAGACCGCGACCAGATGGTAGCATTTTCTGGTGGACCGCGATCACTTCGGAAAATCGAGAACGGCGGGAAAACCCCCAAAAATCCACGCCACGCCCCCAAACATCCACGGATGAGGGGGAAAACACAGGGGAAGCTCCCCAACAACCCCTAGCATGCATCTATGGCCTCGGATCGGCCTAAAACGCCGCGAAATGCTAGATCGGGCGATCACTCCCCGAAACATGATTTTCCCCAAAACGGCCCAAACGGCCCGCTCGGCTCACCACGACCTACGAAACTCGCGGGAAATGAAGCGCACGAGCTGGGGGTCCATCACCCTACCTCCACCGAAGATTTCGCGCACCGTGGATGCCGATCCACGAAGAAAACGCCGTTGAAGCCTCGCCGCTCCACGAACTCACGGCCGAGCTTCACCGCGCCCTCGAGCCTCGATCCTCGACCCATCCTCGCCGTCCTCCTCTCCCGCATCGCCCCGTCTCGGTCCGTCGGCCGCCGGAGAGGAGAGAGTGAGAGGAGAGAGTGGGAGAAGAGAGAGAGGGTGAGAGAGAAATGAGAGGGGAGAGAGACGGTGGGTTAATATATAGGAAAATCTGGAAAATCAGAAAAATCCTGAAAAATAGAAAATCACACCCTCGCGATCCTCGGAACGCACCGATCGCAACGGTACCACACTCGCCTAGGTGAACGGCCCGGTTCACCCGCAACGAGGTTCCGAAGGGAAAGCCGAAACCCACCCCGGGAATCGGAAAACACACGCGGAAAAAGCCGCGTAACGCCTCCGGGCCTCCGAAACGACTCCGGATCGCGCCGATCCGAACACGAAAGATGTCCGAAACGAAATTTCGGACACAACGGAGTCAGACGCTCCGAGAAACCAGATCCGGGACCCACGAACGAGGATCCGAAAAACCCGGGGCATTACAGCCGCGGCTGCCCAAGAGCCTCTTATCACCACCATCGAGTCGACCCATGACTCCTCCTCTCCTTGGCTAGTCAAAGGGGATAACTCCTACTTACCCTTGGAGTACCTACTTCACTCTAAGGCCTTCCTTGCCATGGATCGTCAACTTGATGATATGAGGCAGGAAATAAAGGAGATGATAGAAAGAGTAGCCAACCAAACCCACTTGTCTGTCCAGACCAACGACTCTCCCTTCACCCTGAAGGTTCTGGTGGCTATGTCCCCTGGGATACTGAAGCTCCTGCCAATGAAGTCGTACAACACCTCTGACTCGACCAAACATTGAGAGAGGTTTGACACCCAATTCACCTTGTTAGGAGTTATAGACCCCATCAACTGCCAAGCCTTCCCCATCACCCTTGAGAGGGGGGAAACCACCTGGTTCAATATTCTCATGACGGGTTTGATAGCCACCTCCCAACAACTTGGCTGAGCCTTCTACTCACACTTCACTAGGTACGCCAAGCTCGTGAAGACCTCTGCTTGTCTCATCATATTGAAATAGAGAAATGGAAAAAGCACCAGGTCCTACCTGGGGCCTTTACACTTTAAGGCACTTCAGATCCAGCAATTGGATGTCTCAACGGCCATCACAGTGATCCTCGGTGGGACCATCGACATCGGCCTCCAAGGCTCTCCAGCTAAGATGCATCTTACCTCCTTCCAGTAGCATATGGCCAAGGCCCAAAGGTACAACAAGAAGGAAGACAATCTCTCCTCCCATATAAGAGAGAGCCCCAAATAGGAGGGGCAGCGGAGACCTATGAAAGAACATAAGGACAAGCGCCTCCCGCAGAGTGATTGAAGGGATGACTGGTGGCATCCGCGGGAGGACCTCCCTCCCCTAGCCATCCCCCAGCCATAGTTGATAAAATTTTAGGACAAACCCCACCTCAAGCTGGCCACTCAGATGCCTAGCAACCCTAATTGTCGAGACAAGATCAAGTACTATGAGTTCCACCAGGATTACGATCACACTACTGATAACTGCGTCGCCCTACGCTGAGAGATCAAAGCGGTTGATCCCACATGGATACCTCTACCTGGGTCTTGCCGATGATCGAAGAAAGTGCCCAATGTACTACGTAGAGTTGGAAGCCAAGGAACCCCAGTCATAGAAACTCAAAGGGGTCATCATGACGATCGATGGGGGCATGCTGGAGGAGGCAATATAGTAGTCAAAAAAGAAAGGTCTACGCTTGGGAAGTGCTCACCATTGGCCGCAAGATTGACCTAGACTGAGGGGGGCCATCACCTTCTTGGAGGAAGATATGGAGGGCATCAAGACCCCTCATGGCGACCCTTTGGTCATCTCAGCCGAAATCAATGGCTATGATGTAAAGAGAATTCTCATTGATAATGGAAGTGCCCCTAACATGATTTATTATGATTGCTTTGTACAACTTCGAGTGTCGACCAAACAACTAAGGCCCATCTGGGCCCCTTTGTATGGGTTCAATGGACAGCATGTATCCTCCAAGGGAATTGTCAAGCTCAACATTATGCTCGGTAATTTCCATTAGCAGGCTAGCGTCCTAGTTGATTTTATTTTCATCTGGATACCTTCAGCATACAATGCCATTATATGTCGAAATATACTTAGCCAAATCAAATGTGTGACTTTAATATACCACCAGAAGTTGAAGTTCTTGACCCCCCGCGTTGTCGACGAAGTTTTAGGGAACCAGATTGAAGCTTGAAGATGCTATGTGAATTCCATTCAGCCCTTGCACTAGCTGATTCGGAGGGCACTTCAAGATAGGCAGAGTGTTCAAAAGTCAATCGGACAAAAGTTGCAAAAGTACTCACCATCATCAACCTCAGTGGCCGACCTAGAGCTCTCCCAGTTCCACAACTAGTGGATCCACCAGAGCCAGTGCCGTCAGAACAACCTAGTCCCCTGCATGGCCGAAGCCTCAACACCAGGTCTCGCATATGATAAGATCAACCCGGACTAGGAAACCCCTTACCAAGTCGTGGAAATCCTCCATCGAGGAGCATACCGTCTTGAGATGCTTGAAGGCACTGTCATCCCTTGAACTTGGAATGTGGACAACCCCCACACTTTCCACGCATAATGTCTTTTATTTTAAGTTTATCATGAAAAACATCTTCCACACCTCTGATTTCATAATTGTCAATGCAACCAATTACCAACCTTAGCTTGGTTACTGAACCTTACATGACCTTCGGTGCAACCTAGTCACCTCTCCTTGTAACCATCGGTGCAGCCAATTGTCAACCTTAGCTCTATTACCAAACCTTACGTAACCTTAAGTGCGACCAATTGTCGGCCTTAGCTTAGTCACCTCTCATTTTATAACCATCAGTGCAACCAATTGCCAGTCTTAGTTAGCCACCTCACATTTTGTAATCATCGGTGTGGCCAATTGCTGGCCTTAACCCAGTTATCGAGCATTTCATGACATTTGGTGTGGCCAATTACTAGCATTAACCTAATCACCTCTCATTGTAACTGTTGGTGTGGCCAATTATGGGCCTTCGCATAGTTTCCAAGTCTTTCATGGCCTTTGGTGGGGCCAATTGCTAGCCTTAGACTGGTCACCACTTTTGGTAACTGTCGGTGTAACTAATTGCCAGCCTTAGCCTAATTAGCAAGCCTTTCGTGACCTTCAGTACAGCCAATTGCCAGCATTAGCCTAGTCACCTATTCTCACAAATGTCTATGTGGTCAATTATCTGCCTTAGCATAGTTAGCAAACCTTACATAACCTTCATGGCGACCAATTGCAAGTCTTAGCCTAGTCACCTTTCATTTCATAATTGATAGTGTGGCTAATTATAGGTCTTAGCCCAGTTATCGAACCTTTCATAACCTTCTGTGTGGCCAATTGCTGGCCTTAGCCTAGTCACCTCTCCCCGTGACTGTTGGTGCGATCAATTGCCTGCCTTAGCCTAGTCACCGAGCCTTTCGTGACCTTTAGTGTGGCCAATTATCGGCCTTAGCCTAGCCACCTCTTCTCGTAACTGTTAGTGGGGTCAATTGTTAGCCTTAGCTTAGTTATCGAGGCTTTTATGACCTTTAGTGTGGCCAATTGCCAGACTTAACCCTATCACCTCTCCTCGTAATGGTCGGTGTAGCCAAATGTGGCCCTTAGCCAGGTTATTGAGCCTTTCATAACCTTCAGTCCCACCAATTTCTAGTTTTAGCCCGATTACCTCTCCTCGTAATCATCGGTGCGGCTAATTGTCGGTCTTAGCTTGGTTACTTACCCTTTCATGACCTTTGGGGTGCCCAATGGAAGCCTTAGTTACTAAATCCTACGTGATCTTTGGTGTGGTCAATTGCTGACCTTAGCTGGATTACCTATCCTTTTGTGACTTTTGGTGTGGCCTATAGCTGGACTTAACCCAGTTACTGAATCTTACATGACCTTTAATTAGTGCGTCCAATTATCAACTTTAGCTCGGTCACCTCTCATTTTGTAACCCTTAGTGTGACCAATTGCAGGTCTTAGCCCAATCGTCAATCTTTACGTAACCTTAGGCACAACTTGTAACGACCCGAGAATCCGATTACCAGGAAGGCCCGATAACCCGAGACTCGCACCGCCACCCACGAGTCCGAAGACTCGGAAGGGTTAGAAGGATGGTGTGGAAACTACACGAGTATCACAAGTAATTATAGAAATTAAACATTTCATATTATAAAACAGGAAATGAATTAACATTTTACATGGTCCACAAAATAACCATATAATAACAACAGCAGTCCACAACTAGTATAGAGACAAGAAAAGAAAGTACAGCTACACGGGACATACCCCGACTCTGACCTCTGGCACTATCTCTGGGCACCCGCACCACGCTGCGCCCCAGACGCGCTCTCCTGGGGCGGCGCCTCACCTGAAACACGGTGAAAACACGCATGGAATGAGTCTCGGAACAAGACTCAGTAGGGATCACTCGAACCCTACCTCGTAAAACAGGAAACCACTACGCTAGCGGTAGGTAGGTATCTCGGAAAGGAAAGCCCTGTGCTCTACAAAATAAAGGCCCTACGGCACGCAAACCGACACACGTGCCACGGTGAGAAGACCGAAAGCTCAACGGTCGACCCGACAAAACCCGAAGGTCAAAGTCACAGACTGACAGCCTGACACTCCGTACTCGACAGGAGTACCTCCCACTAGAAGCGCAGTCGGTAGCGTCCCCTGATGACTTACACCACACCGCAGGTGAACTGCCTGACGTGGTAGCGCCTACCCAAGGCACGAACACCGAACAAGAACCACAAACAAGTGACTAGCTGGGGTCACGCCCGTCGACGTGGGTCCAACCGCCCCCAACCACGTGTGCACACACAGACCATGCGTCCTAGGTCTGGCCCTTTGACCGGTTTTCCCCTGTAGCCGGACTCTGGCTAACGACGAGGGGCCCGACGGAAACCAGTCCAAAATCATCCTCGGGGTAAGCCCGTACACCACTCACTGGTGCGACCGGTACCGCGTACTGGTAGGCTACGACTAGTGGAGGGTCACTGAAGGAGTAGACTCTCAACTCAACGGAAAACAACGTCTCCATCCGACAACGTACGGGGACCACCCCACGTACCGGCCCCGTCGCACAGCGACCACAGTCAGACTAAAAACGAGGTTGCAACCCTCTCGGGGTAACCAGGCGCCTGACGGTCCACCCTAGGACCGTCACATGGCTGTAACGGTCTAGGTGAGACCGTTACAGGAAGTCTGACGGCCCAACGCAAGCCGTTACACGGCCTGAGGAACGCAGGGAGTAACGCGCCTCGCCCAGCACGTTACACGAATGTAACGCGTCTGCCCTGGCGCGTTACACGCGCCTCACGCTCTCAGCGTGAAAGCAAGATGTAACGCGCTTGCCCCAGCGCGTTACACGAATGTAACGCGCCTGGCCCAGCGCGTTACGCGCCCCTCACACCTGGGGTGACCCAGGAAGTAACGCGCTCACCCTGGCGCGTTACGCGGATGTAACACGCCAGCCCTGGCGCGTTACACACGCAGACCCCCAACGGTCAAAAGACAACGGTCGGAAAGCCCCTGACGGCCCATCCCAGGCGCGTCACTTACAAGTGGCGGTCTGTCGTGGGACCGTCACAGTCCCTGACCCCCAAATGCTAACAAAGGGCATGTGACGGCCCCCTCGAGGCGCGTCACATCGTGTAACGGTCCCTGGAAGGACCGTCACATGCACCCGACGGCGAAAATGGCGGGAAAGCCCAAAAACTTCAACCACGCCCCCATGCCTCCACCGGAGAGGGGGAAATCAAAGGGGAAGACCCATGGGGGCCCCTAGCATGATTCTAGGCCATCAAAACGTGAAATCATGCATCAAATCCATAGATCGGGCGAGCTCTCCCCAAACATGGAAAAACCCCAAGCATGCTCAATCAAGCCCCTCTCGGCCTCCCCTCGGCCTATAAACCACGAAAAAGAACGGCAAGGAGCTAGGGAACGTCACCCTACCTCAATGGAGCGAATGCTCCGCCGGATCGTCCACGAACGCAAGAGATCGCCTTGAAAACCCTCGTTCTTCCTTGAGCTCCCACGATCCAAGAACGCCACCACACGCACCTCGTCGCCACCGTTGTCACCGCGCCGTCGCCCACAGTCGTCTGCAGCCGGAGGGGCTCGCCGCGGTCTCGCCAGACGAAGAAGAGAGCAAGAGGGGGGGGGGGGGGGCGCCTCACGATGGGGAAGAAAGGAGGAAGAAGAAAGAGAAGGTGGGGAAGATTGAGAAATAGGGGGGTATTTATAGAAAATTCGGAAAATCCAGAAAATATCAAAAAATAGAAAATTATATTTTCGGAATCCTCGGAACGCACCGGTCGCAACGGTACCACTCGTGCCCAGGTGAACGACCCGGTTCACCCGTAGCGAGGTTCCTAAGGAATTAACGAAACACACACCGGTAATCGGAAAACACGCGCGAAAAAGCCGCGGAACGCCTCCGGGCCTCCGAAACAACTCCGGATCGCGTCGATCCGAACACGAAAGATGTCCGAAACGAAATTTCAGACACAACAGAGCCAGACATTCCGAGAAACCAGATCCAGGACCCACGAAGAAGGATCCGAAAGGTCCGGGATATTGTAGCCCTCCCCTCTTAAGGAATTTCGTTCTCGAAATTGAGAACAACCCAAGGGGAAAGAAGAGGAAGACTCACTCAAACAGGTAAGGGAACTGCTGACGCATCTCGTCCTCACGCTCCCAAGAAGCCTCACCACCAGAGTGTCGCTGCCACACCACCTTGACCAAGGGAATGACCTTGTTCCGCAGGCGCTGCTCTCGCCTATCCTCCACGCGGATCGAAAACTCTGGGAGAGAAAGATCTGGAGTCACCTCGGGTCAAACAGAATCCTCGAGCACATGAGAGTCATCGGGCATAAACTTCCGCAGCATCGAGACGTGGAACACGTCATGCACCGACGCCAACTCAGGGGGTAACCGCAACCGATAAGCAACCTCACCGATGCGTTCCACAACGGGAAACGGATCAACATAGCGGGGACTCAACTTCCCACGCCGTCCAAAACACATCACCCCCTTCATCGGAGAAACTCTCAAGAACACATGATCGCCCACGGCAAACTCGAGGGGTTGCCTCCTACGGTCAGCATAGCTCTTCTGCCGACTCTGGGCCGCCAACATGTTCTGACGAACCAAGTGCACAACGTCCACACATTGCTGCACCAACTCTGGTCCCGTCAAAACACGCTCACCAACCTCAAACCAATCAAGTGGAGTCCGACAAGGACGCCCATGTTAGTGTTGGTGTGCTACAGGCCAATTTCGGGTCGGGTAGGCCCAATAGTTGTACGATCTTGTTCATTATTAATAAAGTGGTAATTGAGCGTAAATATGTGATTGTGTTACTTTACGTTGTCCCTAGGATATGTGGTTGTAAAGTCAACTCGAGATGGGATCTCGATTATGAGACTGACTTTACATGAACACATACCTTAAATTGTTCCTGGTTGGAGGGTAATCACTCGGGGACTTTGATTACCTATTAAACCAGTACACATGATGTGGCAGTGACCAGTCTCATGGTCATTGGTGCGGGGCACCAACACATATGTGTAGGTGTATGTCCTTGGAGGATGTACACTGAACTGATCCGCTATTGGATCTTCAGATGGTTGACTATACCTAATGTCAACTGAAGATCCAACGGTCTCAGTAGCATCGTTGGCCCTTTGACCTGAGACATTGATCGGATCTTACACGAGGATTGGAATGGTTTAATTACTTGGCTAAGTGACTTTAACCATAAGTCATGAGTTGCCGAGTCGTTAACCACTCCAGGATACGTGTGAAGATCGTCAATGGTCAAGAAGGGATCGCTCACTGTCGGGTATATATCAGACAGTTAATGGGTCATGACATTGACGCTCCGTTAAATCCCTGGCCAGGGTCATGTGAGTTCATTTAGAACGGACGTCATACACTTTAAGGAAGTCATAATCAAATGGCACGATCATGGGGTTTGACAGAAACCGTACCCTCGACCGTACCAGACTCATAGAAGGAGCGAGAGATTATATCGATGCAGTAACTGTGGACTTACAGGTACCAGACATGCTGATTTTAACCCGACGTCCTCTAGGATCATGCGGATTTGCTTGACCCAACGTGATCGAAGGTTCGGAATAAATTAAACTATTATTCGGCTCTTGTAGAAGCGAAGAATATGTTTAAGTTACTTCTAATTGAGAATTAGAAGTTAATGGGCCTTAAACTAGAGTGACTATGGGCCTAGAGGATCACACACAATGGAATCTTGGGTGACGGATTATTATTATACAAGTGTATGTATTATTTTCATTTAATTCCTTTTGGAAAGGAGTGTAAATGGAGCTTAATACATATGTATAATATGAGATAGGACATATATACAGTTTTGGTCCTTTGGAGGTCTTTAGTAAAGGTCTAAATCTCTATATATAGCAGGGTTTGCCGACTTGCCCGACCCGGTCTCGGCGCGGGACGGGTCGGGTCGGGCGGGTCGCACAGCGACCCGATCCGCCCCTTTGGCTCTCGACGCGATTTTTTGAGAATTTTTTTTAAAATTTTTAATAAATTTATTTTGAAAGATTAAATGTTATATATATTTAAAAATATTAGAATGTAGAGTTTATTTATGATAATAGATCCATGCTACATTATACATAATAAATTATATACAAATTACATATTACACTGCTTAATTAAACATCCTATTATATATAATACATAAAAATTTATTTCAATTACTAAATATGTAAAAGGAAATAGTGATATAATAATGGCATTCATTCATGAAGTATAAAATATAAAAACTCACTAATCCTCGTCCATTTGTGAAGCCCGAATCCCAAAACTCACTCATCCTCCTCATCTGTGTAACCCGAATCCCAAAACTCACTAATCCTCATCATCAGTGAAGCCCGAATCCCAAAACTCATCATCAGATACATGAGACTGATCACCCGTATAATCTAACTCTATCCTAGTGGGTGGAGGTACATGTGGGTGGGACTGAAAATATGTAACCATCTGCACAAATGATGGGTCGTGTGCTGCGGTGGAGGGTACATAAAAATCTGTAAAAAAAGTCCTTACTACATCGATAGCTTCAATTCTATCATGTGCGACTGGTGCTGGTGCTGGTGCTGCTCGAACTCTGGACGTGGAGGAAGATCCTGCTCCGCCCTGTGCTCGTGGTGGAGGTACTCGGGACGTAGAAGAAGATGTCCTCGGTGTGCTACGAGAACCGTATCTATCCTGTAACTGTGTTCGAAAGGAATGCCAAACATCTCCCGGAACTCGGTCGCATGCACGAACATCGCGTCCCACTCCCGCAAGGTGCTCCGCAAACCTGTGTATGCCGGTGACGCGATGTTCGCAGTATCTACAGTGCACATGTCCATCACCCTCAACAGAGTATCCATGCTCCCACGCAGGGTGACGCCGTCCGTCCATGATGACCTGCAAATGATGTAAAAGTTTACATTAGTGATTTCAATGACAAGTACAGAACTCTATATATGAAGAAATCTGTAATTAATTATTAGTTAGTTATAAATGTAACCAAATGATACATACTAATAAAGACTATGGACCCAAACTAGGCCAGTGCCCATCTCCAAACAATCTGACATTAAATGTGGTCCGCAGATAGGACAGATAGTCTTCATAGCACATTGAACCTGAATAGTTCTCCCAGTACATGCGTACGTAGTATTCATACTCCTGCGAACCTTGTGCGTACACGACCTCTACTGACGTAGCTGTGGCATAAGGATATGGATACGATGGGAAAAATGAACTACTGTTATCTGAGTCGCCATGATACATCGGCTGCTGCGGCCATGACCGTCCATACGAGCTTCCAGATCCCTGGGAGTCATGTGTGCTCATCCTCTCAAAATCAGACAACATGCCTTGATAGCTTGTACTGTCTGCAACCGAACTTCCATAGTAGGGATCCCAATGATCAGCTGCCCATCTCGTCCCTGCGGGTGGAGCACCGTGGTCCTCATCTTGCGTGGCATGTGTGAAGTGCTGCTCCTCTGTCCATGCGCCATGTTGACGGCCCCCACGACCTCTACTATGACCACTGCTGTACTCTCTACCACCAGCACTAGTATTCTCATGAGGACTCCGTTGGTCACCTTGAGAACCACCACCTCCATGGGATGAAGACCCTGTGGGTGTACTATCAGCATCGGAGTCATGACTCCCACTAATGCGGGGCTCAACGGAGGGCTCGGGAGTGTCGTCATCTGCATTGGGATCTAATGTCTCCATGTCTGCAATATCTATCGGATTTAATGGTGGTCCCTTGTCCTTCTTGCTGGTGAATAATGTGGTCCATGATGATTTTTTCTTCTGTGGAGCACGGGGCGGCATACATGCTGCATGTTGTGTCCCTCTAGATGCCTGAGAAGCAGAAGCCTGCTTAGATAATTTTTCAATTTACTTTCTATTGTGTAAGTCTGTACGTATACCTGAGAAGGCTGATTGGGTGCCTTAGCCTTAGATGTTGAGCGTCGGGGCGCAGCAGACTGAGATGGTTGTTTCGATGCTACCGAAGACTACACAATTGAAAGAAGAATATATTCAATTACCAATGAATTATATATTAACAAATGTAGAAATGACAATATAATTTTACCTCTCTAAATGAGGAACTCCCCCTAGCCTCTCTTGAAGTGGATAACCTTCTTGGTTCCGTAGATATTGAATGCCGCGGTGCAGCAACTCGGGACCACTGTTCTCCCGCAATGTTGTCATTTGTCGGACCGATCTGCAATATATTTCTTACATCATCATACATCAATCTATGACTACGCTATCTAATGAAATTTACGATTCGATTTTCATATATTAATTCACCTGAGGTGGCACTTGACGCTCAAAAATTGGAGGTTGTATTAATCGCTCCCATGCTGTATCATCGTACGCATACGATGTGTCTCCACCACCAATGACGAGGTCTTCATCTAAATTAACTTCATCATCACGTCCCGTTGCTGACTCGTCACCACCCAAATGCACATGGGTGTCATCTCCCTCCCCCACTGCCTCTTGTACAGCCGATGCGAGAAAAGTATTAGGCCGTGGTGTCTCGCCAGGTTCTTCAGCCTCCTCGTCCAATTCTGCCTCATCACGCTCTGTTGTGGCTCTTGCAACCCATGCTACCATAGGGTCATCATCGTCTCGCAAGTACACAGCATCCGTTGGGTCGTAATCTCCCTCTCCTCTCCTTGTATCCATTTGTACATGCCGGACCTTTAGCCTCATGTTGTAATGAACATATACCATTTTGTCTAGCCTGCGGTGTGTTAGCCTATTCCTCAGCTTAGTATGCAAGAAGGAGAACGTCGACCAATTCCGCTCACACCCACTCGACGAGGATGTTTGCGATAGAACTCTCATTGCGATCTTCCTTAATACGGGTGCACTTGTGCCGTAATTTAGCCACCACTCAGCTGCGTTTAAGACAGATCACGTACAATATAATAATTAGATGTAAAAATTACTTCTCGAGATATAGAAGGTACATTGTGAAGACACATTACCTGGGTCGAGTCTATCACGACTGGCCACGGCATTAGGTGTCGCAAATGAACCAATTCCCTCTCTAAATATTTTCATCTGCATTATCAAAAAATATGAAGTGTATATTTCATTTAATATTGTCAATGTTAAAATATCCAAGTATACCTCATTCAACGCATCAGCAGCATCTGTTGGGATGAAAGACAATCGGTCTACCACAATGTTGACCGATTCTATCAACGTATCGTCATAAGCAAGGGCCCGAGCATATTGGAAGGCCGGATGTAGATAGTACGCTGCAATCGTAAGACAATGAATTACATATTAGTATCAACTGAAAATCACAGCTCATTGATTGGACGAGAATGTAAGTGTTTACCTGCCATGTGAAGATCGCGGCTCATTTGTCTGTCCCATCTGTCCTCCACAATCTCTAGAATGGTGGGTCCATATTTTTTGGACGTTGTAAGGATCTTCCGCTTGGCTGCTTCTATTTTGCTGTACACCAACCCCATGGTTGGTACTCTATCCCCATCCACGCATCGTAGAACCTCATACAGTGGCTCTATCAATGACACTAATACCTTCACTCTATCCCAAAAATTCGAGGTGTTGACAATCCCCTCGACCTCCGCCCCTTCACGTGAAGCAGCAAAAGACGAACTCAGCCAGGTCTCACCTCTAAACATTTGCTTCAACCCATCTTTGTGCTTCAATAGGCTCTGCAATGCGATGTAGTTGGTGGCAAATCGTATGATGCCAGGCCTCAACAGTTCGCCGCCACAGTGCTCCCTCATCCATGCCAATACAAGTGTGTGGTTGTAGATATATTTCGTGATTTTTTATGCCACCTCGACCACAGATTTTACCATATGAAGCTGCCCAATCTCCTTCAGCATCAGATCTACACAATGTGCTACACAAGGGGTCCAGAAAATGTGTCGTTTTTTCTTCATTAGCTCCTCCCCAGCCTTCTTATAGTTCGACCCATTATCAGTCACCACTTGTACAATGTACTCCTCCCCAATCTCAGTCACCACTTGCTCCATCAATGACAAAATATATTGGTGACTGTGAATTTGACCAGACGCATCCACTGATTTGTGAAAGAATACCTGTATGTCACAATAAACAAGGAAGTTGATCAGGCTAGATTTTGTGGTACCTGACCATCCATCACACATCAGTGTGACTCCGTACTTTGTCCATTTCTGCTTGAATGAGTCAATGTAACTCTTGATCTCAGTAACTTGTTCATCAAGGTATACGCCAGCCAATTCTCTCGCTGTAGGTGGCTGCACGTGTAGCTCAAGGACCTGTGCTTCCTGAAACATTGGCTTGTAGTAAGGGCTATTGGCTGCATTGAAAGGCAGACCCGCGTGGTGCCACCATTTTGCAACAGCTTGACCAAGTTTCCATTTAGGTCCCTTCTGGCCATACGCATCGTCCATCCTCGTTTGCTTACCATGCTCTCGGGATAGTGCACCGGGCTCCACATCTTCAATGTTGATCGATTGTGTCCTTTTTCTTTGTGTCCCCGAGTCACCAGTCAATAAACTCCTTATGCCTCGTGATTGTCGAGTCGTAGATGAACCACCACTCCCTGATGCTCCGGTCCTCGCCGCCTCGCGACTACGGACTACAGTCTCCTCGGGATGTCTTGACTCTTCCCTGCTCTGACGTACTGCCTCACGAAACTGGGCTTCGTATGGATCGTTCACAGTGACATACACATTAGGCTGCTCAGTACGTGCTTGTTCGTCTTCGTCACTGGGTGTCCATGCACATTCCTCCTCGTTGCTGCCACTTGGGCGCCCGCTCACTGCCGCTTGATCCCTTTTCTTCTTTTTTTCCTTTTCTTGCATCTCAGCTCTCTTCTCCCGCAGGTGCCTAGCCATTGCAAGTTTCACATCTCTAGGCACATGGGTACACCCAGCAACCTCAGAGTATCCTGCCCCGGCTCCTCCTGCCAAATGCTTCTTCAACCGAGACACCCCTCCTCCCCGGTGTTCTATTTTACAATAGTTACAACGCTAACACCTACGGTTGCCATCCAACAAAACTCCGTGTGACCACCCAATATCATTTGTTCGTTCCTTAGGAGCCATATTAAGTACTTAACTGTATCTCCTAAATGTAAGAAATACAAATCATATTAAGTACATTATTTTAAATAGAGACTAACAATGAAAATAATATCATTATTTCTACAATATGCAAGACTAAATTCAATATTTACTACATGTCAATATAATTTAGTTCAAAATAATATCATTATTTCTAAAACATGCATATAATGCTAATTTTTTATTTAATACACCTACATTTAGTTTAAATTTATTTGTAACATATTTATCACTAATTATATATTTAAATTATAAACATGTCTAATTAAATTACATTATATTAAATTAGTTATCAGTAATTATTACATTAAATTTTAAACATCTCTAAATAAATTTTAAATTATATTATAGATCTAAATTAACTTTAAAATTATTTATAAAATATTCAACACTATTTACATTAAAATATGTCTACTTAAATTACATTATACATCTTAATTAAATTTAAAATTATTTGTAAAATATTTATCAATAAATTTATATTTAAATTCAAAACATCTCTACTTAATTTAAATTATAAATATTACCTTTAATTTTTTGTAAAATATTTCTCACTATAGATATATTTAAATGAAAAACATCTTTACAATTTTTAAAATTAAGTATTATGTTATTTTACATCTACAATTAATAATGAAAATAATATCATTAATTCTACAAAATTAAATTTAAATTTTAATACATCTCAATTAAATCTAATATTTAAACATGAATTAAATAATATATCAAACATAAATATATTTCTACAACATGAATTAAACGATATTTATATTATTTCTACAACATGAATTAAATAATATATCAATATATTTAATTCTACAAGATGAATTAAATAAAAATTATATTTTTTCTACAACATGAATTCAAGAATACATCATAAATAATATTAAACAATAATAATCTAACAAATTTTATTCTTATATTTTTTTAAATTAAAAAGATATAAAATTTTCAAAAAAAAATTTCCTCCCCCCCCCCCACCCCCACGGTCGGAGACCCCCCCCCCATCCCAGAAGGTGGCATACGCCCCCCCCCCCCATCCCCCCACCGCCTGCCGGTGGCAGACGCCCAGCACCCCCCCCCCGTCGTCCCCCACGGTGGCAGACGCCCCCCCCCCCCCCGTCCCCCCACGGCGGCCCCCGTCCCCCCACGGCGGCATACGCGCCCAGCACCCCCCCCCCCCGTCCCCCCACGGCGGCATACGCGCCCAGCACCCCCCCGTCCCCCCACGGCGGCCCCCATCCCCCCACGGCGGCATACGCGCCCAGCACCCCCCCCCCCCCGTCCCCCCACGGCGGCCCCCGTCCCCCCACGGCGGCATACGCGCCCAGCACCCCCCCCGTCCCCCCACGGCGCCCAGCACCCCCCCCCCCCCCCGTCCCCCCACGGCGGCCCCCGTCCCCCCACGGCGGCATACGTGCCCAGCACCCCCCCCCCCCCGTCCCCCCACGGCGCCCAGCACCCCCCCCCCCCCGTCCCCCCACGGCGGCCCCCATCCCCCCACGGCGGCATACGCCCAGCACCCCCCCCCCCCCCCGTCCCCCACGGCGGCAGACGCCCCACCCCCGACCATTTAAAAAAAATTTAACCTACCTACCTCCGATCGCCGCCCAACGCCGCCGTCCGCCGCCGCTGCACCGCGGCTCGCCGGTGGGAGGGATGGAGCTCTTCCTCCCCCTTCGGCCCGTTAAATGGGCGACCCACATGACCCGCCCGTACCGAGCCGGGTCCCGCCTCGCACCGGAGCGGGACGTGGCGGGACGCACGGGACCATGCGGTCCAGTGCGACCCGTCCACGACCCCCAGCCCGTGCGACCCGGTGCGAGGCTGGGTCGGGTCGGGTCGTGCGGGTCCGTGCGGGTCGGTGCGGGTCGGGGCGGGACGGCAAACCATGATATATAGCCAACCTACGTGAGTTCATTCATACTCTTCCAACCTCTTAAGCTTAAGCAAGCACATAAGCTTAAGAGAGGAGGATTAGCTCCTCCCCTCTCCCTCCCTCTTGCTCCCTTTCTACAGAAGGTGAAAAGGGCCGGGGAAGGTCGTGCCGGGGGGGTTACCATCGCCGTAAGAGTCCGTGTGGATCAGCTCTAGAGGCCGTGCAGTTGTGCGGCTCGGTTTTCTACATCAGGCTTAGCAGACAACGTCGTTCCGCACAAGGTGAAACACGCAACCCGTAATTAGGGTCTTAGAAACACCGATTAGAGCACAGATTAAGCTTTCCATAACACCGAGATCGGGTAAATGAAATTTTCGTTATCCGCTGCGTCGCCCGTAGGTGCTGTGCGAAACCTTACATACAATGTCTCATAAGGAGCCATACCGATGCTCGAATGATAGCTGTTGTTATAGGCAAACTCCACCAATGGTAGGTGATGAATCCAACTCCCCTGCCACTCCAGGCAGCAGGATCTCAGTATGTCCTCCAACGTCTGAATGGTCCGCTCAGATTGACCATCTGACTAAGGATGATACGCTGAGCTAAATGCCAACTCCGTGCCAAGAGCTCGCTGGAAACTCCTCTAGAATCCAGAAGTGAAGCGCGGATCCCGATCCGACACGATCGAGATGGGAACCCCATGCAACGGAACGATCCGCTCCACATACTAACGAGCCAACTTGGACACGCTCCAACTGACTTTGACCGGTAACAACCGAGTCACCTTCGTCAGCCGATCCACTAGCAACCAAATACTATCCTGCCCACTCGGGGTCCTCGGTAACCCCACCACAAAATCCGTGGTCACGTGGTCCCATTTCCACACAGGAACATCAAAGGGCTGGAGAGTACCTCCTGGTCGCTGATGCTCCGCCTTCACCTGCTGACAGATCAGGCACCTGGCCACAAACTTGGCGACATCTCTCTTCATGCCAGGCCACCAGAATTATCTCCACAAGTTTCGATACATCTTCGTCGCACCCGGGTGTACGGTGTACCTGCTCCCATGAGCCTCACGCAACACCGCACGATGAACTTGCTCATCCGCTGGGACGTACAGCCTGCCACGAAACCTCGCAGCACCGTCCTCGCCGAGCTCCACATCAGCCATCGCCAAAATCCGGGGCAACTCAGGGTCCGCATGCTGAGCCTCTGTCACCTGACGACGGATAGCAGGAGTGACAGTCAGACTCGCAAGCACTACCAACCCTGGCTCTTGGGGAATCTTGAGCCTGAAAGATACTTCGGGCACTTGTTCCCAGAGCCTCCACTTCCTCAACATCAAGGCACTGACCGCGACCTTCCGACTCAAGGCATCGGTGACGACATTCATCATGTCCGGCTGATAAGACAGGGTGAAGTCATAATCCTTCATGAATTCCATCCAACGCCTTTACCTGAGGTTCAGGTCTCTCTGCGTGAACACATACCTCAAACTCTGATGGTCTCTGAACACCTCGAACTTCTCACCGTACAGATAATACCTCCAGATCTTCAGCGCGAAGATCACAGCCGCCGACTCAAGGTCATGGGTAGGGTAGTTCTCCTCGTGGGGCTTTAGCTGCCGAGATGCATAAGCCACCACTCTACCATGCTGCATCAACACAGCACCCAATCCAACACCGGAAGTATCTGTACATACCACAAAAACCTCCCGATCCAGAAGGTAAAACCAACACCGGAGCTGAGGTGAGCAGTCTCTTCAGCTCCCTGAAACTCTGCTCACACTCCTCAGACCAAACGAAAGGCACATCCTTCCGCGTAAGTCTAGTCATCGGGGTCGCAATGCGAAAAAAATCTTGGATAAACCGGCGATAATAGCCCGCAAACCCCAAGAAACTCCGGATCTCTGTCACCGACCTAGGCCTCGGCCACTGCATTACTGCCTCAACCATGGCGGGATCCACGGAAATGCCATCCCCAAAAATCACGTGCCCCAGAAAGTGCACCTCGTCGAGCCAGAACTCGCACTTGCTGAGCTTCGCATACAACTGGTGATCTCGCAACGTCTGCAGCACCACACCCAAATGGTACGCGTGCTTCTCGGTAGATCGCGAATAAACAAGGATGTCGTCCACGAAAATGACCACGAACTGGTCCAAATACGGACGGAACACCCTCTGCATTAAGTCCATGAAGGTTGCAAGGGTATTGGTGAGCCCGAACGGCATCACCAGAAACTCATAATGCCCGTACCTCGTACTGAATGCAGTCTTCTCCACATCGGACTCGCGAATTCTCAGCTGATAGTAACCGGACCGCAAATCAATCCGCGAGAACACTCGCGCACACTGAAGCTGGTCGAACAAATCATCAATCCGCGGCAACAGATACTTGTTCTTAATGGTTACTTCATTCAGCTGCCGATAGTCAATGCATAGCCGTAGACTACCGTCCTTCTTCTTTACAAACAACACAGGCCCACCCCAAGGGGAAAAGCTAGGATGAACGTACCCCTTGGCCGGCAGCTCCTGCAACTGCGCCCTCAACTCCCTCAACTCAACGGGGGCCATACGGTAGGGAGCCTTCGCCAACGGTCCCGTACCAGGCACAACCTCGATCACAAAATCGATCTCCCGCTGGGGAGGTAATCCATACAACTCCTTGGGAAAAATATAGGGAAACTCGCACACCACCGGAATGTCCTCGACACTCGGCTCCATCCGTTCGGTCACAACCACGGACGCGAGAAAACCCTGACAACCAGAATCAAGCAACCGACGGGCTCGAATCGCAGAGATGAGGAATCGAGAAGGGGTGGAACGGATACCTTGGAAATAGAATGTCCGCTTGCTCGGATGCTGGAAGTAGACCCTCTTCATTCCACAATCCACCACCGCTCCATGAGTCTAGAGCCAATCCATGCCTAGAATCACATCATAATCCCGAAGCTGCAACGCATACAACCTGCCTGGCATACTCCGCCCATCGATCCAAACCGGAACCGGATCGAAGCAATACGGAGTGATCATGAAATCACCCGAAGGTAACTCTACTGCCAAGTCACAAGGCAACTGGGTCACCGGCTCCTCGATGCTCAGCGCGAAATCCTCCGAAATAAACGAATGAGACGCGCCAGAATCAAATAAAACCCGAGCCGCACAACCCAAAATCTGAACGGTACCTTCCACGAGCTGCGACGCCACTGCCTCTGCTCTGGTCATGTGCGTGATCTGGCCCCGAGCTCTCTACCTGCCTCCCACGCTAGCTGACCTGGGTAGCGGCGGATACTGTCCCTGCTGCTGCTGCTGCTGCTGCTGCTGCCTCTGCTGCTGGGGAACCTGCTGCTGCTAAGGAAACTGCTGCTGCGGCTACCTTTGAGGACAGTCACGCGCCATATGCCTTGACTGGTCACACCGAAAATAGATAATCGACGCCGTGCACTGCCTGCCTGGGTGAAACCCACTACACCGTGGACACGGCACTCGCGATCCACCCACTGATCCCTGACGCTGCAAAGGAATCGGCTGTTGTACACTGCCCGATGAAGCTTGCCCCTGATCCTTGGACTTCTTCTTTCGAAAACTCTTCCCGAAAAACTTCTTGACCTTCAAGCCAAAAGACGCATATAATGTTACCGACGCTGCCGAAGCCGGTAATGCCGAACCGCCCGACGCATGCTGGAAGGAACCCTGCTGCTGGGTAGCCGACGACTGGCTGCGACCTGACAAAGACTGCCCCTGGCTAATCAGTCCTCGAGTCCTCTGCATATCCATCTCCAAGGAAGCCGCAACACAAGACGCTGTCTCTAGATCAGTGGCCCCGTTCACGATCAGATGGTGCCTCAGCTCCTGCCTCAAACCCTGAATGAACTGCGCGGTCTTCACCCTCTCATGCTCCATGATGTGAGGTGTATACCGACCCAGCTCGACAAATCGGGCCCTTTACTGCAACACGGACATGTCGCCCTGCACCAGCTCCAGAAACTCCCGCATCCGCTGCGTAGCAACATAGTCTGGACAGTACGTACACTCGAAAGCACTGACGAAGTCATCCCACTCGACCTGCTCAAGTGGACGAAGCTGAAAAGACGTCTTCCACTCGGAAGACCACCACTTCCGAGTCGTAACCTGCAACTGGTTGTAGGCCAACACCACTCTGTCCTCGGCATCACTCTTCGCAGAACTGAACACCCGCTCCATCTCATCAAGCCAATCACGACCTGCATCAGGGTCTGCCTGGCCGCTGAAGTAAGGTGGATGGAACTGCAAGAAGTCCCTCACTGCTCGGCCTGGCCCACCCCTAACAGATGAGCCCTCAGCAGCCTCTCCACCGAACTACTGAGACATAAGCGGATACATGCCACGGAAGAAATCCTCGGCCCCCAGAACCCTCACGGTATCCGCTGCCTCGGTAGCCCCTGGTGGCGCTCTGCTATGCTCCTCCTGGTCCCTCTGGACCCCATGTTGGATCTCCTGACCTCCAGCCGACTGCCCCTGCTGAGAGCGAGAGCTCCGCCTCGGTGCCATGCTCGCTCCTGAAACAAAAGACAGAAAACACGAAGACGGCAAGGTTAAGAAAACGCGCGATGCCCAATGCCAGTGTCATCTGTACGTCATCGTTGTGGACTGGTGGACCACTACAATTACCTATGATTCTCATGTAATTCCACAACCGCGCTCTGATACCAGCTGTAACGACCCGAGAATCCAATTACCGGGAAGGCCCGATAACCCGAGACTCGCACCGCCACCCACGAGTCCGAAGACTCAGAAGGGTTAGAAGGATGATGTGGAAACTACACGAGTATCACAAGTAATTGTAGAAATTAAACAGTTCATATTATAAAACAAGAAATGAATTAACATTTTACATGGTCCACAAAATAACCATATAATAACAACAGCAGTCTACAACTAGTACAGAGACAAGAAAAGAAAGTGCAGCTACACGGGGCATACCCCGGCTCTGACCTCTGGCACTACCTCGGGGCACCCGCACCACGCTGCGCCCCAGACGCGCTCCCCTGGGGCGGCGCCTCACCTGAAACATGGTGAAAACATGCAGGGAATGAGTCTCGGAACAAGACTCAATAGGGATCACTCGAACCCTACCTTGTAAAATGGGAAACCACTACGCTAGCGGTAGGTAGGTACCTCGGAAAGGAAAGCCCTGTGCTCTACAAAACAAAGGCCCTACGGCACGCAAACCGACACACGTGCCACGGTGAGAAGACCGAAGCTCAACGGTCGACCCGGCAAAACCCGAAGGTCAAAGTCACAGACTGACAGCCTGACACTCCGTACTCAACAGGAGTACCTCCCACTAGAAGCACAGTCGGTAGCGTCCACTGACGACTTACACCGCACCGCAGGTGAACTGCCTGACGTGGTAGCGCCTACCCAAGGCACGAACGTCGAACAAGAACCACAAACAAGTGACTAGCTGGGGTCATGCCCGTCGACGTGGGTCCAACCGCCCCCAACCACGTGTGCACACACAGACCATGCGTCCTAGGTCTGGCCCTTTGACCGGTTTTCCCCTGTAGCCGGACTCTGGCTAACGAAGAGGGGCCCGACGGAAACCAGTCCAAAACCGTCCTTCTGGTAAGCCCGTACACCACTCCCTGGTGCGACTGGTACCGCGTACTGGTAGGCTACGACTAGTGGAGGGTCACTGAAGGAGTAGACTCTCAAGTCAACGGAAAACAACGTCCGCATCAGATGACGTACGGGGACCACCCCACGTACCGGCCCCGTCGCACGGCGACCACAGTCGGACTAAAAACGGGGTTGCAACCCTCTCGGGGCAACCAGGCGCCTGACGGTCCACCCTAGGACCGTCACATGGCTGTAACGGTCTAGGCGAGACCGTTACAGGAAGTCTGACGGCCCAACACAGGCCGTTACAAGGCCTGAGGAATGCAGGGAGTAACGCACCTGGCCCAGCGCGTTACACGAATGTAACGCGCCTGCCCTGGCACGTTACACACGCCTCACGCTCTCAGCATGAAAGCAAGATGTAACGCGCTTGCCCCAGCGCGTTACACGAATGTAACGCGCCCCTCACACCTGGGGTGACCCAGGAAGTAACACGCTCACCCTGGCGCGTTACGCGGATGTAACGCGCCCGCCCTAGCGCGTTACACACGCAGACCCCCAACGGTCAAAAGACAACGGTCGGAAAGCCCCTAACGGCCCAACCCAGGCGCGTCACTTACAAGTGGCGGTCTATCGTGGGACCGTCACAGTCCCTGACCCCCAAAGGCTAACAAAGGGCATGTGACGGCCCCCTCGAGGCGCGTCACATCGTGTAACGGTCCCTGGAAGGACCGTCACACGCACCCGACGGTGAAAACGGCGGAAAAGCCCAAAAACTTCAATCACGCCCCCATGCCTCCACCGGAGAGGGGGAAATCAAAGGGGAAGACCCCTGTGGACCCCTAGCATGATTCTAGGCAATCAAAACGCGAAATCATGCATCAAATCTGTAAGACCCCAAATTCTTTAGAAATTTATTTAGTAAGTTATTTGTAATTATTCAGAATTTATTTGAAGTTATTCGAATTAATGAGAATTATCCAAATTAATTAGATTAATTAATTAATTAATAGAATAAGTCATTTTTCAACTATTTTCTAAAAATCCCCAAAAATCACATCTTGTAGAATTAATTTTGTTTAGCAACTTTGTCTTCTACATTTAAGCCTAAGAAAATCATTTATTATGCCGAATTAGTGAACTTAGTCTTCCGAACTTAACATTTAACTATTTACGGAATAGTATAAAAAAATCCGACTACCTTAGAAAAATCTGTAAAAATAGTAAACAGATTAAGGTCGAGGTAGATAACAACTTTTCCTTCTGGCATTAAGCCATTGTAAATCCGTGGTAAGATCTATTTAGAGTTTAAACCCAAAAGTGCACACTTTTGACCCATACCTAACCCTTAGATTAAAACATGAAATTCGACCTCAATTCTCAACCAAATGATCTGAAATCAGTGGCAAATAGAAGGCCACAATGTAAGGAACATTTACCCTCAATCAATTTGAGGTAAACTTAGCTTCAAAACGTGCTGCCGACATAGTTTGGTCAAGTCAAAGATTTCGGCGCCGTTTCTAAACACGTAGCTTGCAGTAGCGAATACTCCCAACTCAGAAGGCTCCAGAAGCTCTATGAGCTATCAAAATGAAGCCCTACGAGTCTTCTTTCATTTGGCTGCTGTGGGGTTCGCTGAAGTTTCAGATCTGGAGAGATCTAGTTCGAATTGTGGAGGTGGGTCAGCAGGCCGTTGGCTTCCCTTCATCCTTCTTTGATCCATCGATTGAGGTAGGATTTCTCAACCAAATTTTGATCATGAGTATAGCAAGTTGTTCCTCTCATCGAGCTCTATCCATTGGTGGCAAAAGCCCCAATTGTCATTAGGTATCCGTGGAGAAATCGAGCTTTTTGTGAGGTGCTGTCCAAGTGTTCTTCATCCTAGGGTTTGAGTTTTCTCTCTCCGATTTGAGGTAGGATCTAACAACCAAACTCTAATTAACTTACATGAAGTAATCAGCATGTTATTATCTTTCATTTAACGTAGAAAGCCCCAAATTCCATTGAGCATGCATCGTAAATTTTGATTTTTGTAAAAACATGTCTAGAACATGATTCATATAGTGTTCCTTAAGTCAGAGCTTGATTACGGGCTTATTTTGAGTCATGTAACTTGATCTTCATGTAGCATATCATATATGTTTGGATTCATGATCGTGTTAGCTTTCTTTTGACACCAAAATCCCCAAATTTGGTTTTGTATATCGAGAGAATTCGACGATTTAGTGGAAGTATGTCCTGAACTAGGTCTCCTTGTGTTCTTCATAGAATAGGTTGTGATTCTTGTGAATTCTGATGAAATTCGTGTTTCCAAATTGTAGTTTTATGACCCTAATATGTCTAGCAAGATTCCTATGGCATGTGGTTTTGATTTCAACTCATTTGGACCCCATTTGGGCGAGTTCATGCGTTTTCCGGAAGCCCCAGCCGGTTCTGGGCTTGCAGGGGTCGACCCCAGGGGTCGACCCATCACCTGGCAGCCCAGGCCAGCCCGAGGGTCGACCCCAGGGGTCGACCCATGCGGCCCAGCCCGAGGGTCGACCCCAGGGGTCGACCCATTCAGCTTCCAGACCCCAGTTTTTCAGGGGTCGACCCCAAGGGTCGACCCGTACACCAGAAACCCGATTTTCTTCGTTTTTCGAACCGAAGATGGATCTGAATCAGTGGGGAATCAACCCATTTAACTTAGACCCATTGAAATTATATTTTTGAAGAACTTTTGACCTATTCATGTACCCTCCTTGATTTCAATTTGCATTGGTCCTTTCTCGCAAACATAGTACAAAACACGATGTTTACTATCTCCATTACAACACTTACATTGGTTAAATAGAAACTCACTTAATTAATGATTAATGGTGTAATTAAAGCCCCTGATAATGCATTCTATTTCACCGCTGTGAGAGCTTGTTCTTTACCTTGACAACTTGTTCTAGCTTGTTGGCTCTTTGGCTAATACAAATGATAATGGTTAATCATGATATCTTAACTTGGTGATTAGGATTAATATGTTGATTAGCTTGTTTGATTGCTGCTGTTTTACAGCAGCGCAGCACGATTTACTCTTGTTATGACTTGGTTTCGATCTCCTTGATGATTATACTTACCTTGAAATTCTGGAAATGAATCTCTTTCCTACTTGAAGTTGTTATTGCTACTTAGTTTAAACCTTGGAATTCTGGCCACAAACTGTGGAAGTCTAGATTCGTGGGATCTTTGATCCAAAGAAATCAATGTCTGGCAAACAATTAAGGACTCGGTCTAGTCCTGGGAAGAGTGCCCGAACACTACGTGTACCCCCGGGGAGGTGAATGACTAGGTGTGGCATTTGACACCAATACTTGACATGTGTTAAATCTAGGACTGTCCACTACTCTCTACACTACTCTCTATATTACCTTCTACTACTTTCACTTTCCACTCTTCACTGTTCTATACTCTACTTGTTGTTACTTTACTTGTTGATTACTTGGACGTGGAAATGAAATTACATACGTGCTTGACATGACTTGAATTATCTTGATATGGCCAACTACTTTTTATCGTTATCTCCTGTAGTAAATTCTTGTCTTACCATTCTATTCATTATATTTCTTGACCTTGCAAGATCTTTGAATTTTATTTTCGTGATATCATCGTTATCTTTTTATTGTTTTATCATTTGTAGCATGACATTTTAAAATGTAATTAAACTATTAATCACTTATACCTGTCTGTTATTTCCTACCGAGCGTCAGCTCATAGTTGTGTTTTACCCCTTTTCCAGGCTGTTCAGGTGACGCACTTACCGATGGGGAAGGGCAGGAGTGATGTCTTGAGTGTATCAGTTCTAGTGTGTTAGTAGTGTGATATCTTACTTTTAGTTGTGTTTTGGAGAGCTTTTAGTCTCAGCCATGTTATTGAGTTTTAGTGGTTGTTATTCCAGTTGTAGTAAGTTGAACATGAGGTTATTGTATCAGTGGTGGTTTGTTAATGATCATTTAGTATTTCCATCTTGTAGCACTTGTGTATTATTTAGTTTTTCCTCTCTCTCTTGCCAGCGTGTCCCTAACTGTACGTCCCGATATTTCCGCCTTGTTCGGGGCGTGACAGTTTAGTTGGTATCAGAGCCTAGGTTTCACATTCCTAGGTTTCCTAAGTTTTAGGTTTTCTTGCATTGCATCCCAATAACCGATATATCAAAAGGTGTTGTCCGAACGTTAGGCTACGCCTATCGGAAAGGTCGCACACTTGGGCGAGTGGTCTTCGGACCGATTACCTCCGCCAGGTACCGAGTTTTGGTCGTGTCTAGGTGCACTAGATCCCTAACCTTGTAAAAGTCTAGGACCTGACCTGATAAGAATGGGTAGAACTTGGGTTAAGTTCGTTCCTTAATCGTGCTTTATCTATCTTATTGGACCTAAGTAACCTATTTCTCGTGTAGATGGCAGCTGATCGTGCTGAATGGAGGAACCTACAGCGTACGGTGCAAGGCCTTACTCAGGCCCTTCAGCAAGTAGCTCAGGCAGGAGCGGCACAGCATGGCACCGGTGATCTATACCGGAACTTCCGTGGAATGAACCCGCCTAGATTCGCTGGTTCGACCGACCCTGACCAAGCCGAGCACTGGCTAGATGAGATGGGGAGGATCTTTGAAGTTATGCAATGCACCAACCAGGAGCGTGTCCTTTTGTCCACATTTCAACTGGAACATGATGCACGTACTTGGTGGGATTCTATCAAGGCAACTCTCGGTGATCGGCAAGTTATGTGGGAAGAATTCGAAGAATTCTTCAACAACAAGTATTTTTCTGATAGAGTGCAAGAGAAGAAAGCGGCAGAGTTCGCGGCCTTGAAACAGCGAGGTTTGTCCGTGGCAGAGTATGAGGCTCAATTTGCACGGCTTTCTCGATATGCTACACATCTCATTTCCACCGAGAAGATGAAGGCGAAGCGCTTTCTCAATGGATTGAAGCTTCATTATATCAACCAATTGGCACCGATGGAGATTTCCACGTATTCTGAGGTGGTAAGGAAAGCGCAAGTTCTAGAGGATACTCTTGAGATGACGGAGAGAATCCGTGGTAAAGGCACCAAGAAAGAATTACCTACGGGTTCCGGGAGTGTCAAACCCGGGTATACCAAGAAGAGGCCTGTTAGTGGACCTGGTTCGTGGAGCGGGTCCGGATCGTGGAAGGGCAAGATGCCGAGGCACGAAGACAAGAAGCCTGGCCCTATTGTTCCATTCAAGGGCGTGTGCAACTATTGTGATCGTCCGGGTCACAAGATAGAGGAGTGCTGGCGCAAGCTAGGCGCCTGTTTGCGATGTGGAAGCAAGGAGCACCGTATCCCCAATTGTCCTCTCATATATATCGGAGCAAGCTACACCGGCAAAACCTCTAGTCTTCAAGAAACCACAAGGCAAGCTTCAAGCTTTACATGCAGATGAAACTGGGATTTCTGATGATGGCGGACTCGTCGAAGGTACCCTTACTATAATCGATAAGCCCGCATTTGCTCTCTTTGATACTGGTGCAACACATTCTTTTATTTCACGGAGATTTGCTAAGTCATTAGTTGTGGAACCTGTTTTGATGAATACTCCGTTAGAGATTTCAACCCCTATTGGCACTAGATCAACAATCCAGTATTTCTATCCTTCTAGTAAGGTTATGATTGGTGAACAGAACTTTCCAGCAGATTTGGTCTGCATGGATATGAAGGATTATGATGTAATCCTAGGAGCAGATTGGTTGGCCAAGTATGAGGCCAATGTTCACTGTAGTTCTAGCTCAGTGACTTTTACTGGACATTCTGGTTTATCTTTTACGGGAGTCAAGCACCATAACTCCGTACCGCTCATTTCGGCTCTCCGAGCTGATAAGCTTTTGAGGCATGGGTGTGAGGCTTTTCTAGCCTTTGTCTGTACAACTCCTGAGCAGCAGATGGAGATTAAGGACATTCCTGTTGTCCGAGATTTTCCCGATGTCTTTCCAGAGGAACTACCAGGACTTCCGCCTGAGCGGGAAGTTATCTTTTCTATTGATCTTATTCCTGGCACATCTCCTATTTTCAAGGCTCCTTATCGTATGTCTCCTGCGGAACTGCGGGAATTGAAGCAGCAACTGATGGAATTGCTCGAGAAGGGTTTTATTCGTCCTAGTACTTCTCCGTGGGGAGCCCCTGTACTATTTGTTAGGAAGAAAGATGGTTCGATGAGGCTGTGCATTGATTATCGACAATTGAACCAGCAGACTGTCAAGAATAAATATCCCTTACCGAGGATTGACGAACTATTTGACCAGATAGCAGGAGCTCAATATTTTTCTAAGATCGATCTTCGATCTGGATATCACCAGTTGTGGATTAAGGAAGATGATATTTATAAAACGGCTTTCCGCAGCAGGTATGGTCATTTTGAGTTTGTCGTTATGCCTTTTGGTCTAACGAATGCACCAGCGGCTTTCATGCAGTTGATGAACGATGCATTTCGGCCCTATCTTGATCAGTGGGTCGTGGTATTTATTGATGACATCCTGATTTATTCCAAGAATGAGGAGGAACATGTTGAACATCTGAGAATGGCATTGCAATTGTTGAGAGATCATCAACTATATGCTAAGTTCAGTAAGTGTGAATTCTGGCTGCAAGAGGTGTCCTTTCTAGGACATATCATTACGAAGAACGGTATTTCTGTTGATCCTTCGAAGGTTGAGGCAGTGAAGAATTGGGAACAGCCTACCAGTGTGACAGAAGTTAGAAGTTGTCTAGGCCTGGCAGGTTATTATCGAAGATTTATTCAAGATTTCTCCAAGATTGCAGTACCTATGACAAGATTAACCCGCAAGGAGAATAAGTTTGATTGGTCAGATGATTGTCAGCGAAGCTTTCAGACTCTGAAGGAGTGTTTGACTACTGCACCTGTTTTGGCTTTACCTTCTGGTGAAGGAGGATTTGTTGTTTATACTGATGCTTCAGGTATTGGCTTAGGCTGTGTACTCATGCAGCATGGAAGGTGATTGCCTATTCCTCTAGGCAGTTGAGGAAGCACGAAGATAATTATCCTGTTCATGATTTGGAACTTGCTGCAGTCGTGTTTGCTTTGAAGATATGGAGGCATTACTTGTATGGAGAAACCTTCACAGTGTTTTCAGATCATAAGAGTTTGAAGTATTTATTTTCTCAAAAGGAACTCAACATGAGGCAGCGGAGATGGTTGGAGTACTTGAAAGACTTCGACTTCTCGATTGAGTATCATCCTGGCAAAGGTAATGTTGTGGCAGATGCTTTAAGCCGGAAGCCGGTAGCTAGATTGTCAAGTCTCATGTTACAAGAATGGAGGTTGTTGGAACAATTATCTAGTCTGGATCTTAATATCGACAATGATCGGGTCATGATTGCTCAGATCCAACTTAAGCCCGAATTGTTGATAGAGATCAAGTCCTTGCAAGATAATGATCCCGAGTTGGTAGAGATCAAGGGAAACTTGAGCAGCAGACCTGATTTCATGTTGGCCGATGATGGTAGATTATTATTTAAAGGCAGAACTTGTGTTCCGGATGAGGCTACAATAAAGAACAAAATTCTTGAGGAAGCTCATAGATCCAGATATACCATTCATCCTGGAGGCACTAAGATGTACCGAGATTTGAAAAGGTCCTTTTGGTGGCCGAATATGAAAAGAGAAGTTGCAGATTTTGTGAGCAGATGTTTGGTATGTCAGCAAGTTAAGGCCGAACATTTCAGACCGGCAGGGAAATTGAAACCACTCGACATACCCCAATGGAAGTGGGAAAGCATTGGCATGGATTTCATTATGGGTCTACCTAGGACTCGTGGTGGATTTGATGCGATATGGGTGATTGTCGATCGATTGACAAAGTCGGCTCATTTCTTACCAATTAAGTCCAAGTGGACGATTGATGTATTGGCTGCTTTGTATATAAAGGAAGTGGTGAGATTGCATGGTATTCCAGTGAATATAGTATCTGATCGAGACCCCAGATTTACTTCACATTTCTGGAAGGGACTGCAAGAGTCTTTGGGTACTCGTCTGAATTTCAGTACTGCTTTTCATCCACAGACAGATGGACAGACTGAAAGAACCAATCAGATAGTGGAAGATATGCTGCGAGCTTGCATGATTGATTTTGGTGGAAATTGGAGTGAGCATTTGGCATTAATTGAATTTGCCTACAATAACAGCTATCAGTCTAGCATTCAGATGGCTCCTTTTGAAGCACTATATGGTAGAAGTTGTCGTTCCCCGTTGTGTTGGGACGAGGTAGGTGAGAAACAGTGGCTTGGACCAGATCTTGTTACGGAATCATCACAGAACATCCGTGTTATCCGAGACCGGTTACAAGTAGCCCAGTCAAGACAGAAGAGTTATGCCGACAACAGAAGGAGAGCATTGGAATTTCAGGTTGGCGAGCATGTGTTCTTAAAGGTCTCTCCGACGAGAGGGATCCGAAGATTTGGCATTCATGGCAAGCTGAGTCCGAGGTACATTGGTCCATTCGAGATTCTAGATAGAGTGGGAGAGGTGGCATACAGACTGGCTTTACCACCGCAATTGTCTGGCGTACACAACGTTTTCCATGTGTCTATGTTGCGGAAATATGTGTACGATCCCACTCATATCATTCAGCAGGTGGATTTTGAACTGAAGGAAGATTTGACCTATGAGGAAAGACCTGTCAAGATTCTAGACCGGAAGCAACAGCAACTCCGGAATCGTTCGATACCGATGGTCAAGATTCAGTGGAGTCGGCGTGGGACCGAAGAAGCTACATGGGAGTCTGAAGAGACTATGCGAAAGCGGTATCCCGATCTATTCTAGGTGAGCGATCTTTTTCTACTCTCAGTTTTAGTGCAGTGAATTTGGAGGACCAAATTCCTTTAAGTAGGGGAGGGTGTAAGACCCCAAATTCTTTAGAAATTTATTTAGTAAGTTATTTGTAATTATTCGAATTTATTTGAAGTTATTCGAATTAATGAGAATTATCCAAATTAATTAGATTAATTAATTAATTAATAGAATAAGTCATTTTTCAACTATTTTCTAAAAATCCCCAAAAATCACATCTTGTAGAATTAATTTTGTTTAGCAACTTTGTCTTCTACATTTAAGCCTAAGAAAATCATTTATTATGCCGAATTAGTGAACTTAGTCTTCCGAACTTAACATTTAACTATTTACGGAATAGTATAAGTAAAAATCCGACTACCTTAGAAAAATCTGTAAAAATAGTAAACAGATTAAGGTCGAGGTAGATAACAACTTTTCCTTCTGGCATTAAGCCATTGTAAATCCGTGGTAAGATCTATTTAGAGTTTAAACCCAAAAGTGCACACTTTTGACCCATACCTAACCCTTAGATTAAAACACGAAATTCGACCTCAATTCTCAACCAAATGATCTGAAATCAGTGGCAAATGGAAGGCCACAATGTAAGGAACATTTACCCTCAATCAATTTGAGGTAAACTTAGCCCCAAAACGTGCTGCCGACATAGTTTGGTCAAGTCAAAGATTTCGGCGCCGTTTCTAAACACGTAGCTTGCAGCAGCGAATACTCCCAACTCAGAAGGCTCCAGAAGCTCTATGAGCTATCAAAATGAAGCCCTACGAGTCTTCTTTCATTTGGCTGCTGTGGGGTTCGCTGAAGTTTCAGATCTGGAGAGATCTAGTTCGAATTGTGGAGGTGGGTCAGCAGGCCGTTGGCTTCCCTTCATCCTTCTTTGATCCATCGATTGAGGTAGGATTTCTCAACCAAATTTTGATCATGAGTATAGCAAGTTGTTCCTCTCATCGAGCTCTATCCATTGGTGGCAAAAGCCCCAATTTTCATTAGGTATCCGTGGAGAAATCGAGCTTTTTGTGAGGTGCTGTCCAAGTGTTCTTCATCCTAGGGTTTGAGTTTTCTCTCTCCGATTTGAGGTAGGATCTAACAACCAAACTCTAATTAACTTACATGAAGTAATCAGCATGTTATTATCTTTCATTTAACGTAGAAAGCCCCAAATTCCATTGAGCATGCATCGTGAATTTTGATTTTTGTAAAAACATGTCTAGAACATGATTCATATAGTGTTCCTTAAGTCAGAGCTTGATTACGGGCTTATTTTGAGTCATGTAACTTGATCTTCATGTAGCATATCATATATGTTTGGATTCATGATCGTGTTAGCTTTCTTTTGACACCAAAATCCCCAAATTTGGTTTTGTATATCGAGAGAATTCGACGATTTAGTGGAAGTATGTCCTGAACTAGGTCTCCTTGTGTTCTTCATAGAATAGGTTGTGATTCTTGTGAATTCTGATGAAATTCGTGTTTCCAAATTGTAGTTTTATGACCCTAATATGTCTAGCAAGATTCCTATGGCATGTGGTTTTGATTTCAACTCATTTGGACCCCATTTGGGCGAGTTCATGCGTTTTCCGGAAGCCCCGGCCGGTTCTGGGCTTGCAGGGGTCGACCCCAGGGGTCGACCCATCACCTGGCAGCCCAGGCCAGCCCGAGGGTCGACCCCAGGGGTCGACCCATGCGGCCCAGCCCGAGGGTCGACCCCAGGGGTCGACCCATTCAGCTTCCAGACCCCAGTTTTTCAGGGGTCGACCCCAAGGGTCGACCCGTACACCAGAAACCCGATTTTCTTCGTTTTTCGAACCGAAGATGGATCCGAATCAGTGGGGAATCAACCCATTTAACTTAGACCCATTGAAATTATATTTTTGAAGAACTTTTGACCTATTCATGTACCCCCCTTGATTTCAATTTGCATTGGTCCTTTCTCGCAAACATAGTACAAAACACGATGTTTACTATCTCCATTACAACACTTACATTGGTTAAATAGAAACTCACTTAATTAATGATTAATGGTGTAATTAAAGCCCCTGATAATGCATTCTATTTCACCGCTGTGAGAGCTTGTTCTTTACCTTGACAACTTGTTCTAGCTTGTTGGCTCTTTGGCTAATACAAATGATAATGGTTAATCATGATATCTTAACTTGGTGATTAGGATTAATATGTTGATTAGCTTGTTTGATTGCTGCTGTTTTACAGCAGCGCAGCACGATTTACTCTTGTTGTGACTTGGTTTCGATCTCCTTGATGATTATACTTACCTTGAAATTCTGGAAATGAATCTCTTTCCTACTTGAAGTTGTTATTGCTACTTAGTTTAAACCTTGGAATTCTGGCCATAAACTGTGGAAGTCTAGATTCGTGGGATCTTTGATCCAAAGAAATCAATGCCTGGCAAACAATTAAGGACTCGGTCTAGTCCTGGGAAGAGCGCCCGAACACTACGTGTACCCCCGGGGAGGTGAATGACTAGGTGTGGCATTTGGCACCAGTACTTGACATGTGTTAAATCTAGGACTGTCCACTACTCTCTACACTACTCTCTACATTACCTTCTACTACTTTCACTTTCCACTCTTCACTGTTCTATACTCTACTTGTTGTTACTTTACTTGTTGATTACTTGGACGTGGAAATGAAATTACATACGTGCTTGACATGACTTGAATTGTCTTGATATGGCCAACTACTTTTTATCGTTATCTCCTGTAGTAAATTCTTGTCTTACCATTCTATCCATTATATTTCTTGACCTTGCAAGATCTTTGAATTTTATTTTCGTGATATCATCGTTATCTTTTTATTGTTTTATCATTTGTAGCATGACATTTTAAAATGTAATTAAACTATTAATCACTTATACCTGTCTGTTATTTCCTACCGAGCGTCAGCTCATAGTTGTGTTTTACCCCGTTTCCAGGCTGTTCAGGTGACGCACTTACCGATGGGGAAGGGCAGGAGTGATGTCTTGAGTGTATCAGTTCTAGTGTGTTAGTAGTGTGATATCTTACTTTTAGTTGTGTTTTGGAGAGCTTTTAGTCTCAGCCATGTTATTGAGTTTTAGTGGTTGTTATTCCAGTTGTAGTAAGTTGAACATGAGGTTATTGTATCAGTGGTGGTTTGTTAATGATTATTTAGTATTTCCATCTTGTAGCACTTGTGTATTATTTAGTTTTTCCTCTCTCTCTTGCCAGCGTGTCCCTAACTGTACGTCCCGATATTTCCGCCTTGTTCGGGGCGTGACAAAATCCATAGATCGGACGAGCTCTCCCCAAACATGGAAAAACCCCAAGCATGCTCAATCAAGCCCGTCTCGGCCTCCCCTCGGCCTATAAACCACGGAAAAGAACGGCAAGGAGCTAGGGAACGTCACCCTACCTCAATGGAGCGAATGCTCCGCCGGATCGTCCACGAACGCAAGAGATCGCCTTGAAAACCCTCGTTCTTCCTTGAGCTCCCACGATCCAAGAACGCCACCACACGCACCTCGTCGCCGCCGTCGTCACCGCGCCGTCGCCCAAATCCGTCTGCAGCCGGAGGGGCTCGCCGCGGTCTCGCCGGACGAAGAAGAGAGGAAGAGGGGGGCGCCTCACGGTGGGGGAGAAAGGAGGAAGAAGAAGAAGAAAGAGAAGGTGGGGAAGAGAGAGAAATAGGGAGGTATTGATAGAAAATCCGAAAAATCTAGAAAATACCGAAAAATAGAAAATTACATTTCTGGAATCCTCGGAATGCACCGGTCGCAACGGTAACACTCGTTCCCAGGTGAACGACCTGGTTCATCCGCAGCGAGGTTCCGAAGGAATTACCGAAACGCACACCGGTAATCGGAAAACACGCGCGGAAAAGTCGCGGAACGCCTCCGGGCCTCCGAAATAACTCTGGATCGCGCCGATCCGAACACGAAAGATGTCCGAAACGAAATTTCAGACACAACGGAGCCAGACATTCCGAGAAACCAGATCCGGGACCCACGAAGATGGATCCGAAAGGTCCGGGATATTACACAGCTAGTCAACGGCCTTAGCCCGATTACCTTCTACGTGACCTTTGGTGCAGCCAATCACAGGCCTTAGCATGGTCACTGATCCTTACGTAACCTTTGGTGCAACCATTACCCTACTATGTGACCCTCGATAATGGTGCAGGCCTTACCCTAGTCATCGATCTATATATGATCCTTGGTGCAGCCAGTCAATGGCCTTAGCTCAGTCATGGATCTTCGGGACCTTTTGTACAGCCCAAGAATGACCTCAACCTAGTCACCACTCTCTATGTAACCTTCAATCCAGTTAGATAACGACCTTAACCCAGTTACTGACCTGAGAAATATTTGGCTCAATTAATTGACAGCCTTAGCCGTGGTTCTCGTCCCCGACTTAATTGCGGGCACGGTCGAATGACAGCTTTAGCCTGAATCATAGGCACAGCCAAGCGATGGCCTAAGCCCCAATCATCTCTTTGCAAATAACCTTATGCGCAACAGCATCTACTTCGAGTATCGCTCGATGCATAACTTTTGACATGACTAAGTAATGACCTCAACCACAGTTCTCTCACAGGCACGACTGAATGTTCATCTTAAGTCTCCATTACTTATCCTACATGAGACTTTTGGCATGACCGAGTAATGGCCTTAGCACCCTTATCGTGACCCACCTTTGGGACCATCCGATCGATAGCCTTATACCAACTCTTCCTTACCTGACTAACCTAAGCTCACACAAGTGATGACCTTAGGTAAAATCACAAATCATTCACATGAGAATTGGCCCCAGAACAAAAAGCCTTTCCTTTATATGAACGGTTTAGAGAAATGAGCCGGAGGATGAGTACAAGGGAAAGGCGAAAAAAAAAAAGATTGGGTGACGTCTTACTCATCCATAAAACACTCGAAGTCCTCCTCGCACACATCCGGGTGCTTCAGTTGGACTACATCGAATGTCATCTTTCATGCATCCCCACAAGCCCCGACAGAAGTCTACAAGACATTCGGGCAAAACTTGGGCAACCCCTTATACTTCGCAAGGACCCGCTTCAAAGCAATCTCGAGCACATACCTGGCCAAGTGCCATCTCTCTAGAGTGTAGGGCTTGGGATAGCTTAGTCTTTAGACCCTCGACCTCAACCCTGCGCTTGAAAAGCTTGGCCTTCAGATCATCGACCTCCTTCCTCGCTGTCCGCGCCTCCTCCTCATGATCCTGGGCGTATTCCTCAGAGATCTTGAGGGCAATTACGGCCTTCTCGAGGTCAGCCCAAGCCTTTTCAACCTCTCTAGGTAGGTAGTAGGAGAAGACGTAGCTCTTACCAATTGTGTTCAACAACTGCCGCGTCACGATGTTGAAAAGCCCAACCATGGATATGCGGGTCACGTTCTCTAGCTCATGGGTGAGTGTGAGGACCTTCATCGGCTTCCCTAAATCAACATCGAAGAAACTCAAGGCATCGGATAGGTTGAACGCCCCCGAAGCCCTCCACTCACTATGATCGGTCCTTGGCTTAATAGCTTTTGGGATGTCAAACATGACTTTTCCCCCTTCGCTTCGTCGATGGCTCGAAAACCTTGGCCTTCTCCTTCAAAGGCACCGTCATTGCCAAGCAGGACCCCTCCTCTTGGGATTGCCGTATCGACTTCTTAGATATGGTGGCCGCCTCTTTGACCATCTTAGCCACTATTTCAGTTATCTCAGCCACCTTGGCCACCTCGAATGCCACCAGTCATCTCTCTCTAATGTCGGCCAGGATGTCACCCGAGTTGATCTCCTTGCCAACTGCAAAACAAATGAACACATGCTTAGTGAGAATGCAAGGCGCAATGGAAAAAGCATGGGAAGTTTACCCTAAGGAATTCCCCCATGAGCCTTAACTGACGACGCATGAGGCCTAGGCCCGTGTTTTGACCAGCATGACAAAAGAACTCTCAAATTGTTTGGCACCCCATGAGTAAGATGGTCTCTGATAGCAACAAGACGTCTTCATCCCTCTGAGGGTCCGCCCTCATCCAACGTGTCAGGAACCCCCAAGACTGCTTGCCCACTCTTACCAAAAAAGAACCAGCCTGCCAACTGTGGATAAAACTCGGCCTGGGGGTGAAAAGCATGAGGTGCTTACACGCATAGATCATGTGCCAGCTTTGGTTACGATCACTTTTAGACACAGTGAAATAATATAGGAATAGTGGAACATTTGGTTCCACCTCGGTCATCGAGCAAAGGGACAAAAAAGTGAAAACCAAATGCCATGGGTTTGGTGTGAATTGAGAAGGAGCTTTATTGTACACCTGCAACAATGCTATTAAAAAAAGGGGCAGGGAGCCTAAACCCTACCCTTAGGTATTCCTCGTATAAGATGAATGAGGTAACTTGAGGGACATGTGCTCGGACCCTTGAGGACTCAAGGGATCCTACCTTAACATACCCTGAAAAAGTGTATGACTTAGTCGACTCATCTACTTGCCCCTGAGTAATCTCTGAAAGGCTCTCCTCCACCGTTCTCTCAGAGGAGCGGGGAACAAACAGGACACCAAGACCGTCACTTGGCTCAACTGCATCCCTTGAGCGGGAACTCGGCTCTAACGAGCCTTCTCCACTTCTGCCCTCCAGGACCTTGCTTGCCTAAGACACCCTCTTTGGCGATGACACCTCCACCTCATCATCCTCATTGATGACTCTATGTCGATGATGGATTATCTTCTTCTGCCTCGTTCCCTCACTGACCAAAGGTGAAGTGGCAGATGAACCTAAAGACATGCTACTCATCAGACCAGAAGCTCTTACAACCCTCCGACAACAGACACCTGGAGTAACCCTAGCAGACCCTCGACAAGCACACACCCTGTGACTGCCAAGCCTTTCTTCTCACACAAGCACCCTCAGCTCTGGGATGCAAATGGAAAGGTCAAAGGACCCATGCCCTCTTTGATATAGTACTCTCTGGACAGAATATCGACGTATCAATTGAGGATAGATGATCATAATGAAGGAAGATGTGAACAGATTCATGTCCCTCAAAAATTGTAACTATGACCGCTCACTAACAAGCCACCCCCCGATCCGAGCCACGTGTCGCACACTACATAAAGGGGTGGGGGACAAGTTTTCGTACGACCCACCAAGTGTGGACGTGGTGCATCTTTGTCACTTCAGATGCCTTCTGCCTATTTTTTAAATTTCAACCATATTAATGACGATGCAGACGTCAGGCAACCATGCATGTACGGCTGAGTGCCAGGTGGCCCGACATCTCATTCTCTGCTGCCTCCTCTGCACGTCGCCTGACACACATCACACGTTGTTCTGCCACCAACCTTGCGAGTCGCCCGGTGTTTGACGCCAGACGCTCTACAACCACGTACCCTCGCACGTCCTGACGGACTCAATGCCATGTCATGGATGGCAATCTGACCCCCACAAGCACGCTTGTCTCGATGGTAAAGTCAGCATTTAATAATGCCCCTTGGCTCAATGACTATAAAGGCAAGTCACAATGACTTCCTCCACGAACCCTAGCATTCTCTCATCTCTCGCTCCTCTCTGTTCTCCAGCCTACCTTTGGCTATCAACTCTCCACCCTGTGTTGACTTAAACATCGAATGGTTCTCCCTAGCAATTCACTCTCCGTCGAAAACTTCTCCTACCTTATGAAGGAAACACTCAGCCCCAGACGCTCGACTTCCTCTCAGAACTCTCTCTCTCACACACACACAAATACATGGAGATTCTCCCCCCGACACTCGGCGTTCATCCCCAACGTATGGCATATCGCATCCGCATGGCGTTCCAGATGCTTTCTTTTTTTTAAATCCGGTGAAGAAAACATCATCTTAAATGTCTTGCAGCTGTGAATAAGAGAAATCATTATTAGAAACTTTGAAATAGACAATCTCTCTCTCTCTCTCTCTCTTACTATTCGTCAACACACTTTTGATCAATATTTACTTATGTAGCTAGTTATATATAATATCTAACATTAAAAGGAGCCCATCAATAGATACTACACTCCGTTGGTCTTCTACATTGACTATTGACAATTATTACAGTGGGACCAGATGGCTCGAAAATCCCACACAACTTTGCATGGATGCCACGTGAAGTTGGTCTTTAATGTGTGGAGCAAGATAGATTGGATCAGCCTTCATTTGTGTCAAATTCGAAGATTCGACGGGATAAGTATCCCGAAACAAGTCAAACAAAAACACAAGACTAATGGTGACCACGCGTGTTGATTTTTTTGTTTTTTGTTTTTTTTTTTTGGGGGGGGGGGGGTAAGTGTGGCCACACCACACGTATTGATTATTACAAAAAAAAATATTCCAAGTCCAATTTATATCATGTTTATCCCACTTTCGGTGGATATATCTAATATTTCAGTACAACGAATTCACGAGGAGAGAGAGAGAGAGAGCATTTTATATTCAAGTTAAATCCTTTTCTTTTCTTATTATTAGGAGAACATTGATAATGTAACTCTATTTTTTGACACGAGAGAAAAACATACATATATATATTCAGTAACGAAATGTTTTCTGAAGCTACTTATCTCGCTTTAGAAAAACAACTTTGTTTGGTAACGTATAGTTTCTTGCTATCCTGTCAGTTTGACTCAGCTCCTGAATCCACACATCACGAGCCTACAGGGAAAAGAGGTGGTGTGAAGATGAGTGGGCGCTCGCACGGTTCATGGTTGGTAGTACGATGGTTCTGTCGGCTAGATCTCAGTCGGGGTGATCGGTGCGAATTTATCTGAACTTACAAAAATTAGAGGCATGATTCGGTTGACTCGGACCGAGTTACTCCTCACTTTCTTTGTCATGATTCTCTTTAACTTTTTAGAGGCGAAGATCCGACAGTGATGACGATGATCCGACAACGGTGACGATGATCCGGCCAAAAAGGGTGTTGCCATCATCGGTGGGGGACTACCGAGGGTGGGGCAGGGGTGTCGGGATGAGAGAAGAAATGACTGTCGAGGTGAGAGGATGCCGAGATAGGGGAAGAAATATCTACCGAATGAAGTGGGAGATGATGGCCCGAGTCACACATGTAATTTGGACATACTGTACTAGATCAAGAAGATCCCGATCTAATATGAATCATCGAGTCGACGAACCTTGAATAGAACAAGATGGCACCTCATCTCCTACCGGACATCTGCATTCATAGTTATCTGTTCTTCTTTTTATCACGATATTATTTATTGAGTAATCTCTTAGATATTCTCTCTAATTAAAATTTTGTTTCGCATAATCCTTGTGACAATTCTACTTACAACTATTTTAGGGTTCAAGGTCTCATCTGAAGAAATAAGTTATATATGACCCTCTTTGTTAACGGAATAATGAAAATCAAATTAGGTTAAATCTAATAAGTTATGTTTACTTTTACAACATTTTGATTTGACATTTATCCGGGTGAAATAACTCGTTCTATTTATTAACTAAAATAAATTATTACAAGAAAACCCAGATTAAAAATTGGAAAATTTATCTATCTCTCAGATCCATAAATGTGAGATGTAAGATTTATAACTTTGAACCTTTGACTTCTCCAAAAGAAGGGTAGGTGAGGACCGTGAGGTACCAATAAAATTAAAGCGCATTAGCAGTTAACAGTTTCTTTCAGCATTATGCCATGCTGTTCTTCTAATTTGACTTTGAATTCCTCCAAATGTTCATCCTGCGAATAAAATAAAATAGATCATGATCGATCATCATCTCGATTATGATTATGATTCATATGTATACGCATAGTTACACACACATCCAACTTATAACCTGTGTATACATATGTGTACATACGTCATATTGTGTCATGTATACCCCTGTAACAACCGTATTTCATCATATATGCCCACGCCACTACCTAACATTTGTTTAATTTAATTGCAGATGGACTAAGATTAAAAAAACACTAATATACCCTTGTTCTATATATTTATATAGTTAAAATAATAATATAAATATCTTTGGAGAGGGAAAGATTCGCGACCCACTATGTACGTGGTCTAAATGGCCCATCGAGACCTGTCAAGCCTATTAAGTGACAGCCCTATCAGGGCCCACTAACCATAAGGTCCCGCTCGCCCAAGGCTCGTGTAACCCATTGAGCCTTAGCTCGGTCACCCGACCGGTAGCCTCCCCGTTTCTACGAAATGTTTACGGGTAATTTTATCGAGCCATCCCAAGGTCGAAGGAATATCCTCGACGGATGCGCCTATGCCTGGGCCCCCGGCCTAGGAGAGGGGTGCCCCCCTTTATCCTTTGTGGATTAGCTCGGTATCGAGAGTCTTGGGCCGGCCAGGGCGAATTCCTCGTTGATGGTTCCTATCCAAACGAAGGTTACGCTATTACCTAGGAGGAGGCTCAAAGAGATCAGGAGATGAATGTCCCTGATCGAGAAGAGTTCCACTTATGGACGTAGCCTCCCTTAGGCCCTCGTTTCTCCTCCAACTTGGAGAGGGAGCCCGCTGCTATATAAACCCTAAGAACCCCTCCGAAAAGGTAAACCTACTCTCAGCCACTCAAACTGGTAGAGAGCTATCTCGTGCCCATGTTCTCTCGTGCCCTTGTTCACATCTCGTTTCTGCCACTCACTTACGACTTAGGCATCGGGGGATTTTCCCCAGGGCTACAATCCTGGGCCCCCTGATTGTTTTCTTCCCTCGTTGCAGAATCCTGTGCTGGAGTGATTGCACCCCGTGATCGCCCTAAATCAGACGGCTCAAGACTCGACACGAGATCTTACCTCTTCAATCTTTACAATCTTTAACATTATCTCATATACTTTAAAATATTATATTTTACGTATTAAACGAATATTCTATTATCTTTGACGATGTTAGAACAAGAGAGATGCAATCGAATAATATTTCTTAATATAAAAATATGCATATACAATATCAAACATGTGAGGGTATAGAGTAGAATATGCACATATATAATTGTCCCATTTGTCAACATCCAACAAAGAGTGTACACGCTGGTGCACTCACACATACACACACACGTGCGTGCGAACAAAGTATGATGCGATTCAGTCGTGGACGCGCATGTCCCCTGCTGCTCACACCGATCTTTCTCAAAATATATTTCTCATATTTCATTCGACAAATTAAAAAAAGTAAAAATCAGCATAAGAACGGGGGTTTCGAAACAGTTTTCAACTGGATTTATGTTGTGACTTGTGAGAGAGGTTTTGTTTTTTAAAAAAAAAAACAAGGTCGTCCCCCTCGTCAAAACCGATGTATTTAAAACCTGATGGGTAAAGAGATTCTTGTCACCGTTACGTCACACTGGAGTAAGTGATCGGATTAAATGAGCAATTTAACTGTTAAAATCTTTAAATATTTTAAAAGGACAAAACATGAAAAAAACTCCAGCTAGCTTCCTAAATGTTAACCTTTTTAAGCTTGAAGAAAAGACTCCACTTCGTACGGTCCAGTGAAAAAATTTGATAATATCTAGATTTCATTATAATAATTTGCTCATCTAACTTGATCATCTAAGCCACTCTTCTCGTCATCTCTTCTCGTCCATCCATCTTTTGTTGTCGATGAACACGGGCGGAGCAAACTTTATATAATTTCATGGGATTAGACTATACGAGTGAACGGTCATCACCGAGACCCACTTTGATAACGGAATAAGTTCGATAAAGATATTTTAAATATATCTGAATCTGAATTTATATATATTTATTTAAATATTATCAGATTCATATGGAGCACGAAGATATCAAATTTATGATTATTTTTGACATCTCTGTTGACCATCAACAGCCGTGGACGGCCATGTCAGCTGATAAGCACGGTTTTACAGCTGGCATTGACTTGATAGGTAATCTGTGTCATTGGTCAGATGAGAGAACGCTGACTCTGACAGCTCAAGTCAACAAAACTAGTGGGGTATGAGTTATCTTATTGCTCTCAATGGTTAAGGGTGCTTCACTAAGACCTATGACAGGAGTGCTAAGTGATGAGAGTGCAGATTGTGTTTTTGTATATTGAAGGGCCAGCTTTACTCGTTCAGAAAACTTCAGTCTTTATATAGGTATTTAGTTAGTTTTGGACTTCTGCCAAGGTAGATTGGATATAATGTTGATATTTTACATAAAATTATTTATACACTCCTAAAATTATTGTCAATAGCTTTTATATCCCTATCTTTGTATAATTTATCTATACAATCTTGAAACATTTAAGAATTTATCTATATATCCCTTAACTATTTATAAGCCCACACAAGCATACACTTGTATGATAAACATCCTTTTAGAGACTTTCTGTTAAACACCTGGGGGACTTAGATAGTTATATGTCATGATGTGGGGTGTTTTATTAAACAACTTGAGATTTTTAGGAGTTATAAATAAATACGTAGACTGGAGTGACTACTCCATAAATATGAAAAATATAAGATTAAAAAAAATAAAAATTCTTCTTTTAAAATAAAACAAGAACATGCTATGATATGTCCTTAACTCTCAATGGCTATATATATTGTTATTTTCCTTCATTCAATTCTCCCACCGACATGTTGTTTGGTGAGCTGCAAATTCACATGAAACACCATAAAACATCTACATATTATTTTGATCTTTTTTGACATCATAAATAATTGCGAGTAAAAAAAACGGTTAACTTATATGCCGATCGTATTTCTCTAATTCTGATTTTCATTTGAAACCTAGATTAAATCAAAATCATAGAATTTCGTATTTCTCTAATTCTGATTTTCATTTGAAACCTAGATTAAATCAAAATCATAGAATTTAAAAATAAAAATATATCATTTCGATGTATTTTATGAAATACTCTACCTGTAGTTTAACTTATCCGCTTAACCTATTCCGCAATCAAACAGGGCCTAAAAGAATTTGATATCTTGAAGATAGGAGGAAATGATAATTAAGATGACTGCTTTACCTTTTACACATCATATATAAGCAAAAAAGGAAAGCCAGAAAATTATGAACCCTAACAAACCAAAGAAACCTCTGAAGAAACAAGATTTGAGATATTGGTCCATCTACTGTCTAGCTAGCTATCCCTTATTCCAAGGTCTCATGTGTCCAAACAAGAGAGTTCTATCGGAAACATTGACCGCTCTTAAGCTTTGTTCTATATATATATACGTACACGAGAGAGATTAGTTTGTTGATCTGGTTTTCATAGACGCCCCATTCATGATGCTACTCCGTGTAACCAGAGAGAAGCTGACTTGTTGAGGAATGGAAAGTGACATCTCCTTTGCTGCTGGGCATGGACAGTGAGGAACCAACCCATGATCCACCCGTTGACATGCTGCGGGTTTGACTGTCAGAAAAGAGCTTTTCAGAGGTCTCGATCCCAAACTCCTCGCTTGCTTGTTGGGTATGTAATTCCATAGAAGGGACTTCAACAGGCGTCCGACCTTCAAGCAAACTCACCACTGCAGACATTGGGGGCCTAAGTGTGGGGGATGGGCTGGTGCAATCAAGTGCCAGGTTCAACATCTGCTGCGCTTCTTCTTTGGAGTAGTTTGCACCAAGGCTGGGGTCTACGATTTCAAGGAGACGCCCCTGTTCTTGTAGCTCGCAGGCCTGAGATTTCAAGAGAGAGAGAGAGAGGAATCATTGCAATGGAGATGATCCCAACTTCTCTTGATTGCAACTAGAAGATGCCCAAAATAGATTAGACTCGTGATGAGAAAGACAAGGTGAGAAAACCCACAAAAAGAGAGTGCCTTTGAAATTATGCTAGGCAGATATAACACAAACAATATGGGCATAACTGTACCTTTTCTTCCTTTTACTTAACAGGTATATACACTGATAGTTGATCCCTAATTAATCACAAGTGCTATTTTCCTTGAATTTGTTCAAATGGTTGACACTGCATGTATTGTTCAACTCCAAAGAAATATTGCATACCCAATCAAGAAGATAGGTAAAATCCTCCTTTGGTCGATATTTGGTGTTAGATTTGCCGCTGACAGTCTCCAATATGACCACGCCAAAGCTGTAAACATCTGCTTTGTCTGTCAAGTAGCCCCTCGTCGCATACTCAGGTGCCATGTATCCCCTGAAAAGCCAATACGTATCAGCATATAAGAGAGAATCGAGATAGCCAAATGCTTGAGAGTTATTTTAAGACTTGTTGGGTGATCTTAAAGGCTGCTGATCTGAATTGATTTTTTCCCTCTGCGTCTATGTAGAAAGTAATATTTAATCATTCTGAATATAGAACTGACGTCAATGGCTGGCAAGGGAGCAACAAGAGGCTAAGAGAGGCAGAATGAGAAGAGCATACATAATTGCCCACAATAGCTGTGTTTCCATTAGTTTCCATTTATCCTACTGTGCATGCCCACATGTTATCCGTTATTGTTGTTTCATTGTCCTAGCCATGTGAGAAACTGTAGGTGTTTAACATCTTTGTAGATCTTGAATGGTTCCTTTCCTTAAAACCCGACTAATACTGATATCATGCAGTTAAAGGCCCAAAGTCGAACCCAAAATTTAGGTGTTGAGTTGCGGAAATCCTCCGCATATATAAAGGGAAGGTGCCCGAATATCCGATATGGGACTAAACCTTAATTAACACTCTCCTTGTAGCCAAACTCCTAGTGTTATGGTATACATGGCGCTATTGAATGGGTAGAGTGGAGTATGTCCGAAATGGGTGATCCAATGGCTAAAGCTGACTTTTATGCCATGTTAAAAGCTCAAAGTTGAACCCAAAATCTAGGCATTGAGTTGAGGGAATCCTCCACATATATAGAGAGATGACGCCATCAAATACCCCATGGGAGAGACTAAACCTCAACACAAGCCGACACCAAAATAACTTTTAGACCATTTAGCTCCCACTAAAATAAAACTGATCTCAATCACAGCATGAGAAAAAGGGAGATGATGCGATTTCACACATGATAACATAATTACACATCATAACACTGTTCTGCTTGCATTCTCCTTTAAAGGAGATCCAAAATCATACTGGCATAATTACACACGCATGCCTCAACCAAGAGAGGAAAGATAACTAAAAACATGCCTTTCCCCCAAAATGACAACCAACATAAGTAAAACAAAATAACCAACGTTTTGGACTGCTGAATGTCATGGCTGACAAAACTAGAGAGGGCCTTTATGCAGTTAATTGAACTTGCTTGCAGAAGCTAAAATTTAAGTTCAAGCATTTGCTTACATAGTTCCTGCTATCCGTGTGCTGATATGAGTATTATCCTCTTCATCAAGCTTTGCCAAACCAAAGTCTGATATCTTTGCATTCAGATCCTTGTCAAGAAGTATATTGGTTGCTTTGATGTCTCTGTGAACAATCTTCAGTGTTGACTCTTCATGAAGGTAGGCTAACCCCCTTGCTATATCTAGGCAAATCTTACACCTCGTTTGCCAGTTCAATTTTAACTTCGCACTGTCTGGACCTATGTGCACCACAATTCTTACAAACTTAGAATTGCTTTCACCATAAGTAACTTTACAGAACTATAACAGAACAGAAATAGCATCACTATGGAATAACCTAATGTAAAAAGAATAGGAACGGTAACAAAATTTACCAAATAGAGCTCGGGCAAGGCTGTTATTTTCCATGTATTCATAAACTAGGAGTAACTGATTGCCTTCAATACAGCATCCAAAAAGCTTTACAAGGTTTGGATGCTGCAAAGCTGATATCATGCCTATCTCATTTACAAATTCACGATTTCCCTGCCTCGACTTGGAAGAAAGCTGTTTCACGGCGATTGCAGAACCATCTGGAAGGACACCCTGAAATCTTGCCATGTGAAGCTATTATAAGGACTCCCAAAATTACAGATTAAGTCGAAGTTCAGAATGAGGGAAGACTGCACTAATAATATTGTATGGTTCACCTTGTAAACTGGTCCAAATCCACCTTCACCTATCTTGTTCGAAGGGTCAAAATTCCTTGTGGCAGCTTTAATTTGCTTAAAACTGAAACAGCCCGTCTGCAACTGTAGACCTCTGAGTTCTGATGAAAGCAAAACATAGGAAAAGATGGACACATCTAATCAGTATTGAGAGATGGACATGAAGTGTTCCCATGCAAAACTATTGTTTGAGATGCCTATCATATTAAGGCCTCATCAGCTATATTCAGCTCTAAAGGACACTTTCAACGTTTCCCACTCAGAAAGGATTGCACGTCCCCAGGATCCAGAACCTAGAAGGATGCCGAAGGAAACCCACCTTCACAGGACAGCCTTGCTCCCATCACTGGAAAGCTGCAAGAGAAGTTAGAGAACCACCCTTTTTCCCCATAACTCAGGGACCAAAGGCTTGACAGTTAAACTTAGCAAAGGCACGACCAGTTTCACATTCTGGTGCTCTCTAGCATGCTGAACCATTACTAGTGCTAAATTGAAGTGTGAACTAGTCAATTAAGTGCAAACATTTTCCCAAATATCTTTCTACTCATGATAGACGTGGCTGCAACTTATGACAGTGCTCTCTGCTCTCAATAGATGGCTCATCATTAGGCATCTAAGATGATTGAACCATATCAAAAATCCAAGTGTAAGTTCTCATGGATACTTGCAGAGTCCACAAAGAAACATGATACACCATGTTTTTTTTATATTACCTCTATATATATTTAATGAAATGTCATTCTGACCAACTGAAGGACACAAGCAAACTCTCTCCTTATTTGGCTGGTGTAAGCCTGAGTCAGAGAAACTGAGATTAGGAATGTGTCTTTCTTCTTTGCTTTTTCTCGAGTCCAAGACACATCAATGCAAATGGGGTGTATTCGTACCCTTTTGTGAAGATATGGCCTCAAGGTCAAGTGGAAAGATCGAAGAGTTCACAGATGGTACACATTTAGGTGATATATACATAAATATACAATATGCACATAATGCGCGTATGCGTATGATAAAGTAGGAAAGTGTGCTTCACCAATGGAAAGGTTTTTATCATCTCACCATTATTCTCAATGTTTTTCCTTCTCAGGCGAAACCACACAAGTATGCAAATCAGAATCACCAACACACATGAAGCAACCACGATTCCAACTATAGCACCAATTGGGAGCTTCTCATCCAGCTTAGAAGGATGATCCCAACTTGGGAGCTTCTCATCCAGCTTAGGCTTAAAATCTACATGAAAGGAGATTAGAATAGTCAAGAGGACGTTTAAGAAGTAACAAAGAAAAATATCCTGTACATACTTGGTGTGACTGAAATTGCCGATATAAGGGGCCCATAGAAGCCTCTATCTGGGATGGCATTTGTCCCTTTGCCAGCCCACTGGAAGTGAATCTCCAAAGTGTTATGCTCTACGAGGGCAGTAAAATTCCTAATAATTGCCTTGCCAGTCCCATTAGCTGCTTCTGCAATGTTAAAGTCCTTCAGCAACTTTTCTCCCTGTAAAATGCAAATAATTCATTAAGCGGATTACAAGGAGAATCAGTCAAATGACAGCAAATTAACAATCTGGAATCAAAAGAGGACCTTAGAACAGATCATCTTTACAGCCAAATGGAAGGATACGCCGATCTATAATGCATATCACGATCTGTACTGTTGAGATTTAGTCACACATCATATAATCAGTGGGTGTCTTCCCGCTTTTTCTATAGAAGATTCCCTCTACTCAATGCCTAAGTTTTGGGTTTAAGTTCGGACCTTTAACATGATATTGAAGCCATGTTTACCCATTACCCATTCAATAGCACCACATATAACATAACCATTTGAGTTTATACTGTAACCATTCAGGTTAGATGCCAGGGGGATGTTAACGGCCCAGACTCGAACCCAAAATCTAGGCATTGAGTTGAGAAAATCCTTTATAGATAAAGAGGGAAGGTGCCCATAGATTATCTGATATGGTAAGTGGTACTATTGAATGAGTAGGGCTGCTGAACGAATAAGCCTGGAGAGGGGGATTTCTGCAGCCCAATGGAGCAGCCCAACTAGGCCCGACAGGGCCCAATGAGGTCAAGCTCACCCAAGTGACAGCCCACAAGGTCCACTTAGGGGAGAAAGCCCAATTTACAGCGCTCGAGGAAACAACCCTCCTAGGCGGCCTCAAGGCTCGGAGGGCCCGAGCATCGGTCAGGTCACTGGAAGGTCCGCGCCCGAGCCATCCCTCCGCCCGGGAGAAGGAGACATAAGCCGGCCTATCCGACCCATCTTTTACCGAGCTAAGCCTACCGCCCGGATAGGGCCGGCCTCTCCGAAGCTCAGAACGGCCGACGAATACTTATCTTTGCAGCCGTTAAGAGTCCGCAACAGGCAAGAATCCGGGAAGACAGGGGACTTCTTCTTCCCCGCGAGGATAACGCTCCCACGATAAGGCAATAAAAGCCCACGATGAGGACGTAACCTCTACCTGAAACCCCTCGGCTTGCAGGATTCCAGGGAACGGCGCACTATTTAAACCAGGGGTACCCTCCGGTGAAAGGTAAGCCAAAAAGACAATCATACGCCATAAACTCCTGAGCACGAACCGCTTCACCCCTTTGGTGGAGAGGGATCTCGCGCATAAACTAGCCCCTCCCCATTATCGCTCCCGCCATAGCTCTACTGACTTAAGCATCGGAGGGTTTGCCCCAGGGACTACCCCTGGGCCCTCTGATCCGTTTTCCTGTCTTGTAGTTCACAATCTGGTGATTATCAGCCCGCTCAGAAACAGCGCGAGATTTCGCCTCTTCATCTGGCGCCGTCTGTGGGAAACGCACAAAGAGCCAGTATGGTGCAAAGGAGCTCAGGGAGGAGGTCCGCCGATGAAAGGGGTAAGGCCATGATAGCGGCAGGGGACGGCCCCTCTCGGGCCTCACAGAACCCTCCCTCCAACGCCAACGTCCCCGCCGACGACCCACCACCCCCCCTGCGGCGGTAGGGCCCCCCCCCCAACGGTGGCGCCGAAGCCTTCCAAGCCCTCAACGCGAAACTGGATGTCCTTGTGGAACTCATGAGGGCCCAGGCGGCTAGGGATGGAAGGTCCCGCGCTCCGTCAGGGAGCCCTCCCCGTGGGAACACGTCGCAGCACACCGCCGGGGGTCGCTTCACCCTCCGCGGCCAGCAACTCATCCGCAACCGGATTGGAGGACCCTCGCAGGCTCCACCTCTGGAGCAAGAGGCTTCCTCCACGCCAAGAAGGGGAAAACTGGGGGCGCGCCGCCCGAACCCGGAAGCTGACGTCCCCGGGGATCGCCAAGACGCTCCCCCCAGCACCACGGCACGACAGCAACCGGAACTATCCCTCCGGCTGCGGGATTTCGAGAGACGTTTTGTAGAACAGGAGCGCGCCCTCCGCGCCCTGCAGAAGACCTCTTTCCCGGAGGACGAGGAGAAATCCCCGTTCTCCGAGTACATTCTGAAGGCAGAGGTATCTCCCAGAACCTCCATCCCGACCTTCAAGCTTTACGACGGCCAGGGCGACCCGGCCGATCATTACGACAGCTTCGACGCTCTGATGACTCTGCACGGAGTGTCCGACGCCATCAAGTGCCGAGCCTTCGTGACCACTCTGGTCCAAGGCGCTCAAGCATGGTTCCGGGCCCTCGCCCCCAGGTCCATCCGAGATTTCAAGCAATTTGGGCGAGTCTTCAAAGAGAGTTTCGCCGGAAGTGCCCCCCCAAGATCAGTAGCGGGGCTCCTGGCCCTTAAGCAGGCGCAAGGGGAAAGACTCCGAGCTTATATTCACCGATTTAAATCGGAAGCCCTGAGAATCCCCCGCCTGGACGTAGCCTCAGCCACAACCGCACTAACTGGGGGCACCAGGGACGAGAATCTCCGCCGCGAGCTTGTCCTCCACCCTCCCTCGACCCTTGCCGAGTTAGTGACTCTGGCACTGCGCCACGCCGAGTGCGAAGAAGTACTCAGCGCTTGTCGAGACGCAACCGGCTCGGGTCGGGAGGGAGATAAGAAGCGGACTTCCGAGCCAACTCCTGGCTCGGGAAAGAAGCGAGACCGTGATGGAGAGCGCAAGCGGAAGTACGAGCGGTACACCCCGTTAGCCGCACCGGTCTACGAGATCTATGAAGACATCAAAGACTCGGGACTCCTCCGCCAGCCCGAACCGATGAGGTCGAAGAACCGTAATCGTGACAGGCATTGCTTGTTCCACAGCAATCACGGGCACCACACCGGTGACTGCCACCAGCTCCAAGACGAGATCGAGCGCCTCATCCGTCAGGGGCACCTGGCTCGGTTCACGGCCGAGCGCAAAGAAGACCGAGGCGCCACAGAGGAGATTGACAACGCCCCCCGAGGGGTCCACATCAACGTCATCTCCGGAGGGACGGCATCAGGAGGCGACAGCAGCCGAGGAAGGAAGCGTCATGCCGAGCGGGCGAGCCGAGCCATAGAGCCCCCCAAGTCCCCGCCGAGTGAGCCCCAGGTCATAGTCTTCTCCGACCGAGACCTAGAAGGGCTGAACACCCCGCATGACGACGTCCTCGTAATCTCGGCCACAATAAACCATTGTAACGTAGATAGGATTCTAGTTGACAATGGGAGTGCCCCTGATGTATTATCTTACGACTGTTTCCTTAAGATGGGAGAAGATCCATCCAAACTCCGCCCGGTCCGAACCACCCTCTGCGGGTTTAATGGCCTGGCCACCCACCCCGAGGGAGCCCTAAGCCTGCCGGTTATGTAACACCCGAATTCGTCCGAAACTTAAAGATAGTTAAATATCTTATAGTTAGTCCATATAAATTTTATGTTACCTTAATTAAAGTCTAAAATCTTGAACGATATTATTTAACGAATCTTATTAAGTAAATTAAATATTTATCTTACTTTAATAATGTATAACTTTTTATAGGAATGTCAGAATATGATCAATATTAGGCCCGTTGGATAGAGAATTCAAAAATCTACAAATTTCATGTTGAACACTTTTTCAAATTTTGACGTTTGGAAGGCCAAAAATAAGATAGAGTGCACTAGTTCTTAGAAATTATGTTATTGTTAATTTTTTAGGAGTTTTCTTATAAAAATCCAAAACAAACCAAAAAAAAAATAATACAAAACCCAAAAATATCTCCTACGTAAACCTCCCCCCCTCCTTCTTATCCTCTTCCTCTCATCCCCTCCCCTCATCCTTATCTCCTCCTTCTTCTTCTTATCTTCTCTTCCCCTCCCCCCTATATAAACCACCCCTCCCCCTCTTCCTCTCCCACAAACACCCTCCTAACTCTCTTCATCCCCCTCCAACTCTCTCTCATCTCTTCTCCCCACTCTCTCTCTCTCTCTCTCACACACTCTCTCTCTCTCATCTCTACTTCTCTCTTTCTATTTTCATTTTCTCTTTTCTACTCTCTCTACTCTCTCTAATCTTTCCCTACTTTCTCTCTCTACTAGTTTTACTTTCTCTCTCTACTTTCTCTCTCTACACTTTATTTACTCTCTCTCTACTCTCTTTATTTTCTCTATATTCTCTATACTTTCTCTCTACTCTCTACTTTCTATCTCTATTCTCTCTACTCTCTAGTTTCTCTCCACTTTCTCTCTCTAGTTTCTCACTCTAGTTTCTCTCTATACTTTTTCTCTCTACTCTCTCCACTTTCTTTCTCTACCCTCTCCACTTTCTCTCTCTACTTTCTCTCTCTAGTTTTTCTCTCTACTTTCTCTCTCATCTCTCTTCCCACTCTCATCCTTTTATTAATAAACGAAGAAGATAATACAGCATCAGAATAATATAAATAATTAATAAAAAATTTGGACGGAGGATTTGAAACTTATTTGGACAATTTCGCCCTCCTTCACGTATCTGGAACGGAAAAATCATCTTTTCCTACGCAAAGATTTTTACGGAAGCTCGGGTGAGATACAAAGTCAATTTAGAAGTCTATTCTAAAGATAGGCATATGATAAATCGAGTGCATGTTATTTGGTATTTATATTTCTTTGATTTGATTTTATTTGAAATGTAATTATTCAGGCGTAAGTTAGTGATTTATTTAACCCGGTGATCTATGCTTAGAATCAGTTATTGATTTAGTTACCATTCTGTTAAAATATTATTTTTCTCTCTAATCTCTCTCTAATCTCTTTCTACTTTCTCCCTCTACTTTCTCTCTCTACTCTCTCTCTACTCTAATCTCTTCGAATGTTATATATATTTAGTTAATAATATTAAAATACGATCCAGTTATTTTGTAAAGTTCAATGAGAAGTTTTGAGTATTGAGACGACTATGTAATAAGCATTATAATAAGAATAAAAATTTGATTAAGCATATGGACTGTGTCACTTTAAGGAGGTGTGGGACGACAAACCGTAGTTAGCTTCCGCTACGGGATTAGGCCCATTTCCGAGGACAAACGGACTTCTGAAAATCCGGAACTCAGAATAAGAAAATTATCTGGGGAATGGTGGAGTATTAACTCCCGATCCTGCGTGGTTGATCAAGGCCGACAGGCTCCAGCGTTTAGACCATTTGTCTTTATGTCGACGTATAAATGCCTAGGTATGTGTTTGCTACTGCTTTTAGTGACGGGATGCCTGTCCAATATATGCTGCCAAATAATATGAAGTTCAGATTTGATATATGACTTTGATATGATCTGAAAATAAGTTCATCTGTATAAGCTCTGATTTAGCTAAGATATGTACTATGCCATTTATATATAAGTCAGATAAGATTTGTTATACGCATTTACTTATTATATTTCCTTCGCATTCATAGTATATGTACAATCCAGTGAAATTGTGACTAGCTTTATATATATCATGGATTTGCACAGTTTAGTATATGATAAGCATGTGACTGGTTTTAATGCCTACTGAGTCTTTGGACTCACTTTCGTTGCCTAACCATTTCAGGAAATTGACCAGTGTGCGTCTTGACTCTGACGGGCGGTAGGTCGGAGGATGATCCCGGGTTTAGTTTGGATTCCGCCGCGCAGAATAAATAGATTTATTTTTCCTTTAAATAATGAATGTAAATATGACTTTTGGATAGAGATATGTAGTACTCTATATACGATGTAAATTATGAGTGTTTATCTTATGAAAATGGTATGGTTATGTTTCTTTTGGAATATGTGATGGTTTGGCCTTTATCGCCTTGCAAATATTCGGCCCACAACACTTCCGTACATCCGCTGTGACGTCCCCGGACACGATACGGGATCGCGGGAAGGGGGCGTCACAGAGAGGCCCACAACACTTCCGTACATCCGCTGTGACGTCCCCGGACACGATACGGGATCGCGGGAAGGGGGCGCCACAGAGAGTGGTATCAGAGCAAAGTTGTGAGGCTTGAAATTATTTGCAGCCATCTGAATTTATATACCATATCACAAGATCGTAGGAATTTATTTTAGAATTTGATGTCAAACCTAGAATCATACTAATTCGGATTAGTTCTCCCTCGCAGGAGATGGCTGTGAGTGATAGGGTTGAGGTTAATACTTCTCCCGAGGAGTCTGCGCCCTCAAATGGGACATCACAAGGAGTTGTCGGGGAAACAATTCATGGCGAGCTTGCTCCCGGTGGGCAAGGCGCGTTACCCATTCAGGGTGTGCCAGATTTAGGAGGATTCACACAAACTTTTCAAGGGTTAGTGCAGACTATGCAGTTACAGGCCCAAACTCAGGCAATGATCCAAGCCCAATTACAAACCCGTGTGCAAGAACAACCGAATAAGGCAGCAGGCGCTACCCTGATGGAGAAATTCAGACATATGAGTCCTCCTTCTTTTAAGGGGGAGAGTCACCCGGAGATCGTGAAAAATTGGGTGAGAGAAATTGAGAAGATTTTCACGGCCATTAGATGTGCAGAGCAGGATAAGGTGATATTAGCTACATTTATGTTGAAGGACCGTGCGGACGAGTGGTGGAGGTCTGCACTTAGAACCACTTTTAGAGATAGAGAGATTGAGATTAGCTGGAACGAATTTCTTGATATCTTCCATGCAAAATTTCTCCCTCAGCATTTGAAAGATAGGAAAGAAGTTGAATTTTTAAATTTGACTCAAGGAGGTATGTCAGTTGTCGATTATGAAGTAAAATTTACTGAATTGGAAAAGTATGTCCCTCATATTTGTTCAGATGAGCTTAGAAGGGTGAAGAAATTTGTCAGAGATTTGAGAAGTAACATTAGAAGTAGAGTTGCAATCCTTGAGCCTCAGACTATGGCAGCAGCTTTGAGGACTGCTTTTATTGCAGAAATTGAATATGAGGAATTCTTAGTAGAAAGACAAAGGGATAATGCAAAAAGGGGTAATCTTGGTTCAATTGTGAGGAAAGATAAGAAGTCGAATATGACTTTTCCAGAGAGAGTTCAACCAGTTAAGAGAGATAATATGCCAGCTTGTCAACAGTGCGGAATGCAGCATAGAGGTAATGAATGTTGGCGGGCTACAGGTAAATATTTTTCATGTGGTCAGACAGGGCATATGATAAGGGATTGTCCCAAAAGGCCAAGGCAAGATCAGCAACCACAACAGCAGCGGAGAGTTCAAGCCAGAGTATATGCACTAACAAGGGAAGACACCCGAGATGCCAATGCAGTAGCTGAAGGTATTCTTCTTATCGATGATATGCATGCAAAAGTTTTATTTGATCCGAGTGCTACACATTCCTTTATTTCTCTGAGATTTGCTGAATTATTGAAAGATAAACAAATTGTGAACACTGATGAGATGTCCATTAACACACCAACTGGGGAGATAGCTAGAACGACTTCTGTTATTGCTAGCATTGATGTGGTGATTCAAGGGAGGATTATGCCAGCATGTGTGTATCTGCTGGAAATGACTGATTTTAATGTCATCTTGGGAATGGATTGGTTAGATACAAATTTTGCCCTTCTAGATTGTCATGGAAAGAAAGTAATTTTTCAAAAACCTGGGGAGCAGACATTTCACTATTAATGTCCGAGGCACCGTTCTAGTAAAACACTAGTTTCAGCACTTAAAGCTTTGAAATTGCTTAGAAGTGGATGTCAAGGTTATTTGGCTAGCATAGTGGCTATTCCTTCAAATGAAAATATGAAAACCACCTCAGATATTGATGTTGTCAGGGAATTTCCAGATGTGTTTCCTGATGAACTTCCGGGTTTGCCACCACACCAAGAGGTGGAGTTCACTATTGAACTCTCACCGGGTAATTTACCCATTTCCATCCCTCCCTACAGAATGGCACCAGCTGAATTGGCAGAATTAAAGAAACAATTACAAGAACTGCTAGACAAGGGGTTTATTCGACCAAGTATATCCCCTTGGGGCGCACCTGTTCTGTTTGTTAGAAAGAAAGATGGGTCGCTTAGACTATGCATTGACTATAGGAAGTTGAATCAAGTGACCATTAAGAATAAGTATCATTTGCCAAGAATTGATGATTTATTTGATCAACTACGAGCAGCCACAGTGTTTTCAAAGATTGATCTCAGATCTGGATACCGCCAATTAAGGATAATGGAAGAAGATATTTCAAAAACTGCTTTCAGAACACGATATGGGCATTATGAATTTTTGGTTATGCCATTTGGGTTAACTAATGCACCAGCAGCATTTATGGACTTGATGAACAGAGTTTTTCAACCATATCTGGATACATTTGTAGTGGTGTTTATTGATGATGTGTTGATCTATTCTCCTACTGTTGAAACTCATCAAGAACATTTGAGAATTGTGTTGGAAACTTTAAGGAAACATCAACTCTATGCGAAATTCAGTAAATGTGAATTCTGGTTAGATATGGTTCAATTCTTAGGGCATATTATTTCTGGTGATGGAGTGTCTGTTGATCCAGCTAAGGTTGAGGCAGTTTTGCATTGGGAAAGGCCGAAGAATGTCAGTGAGATTAGGAGCTTTTTGGGTCTTGCGGGTTACTATCGCAGGTTTATTGAAGGTTTTTCTTCTATTGCAGCTCCTATGACCAAATTGACTAGGAAAGGAGTTCCTTTTGAATGGTCAGATAAATGTGAAATGAGTTTTTAGGAATTAAAAACAAGGTTAACAACAGCCCCAGTGCTTACTTTACCTTGTGGGTCAGAAGGATTTATGATATATACAGATGCCTCTAGAAAAGGACTAGGATGTGTCCTGATGCAGAATGGCAAAGTAGTAGCTTATGCATCCAGACAATTAAAGACCCATGAGATGAATTATCTAACACATGATTTGGAGTTGGCAGCGGTGGTACATGCTCTGAAGATTTAGCGCCATTATTTGTATGGTGAGCAGTTTGAAGTATTTACAGACCATCAGAGTTTAAAATATATTTTCTCTCAGAAAGAATTAAATTTAAGGCAAAGACGGTGGATTGAATTTTTGAAGGATTATGATTTCACCTTAAATTACCACCCAGGAAAAGCAAATGTGGTAGCAGATGCACTCAGCAGGAAGAGGCTAATGGCAATCCAGTTGCGCCAAACTTGGAAAATGACATCTAATGTAGTGGAGTATTCTCCGATATGCAAAGGGAGAAATTTATTTCTGGCCCAACTAACTATTCAGTCTGCAATGGTTGAGCGAATTGTGCAAGCACAACTGAATGATCAGCAGTTACAAAAATTGATTGGCACACCGAGATTTACTCAAAGTGCAGACGGGGCAATCAGATTTCAGGGAAGATTACGTGTACCTCGGAATGAAGAAATAAAGAAAGACCTATTAACTGAAGCACATAAATCACTACATTCTATTCATCCAGGCAGTACAAAAATGTACAAAAACATGAAAAGACAGTTTTGGTGGATTGGCATGAAGAAAGATATAGCAGACTTTGTCAGCAAATGTCTTACTTGTCAACAAGTAAAAGCAGAGCATCAAAGGCCAGCGGGACCATTACAATTGATGGAAATACCACAGTGGAAATGGGAGCATATCACTATGGATTTTGTGATGGGATTACCAATGACTAGGAGAAAACATGATTCCATTTGGGTAATTGTTGACAGGCTTACTAAGTCAGCCCATTTTCTGGCAATCACAAAAACACAATCATTAGAGGATTTAGCCCATTTATATATCAGAGAGATTGTGAGACTTCATGGTGTACCTGTGTCTATTATTTCAGATCGGGATGCAAGGTTTACAGCAAAATTTTGGAGGAGTTTACAACAAGCGCTTGATACACAGTTGAAATTTAGTTCGGCTTTTCACCCTCAAACAGATGGACAATCAGAGAGAACCATTCAAACATTAGAAGATATGTTGAGGGCGTGCAGTTTAGATTGACGAGGCAGTTGGGATGAACATTTGCAGTTAATTGAGTTTGCGTATAACAACAGCCATCATGCAAGCATAGGAATGGCACCATATGAAGCATTATATGGTAGACCGTGTAGGTCACCTATTTGTTGGGATGAGGTTGGTGAGCGGAGATTGATTGGGCCACAGATTGTACAGGATTGTGTAGAAAAGGTTGAGTTCATTAGAAAAAGATTACTTACAGCTCAGAGTAGGCAGAAAAGCTATGCTGATCAAAGAAGGATAGATCTACAGTTTGCTGTCGGGGATCACGTATTTCTGAAAGTTTCGCCTACTATGGGAGTAATGAGATTTGGCAAGAAAGGTAAACTCAGTCCGAGGTATGTTGGACCATTTGAAATCTTAAGAAGGATTGGTGAGGTGGCATATCAGCTAGCTTTACCACCATCATTGTCAGGAGTTCATGATATATTCCATATGTCCATGTTAAGAAAATATATGCCAGACTCATCGCACATTATAGAGCATGAGCAGTTAGAAATTCAGTCAGATCTTACATATGAGGAGAAGCCAGTCCGCATTCTCGATCGAAAAGAACAAGTGTTGAGAACGAAGACAATTCCACTGGTGAAGATATTGTGGAAAGGTATCTCAACAGAAGAAGTCACTTGGGAGATGGAAGATGATATGAGGAACAAATATCCGCAACTATTCGGTACGTATTGAGTATATTTTTAAATTTTGAGGACGAAATTTATTTAAGGGGGAGAGATTTGTAACACCCGAATTCGTCCGAAACTTAAAGATAGTTAAATATCTTATAGTTAGTCCATATAAATTTTATGTTACCTTAATTAAAATCTAATATCTTGAACGATATTATTTAACGAATCTTATTAAGTAAATTAAATAGTTATCTTACTTTAATAATGTATAACTTTTTATAGGAATGTCAGAATATGATCAATATTAAGCCCGTTGGATAGAGAATTCAAAAATCTACAAATTTCATGTTGAACACTTTTTCAAATTTTGACGTTTGGAAGGCCAAAAATAAGATAGAGTGCACTAATTCTTATAAATTATGTTATTGTTAATTTTTTAGGGGTTTTCTTATAAAAATCCAAAACAAACCAAAAAAAAAATACAAAACCCAAAAATATCTCCCACGTAAGCCTCCCCCCTCCTTCTTATCCTCTTCCTCTCATCCCCTCCCCTCATCCTTATCTCCTCCTTCTTCTTCTTATCTTCTCTTCCCCTCCCCCCTATATAAACCACCCCTCCCCCTCTTCCTCTCCCACAAACACCCCCCCAACTCTCTTCATCCCCCTCCAACTCTCTCTCATCTCTTCTCCCCACTCTCTCTCTCTCTCTCTCACACACACACACACTCTCTCTCTCTCATCTCTACTTCTCTCTTTCTATTTTCATTTTCTCTTTTCTACTCTCTCTCTACTCTCTCTAATCTTTCCCTACTTTCTCTCTCTACTATTTTTACTTTCTCTCTCTATTTTCTCTCTCTACACTTTCTTTACTCTCTCTCTACTCTCTTTATTTTCTCTATATTCTCTATACTTTCTCTCTACTCTCTACTTTCTATCTCTATTCTCTCTACTCCCTAGTTTCTCTCTATTTTCTCTCTCCACTTTCTCTCTCTACTTTCTCTCTACTTTATCTCTCTAGTTTCTCTCTCATCTCTCTTCCCACTCTCATCCTTTTATTAATAAACGGAGAAGATAATACAGCATCAGAATAATATAAATAATTAATAAAAAGTTTGGACGGAGGATTTGAAACTTATTTGGATAATTTCGCCCTTCTTCACGTATCTGGAACGGAAAAATCATCTTTTCCTACGCAAAGATTTTTACGGAAGCTCGGGTGAAATACAAAGTCAATTTAGAAGTCTATTCTAAAGGTAGGCACATGATAAACCGAGTGCATGTTATTTGGTATTTATATTTCTTTAATTTGATTTTATTTGAAATGTAATTATTCAGACGTAAGTTAGTGATTTATTTAACCCGATGATCTATGCTTAGAATCAGTTATTTATTTAGTTACCATTCTGTTAAAATATTATTTTTCTCTCTAATCTATATCTAATCTCTTTCTAATTTCTCTCTAATCTCTTTCTACTTTCTCCCTCTACTTTCTCTCTCTACTATCTCTCTACTCTCTCTCTACTCTAATCTCTTCGAATGTTATATATATTTAGTTAATAATATTAAAATACGATCCAATTATTTTGTAAAGTTCAATGAGAAGTTTTGAGTATTGAGACGACGATATAATAAGCATTATAATAAGAATAAAAATTTGATTAAGTATATGGACTGTGTCACTATAAGGAGGTGTGGGGCGACAAACCGTAGTTAGCTTCCGCTACGAGATTAGGCCCATTTCCGAGGACAAACGGACTTCTGAAAATCCGGAACTCAGAATAAGAAAATTATCTGGGGAATGGTGGAGTATTAACTCCCGATCCTGCGTGGTTGATCAAGGCCGACAGGCTCCAGCGTTTAGACCATTTGTCTTTATGTCGACGTATGGATGCCTAGGTATGTGTTTGCTACTGCTTTTAGTGACGGGATGCCTGTCCAATATATGCTGCCAAATAATATGAAGTTCAGATTTGATATATGACTTTGATATGATCTGAAAATAAGTTCATATGTATAAGCTCTGATTTAGCTAAGATATGTACTATGCCATTTATATATAAGTCAGATAAGATTTGCTATACGCATTTACTTATTATATTTCCTTCGCATTCATAGTATATGTACAATCCAGTGAAATTGTGACTAGCTTTATATATATCATGGATTTGCACAGTTTAGTATATGATAAACATGTGATTGGTTTTAATGCCTACTGAGTCTTTGGACTCACTTTCGTTGCCTAACCATTTCAGGAAATTGACCAGTGTGCGTCTTGACTCCGACGGGCGGTAGGTCGGAGGATGATCCCGGGTTTAGTTTGGATTCCGCCGCGCAGAATAAATAGATTTAGTTTTCCTTTAAATAATGAATGTAAATATGACTTTTGAATAGAGATATGTAGTACTCTATATACGATGTAAATTATGAGTGTTTATCTTATGGAAATGGTATGGTTATGTTTCTTTTGGAATATGTGATGGTTTAACTTTTATCGCCTTGCAAATATTCGGCCCACAACATTTCCGTACATCCGCTGTGACGTCCCCGGACACGATACGGGATCGCGGGAAGGGGGCGCCACAGAGAGGCCCACAACACTTCCGTACATCCGCTGTGACGTCCCCGGACACGATACGGGATCGCAGGAAGGGGGCGCCACATGTTACCCTCGGCACCCCACCCATGACCGTTACGGTCATGGTGGACTTCATAGTGATCAAGGGTATGATAGCGTACAACGCCATCTTCGGCCGGGGAATCCTCAGCCGAATAAAGGCCGTACCGTCTACCTATCACCAAAAAATGAAGTTTCCCACCAAAAATGGGTTAGGGGAAGTCCGAGGTAATCAGGCCACGGCCAGAAGGTGCTACAATATCTCGGTGGAAGCCACAAGGCCGGACGGGAAAGATAAGGGTCCCCGGGGAGTCGAGGATAAAACCGCAACCACCAAGCCTGGTGGGGAATTACTGACGGTTTTTCTAAACGATAACCCGACCCTAGGAGTAAGGATCGGAGTTGACCTGCCGCCCAAGGAACAGCAGCAATATAAGAAATTCCTTTCTGAGTACATTCGAGTCTTTGCTTGGTCCGATGATCAACTCCTCGGGATACCAGAGGAAACCGTGATGCACAAGCTCAACCTCGACCCCGCCATGAGACCTGTACAGCAACGCAGAAGGAAGCATGCACCAGAGAAGCAGGCGATCATCAAGGCGCAGGTCACCAAGGGACAAGAGACTGGCCTTTTTAGACCGGTCCTATACCCGACGTCACTAGCCAACGTCGTCCTGGTACCTAAAGCTTCGGGCAAATGGCGGATGTGCGTGGACTTCACCGATCTGAATAAGGCCACTCCGAAGGACTGCTATCCGTTACTGAGCATCGACCAATTGGTTGACTCAACCTCGGGCAACGAGATACTCAGCTTCCTAGACGCCTATTCGGGTTATCATCAGATCAGAATGAATCCAGAAGACGTAGAGAAGACCGCCTTCATCACCGACTACGGCGTGTACTGCTACCCCCGGATGCCTTTCGGGTTGAAGAACGCTGGAGCTACATACCAAAGGCTGGTCAATCACATGTTCGAGGAGCAACTAGGTCGGAACGTCGAGGCTTACATTGACGACATGCTCGTCAAGACCCCCAAAGCCCAAGACCACTTCGCCGACCTCGCTGAAACCTTCGACACCCTCCTGAAGTACAACATGAAGCTCAATCCTGCCAAGTGCGCCTTCGGAGTGAGATCTGGGAAATTCCTGGGTTTCTTGGTCACCCAGCGCGGGATCGAAGCCAACCTCGACAAGGTCCAGGCCATCCTGAACATGCGCCCGCCCACCTGCGTCAAGGACGTCCAGCGCCTGACTGGGCGTGTCGCCGCTCTCAGCCGATTCCTGTCCCGTGCGGCCGAACGATGCTTGCCCTTCTTCAAACTGTTGAGGGGACCCAAGCTAGCATCTGCCACGCTCGCATGGGATGAGGAATGCCAACAAGCGTTCGCCGAGCTCAAGGAGTTCTTAGCCTCGCCCCCGGTGCTCTCCAAGCCCGTGCCGGGCGAGGTCCTGCTGCTCTATCTCTCGGCAACGCCGTCAACTGTTAGCTCAGTCCTACTCAGAAATGACTCAGGAATTGAGAGGCCGGTCTACTACACCAGCAAGGTGCTCAACGAGGCTGAGAGGAGGTACCCCGCAACCGAGAAACTTGTGCTAGCGTTGGTTACCTCCGCCAAGCGCCTCCGACCCTATTTCCAGGGGCACCCCGTCACCGTGCTGACCGGCGAACCATTAAAGAAGATTCTGGCCCACCCCGAAGCCTCGGGGCGACTCGTCAAATGGGCAATCATGCTTGGGGCCTACGATATCTTGTACCGCCCGCGCTCGGCTATGAAAGGCCAAGCGCTCGCCGACTTCATCGCCGAGAGCACCATCCCGACTGAAGAGAGATCTCCGTTCGCGCCCAGGCCAACCTGGGAACTGTTCGTCGACGGATCTTCCAACTCGGTCGGTAGTGGTGCAGGGATCCTCCTGAGGTCCCCCGAAGGAGTAGAGCTGCAGTACGCCTTGAAATTCAACTTTCAGGCGTCCAACAACGCCTCCAAATACGAGGCCCTTATCTCGGGAGCACGCATGGCCCGACGGTTGGGGGCTGAGCGAGTCAAAATCCACACCGACTCCCAACTGGTCGCTAGCCAAGTCAACGGCGAATACGAAGCTCGAGAGGCACCAATGATCAAATACCTTCAGCTGGTCAGAGGTCAGGCCCAACAGTTCGAGGGATTCGAGGTAGTCCGAATAGCTCGGGAGGAAAACTCCCGAGCGGACGCCCTCTCTCGATTAGCCTCCTCCCTCGACCCTGAAGGTACCCGATCGGTCCTCCTTGAAGAGCTAGAGCGCCCGAGCATCGACTCGGAGCTCCTAGCCGTTGACTCGGCCCTTCCAAGCGACTGGCGCTCCCCCTACCTGTCTTGGCTCCGAGACTCCTGAGAGCCCTCCGACCCTCGAGAAGCCCGCCGAATGAAGTATCAAACCCAGCGCTTCGTCATCCTCGACGACACTCTCTATCGAAGATCTTTCTCCGGTCCTCTCCTGAAGTGTCTCGGCCTCGACGAGGCCAGCCGAGCCATCCAAGAGACTCATGAAGGCCTGTGCGGAGCGCATTCAGGAGGAAGGTCGCTGGCCAGGATCCTGCTACGGCAGGGGTACTGGTGGCCTACCCTGCAGCGCGACTGCACGGCTCACGTACATCAGTGCGACCGGTGCCAGCGATTCGACCACTTGGTCTATTGGCCGGCCACAGAGCTCATCACCCTTACCGAGCCCTATCCCTTCGCTCGGTGGGGGATTGACATTCTCGGGCCGTTCCCTACGGCTCAGTCCCAGAAGAAGTTCATCATCGTCGCCATCGACTACTTCACCAAATGGATCGAGGCCGAAGCCACGGCGAGGATCACCGAGACAGTCGTCTGGAGTTTCGTATGGAAGTCGATCATTTGTCGCTTCGGCATCCCCCGGGTGATAGTGAGTGACAACGGTCGGCAATTCGATTCTCGCTATTTCCGAGACAGATGCGCCGACCTAAACATTCGCAACCACTTCACTTCGGTCGCCCACCCTCAGGCCAACGGGCTGGTCGAAAATGCCAATAAGACTATCTTAAAAGGCATAAAGACCAGACTCAGCAAGGCCAAGGGTAGCTGGCTTGAGGAACTGCCCAGCGTACTTTGGTCACACCGAACGACTCCCAGAACGGCAACCGGTGAAAGTCCCTTCCAACTGGTGTATGGCACTGAGGCCGTCATTTCGTTAGAGGTTGCCAACCCGTCTCTCCGAGTCATCCGCTACTCGCCCGAGGCAAACGAGCAAAAGCTACTCGAGAACCTCGACCTAGCAGATGAACTCCGAGAGATCGCCAGCATCCGAGCCACGGAGTACCAGCGCCGCCTCACTCGATACTACAACGCCAAAGTCCGAAATAGACACTTCCAACTGGGAGACTTCGTCCTCAGAAAAGCCGAAGCCTCTCGACCATTAGAGGCGGTGGGCAAGCTATCCCCTAACTGGGAAGGCCCCTACCGAGTGGTCGCGACGCTCGGGAAAGGTGCGTACATGCTAGCTACAATGGAAGGGGAACCCATCCCTCGGACATGGAACGCAACCACACTACGCAAATTCTACTTTTGAAATTGTGCAAACAAGTTGGATGAAATAAAATTCTCTTCTATTCATTCAAATAATTGTTGGTACATCAGATAGGCAAAAGCCATTACACTGCACGACAAAAAGCAAAAAATCCATCTAGCACCACTGCAAGAGGCCATCGCTCGGCCGACTCGGTCTTGATCCCCTCGCGTCCAGCCACTGACTCTGCCTCGCGTAGAAACTGGCTCGGATAAAAGGAGGTCAATCCAGTTAGCCCGGGTGGCCCATGACAAAGGTGACAGAGGGATTGCGTTGACGAAGACTACCTTCCACGATGAGGAAGGCTACCTTCCAAGTTGGTAGAAGCCAGGGAGAAAGAACGCCTGTGAAGGCCTCCTCTCTTCCAACCTACCAACCCCTTGGAAGGAAACAGAGAGCAAGCAGCCTACGAAGAGTGAAAGAAATGAAGAGCAGAAGAGGGAAAAAGAGGCTGCAAAGAAATCCAGCAGAGCTGGATGAGGAGGCAGGGGAAGGCATCACGGATGCCCCCATCCGTCCTCCATCCCGGCGCCCACCCGGAAGCTTCGCCAGAACTGATGGAGGAGGAACGGCGTGCCACCGCATGTCGAAGTCCTCCCCAGATCCGTGCGGCGACTGTCGAACTCGTCTCGAACCCGTGCGGCGACCGTCGGACCTGCTCGACCGTCCGAAGCAGCAAGAACTCCCCGCTCCCCATCATCGGCAGCGTCATCTTCCGAAGGATCCTCCATGCCCCGAATGCAATGGCACCGCGCAACGCGAGGAAGGGATGAGGAAAGACTGTTAGAGAAAGTCTCAAGCGGTGAAGAGGAAGGGGCGCCCTTCGGTCCTTCTTATAGGCCAAGGGAGGCTACTTGCCTTAAATGACTCCCCCCTCGAAAACACGCCAAAGGAATTCTCCCCCGAACGGTCACCTCCAACTCCTCGTTTTTCGCCTTGGCGGGATATACGAAGCAACCTGGCATTCAAAGCATCAGAAAACGGAAAGACGCCCCGTCAGGAGCCTGCCCAATCAGCATGCGAAAACCACGCAGGACGTATCGGCACTTTCCAACTACTTCAGATACGCTAACCAAATCACGGCAAGGAACGCAAGAGGCAAGTAAGTCATTTATTGCCTTATAAAAAGAAAATATTTCCTTTTTTTTCAGAAAAGGACCAGAGACAAACAGAGAAAAAAGCAAAACAAGGCAAAATACATCAGGCCTCGGGCCCACTTTGAAGCTCGGGAACGGCGGGAGTGAGTGAGTCGCCCCCGGCATCCTCGGTGACGGCCGACCCAGGCACTGACCTCGCCTGTGCGAGAACTGCCCCGGTCGCGAGCCCTCCCGAGGCATCCGGAGTTGGTGAACCCGCCGGAGGAGAACCCTCTGGATCTTCCCCGCCCGACGCAGAGGAGCTAGAAGCCGACTCATCCGAGTCATATAGCTGGCCCGAGGGGAAATCAACCCTAGAGTCTTGTTCGTCGGCGTAGTCCACTGCCCGACGATAACCCTGCTTGAACCCCTTGCGGGCGCCTCGGCGAAGTGCTATCTCATAGTAGGGAAGGGCGGCTTCCTGAAGGTCGGCTCGGTAGGCCTCTGAGCCCCTGTACTGCTCGATCGCCTCCGCCCCGACCTGCCCCATCCTTTCAGCAAGTTCGGCCGACTTCCGCTCAGCCTCGGTCGCCCGCTCATCGAGCTCGATCGACTTCCGCGCGACCTCGGTCGCCCGCTCCTCGAGCTCGATCGACTTCCGTTCGGCCTCGGCCGCCCGCTCCTCGGCCCCGACCGATCGCTTCTCCGCCTCAGCTCGGTCCGCCTGGGCCTCCGAACGGAGGCACTCGGCTGCTTCCGCCCGATCCAGCAGCTAGGCACGCTCCGCCTCCCAATGGCCATCCAACTCGAGATGGCGAAGGCGCTCCTCCTCAAGGAGTTTGTCCTTTCTCTCGAGCGACTCCCGAGCCTTGTCCAGCTGCTCGGTCAACGCTCCAGCCTCCAGCCGGCTCGACCGCGCAAAGTCCCTGATCGCAAAGAACTCCCGTTGGAGCCCCTCGTGCGCCTCAGTGAGTCGGGCTAGCTTCCTCTCGCACCCCCCGAGGGTCCAAGCGAGATTCGACCGCTCTGACTCCGTCCGGGCGTAGGTCTCCGCCATTGTGGCCCCCATCTGGGCCATGATAAGGCCACCCTCCATAATGACGTCGAGGACCCCGGAAGGAGAATGGCGCCTGTCTCCTCTTTTCATCCTCGCGGACACCTCGCGGCAGAGCCGATACAGATTGCTCGAGATTCCGAGCCTCTCCAAGGCCTCCGGCATAGGAATCCGCTCCGCACCGGGCGCCGCGCCGGAAGGCTCGGCTTGGGTTGCGGGGTCCACCGCCCCGCGCACCACGGTCGGTTGGGGTTGCGACGCCTCCGTAGGCGAACCCCCAACCTCGATCGGCGCAGCAAGCCCGATCGCTCCGGACACCACCGGCGCTTGGGGTTGCGACGCTCTCGCAGGCGAACCCCCAACCTCAACTGTCTCGGCCCGCGCTTCGCCGCCCGAGACATCGCCGACCTCGACCGGTCCCCCGGCCTCGGCATCGGCTGTTTCGACTCCGGCCCCCTCTGTTCCCACCGAGGGGAGAGCCGACCCGCCATCACCACCCTCTGAGGGGCCCCTGGTCTCCTCGGCCCCCTCTCGCCCGGTGGATGGGGGAGCCGGCCCGGTAGGGTCGGCCCCATCTTGCCCCTGAGAGGGGAGCGCCGCCGAGCTAGAGTCACCCCCGGCAGTGGTGAGAAGGCCGGCCTTCTTGGCCCGCTTCTTGGCCTTCGCGGCTTCCAGCAACCTTCCCTCCATGGGATCCTTGCGCTTTGCACCGCCCGGCCAGGAAGTTCCCTCGGAAGCCGCCCCCTTGCCCTTGTCCCGGGCTTGGGAGCGACCCACAGGAGCGTCAGGCTCATCAGCCGCCGAGTCATCTCCGAGATCGATGACCTCAGCAGCCTCCTCTAGAGGCTCCCGCCTAGTGTCTACAGCAGAGAAGAAGGCATGATCAGGAAAAGAAAGATGAACTTCACCCCTGGAGAGAAATTCGAGTGGTGGTACCTGACGGTTTCAGCCGCTTGAGGAGACACCGCTCGACATTCTCCGGCGTCACCAGCTCCTCGGTAGACCGGCGATTCTTCAGCAGGCGAGCGGCGTACTCCTCCACATCTGAAGGAAACTCCTCCTGGCGGGGAGGGATGTTCGGGTGGAAGTTGGGCATCACCTCACACCTCCAAGTGTCCTCCACCGATTCCATCTTCACCCAGAAAAATTGGGTCTTCCACCCTTTATGCGAGGAATCCTTCGCCGCTAGCGAAATGCAGCTCCTGTTCCTCCTCGCCTGGATGTAATAGAAGCCTTTCCGAGCTGATGGGTGCGCCTTCAACTCAAAGAAATAATGAAAAAGATCCAAGGAAGGGCGAACCCCGCACTGACGGCAGAGGATTCGAAAAGCAGAGAGAAGGAGATACGAGTTGGCCACCAACTGAATAGGCGCCAACTTGAGAAAATTAAGGAGCTTAAGGACGAAAGGCTCGAAGGGGAGGCGAAACCCGCTCTTCCAAGCCAGAAGAAAGGAGCAGATATGGCCCGTGCAGTCGTCCAGACTCGTCTCGTATGGAGCAGCAGCGGCGAAACTGTACTTATAAGGCAACCGAAACCGGTGCTCCAGCTTCTTCACCTCGGCTTCCCCCAGCTCGCTGCAGTTCGGGACTGGCGCCCTCACCTCCAACTCATCTCCCGAGTGCTGGTCCGCCATGAGTTTCGAGGAGGAACCGGAAGAAGAGCCCTCACAAGACCTCGAAGACTCCGGGGGAGAAGGCAGCTGCCGGACCGCCTCCGCGGTTATCCTCTCCAACTCCTCGAACGCCGCCGCAAGGCTTCGCTCCTCCGCTGTGATCTCACGGCGCATCAAGGAGCCCCAAAAAGCAAAGAAACGAAGGAAAGCCAAAACCCTAGAGAGTCTGGAACGACAACCAGCGCCCAGCGCCTATAAACCCTCGCGGAAGGCGGCGCGCCGTTCTAACCTCCGAGAAAAAGGGGGCCCCTTCATTTCAAATCCGTCAGGATCATTATTACTACGGGCCCAGGTGACCACGGCACGTGGCTACTTAACACCGTCAGATCTCCACCCACCTGAGCCACGCCGGTCCAACGCCCTCAAACACTACTCAACCGAGCCTCATTTGGCTCGGGAGTAGGAGGGGGACAAGTGGAGAGGAGAATTTCTGTAGCCCAATGGAGCAGCCCAACTAGGCCCGGCAGGGCCCAATGAGGTCAAGCTCACCCAAGTGACAGCCCACAAGGCCCACTTAGGGGAGAAAGCCCAATTTACAGCGCTCGAGGAAACAACCCTCCTAGGCGGCCTCGAGGCTCGGAGGGCCCGAGCATCGGTCAAGTCACTGGAAGGTCCGCACCCGAGCCATCCCTCCGCCCGGGAGAAGGAGGCATAAGCCGGCTTATCCGACCCATCTTTTACCGAGCTAAGCCTACCGCCCGGATAGGGCCGGCCTCTCCGAAGCTCGGAACGGCCGACGAATACTTATCTTTGCAGCCGTTAAGAGTCCGCAACAGGAAAGAATCCGGGAAGACAGGGGACTTCTTCTTCCCCGCGAGGATAACGCTCCCACGATAAGGCAATAAAAGCCCACGATGAGGACGTAACCTCTACCTGAAACCCCTCGGCTTGCAGGATTCCAAGGAACGGCGCACTATTTAAACCAGGGGTACCCTCCGGTGAAAGGTAAGCCAAAAAGGCAATCATACGCCCTAAACTCCTGAGCACGAACCGCTTCACCCCTTTGGTGGAGAGGGATCTCGCGCATAAACTAGCCCCTCCCCATTATCGCTCCCGCCATAGCTCTACTGACTTAAGCATCGGAGGGTTTGCCCCAGGGACTACCCCTGGGCCCTCTGATCCGTTTCCCTGTCTTGCAGTTCACAATCTGGTGATTATCAGCCCGCTCAGGAACAGCGCGAGATTTCGCCTCTTCAAAGCCCAACTCTGATACCATGTTAAAGCGTTGGACTCGAATCTAAAACCTAGGCATCGAGTTGAGAGAATCTTCTACAAATAAAGTGGGAAGACACCTACATATTATCCAATGTGAAACTAAAACTCAACAAATGCTATTGAAATGAAAAACAGATGCAAGAGAAGAGTTAAGCAAATAATTGCCAACCTAGGAGATGTTAGTTTTATTGTTAGCTTCTGCTAAGTTCTTATAGGTTGTTAGCTTCCGTTAATAGAATGGTTACTGTCATAGGTTGTTAGAAATTGTTATAATAGCAACTCTGTAGCAATCTCTATAAATGGAGGGTAACGATGTAACTTCACAATTGTTCAATTAAATACAAAATATTTTCCACTTCTCTTCTTTCTTTCTAGTTTTTCTAGTTTCCATAAATTCCATCTTGGTATCAGAGCTCTCTGGTGGCTCCCGCAGAACAGGAGTAGCCCGAGCAACACCACCTCTACATTCTTCTTTACTCAGATGCTTTCCTTCTGCAACAACACCACCAGTGCTGGAATGGCCTCGATCTGGTATGTCCCTGATCTCTATCCGATGCTCCTCGACCGTCGAGAGATAGAAGACAGTGGCAGCTGCCATGGCATCCACCTACGTGCAAGGCTCTGGCGATGATCTTTCAACGCCCCTGCAGCCTTCACAGCCTTGATGACAGCGGCCTCCACGTCTTCGGTCTCCAGGTGAAAGAGCATGCCCTTACCTGCCTTCATTTTAGCAGTGTCGTCGGCCTAGTTGATGACGGTCAGTTTGGGCGACCTGATCTTGAGCTTGGCACAGAGGAGGAGGGGACATCCTGCTCCGCTTTGTAGAACTGTGCGGTCTCATTCGCCTCCTATGCCAGCACCACAAGATCTTCCCCGTCGGAGGACAACTGGTCGATAAGATCAGAGATTGCTCCTGCTGCCAGAGCACTCTGCTCACACATGGCATCTTCATCTTCCTCAGTTCCAATTCATTCTACAATATCATAGGTTCCTGCAACTTATGTGATATTGGAGTGCATACCTAAAGCGGAAGCGCAGAATCCATGTGGAAGACGACGCAAAGAAGATCAGCTACGGAGTCGAGTTGAGTCTGGATGGATACGCACGTAACCCTACTAGCGTCTCCTTGGTTTTCTCTCTCCATAGAGCCATTGAATGCATGTGTCTGCTATGTGGCAGACATAGGCTAGTATTTATAGAGAGGAGGGACCTCATTAGCTAGTATTTATATAGAGGAGAAACATGTTCAGAGTGTTGATCTAATTAGGTTCCTACCCATAATCGGAACCTGTAATGTCCCGAATTTTTTAGATATTTTTCGGATCATTTTCGTGGGTCTCGGAGTGTGTTTTGTGCTTTACGCGTGTTTTTCCCTGACCAGCCTTCAGAACACTATGTAGGGTGAACTGTGGCGTTCTCCGACTCCAAGACGTGGCCAGCGCGTTGTGCTCTTTCTTAGGATCGCTGAGGTAATTTTTCATATTTTTTGATATTTTACAGAATTTCTGAATTTTTTATATATATAACCTCATTTCTCTCTCTCTCTCCCCATCTCTCATTTCTCACCCTCTCCCTCTCTCTTCTCTCACGCTCTCTCTTCTCTCCCTCTCTTCTCCGGAGGTCGACGGAGGTGGACTAGGGTGAGGTGGAGGCGACGCGGGCAAGGAGCGGGCGCGGATGGGATGAGGATCGAGACGGTGGAGGCGCGGCGAAGCTCGGCCGCGAGTTTGGGGCGCCGCGGTGGTTCGTGCGGCATTTTCTTCGCGGATCGGCGATCTCGGCGTGTCAAATCCTCGGTGGAGGTAGGGGGACAGATCCTTAACCTCTGTACTCCATTTCCCGCGAGTTTTGTAGGCCGTGGTGAGCCGAGTGGACTTATTTGAGCATTTTGGGGTAAATACATGTTTTTGGGGTGTGAGTCGGATCTAGCATTTTGACCGTGTTTTTGGGGTTTAAATGGGTCCTCTCGGTGCCAGAGAGGTTGGGGACTAGTTTCCCATTGTTTTCCCCTTCACATGGGTGTGAACGGGACGTGGAATGGGGTTTCTCGCCGTTTTCGCCGTTTTCGGGCTCGAGACGACCTAGCGGTCGTTCTAGCGACCGCTAGGCTAGGGTGTTAAGCGGTCATGTGGAGACCGCTAGGGGTCCCGTATGTCGGTTCGGGCCTTGCGGTCGCGCGATGGACCGCCAGGGTGCCTAAGCGGTCTGGTGAAGACTGCTAGGCTCTGTTTTGAGGTCAGGGCATGACCGTTTGTCCGTGTTTTGGTCAGTCGAGATCGGTGGGGTAGCGGCCTCGCGACTGACCGCTAGGCTACTCCAGGGGGACGACCGCCACCCTCCTTGGCGGTCCCGGGGTGACCGCTTGAGGTTTCAGTGTTTTGGGTTCCTTGCGGTCCTGGCTGGACCGCCAGGCCAGCCCTTGCGGTCCGGAGGAGACCGCTAGGCTCCCTAACATTCCAGAGAGGACCGCTAGGCGGTTCTTCGTGCTTGTCGTGCCCGTTTTGCGATGTGTCGGTCTCCAGTCGACCCGGTTGTGATCCAGTGGTTGACCTTCGGCCTCGTGGATGTTCCGGACACCCTATGAGTTTTGTGTCCATGTTTTTGGGTGTCTGGAGGTACCATGTTACCCTGGTTAACGTACCCGTGGGTTTGGTGGGTTCGGGTGACCTCACGTGTTCCTGGCTTTCGTGTTCTCGCTAAAACGAGTCGCCATGTATCGGCATGTGTGCGGTGGGTTATTCCCGCACGTCATTGGCTTCCCGGTAAGTGTTTTCGAGTGGGCCGTGGGTTTGGCCCTTGGACTGTGAGTCCAGTCACCCAGCCTGGGGCTGGAGGTTTCCCGCTTTTCCCTTGGATAGGGGATCGACTTGGTGGTTTGTGAGCTGTCTCGATATTCGTGCTACCATGGTTTCTGACCTAGGCATAAGATAGATTGATGGCGTGGAGTTGTCCCTGTACGACGGTCTTGACCCTGAGGCTTGTGACTCAAAGACCTTTGGATTTAGTAGGTCTAGTGGACTTACCAGAGTCTGGTGGCGTCGTGCCACCTGTTACTCCGTGTTACTCGCGATTGGTGCGTCAGTGGCTTTCCGTGTTCACGTTTAGTGACCTCCCACTAGTCGTAGCCTTCTTACGGCACGCGTGTACTGACCCACCCGGGAGTCATGGAGCGGCTTACCCGAGAGAGACGGTTTTTAGGCTGGTTACCGTAGGGCCCCCACGCGCAGCCTGAGTCCTGGCTTCGGGGGAAGAACCAGCTAGAGTATCTGACCTAGGGCGCATGGTCTGTGTGCACACTTGGTTGGGGGCGTCGGACCCGCACTAAGGAGCGCGACCCCAGCTAATCCTTGTTCGTGGTACTGGTTACTGTGTGTCTCTGTCTCCGCCAGGGGCGTCGCAGCGAGACACTTGAGGCGCAAACTAAGTTGTCAGTGGACGCGTCCGGATTTGCTTCTGGTGGACAGTGCTCCCGTCACGTGACGTGAGTTTCTTGTGACTTGAGTTTCCGCTTCCCGTCCGCGAGACGTGGTTTTGCGCGCAGTTTCTGGGTGTGTTCTCGAGGTAGAGGTATAGGGTTCCGGTGAGCGTCACCGAGGGTTTCCCTAGACGGTGTTAGGCTCACGACAGCGTTGTCGTGATGTTTCTTCTGGTAGCGTAGCCGGAGGTTTCCCCATTGGTTCGGTGGTCCACTGACTGTGAGATCGGGGAGTGTTTCCTTGTACAGTAGGAGTAGCTATAGTGCCGAGTTTTTACCGGCCACCGGTTTGCTATTCCTACTGTAGTTACTATTTTCCGTTACCGCCGTTGTTTACAGTTGGGGTTCCGCGGGATCCCTACTGAGCATGTGACAGGAGACTCACCCCTGCTCTTCAGGTGCGACGGTTCTTCCTCGAGATTTGAGGGCGCTGTGCGGAGGTTCTTAGTTGCCAGCACGCCGGGCCGAGTGTTCACTCGGTGTCGGGTACGTTCTCTGCCTTAGACTGTACTTTCTGTTAGACTGGATTCTGTTGTAGTTGTTTATTTATTTATATCAATTGTTGAATTGTCCTGCTTTATTTCCTATTTCCTTGTACCTCCACACTCTTTTTTAGCCCTTCCGAGTCTTTCGGCTCGTGGGTGACAGGACAGGATTCGAATGGTATCGGGTTCTTCCCGGTATCCGGATCTTGGGTCGTTACAGAACCCATGGGTCCATTAACCATATCCCGTCGACTAGACTTAAACGTGTTGTGCAGCCCAATAATAGTGATAAGTGGACCACTAATATTGGGTAAAACCCAACATTCTCTCATTTGGTCCATCTTATCACAATCACATCAAAATTTTCTTTTAAAATCATACATACGTACAATATAATATAATATTTAAAAATTATTTAAAAATTTTGATTCATTGGGCTGCACTTGAAGTGAAAACTCGATATGCGTACGAGCGATATAAAATAGAAATCACACGATACTCTAGTCAATAGGATCTGTAAGTCCAACATGTGAAAAATCAAATGACACGAGTCATGACGGGAAATACATTCAGACACACACCACCTTCCATGTACTACGATGCCACAAACTCATCACAATTGGACACTGAATCTGACACCAGAAACAAACCACACCTTATGTCCATTTGCTGGTCACCACATTCTATCGACCGTAATTCATCTTCATGGAATAGATAGAAATAAAGAATCATCATCACTAAATGTGATCACACATAAGCATAACTAAATGTGTCATTACACATTGAAAGAACTAATATGATCCTTTATTAGGTTGCAAAGAACCTATTGTTGACCACTTAGATTCCTAATGTTCTTTCACAATATGTGACATAGACACTAGATGATTCTTAAGTCTCTCTAAGACAACCCTCATATCCAAAGCTCTACTATCTTTGCATGTTATTGTCTAAGAGGAGAAACAGTATCGGAATGATCCTGAAAGTGAAAGCCACAAATAGTAAAGTAATGATCAATCTCGTATCTAAATGGCCTTCTTATTAGCCTCAAATAACTATAAAATCAGCTACAATGGTGGAAGTCTCCATAATAATTTTAATTGCACCAACAAATAATACTTTAGGTCAACAATATAAGTGGACTTCCTTACGCAGAGACAACCACTATAGTTTATATCTATATGACCGATAATCTCTAAATGACCATATATGTGAGCATACAATATCAATATTTTTCAATTATTAGGAGCTTCTTACTCAACACATGAGTATTCCAAGTACTTTAGATATGCATATCAAGTATAATAAGGCTTCCAACTTTAAAACTTAATTAAGACATTACAATCATTGAGTTTATCACTTTATCTAGATGTACAAATATTTCTGAAATTTTAAGGATATAGATTGGATGAGAAAAGCACAACACACCCTCAAATGCTTATCTCTTTATATCTGAAACGTAATTCAAAAAGACTCTCTTTATTTCATGTAACATACAAATGAACATCAATGACATGGAAACAAGAACTAAAAATGAACTTAATTACTCCCAATGACCTCCAAGTATATACAAATCTTTGTACTTTCTTAAAATGTAAAGCTCATAACATCCTCTTTAAGAATTAAGGAATAACAAGTGGGTAGTTGTCGTACACAATTATTTTTTTGAAATAATTGAGAATTGAGGGTGTGGGACCACTCTCGAATACCTTGTGGACGATATTTATTTAGCGTCTCTACCACAGCCCGAGCCCGACTCCAGACCCGAAACAACTTGTTGTACCCCACAGCAATCTTAACATAAAGTGAGAACCACCCCCGACCACACCTAGTACGGGGCATCGGGTCGCCAACACCTTAGTCACCCGGGCCAACCAGGGGACTCGCAACAACACACTGAGCCACGCGGCACTCAACAACGAGGCCGAGAACCACTCCCAAGATGCTTCCTCCCAGCAACTTAACGGTAATGGCCTTGGCCGCTGAGTCAAACTCGGGCTCCGGGGACCGTTAGCCAGTCTACACGGCTCCTAATCAAAGGTGAAGAATTATCCCGAACACCTTGAATGCGCCTTATTTCCAGCCATTCTACACCAACTTGGGCCCGTCCTATAGCTCGGGACCACTTTCCGCACCATGCGGCAACTCTACAAAAGGCAGGGACCGCCCCTAACCCCTTGACATTGGACATTGAGCCGCCAACTTCATAGTCGCCGGGCCAACCCGAGACTTTGCAGCAACACGCTGTATCGCACGGCACACTACTACAAGGCTGGGATTTACACCCAAGAAGCCTTACATTAGTGGCCAAGTGCTACCGGCCCCAACCACCCAGCTACATACAAGCCACGGGGTCCGCTAGCCGCGCTACCCAACTTCCCATCAAGGGTGGGGACCACTCCCAAACACCTTGTGGGCGATGTTGTTACAACCTCACCTTGGGGGCGCCGGGTCAAAGACCGCACCCCGAGGCATGTGGCCGTATCACACTGCACTATCAGGCAGGGACGACTAGACCCGTGGACCACCCCTAAGACGGCAGCTCGCCAGGGGGGATGCTCCTATGCCAGATTCGATCCTGCACCCTTGGGGCGCGGTTCTCAACGCCGCCTACACATAGCCCAAGACATCGTCCTGTGTATTGTGCAGAGGTGGGCCAACTCACCAGTCCAAGATTCATTCGGGATTTGCAGAAGCACCACTCAAGGGGCAGAGCAATCAACCCGCGCAAGGAGCACAAGAAACTTATAATAGAGGATGAACAGAGAATGTGAATTTAAGTGATCTACAATAGTAGTAGAATGGAAACTTGTACAAAAAGAATCGGATGAAAGTATGCATTCTCATGAAGATTGAAAGTGTAAAATAACCTGAATTGATACGTCGAACACACGCCTTCCAACGCCAAGAAATGTGTGATCATTGGTGAAAATTATTTCAGCAAAGTGTAGCTTGACTGTATAGTTCCCATTCTGCATGCAAAGACCATAATATTTGAGGGAGAGAGGATTTAAACGTGCTGACATGTAGAGTTCTGGATTGGGCATTGTCAATCTCGATGTGTTCTCTGCTATATATCCTAGTTTGCTCTTGCCCACAAAGTCTCCTGTGCTGCTATAAGCCCACTTTCCATTGTCAGAAAGGAAATATGTTGATGCACCCTGTGGATACACATCCTCTTCATATTCTCTTTCATTAATATTCACCTTTCTTCCACCACAGTTTATGAAAAATTGATAGTCTGTAAAATTGCCAAATGCACACATTGTCATCTACCCTGGCAAATCATGCTTACCAATTAAAGCTTCATTGTACTGGAAGAATATCCTCTCATTCACCGGAAGAGGAAAGAGAAGTAAAAAGCATAAAAGATGCAGTAGAAAGTGTTTATATGCACTTTTTGCTTCCCCATTGCAAGGAAGGCCCTTTCTTAAGCATGTATTTATCCTGCAAAACAGACCAAACAAACCAAATGGTTCACATCCTTCATCTATGCATAATGAAATTACTAGTGAATTCCAATGCATCTTCAAATTAACAATGAAAGAAACTCACAAGTTACTTTGAGTGGAAGAAAAACTAGCAACAAAGTTCCTACAAGCGAGATGAAGCATGTTAAATTCCCAGAAACCACTGAAAACACAAGCTGGACAACGGGGGAGAAAAACTGCATCCTTACAGGTTTCCTGCACGACAACCACTTGGTGCAGATGTGGTATCAGTAAAAGTGTTGTAAGAAACATCCCTGAAGAATTGAACTTTGTGAATGAAATCAGATGTTGGTATAGAGGTTAAGAAAAATGTTACTGTCAACATAAGAATATGTAAAATGATGAAAAGGAATCCCCATGGGACAAATTAAGCATACAAGTTCTTTTCGCTTCTCTGTATCCAAGGGGGTATGGATCCGTTAAGTTTGTTGTTGGTAAGGTACCTGCTTTTGCAAAATGTTAATAGAAAGTCTAAAAGATTCTACTAAGTGTTGGAAGAAACCGATATTTGCATTTAGATTCACTTACACATTTTGTAGTTCTTTTTGTGGATTATCAAAGCTTCTTGGTATTTGCCCCGTCAAGTTGTTAAAGCTCAGATCCCTGTAAGGAGATTATATCATCTGACTGAAAACATAGGCAAAAAGGAAGAAGGATCAAGCATACCATATTTCTTTATGAACCCTTGGGGAACATCAAGGATGCAGGGACAGGAAATAGGATAAAGGTAAACATGCATGGATTGCTGGTGTTACATCCAAACTGGTATGGAACATATATAACCAGAAATCCATCAAAGAGCACATTCTGCATGGAAAGGAGTGGCTGTAATATTGAAGGGCAGGAATGCTGATACTTCTGCCTTCTGATTTTTGGTGATTTGGGAGGAGAGGAACTCCAAATCACTGTGATAGCTTTATGGCTATCACAAACAATTAGTAATGAGGATTAAGATTCTGATGGTTCATTAGGATTTTGTCTTGGATTGCATCACTAGGATAAGACTACCCAGTTTCTCAGGACCCACGGGTGATGTGGTGCACTAACATGTTAGCCATCCTATACTGTGTGCTTCTGGGAAATTTACAGTCCAGAAAGATGGGACCTAGCTAACTGCTTGCTGGTGAACAACATTTCAACAAAATGTACAATGTAGTCTAGAATTCTTTAAAGATGAAATAGTAAAATGCTTCGGGAGCTGCTTGCTGAATGCCCTTAAGTGATAAGGGACAACTACTGATGTTTATCCTAAATGCCTTAAGAATAACTATTAGCAATTGAGCATCAACTGTTGAAGCAAGGTATGTCCAAGGAGCCGTACAGGATCTTTAAATTCGCCATCCTCCCCATATATTCAGGGATTTGACCAGATAATGAGCAATTCCGGAGAACCCTGCAATAAGTTGCCCAGACTAGCACTTATCAGCTAAGCATCAAGGAAGATATCCATGCTTGCTCTGAAATGTATCATTTATAAACTTACAAATGTTTCATGTTTGGCATATTCTCAATGGAAAGGAAGACAGTCGCGTTGCCATCTGAATTTTTTAAGTCAGTGACTCTCCTACAGGCCAGGCCGAGAGAAAAGGTAGACATTACTTCACAGAACATTTACTCAGAAAATCTCTGCCAAGTTTGGATATAGGGAAAGCCAACACTTACAACTCAGTTAAGCCTCCCAACATAGAGAAGCTGGATGGGAAGGGGCCCTCTAGAGATGTGCCTTGCATGTCACTATAGCATTTGAAAAAAGTATATGCCAAATTAACAATTACAGAAATATAATTTTTTGTAGAAAACAAAATAGCTAGCAAGGTAAAAAGCATGTAGATGGAGCGATGGAACCAATCAATTTTGGTACTAACAGTCTCTCAAGTTTTGTCCAATTCCCTACAAAGCTGGGTATCTTGCCAGAGATGTCATTCCCATCAATCCTACTGCAAACACAACATCAACCATCTATTAATTAGTAGCTAAGAAATGCGATAAGAACATGTTTAATACCAGGAAAGAATTCAGCAGTTAAGTGGACGAGTTCAATTCGGCGCCTACAAGTCGGTCAAGTTCTTCAGATTGCCAAGCGTCTCGGGAAGCTCACCGGTGAAGTTATTGGCAGCAAGATGGCTGCAATATCATAATTCTGCTTCATCACTAAGTAGCCTTCTCAGAAAGTTACAATGTTCGAAACTTGGAAAGATTTCCTACTCTTGTATGGCAGGATCAACGAATTCCAGTGACTGTAGGTAAAGGACAGGGAGGATAAAAGAAACAAAGAAACAAGCGGACGGCTTACAGTCTCGTTAAACTGGTTAAGTTACCAAGACTCGGAGGAAGACGGCCTTGCAGCATGTTGTTGTCCAGGGTCCTTCAAACAAAGTTTTTGGAAAGAGTTGCAGCTCAATTCTCACCACCATTAAGCATTAAAACAGATTAATTTGAGACTTCGTGAATAAAACAAATGATGATAATTAAGAGGATGAGGTGACAGTACAGAGATTGAAGCGTGGCAATTTTCCCTATCTCTTCGGGAATTGGGCCAGAAAGCCTGTTCGCAACAACGGATCTGCAGTCACATGCAGAGCAAAGCAATTAGTATCAGAGAATCCTTTTCTTCTTCGTTTTTTGGAGAAAGAGGGTAGGAAACGGCAGGGTATATTACATGTTGAGGAGAGGGAGGGACGCCCACGCAGCGGCAGGGATGGACCCATTGATGTAGTTGTTAGAGAGCTCGCTGTTTGGTTCCACAACGCAGCAACAATGCAGAGGAGAGATCATATAATAGTGCACAACGGCTGTTCAGCTTCTCACACAGCAGAAAGGTGAACAAGAATTAAAGGCGAGAAATTTCGCGCGAAGTGGGGCACGTACATGTTGACCAGGGAGGTGAGGTTGCCGAACTCCTCCGGCAGCACTCCCGTCAAGTTCTGCCCCTTGACCTTGCTGCAGACGCCCCTACGTTTTAGCCGGACGAAACGAAGCAAACGAATCGGAGCAGACGCAGAAGAGGTAATAAGAGGATGGGAATGCATGCCACAGGAGGTGGGAGGGGGAAGGGTGCATGGGGGACGGGGGAGCCCAATTACGTACATGCTGACGACATGGCAGACGTTGGCGGTCGTATTGCAGTCGCAGGTGAGGTTGTGGGCGAATTGCTTTCCTCCGATCCTCTCCCACCTGCAAGGCTCCACACGGAAGTTCCATAACGTCTCTGGTATGTTGAGCTTCGCAGCAATCTGCTTGAGCGCGGCGACTGTGGATGCATCGGATGATGAGGTCAGAATCTGATGAGGTTCCGATAGGCACGTACGGAAGTCTAATTAAAACAGGGGGTGGCCGGGGAGGGGGTAATGCCGTACATTATGGCGCGTATAATTTGCGTCTAATTATCTTGTAAGTTCATTGATCAATATGATATATATATGGGAAGATAGAATTTGAGACACAAAATATTTCAAGAAAGATGTTAAAAAACTTGGGCAGTACAACTCTGTTTGACCGTGTAGTTTCTCATAATGTATTATTTGTTGTAAATTTTATTTAGAATGTCTATTACATTTATGTACTCTGTTATTTTACGTTACCCATGCATATCATTGAGGTAAATGCTCATGTTTATTATGCATTTAAGTTCACTTTGATAATAGAATACGATAATAACTGAAGATAGAAAAATTCACAACCCATGTGTGTGATTTTTACACGAAAATGGATTTACCTGAGGTTGGGTACCATGTTTGGGGGTCTGGATTGATCCAAATTGGGGTTACCAAAGCGAGCCCAATGGCTTTGAAAATTGGGTGAGGTGACATATTAGAGGGGGTGGACAAGACTACACCACCCCACCCTAGTTAGCGCCATTTCTTTGTGAGGAGCTGATATTGGGGCTCACCTTTCTCTCACATCTATTACCTATTCTGTCTTGTCCCATTCGGAAATCAAAGAGGATTTTAGAGCGACTCTGATAACATGTTAGAATATGTTATCCAAGGTGAGTTCGGATGAGTTATTTTTTGATTTTTTTTTGAGTTTGATAATTTACCCTTGTTCTGAGGTTAAGTCATTCCATGTGAAAGGGTCGATTAAGTTAACCACAGAATAATGACCTTAACCTTAATCGATCTCAGGTAACTTAATCCTGTTATCAAACTCGGTTGAAGACGGATAGTTTAATAGTTTATTAATCTAGAATTTTTACATATTTTTATAACAAATCTTAAAAATGTTAAAAATATCCTATCTATTGTAATAATTGATCAGACTTAATATAGAACAACACTAATGACATGTATATATACTACAGAAAGACCAGACCCCTGCAGGAGTTACATAAAAAGAAGAGGATTCTTAGTTTTTTAAGGTCACTTTGATAACGGATTAGTTTAGGGGCGGGTGGCTTACCCGGGTTAGCACACCCCCACCCTTAACCCATGTGGATTAACTCATTCCACATATTTCTTAGGAACGAGTTAATCCACTTTAATCTTATCCGACTCAGGTTAAGAAAAAAAATATCAAACAAGGAGTAACTCATCCGACCCCAGTTAACTCACTCTAACTCAACTTAACCCGTTACCAAAGTGGCCCTCAGTCAACCCGTAGACTGACACTGACACTTTTTTTTAAAGGACTATATAATTTGGTTAGAGAATATGCAGGTGGTCGAACTTCATATATAGTTAATAGGTATTTATTCAATATTAAATCATAAATTAATTTACCAACACGATAAGAAAGTAGAGTCAATATTTCTTTTAAAAATAACTTTTTACTCTACATTTTTATATGATAGTCGGAGAAGTTTACTCCGAATAACCGGTAGTCAACTCATCGGAGTATGATCTCCGTGTGCATGCAACTATCGAATATATTTATTGAAATTTTAACCTTTTCAACCCTTAGAATCTTTCGTATATATATATATATATATATATTTATAACTCCTTGAAATCTTAAATTATTCAGTGAAATATCTCATAGTATTATAAAAAAAAGTCCCTCAATTTAGTGTTCATGATAAAACCCTTGAAATTAAAAAGATGTTTACCAAATCAATAGATATGTAATTGTGAGAGCTTATAAACGAATATCTAATTATTTTAATTATTTATTTGTCGGTTCAAAAATTACAAATCCCAGTGAAAATTACAGCACCCGTGGGATGTTACGAGTCAAAACTCGGTCATAGAGTCCGAAGATATAAAGAGATACATTACATATGCGTGCAACGCCGGCAAAAGGAGCGTGTCTTTTGACAGCACCTGTGTGTGAATAAAAGAAATGAGAGGGGGCTTCGACCAAATCATACACACGAGGCGTTTTAATTAGACTCTTCAGTTTTTTGTTTTTTGTTTTGGCTTAACAGAGTTTTAAGGTACAATTAATTGAGAGGTAATTAACATGACAGCGAATGGGAAGAAGAAGAAGAATTTGCTCGTAATAACTAGATAGATAGAGGGTACGTACACAGTAAAAACAGATAGAGGGAACGAGTACTCACGAATTAGTCTTCAATTATTGTGGCCGATCGGCAGTACTTTTCATAATCCATTTTTTTGGGCGTTAATTGTTTTCGGGACGTCCTGTCTGGCTGTGTCTACGACACACCCTTCTTCTAACTACAGTGCTTTCATGGAGAAAAAAAAAAGAAAGAAAAGAAGAAGAGGAAAATCCAAAGGGAGGGAAGGGGAGACGATGAAGCGTATGGTGTGGCAACTGGAAAATTAATTAAGACCCCCAGCTGCCAGCAACCTCAATTCAACGCCGGAACTGGTGATGATGCAAGTTGTTGCCCAAAACCCAAAATCAAAGACGAGAACACAACCAATAAAAATTAAAAGTTCATGTCCTCTACGTACCGTACGTATAGTTCTAAGTGATTATTATTATTATTAAGGAATCAAAAGCACCATCTGCATCCGCGGGTTAATTATTTGTGTTTGACGCTTGGGTCGTGTGGGGATTGGGGGGGGCGTACGGAGTCGTCGGCATACCTTCTTGCGGGGGAAGGGTCTTAGCGTCTTCTTGCGGGGGAAGGGTCTGAGCGTCGACGGATCGGAGGTCGTGGAGGCAGCAGCACAGAGTGATCACGAGGAGTCGGATCAGGAACAGAAGTAGGGGGACCCTCGGCAGCCCGGAAACTGCGGGGCCTGCTGCTCCCCCATCTTCCCTCCCTCACCTCTCCCTTCACTCTTTCCAACGGGCCGGGAGTGTCTGTGTGTGTGGGTGTGAGAGAGAGAGAGAGAGCCGCCACCGGGAATATGCCGGCGCTGATACAAGCGAATGGACCTTGATCTCATCTCGTCTTCCCCGAGTCCCGTGGTGAGTCAACGCGGGGTCAACGCCGCGTAGTCCAGAAACTCCCGCGTCAGTGTCGCGAGCCGACAAACGAGGGGCAGGGAGAAAGAGTCTGTACGTGTCCCCTTGCCATGCTCTCCTTCATAGACGAGGGGAGAAATAACGTAACTGCACTTCTATATAGTTTAAAATTTTGAATTAGTCGTAGAGATTAAATAACGTAACTAGCCCCGTCCCCCCTTTGAGAAGGGGGGTTAAATCCGGGTTAATTTATTTTTAATCCGGAGTTAACTCATCATGCGCTTTGATGGGATGGAATAGCAAATTGCGAGGAGGGTTACTAATTTAGGGGTTAACTCCAAGTTACAGAACCCAACCATAGAGCTTCGTTAACCATGCCCTCGATTGCCCCTTTCATTCTCCACTCTCACACCCTCAACCTGTCCTACCTTGGACGCCCTTCCTCCTCCTCCTCCTCTTCTTCTTCTTCTTCTTCTTTGAATCTCAACCCTAGCCCCGCCGATGATGATGCGTGACCCCGTCCCCACCCCCGACCTTGCTCATCCTCACTGCTCATGTTGGGACGTAAATAGATCGGGTTCAACTCAGGTGGACCAATATCATACCCTATCCGTGAAAATTTTACAAATACCAATATCCGGATAGTACCCTATTATTTTCGTGGATATGAATACGAGTATATCCGTCACGAGTATGGATATATCCGTAGATATCCGTATCCGTCCATAAAACATGAGTGTACATCCACATATAAGGAAATGTAAGATTTATGAGAATAAGAAAAATATAAATTCGGTCAATTATTTCTTTTCTAAAATAATTTTTATACTTTATAAAAATATCCTTACAATTTTAGTAAGAAGTCCAAACTCACAAACTCAACAAGACGGACAACAGATTCATTAAGTTCATGTCAAAATCACAGGCCTAACATGCACAATAAGTTATTAAGAGCGGGTTCGAATCGGATGTGGATTCGAGTGCACTAAATTCATACCATATCCGAATATGAAATGAGTATTTTAAACATATCTAAACTCGAATCCATATCCGTTTATTCGGATATTACCCGACCCATCAGGGATCGGGTGATGCGGGTAATCGGATTTACAGGTATTTTTGACATCCCAATGCTCGTGTCATTGTGTCGTTCTTGCCCCACCTTCTGTTGCGACGCATGTTCGTTGCTCCTGCAACTACCACTGCTCCTATTCACTAGTACTCCTTGTGTAGCTGCCACGGAGAAAGGATGGCCCCGAGAAAGATGCCAAAAAGTGCAGCATTTGGTAGTACATGTGAAGGGCCCTATGAGGGGATTCCATGGGAGGCAAACCCCTTGATCATCACATTCCAAGTGAAGGTGCGCTTCTTCAACATCCTCCAAAAAGCGAGCTCTACGGAGTCCATCAGGTTGTAGATGGAGTAAAGAGAGATGAGTTGGCTCTGGGTCAACAGGAGGGAGTGGTCGACCATTTGAAGACCTCGGCGGCGATGATCTCTCACTTGGTCGGCGGTAGACCTGTAAACGGAGTGGATACGGAGCGGATAGTCTGATATCCGAATTCGTATCCGATTATAATCGGTCGGATATCCGAATCCGACACATTCTATTAGGGTGTATTTTTGTCACTATCCGAATCCGAATTCGACGGATATTATCCGGATTCGGATATATCCGACTATCCGATTAGATGTAAACGAATAGCCGAATATCATCTGGATTCGGATATATTCGACTATCCGATTAGGAATAAAAATATGTTATATGTTCATAGTTTTTTAGTTTTTAAATATATAAATATATATAATAAATTAAAAATATAATGAATATAAAATATGATTATTAACTGAAAAATCTAAGAGCCAACCTAAAGTGATTAATGTATAATATCAAAAAAACTCATATTTATATTCGGTCGGATAATATCCGACACGGATATCTCAATATTTGAATTCGTATCCGATTAATAATCAGATATCCGATATCCGATTAAATTATCCGTCGATATTTTATTCGGATAATTATCCGATTAAATGAATACGAATTCGAATTCGGTTCAAATTTTAAACGGATAATTACCGGACCTAGTCAACGGAGGTGACAGCGTGTAGGGTGGATTCGCCTTCTCCCTTGACAAGGTGATCTTTCTCCTGGTCATCAACGGCGTGCAGTTGCCTCCCCTAACACGAATCTGAAAGCATAGTCCTCTCTCTCTCTCTCTCTCTCCCCTTCATCTGAAGTCATCCTTCATCATATCGCCTGATGGTCGATCTTGGAAGAGGAAGCTGGCATTCCAGAGCAACCACACAGCCCCAAAGCCACTAACCCTCTCAATTGTAGCAGGAATATTTATGAAAAATCATCGCATCTGTTTGAGAGTTATCCCTCGTGAATATCAAATCATAAGATTTAAAAAAAGGTTAACTCAGCTCTCTACTATTAAGTTAATCTCACCTTTATAAAATTAAGAGTGAGTTAACTATGAAACAAGTTAACTAGGACAAGTTACCCCCTAGTTAACTATTATACTACCAAAACGGGGCTTATAGGTCAACACGTAAAGGAGCTAAGGCCCACAACTGCCATCTTATAATTTATGGACACAGAGAGGGACAAAAAAGTAAAAACCAAATGTCGTAGGTTTTTGGTATGAATTGGGAAGGAGCTTTATTGTACACCTGTAACAATGCTATTAAAAAAAATGGGGCATGGAGTCTAAACCCCACCCTTAGGTATTCCTCATATACGACGAACGAGGTAGCTTGAGAGACATGTGCTCGCTGCTCGGACCCTCGAGGACTCAAGGGCTACTACCTTAACGTACTCTGGAAAATTGTATGACTCGGTTGACTCATCTACTTGCCCCTGAGTAAGCTCCGAAAGACTTTCCTCCACCATTCTCTCAGAGGAGCAAGGAATAAACAGGACACCGAGACCCTCATTTGGCTCAACTACATCCCTTGAGCGTGAACTCGGCTCTGATGAGCCTTCTCCGCTTCTACTCTCCAGGACCTCGCCTGCCTAAGGCACCCTCTTTGGCGATGACACCTCCACCTCATCATCCTCATTGATGACTCTATGTCGATGATGGATTATGTTCTTATACCCCATTCTCTGATTGACCATAGGTGAAGTGGCAGCTGAACCTGAAGATATGCTACTCATCGGACAAAAAGCTCTTGCAACCCTTCGACAACAGACACCTGGTGTAACCCTAGCAGACACTCAACGAGCACACACCCCGCGACTGCCAAGCCTTTCCTCTCGCACAAGCATCCTCAGCTCTTGGATGCGAATGGAAAGGTCAAAGGACCCAGGCCCTCTTTGATATAGTCTCTGGCTTGGATATCGACGTATCAATTGAGGACGGACGATCATAATGAGGGAAGATGTGAACAGATTCATATCTCTCAAAAATTGTAACTGTGACCGCCCACTGACAAGCCACCCCCAGTCTGAGCCATGTGTCGCGCACTGCATAGAGGGTTGGGGGGCAAGTTTTCGTACGACCTACCAAATCTGGACGTGCCACATCCTTATCACTTCAGGTGCCTTCTGCCTATTTTTCAAATTTCAACCATATTAATGATGATGCAGACGTCAGGCAACCATGCGTGTACGATTGAATGTCAGGTGGCCCGACATCCCATTCTCTGTTGCCTCATTTGCACGTCACCCGACACACGTCACACATTATTTTGCCACCAATCTTGCAAGTCGCCCATTGTTCAACACCAGACACTCTACAAGACCTACCCTTGGAAGTCCCGACGGACTCAACGCCATGTCGTGGATGGCAATCTGACCCCCACATGCACGCTTGTCTTGATACTAAAGTTGGCATTTAATACCCCTTGGCTCAATGACTATAAAGGTTAGTCACAATGGCCTCCTCCACGAACCCTAGCATTCTCTCATCTCTCACTCCTCTCTGCTCTTCAGCCTACCTTTGACTACCAACCCTCCACCGTGTGGTGACTTAAGCATCGGATGACTCTCTCTGGTAACTTACTCTATGTCAAGAACTTCTCTTATCTTGTGAAGGAAACACTCAACCCTAGACGCTCGACTTCCTCTCGGAACTCTCTCTCTCTCACACACAAATAAAGGAAGATTCTCGCCCCCCCCCCCACGCTCAGCGTTCATCCCAACTCATGGCATATCACATCCGCATGGCATTCCAAATGTTTTCTTTTTCTAAAATCCGGTGAAGAAAACATCACCTTAAATGTCTTGCAGCTGTGAATAATAGAAATCATAATTAGAAACTTTGAAATAGACGATCTCTTTCTTTCTCTCTCTTAATATTCATCAACACACTTTTGATGAATATTTACTTATGTGGCTAGTTATATATGATATCTAACATTAAAAGGAGCCCATCAATAGATACTACACTCCATTGGTCTTCTACATTGACTATTGACAATTGACAATTATTACAGTGGACCAGATGGCTCCCAAATCCCACACAACTTTGCATGGGTGCCACGTGAAGTTGGTCTTCAATGTGTGGAGCCAGATAAATTGGATCAGCCTTCATTTGTGTCTGAAGATTCGACGGGATCAGTATCTCGAAATAAGTCAAAAAAAAAAACACAAGACTAACGGTGACCACGCGTGTTGATTTTTTAGTTCGGGATGGGGGGGTAAGTGTGGCCACACCACACGTATTGATTATTACAAAAAAAAATATTCCAAGTCCAATTTATATCATGTTTATCCCACTTTCGGTGGATATATCTAATATTTCAGTACAACGAATTCACGAGGAGAGAGAGAGAGAGAGAGAGCATTTTATATTCAAGTTAAATCCTTTTCTTTTCTTATTATTGGGAAAACATTGATGACTTAACTCTATTTTTTTGACACGAGAGAAAAACATATATATTCAGTAACGAAATGTTTTCTGAAACTACTTGTCTAGCTTTAGAAAAAATAACTTTGTTAGCTGTCCTGTCAGTTTGATTCAACTCTTCGGCCGTAATCCACACATCACGAGTCCACAGGGGGAAAAGAAAAGGTCTAAAGATGAGTGTGCTCTCACACGTACGGTTCATGATCGATCGTATCGTGGTTTGTCGGTTCGATCCCAATCGGGACTAAGATTGAGTTGTTACTCCCTCCCCCGCTATCTTTTTTTGTGACTTTTTAAGCATCTTTCGATGAAGATTCGACGGTGACGACGAAGATTCGATGGTGACGACGATGATCCTAGCAAAAGAGATGTTGTTAGCATCGATGGGGGATTATTAGGGTTGGGGTAGGGGTGCCGAGGTGAGCTATCGGGGTGGAGGGTGCCGGTGTGAGAGAAAAATTCACCGTCGGAGTGGGAGGACATCATGACGAGGGAAGAAAGATCTATCGGGTGGGATGAGAGTTGATCGAGTCGTCCTGAGTCACATGTAACTTGGACACACTGTACTGGATCAGGGTGATACTAATCTAGTATGGGTCACTGAGTCGACGAACCTTGACTAAGATAAGGTGACACCTCATCTCCAATCGGACATTTGCATTCAGAGTTTAGCGTTCTTCTTTTTATCATGGTATTATTTATCGAGTAATCTCTTAGATATTCTCTCTAAATAAAAGTTTGTTTTGCATAATCCTTGTGACAATTCTACTTACAGCTACTTTAGTCTCATCTCGAGGAATAAATTATACATGACCCTCTTTGTTAACGGAATAACGAAAATCGAATTAGGTTAAATCCAATAATAAGTTATTTCTACTGTTTCAACATTTTGATTCGAGACTTATCCGGATGGAATAACTTATTCTAATTTTTTTTACTAAAATTAATTATTACAAAAAAACTCAGATTAAAAATTGGAAATTGCATCTATCTCAAAGATCCATAACTGTGAGGTGTAAGATTTGAACCTTTGACTTCTCCAATAGAAAAGTAGGTGAGGTACCGATTATAAAAATAAAGCGCATTAGCAGTTGACAGCTTCTTTCAGCATTATGACATGCTGTTGTTCCAATTTGACTTTGAATTCCTCCAAATGTTCATCCTGCGAATAAAATAAAATAGATCATGATCGATCATCATCTCGATTACGATCATGATTCATATGTATACGCATAGTTGCACACACATCCAACTTATAACCTGTGTAGTGTGTATACATATGTGTACATACGTCATATTGTGTCATGTATACCCCTGTAACAACCGTATTTCATCATATATGCCCACGCCACTACCTAACATTTGTTTAATTTAATTGCAGATGGACTAAGATTAAAAAAACACTAATATACCCTTGTTCAATATATTTATATAGTTAAAATAATAATATAAATATCTTTGGAGAGGGAAAGATTCGCGACCCACTATGTACGTGGTCTAAATGGCCCATCGAGACCTGTCAAGCCTATTAAGTGACAGCCCTATCAGGGCCCACTAACCATAAGGTCCCGCTCGCCCAAGGCTCGTGTAACCCATCGAGCCTTAGCTCGGTCACCCGACCGGTAGCCTCCCCGTTTCTACGAAATGTTTACGGGTAATTTTATCGAGCCATCCCAAGGTCGAAGGAATATCCTTGACGGATGCGCCTATGCCTGGGCCCCCGGCCTAGGAGAGGGGTGCCCCCCTTTATCCTTTGTGGATTAGCTCGGTATCGAGAGTCTTGGGCCGGCCAGGGCGAATTCCTCGTTGATGGTTCCTATCCAAACGAAGGTTACGCTATTACCTAGGAGGAGGCTCAAAGAGATCAGGAGATGAATGTCCCTGATCGAGAAGAGTTCCACTTATGGACGTAGCCTCCCTTAGGCCCTCGTTTCTCCTCCAACTTGGAGAGGGAGCCCGCTGCTATATAAACCCTAAGAACCCCTCCGAAAAGGTAAACCTACTCTCAGCCACTCAAACTGGTAGAGAGTTATCTCGTGCCCCTGTTCTCTCGTGCCCTTGTTCACATCTCGTTTCTTCCACTCACTTACGACTTAGGCATCGGGGGATTTTCCCCAGGGCTACAATCCTGGGCCCCCTGATCGTTTTCTTCCCTCGTTGCAGAATCCTGTGCTGGAGTGATTGCACCCCGTGATCGCCCTAAATCGGACGGCTCAAGATTCGGCACAAGATCTTACCTCTTCAATCTTTACAATCTTTAACATTATCTCATATACTTTAAAATATTATATTTTACGTATTAAACGAATATTCTATTATCTTTGACGATGTTAGAACAAGAGAGATACAATCGAATAATATTTCTTAATATAAAAATATGCATATACAATATCAAACATGTGAGGGTATAGAGTAGAATATGCACATATATAATTGTCCCATTTGTCAACATCCAACAAAGAGTGTACACGCTGGTGCACTCACACATACACACACACGTGCGTGCGAACAAAGTATGATGCGATTCAGTCGTGGACGCGCATGTCCCCTGCTGCTCACACCGATCTTTCTCAAAATATATTTCTCATATTTCATTCGACAAATTAAAAAAAGTAAAAATCAGCATAAAAACGGGGGTTTCGAAACAGTTTTCAACTGGATTTATGTTGTGAGAGAGGTTTTTTTTTTTAAAAAAAAAACAAGGTCGTCCCCCTCGTCAAAACCGATGTATTTAAAACCTGATGGGTAAAGAGATTCTTGTCACCGTTACGTCACACTGGAGTAAGTGATCGGATTAAATGAGCAATTTAACTGTTAAAATCTTTAAATATTTTAAAAGGACAAAACATGAAAAAAAAACTCCAGCTAGCTTCCTAAATGTTAACCTTTTTAAGCTTGAAGAAAAGACTCCACTTCGTACGGTCAAGTGAAAAAAATTGATAATATCTAGATTTCATTATAATAATTTGCTCATCTAACTTGATCATCTAAGCCACTCTTCTCGTCATCTCTTCTCGTCCATCCATCTTTTGTTGTCGATGAACACGGGCGGAGCAAACTTTATATAATTTCATGGGATTAGACTATACGAGTGAACGGTCCATCACCGAGACCCACTTTGATAACGGAATAAGTTCGATAAAGATATTTTAAATATATCTGAATCTGAATTTATATATATTTATTTAAATATTATCAGATTCATATGGAGCACGAAGATATCAAATTTATGATTATTTTTGACATCTCTGTTGACCATCCACAGCCGTGGACGGCTATGTCAGCTGATAAACACGGTTTTACAGCTGGCATTGACTTGATAGGTCATCTGTGTCATTGGTCAGATGAGAGAACGCTGACTCTGACAGCTCAAGTCAACAAAACTAGTGGGGTATGAGTTATCTTATTGCTCTCAATGGTTAAGGGTGCTTCACTAAGACCTATGACAGGAGTGCTAAGTGATGAGAGTGCAGATTGTGTTTTTGTATATTGAAGGGCCAGCTTTACTCGTTCAGAAAACTTCAGTCTTTATATAGGTATTTAGTTAGTTTTGGACTTCTGCCAAGGTAGATTGGATATAATGTTGATATTTTACATAAAATTATTTATACACTCCTAAAATTGTTGTCAATAGCTTTTATATCCCTATCTTTGTATAATTTATCTATACAATCTTGAAACATTTAAGAATTTATCTATATATCCCTTAACTATTTATAATCCCACACAATCATACACTTGTATGATAAACATCCTTTTAGAGACTTTCTGATAAACACCTGGGGGACTTAGATAGTTATATGTCATGATGTGGGGTGTTTTATTAAACAACCTGAGATTTTTAGGAGTTATAAATAAATACGTAGACTGGAGTGACTACTCCATAAATATGAAAAATATAAGATTAAAAAAAATAAAAATTCTTCTTTTAAAATAAAACAAGAACATGCTATGATATGTCCTTAACTCTCAATGGCTATATATATTGTTATTTTCCTTCATTCAATTCTCCCACCAACATGTTGTTTGGTGAGCTACAAATTCACATGAAACACCATAAAACTTCTACATATTATTTTGATCTTTTTTGACATCATAAATAATTGCGAGTAAAAAAAACGGTTAACTTATATGCCGATCGTATTTCTCTAATTCTGATTTTCATTTGAAACCTAGATTAAATCGAAATCGTAGAATTTAAAAATCAAAATATACCATGTTGATGTATTTTATGAAGTACTCTACCTGTATTTTAACTTATCCGCTTAACCTATTCCGCAATCAAACAGGTCTAAAAGAATTTGGTATGCTGAAAATAGGAGGAAATGATAATTAAGATGACTGCTTTACCTTTTACACATCATATATAAGCAAAAAAGGAAAGCCAGAAAATTATGAACCCTAACAAACCAAAGAAACCTCTGAAGAAACAAGATTTGAGATATTGGTCCATCTACTGTCTAGCTAGCTATCCCTTATTCCAAGGTCTCATGTGTCCAAACAAGAGAGTTCTATCGGAAACATTGGCTGCTCTTAAGCTTTGTTCTATATATATATACGTACACGAGAGAGATTAGTTTGTTGATCTGGTTTTCATAGACGCCCCATTCATGATGCTACTCCGTGTAACCAGAGAGAAGCTGACTTGTTGAGGAATGGAAAGTGACATCTCCTTTGCTGCTTGGCATGGACAGTGAGGAACCAACCCATGATCCACCCGTGGACATGCTGCGGGTTTGACTGTCAGAAAAGAGCTTTTCAGAGGTCTCGATCCCAAACTCCTCGCTTGCTTGTTGGGTATGTAATTCCATAGAAGGGACTTCAACAGGCGTCCGACCTTCAAGCAAACTCACCACTGCAGACATTGGGGGCCTAAGTGTGGGGGATGGGCTGGTGCAATCAAGTGCCAGGTTCAACATCTGCTGCGCTTCTTCTTTGGAGTAGTTTGCACCAAGGCTGGGGTCTACGATTTCAAGGAGACGCCCCTGTTCTTGTAGCTCGCAGGCCTGAGATTTCAAGAGAGAGAGAGAGAGAGAGAGGAATCATTGCAATGGAGATGATCCCAACTTCTCTTAATTGCAACTAGAAGATGCCCAAAATAGATTAGACTCGTGATGAGAAAGACAAGGTGAGAAAACCCACAAAAAGAGAGTGCCTTTGAAATTATGCTAGGCAGATATAACACAAACAATATGGGCATAAGTGTACCTTTTCTTCCTTTTACTTAACAGGTATATACACTGATAGTTGATCCCTAATTAATCACAAGTGCTATTTTTCTTGAATTTGTTCAAATGGTTGACACTGCATGTATTGTTCAACTCCAAAGAAGTATTGCATACCCAATCAAGAAGATAGGTGAAATCCTCCTTTGGTCGATATTTGGTGTTAGCTTTGCCACTGACAGTCTCCAATACGACCACGCCAAAGCTGTAAACATCTGCTTTATCTGTCAAGTAGCCCCTCGTCGCATACTCAGGTGCCATGTATCCCCTGAAAAGCCAATACGTATCAGCATATAAGAGAGAATCGAGATAGCCAAATGCTTGAGAGTTATTTTAAGACTCGTTGGGTGATCTTAAAGGCTGCTGATCTGAATTGATTTTTTCCCTCTGCGTCTATGTAGAAAGTAATATTTAATCATTCTGAATATAGAACTGACGTCAATGGCTGGCAAGGGAGCAACAAGATGCTAAGAGAGGCAGAATGAGAAGAGCATACACAATTGCCCACAATAGCTGTGTTTCCATTAGTTTCCATTTATCCTACTGTGCATGCCCGCATGTTATCCGTTATTGCTGTTTCATTGTCATAGCCATGTGAGAAACTGTAGGTGTTTAACATCTTTGTAGATCTTGAATGGTTCCTTTCCTTAAAACGCGACTAATACTGATATCATGCAGTTAAAGGCCCAAAGTTGAACCCAAAATTTAGGTGTTGAGTTGCGGAAATCCTCCGCATATATAGAGGGAAGGTGCCCGAATATCCAATATGGGACTAAACCTTAATTAACACTCTCCTTGTAGCCAAACTCATAGTGTTATGGTATACATGGAGCTATTGAATGGGTAGAGTGGAGTATGTCCGAAATGGATGATCCAATGACTAAAGCTGACTTTTATGCCATGTTAAAAGCACAAACTTGAACCCAAAACCTAGACATTGAGTTGAGGGAATCCTCCACATATATAGAGAGATGACGCCGTCAAAGACCCCATGGGAGAGACTAAACCTCAACACAAGCCGACACAAAAATAACTTTTAGACCATTTAGCTCCCACTAAAATAAAACTGATCTCAATCACAGCATGAGAAAAATGGAGATGATGCGATTTCACACATGATAACATAATTACACATCATAACACTGTTCTGCTTGCATTCTCCTTCAAAGGAGATCCAAAATCAAACTGGCATAATTACACACGCATGCCTCAACCAAGAGAGGAAAGATAACTAAAAACATGCCTTTCCCCCAAAAATGGCAACCAACATAAGTAAAACAAAATAACCAACGTTTTGGACTGCTGAATGTCAAAACTAGAGAGGGCCTTTATCCAGTTAATTGAACTTGCTTGCAGAAGCAAAATTTTAAGTTTAAGCATTTGCTTACATGGTTCCTGCTATCCGGGTGCTGATATGAGTATTATCCTCTTCATCAAGCTTTGCCAAACCAAAGTCTGATATCTTTGCATTCAGATCCTTGTCAAGAAGTATATTGGTTGCTTTGATGTCTCTGTGAACAATCTTCAGTGTTGACTCTTCATGAAGGTAGGCTAACCCCCTTGCTATATCTAGGCAAATCTTACACCTCGTTTGCCAGTTCAATTTTAACTTCACATCGTCTGGACCTATGTGCACCACAATTCTTACAAACTTATAATTGCTTTCACCATAAGTAACTTTACAGAACTAACCGAACAGAAATAGCATCACTATGGAATGACCTAATGTAAAAAGAATAGGAACGGTAACAAAATTTACCAAATAGAGCTCAGGCAAGGCTGTTATTTTCCATGTATTCATAAACTAGGAGTAACTGATTGCCTTCAATACAGCATCCAAAAAGCTTTACAAGGTTTGGATGCTGCAAAGCTGATATCATGCCTATTTCATTTACAAATTCACGATTTCCCTGCTTTGACTTGGAAGAAAGCTGTTTCACAGCGATTGCGGAACCATCTGGAAGGACACCCTGAAATCTTGCCATGTGAAGATATTATAAGGACTCCCAAAATTACAGATTAAGTCGAAGTTCAGAATGAGGGAAGACCGCACAAATAATATTGTATGGTTCACCTTGTAAACTGGTCCAAATCCGCCTTCACCTATCTTGTTCGAAGGGTCAAAATTCCTTGTTGCAGCTTTAATTTGCTTAAAACTGAAACAGCCCGTCTGCAACTCTAGACCTCTGAGTTCTGATGAAAGCAAAACAAAGGAAAAGATGGACACTTCTAATCAGTATGGAGAGATGGACATGAAGTGTTCCCATGCAAAACTATTGTTTGAGATGCCTATCATATTAAGGCCTCATCAGCTACATTCAGCTCTAAAGGACACTTTCAACGTTTCCCACTCAGAAAGGATTGCACGTCCCCAGGATCCAGAACCTAGGAGGATGCCGAAGGAAACCCACCTTCACAGGACAGCCTTGCTCCCATCACTGGAAAGTTGCAAGAGAAGTTAGAGAACCACCCTTTTCCCCATAACTCAGAGACCAAAGGCCTGACAGTTAAACTTAGCAAAGGCACGACCAGTTTCACATTCTGGTGCTCTCTAGCATGCTGAACCGTTACTAGTGCTAAATTGCTGTGTGAACTAGTCAATTAAGTGCAACCATTTTCCCAAATATCTTTCTACTCATGATAGACGTGGCTGCAACTTATGACAGTGCTCTCTGCTCTCGATAGATGGCTCATCATTAGGCATCCAAGATGATCGAACCATATCAAAAATCCGAGTGTAAGTTCTCATGGATACTTGCAGAGTCCACAAAGAAACATGATACACCATGTTTTTTTTATATTACCTCTATATATATTTAATGAAATGTCATTCTGACCAACTGAAGAACACAAGCAAACTCTCTCCTTATTTGGCTGGTGTAAGCCCGAGTCAGAGAAACTGAGATTAGGAATGTGTCTTTCTTCTTTGCTTTTTCTCGAGTCCCAGACACATCAATGCAAATGGGGTGTATTCATACCCTTTTGTGAAGATATGACCTCAAGGTTAAGTGGAAAGATCGAAGAGTTCACAGATGGTACACATTTAGGTGATATATACATAAATATACAATATGCACATAATGCGCGTATGCGTATGATAAAGTAGGAAAGTTTGCTTCACCAATGGAAAGGTTTTTATCATCTCACCATTATTCTCAATGTTTTTCCTTCTCAGGCGAAACCACACAAGTATGCAAATCAGAATCACCAACACACATGAAGCAACCACAATTCCAACTATAGCACCAATTGGGAGCTTCTCATCCAGCTTAGGTTTAAAATCTACACGAAAGGAGATTAGAATAGTCAAGAGGACGTTTAAGAAGTAACAAAGAAAAATATCCAGTACATACTTGGTGTGACTGAAATTGCCGATATAAGGGGCCCATAGAAGCCTCTATCTGGGATGGCATTTGTCCCTTTGCCAGCCCACTGGAAGTGAATCTCCAAAGTGTTATGCTCTACGAGGGCAGTAAAATTCCTAATAATTGCCTTGCCAGTCCCATTAGCTGCTTCTGCAATGTTAAAGTCCTTCAGCAACTTTTCTCCCTGTAAAATGCAAATAATTCATTAAGCGGATTACAAGGAGAATCAGTCAAATGACAGCAAATTAACAATCTGGAATCAAAAGAGGACCTTAGAACAGATCATCTTTACAGCCAAATGGAAGGATACACCGATCTATAATGCATATCACGATCTGTACTGTTGAGATTTAGTCACACATCATATAATCAGTGGGTGTCTTCCCGCTTTTTCTATAGAAGATTCCCTCTACTCAATGCCTAAGTTTTGGGTTTAAGTTCGGACCTTTAACATGATATTGAAGCCATGTTTACCCATTACCCATTCAATAGCACCACATATAACATAACCATTCGAGTTTATACTGTAACCATTCAGGTTAGATGCCAGGGGGATGTTAACGGCCCAGACTCGAACCCAAAATCTAGGCATTGAGTTGAGAAAATCCTTTATAGATAAAGAGGGAAGGTGCCCATAGATTATCTGATATGGTACGTGGTACTATTGAATGAGTAGGGCTGCTGAACGAATAAGCCCAACTCTGATACCGTGTTAAAGCGTTGGACTCGAATCTAAAACCTAGGCATTGAGTTGAGAGAATCTTCTACAAATAAAGTGGGAAGACACCTACAGATTATCCAATGTGAAACTAAAACTCAACAAATGCTATTGAAATGAAAAACAGATGCAAGAGAAGAGTTAAGCAAATAATTGCCAACCTAGGAGATGTTAGTTTTATTGTTAGCTTCTGCTAAGTTCTTATAGGTTGTTAGCTTCTGTTAATAGATTGGTTACTGTCATAGGTTGTTAGAAGTTGTTATAATAGCAACTCTGTAGCAATCTCTATAAATGGAGGGTAACGATGTAACTTCACAATTGTTCAATTAAATACAGAATATTTTCCACTTATCTTCTTTCTTTCTAGTTTTTCTAGTTTCCATAAATTCTATCTTGGTATCAGAGCTCTCCGGTGGCTCCCGCGGAACAGGAGTAGCCCGAGCAACACCACCTCCACATTCTTCTTTACTCAGATGCTTTCCTTCTGCAACAACACCACCAGTGCTGGAATGGCCTCGATCCGGCATGTCCCCGATCTCTATCCGATGCTCCTCGACCGTCGAGAGATAGAAGACAGTGGCAGCTGCCATGGCATCCACCTACGTGCAAGGCTCTAGCGACGATCTTTCAACGCCCTTCCAGCCTTCACACCCTTGATGACAGCGGCCTCCACGTCTTCGGTCTCCAGGCGAAAGAGCATGCCCTTACCTGCCTTCATTTTAGCAGTGTCGTCGGCCTAGTTGATGACGGTCAGTTTGGGCGACCTGATCTTGAGCTTGGCACAGAGGAGGAGGGGACATCCTGCTCCGCTTTGTAGAACTGTGCGGTCTCATCCGCCTCCTATGCCGGCACCACAAGATCTTCCCCGTCGGAGGACAACTGGTCGATAAGATCAGAGATTGCTCCTGCTGCGAGAGCACTCTGCTCACACATGGCATCTTCATCTTCCTCAGTTCCAATTCATTCTACAATATCATAGGTTCCTGCAACTTATGTGATATTGGAGTGCATACCTAAAGCGGAAGCGCAGAATCCATGTGGAAGACGACGCAAAGAAGATCAGCTACGGAGTCTAGTTGAGTCTGGATGGAGACGCACGTAACCTTACTAGCGTCTCCTTGATTTTCTCTCTCCATAGAGCCATTGAATGCATCTGTCTGCTATGGGGCATACATAGGCTAATATTTATAGAGAGGAGAAATATGTTCAGAGTTTTGATCTAATTAGGTTCCTACCCATAATCGGGACCCCATGGGTCCATTAATCATATCCCGTCGACTAGACTTAAACGTGTTGTGCAGCCCAATAATAGTGACAAGTGGACCACTAATATTGGGTAAAATCTAATATTCTCTCGTTTGGTCCATCTTATCACAATCACATCAATTTTTTCTTTTAAAATCATACATACGTACAATATAATATAATTTTTAAAAATTATTTGAAAATTTTGATTCATTGAGCTGCACCTGAAGTGAAAACTCGGTATGCGTACGAGCGATATAAAATAGAAATCACAAGATACTCTAGTCAATAGGATCTGTAAGTCCAACATGTGAAAAATCAAATGACACGAGTCATGACGGGAAATACATTCAGACACACATCACCTTTCATGTACTATGATGCCACAAATTCATCACAATTGGACACTAAATCTGACACCGGAAACAAACCACACCTTATGTCCATTTGCGGTCACCACATTCTATCGACCGTAATTCATCTTCATGGAATAGATAGAACTAAAGAATCATCGTAACTAAATGTGATCACACATAAGCATAACTAAATGTGTCATTGCACATTGAAAGAGTTAATATGGTGCATAGAACCTATTGTTGACCACTTAGATACCTAATGTTCTTTCACAATATGTGCCATAGACACTAGATGATTCTTAAGTCTCTCTAAGCCAACCCCCATATCCAAAGCTCTACTATCTTTGCATGTTATTGTCTAAGAGGAGAAACTGTATTGGAATGATCCTGAAAGTGAAATCCAAAAATAGTAAAGTAATGATCAATCTCGTATCTAAATGGCCTTCTTATTAGCCTCAAATAACTATAAAATCAGCTACAATGGTGGAAGTCTCCATAATAATTTTAATTGCACCAACAAATAATACTTTAGGTCAACAATATAAGTGGACTTCCTTACGCATAGACAACCACTATAGTTTATATCTATATGGCTGATAATCTTTAAATGACCATATATGTGAGCATACAATATCAGTATTTTTCAACTATTAGGAGCTTCTTACTCAACACATGAGTATTCCAAGTACTTTAGATATGCATATCAAGTATAATAAAGCTTCCAAATTCAAACTTAATTAAGACATTACAATCATTGAGTTTATCACTTTATCTAGATGTACAAATCTTTCTGAAATTTTAGCGATACAGATTGGCTGAGAAAAGCACAACACACCCTCAAATGCTTATCTCTTTATATCTGAAACGTAATTCAGAAAGACCCTCAAATGAACATCAATGACATGGAACCAATAACTAAAAATGAACTTAATTACTCCCACTAACCTCCAAGTATATACAAATCTTTGTACTTTCTTAAAACCTAAAGCTCATAACATCCGCTTTAAGTTAAGGAATACCAAGTGGGTAGTTGTACTACACAATTATTTTCTTGAAATAATTGAGAATTGTTGAATCCACAAAACCGCGGTGTTGAGATACAAAGGCTCAGGGTCAGAAGCACATGAACCACAACTCAAATAACCAATACGGGACTATTGCCCGCCCAAATTCCAACACTCCCCCTCACGGCCAACATGGGCCGTGGACAATAATTGGGTGGAGTAACAAGATAAGAAATATATATAGTTGGGCCAAGACCATGCTCTGATACCATATTGAATCCACAAAATCGCGGTGTTGAGATACACAGGCCCAGGGTCATAAACACATGAACCACAACTCATTTAATCAATACGGGACTATGTCCAAATATTCCAACAAGAATTAAAGGTGTGGGACCACTCTTGAATACCTTGTGGATGCTATTTATTTAGCGTCTCTACCACAGCCCGAGCCCGACTCCAAACCCAAAACAACTTGCCGTACCCCACGGCAATCTTAACACAAAGCGAGAACCACCCCCGACCACCCAGTATGGGGCATCGGGGCGCCAACACCTTAGTCACCTGGGCCAACCAGGGGACTCGCAGCAGCACACTGAGCCGCGCAGCACTCAACAACGAGGCCGAGAACCACTCCCAAGATGCTTCCTCCCAGCAACTTAGCGGTAATGGCCTCGGCTGCTGGGTCAAACTCGGGCTCCGGGGACCGTTAGCCAGTCTATACGGCTCCTAATCAAAGGTTGAGAATTATCCCGAACACCTTGAAGGCACCTTATTTCCAGCCATTCTACACCAACTTGGGCCCGTCCTATGGCTCGGGACCACTTTCCGCACCATGCAGCAACTCTACAAAAGGCGGGGACCACCCCTAAACCCTTGACATGCGACATTGAGCCGCCAACTTCATAGTCGCCGGACCAACCCGGGACTTTAAAGCAACACGGCATATCGTACGTCACACTACTACAAGGCTGGGATTTACGCCCATGACGCCTTACATTAGCGGCCAAGTGCTATCAGCCCCAACCACCCAGCTACATACAAGCCACGGGGTCTGCTAGCCGCGCTACCCAACTTCCCATTAAGGGTGGGGACCACTCCCAAACACCTTGTGGGCGATGCATTTACAACCTCACCTTGGGGGCGCCGGGTCAAAGCCCACACCCTGAGGCATGTGGCCATATCACACGGTACTATTAGGCAAGGACGACTAGACCCGTGGACTACCCCCAAGACGGCAGCTCGCCAGGGGGGCATGCTCCTATGCCAGACTCCATCCCACACCCTTGGGGCGCGGTTCTCAACGCCGCCTACGCATTGCCCAAGACATTGTCCCGTGTATCGTGCAGAGATGGGCCAACTCACCCGTCCAAGATTCATCCGGGATTTGCAGAAGCACCACTCAAGGGGCGGAGCAATCAACCCGCGCAAGGAGCACAAGAAACTTATAATAGAGGATGAACAGAGAATGTGAATTTAAGTGATCTACAATAGTAGTAGAATGGAAACTTGTACAAAAAGAATCAGATGAAAGTATGTATTCTCATGAAGATTGAAAGTGTAAAATAACCTGAATTGATACGTCGAACACACGCCTTCCAATGCTAACAAATGTGTGATCATTGGTGAAAATTATTTCAGCAAAGTGGAGCTTGACTGTATAGTTCCCATTCTGCATGCAAAGACCATAATATTTGAGGGAGAGAGGATTTAAACGTGCTGACATGTAGAGTTCTGGATTGGGCATTGTCAATGTCGATGTGTTCTCTGCTATATATCCTTGATCGCTGTTGCCCACAAAGTCTCCTGTGCTGCTATAAGCCCACTTTCCACTGACAGACTGGAAATATGTTGATTGCCCCTTACTGAACGTGTCCTCTTCATAGTCGTCGTCGCCAATAGTAGCCTTTTTTCCACCACAGTTTATGAAAAATTTGTAGTCTGTAAAAAAATGCAAAGTTCATACATTGTCGTACACCTTGGCAAACTCAAGTTTGTCATTGAAAGGTTCAAAGATATAGAAGAATATTTTCTCCTCTCCTCTTCTCTCCTTTGTGCCGAAGGAGGGAAAAAAAGGGGGGAAAGTTTTAAAAAAAAACATACTACTACAAAGTCTTTACACCCACTTTTTGCTTTCCCACTGCAAGGAAGATCTTTTCTTAAGCATGTATCTATCCTGCGAAGACTTAACAAACACCGTGTGTAAACGGTTCAGATCCTTCATCTATGCATGCAGCCATAAAGTGCCAGATCTCAATGCATATGCAATTAGCAACGCAAGAAACTCACAGATCGTCTTGTGTGGATGAAAAACTGGCAACAAAGTTCCTACAAATGATATGAAGAGTGTTAGATTCACGGAAAATAATTGAACAATAAAGCTGGACCGCAAGGAAAAAAAAAAGGTCCTTACTGGTCTCCAGCATGACAACCACTTGGTGCAGATTTGGTATCAGTAAAAGTGTTGTAAGAAACATCCCTGAAGAATTGAACTTTGTGAATGAAATCAGATGTTGGAATAGAGGTCAAGAAAAATATTACTGTCAACATAAGAATATGTAAAACGATGAAAAGGAATGCCCATGGGACAAATTAAGCATACAAGCTCTTTTTGCTTGTCTGTATCCAAGGGGGTATGGATCCGTTAAGTTTGTTGTTGGTAAGGTACCTGCTTATGCAAAATGAAATATCAAAATGCAAAATGTTAATATGGAGTCTAAAAGATTCTACTACGTGTTGGAAGAAATCGATATTTGCGTTTAGATTCACTTACACATTTTTTAGTTCTTTTTGTGGATTATCAAAGCTTCTTGGTATTTCTCCCGTCAAGTTGTTAAAGCTCAGATCCCTGTAAGGAGATTATATCAACTGACCGAAAACATAGGCAAAAAGGAAGAAGGATCAAGCATACCATATTTCTTTATGATCCGTTGGGGAACATCAAGGATGCAGGGACAGGAAATAGGATAAAGGTAAACATGCATGGATTGCTGGTGTTACATCCAAACTGGTATAGAACATATATAACCAGAAATCCATCAAAGAGCACATTCTGCATGGAAAGGAGTGGCTGTAATATTGAAGGGCAGGAATGCTGATACTTCTGCCTTCTGATTTTGGGTGATTTGGGAGGAGAGGAACTCCAAATCACTGTGATAGCTTTATGGCTATCACAAACAATTAGTAATGAGGATTAAGATTCTGACGGTTCATTAGGATTTTGTCTTGGATTGCATCACTAGGATAAGACTACCCAGTTTCTCAGGACCCACGGGTGATGTGGTGCACTAACATGTTAGCCATCCTATACTGTGTGCTTCTGGGAAATTTACAGTCCAGAAAGATGGGACCTAGCTAACTGCTTGCTGGTGAACAACATTTCAACAAAATGTGCAGTGTAGTCTAGAATTCTTTAAAGATGAAATAGTAAAATGCTTGGGGAGCTGCTTGCTGAATGCCCTTAAGTGATAAGGGACAACTACTGATGTTTATCCTAAATGCCTTAAGAATAACTATCAGCAATTGAGCATCAACTTTTGAAGCAAGGTATCTCCAAGGAGCCGTACAGGGTCTTTAAATTCTTCATCCTCCCCATATATTCAGGGATTTGACCAGATAATGAGCAATTCCGGAGAACCCTGCAATAAGTTGCCCAGACTAGCACTTATCAGCTAAGCATCAAGGAAGATATCCATGCTTGCTCTGAAATGTATCATTTATAAACTTACAAATGTCTCAAGTTTGGCATATTCTCAATGGAAAGGAAGATAGTCGAGTTGCCATCTGAATTTTTTAAGTCAGTGACTCTCCTACAGACCAGGCAGAGAGAAAAGGTAGACATTACTTCACAGAACATTTACTCAGAAAATCTCTGCCAAGTTTGGATGCAGGAAAAGCCAACACTTACAACTCAGTTAAGCGTCGCAACATAGAGAAGTTGGATGGGAAGGGACCCTCTAGAGATGTGCCTTGCATGTCACTATAGCATTTGAAAAAAGTATATGCCATATTAACAATTACAGAAATATAATTTTTTGTAGAAAACAAAATAGCTAGCTAGGAAAAAAGCATGTAGATGGAGCGATGGAACCAATCAATTTTGGTACTAACAGTCTCTCAAGTTTTGTCCAATTCCCTATAAAGCTGGGTATCTTGCCTGAGATGTCATTCCCATCAATCCTACTGCAAACACAACATCAACCATCTATTAATTAGTAGCAAAGAAATGCGATAAGAACATGTTTAATACCAGGAAAGAATTCAACAGTTAAGTGGACGAGTTCGGTGCCTACAAGTCGGTCAAGTTCTTCAGATTGCCAAGCGTCTCGGGAAGCTCACCGGTGAAGTTATTGGCAGCAAGATGGCTGCAATATCATAATTATGCTTCATCACTAAGTAGCCTTCTCAGAAAGTTACAATGTTCTAACTTGAAAGATTTCCTACTCTTGTATGGCAGGATCAACGAATTCCAGTGACTGTAGGTAAAGGACAGGGAGGATAAAAGAAACGAAGAAACAAGCGGACGGCTTACAGTCTCGTTAAACTGGTTAAGTTACCAAGACTCGGAGGAAGACGGCCTTGCAGCACGTTGTTCTCCAGGGTCCTTCAAACAAAGTTTTTGGAAAGAGTTGCAGCTCAATTCTCAGCATCATTAAGCATTAAAACAGATTAATTTGAGACTGCGTGAATAAAAAAATCATGATAATTATGAGGATGAGGTGACAGTACAGAGATTGAAGCGTGGCAATTTTCCCTATCTCTTCGCGAATTGGGCCAGAAAGCCTGTTCACAACAAGGGATCTGCAGTCACATGCAGAGCAAAGCAATTAGTATTAGAGAATCCTTTTCTTCTTCGTTTTTTTGAGAAAGAGGGTAGGAAACGGCAGAGTATATTACATGTTGAGGAGAGGGAGGGACGCCCACGCAGCGGCAGGGATGGACCCATTGATGTAGTTGCGAGAGAGGTCGCTGTTTGGTTCCACAACGCAACAACAATGCAGAGAAGAGATCATATAGTGCGCAGCAGCTGTTCAGCTTCTCACACAGCAGAAAGGTGAACAAGAATTAAAGGCGAGAAATTTCGCACGAAGTAGGGCACGCACATGTTGACCAGGGAGGTGAGGTTGCCGAACTCCTCCGGCAGCACTCCTGTCAAGTTCTGCCCCTTGAGCTCGCTGCAGACGCCCGTACGTTTTAGCCGGAAGAAAGGAAGCAAACGAATCGGAGCAGACGCAGAAGAGGTAATAAGAGGATGGGAATGCATGCCACAGGAGGTGGGAGGGGGAAGGGTGCTTGGGGGGGGGGGGGGGGTTCGGGGAGCCCAATTGCGTACATGTTGACGACATGGCAGACATTGGTGGTCGTATTGCAGTCGCCGCAGGTGAGGTTGCGGACGAATTGCTTTCCTCTGCTCCACGGCTCCCACCTGCAAGGATCCACACTGAAGTTCCAGAACATCTCTGGTATGTTGAGCTTCGCAGCAATCTGCTTGAGCGCGGCGACTGTGTATGCATCGGATGATGAAAAGTCAGAATCTGAGGTTCCGATAGGCACGTACGGAAGTCTAATTAAAACGGGGGGTGGCCGGAGAGGGGGTAATGCTGTACATTACGGCGTATTATTTGTGTCTAATCATCTTAAAGTTCACTGATCAATATTATATACATGGGAAGATAGAATTTGAGACAAAAAAGATTTCAAAAAAGATATTAAAAAACTTGGGCAGTACAACCCGGTTTCACTAATTATCTTGTCGTTTTACGTTACTCGTGCATATTACTGAGGTAGATGCTCATGTTTATTATGTATTTAGGTTCGCTTTGATAATAGAATACGATAGGCTGTAGTAACCGAAGAGAGAGAAATCCACAACTCATGTGTGTGATTTTTACGCAAAAATGAGCTTTACCTGGGTTTGGGTACCATATTTGGGGGTCGGGTTCCAAATCGGGGCTATACCAAAGCTATCCCAATCACTTTGAAAATTAGGTGAGCGACGTATTCGAGAGGGTGGACATGAATACGTCTTAATAATTAGCGCCATTTCTTTGTGAGGAGTCGATATTGGGGCTCACCTTTTTCTCACATCTATTACCTATTTCGTCTTATCCCATTGGAAAATCAAAGAGGGTATTAGAGCGACTTTGATAACATGTTAGAATATGATACCTGGGGTGAATTCAGATGAGTTATTCCTTAGGGCCCGTTTTGATTTTCGAGTACGGACCGTGTTCGACCCCAGAGGGTCGAACACGGTGCCCGGACTCAGTTAGTGGCACATGTGTGAGGGAGAGTGTGAGTCCCCCCAATTCTCTCTCATCGTGTTCGACAACCTCCTGATAATTCGGTTAACAAAGTGGGCCTAGATTTTTTTTTGAGTGTGATAACTCACCTTTATTTTGGAGTTAAGTTTTCATGTGAAATGGTCGAATAAGTTAACTACAGAATAAGGGTATTAATCCTAACTGACCTTAGATAACTTAACCCTGCTATCAAATTCGGTTGAAGATGAATAGCCATAAAAAGTCATCCTATTCTACCCTTGTTCCGTTATCAAAGTCACCATTAGGCCCGGTTTGAAAATCGGGTGGGATGACGTATTCGAGAGGGTGAACTCGAGTACGCTGTCCCAGGCCGATTAAAGGGGTATGTGTGTGAGGAGAAAAGGTGGGACCCCACCTTTTCTCTCTCATCGGGTGACTATTCCACTTTCGATATTTAATTTTCAAACCGGGCCTCGGTGAATAAAACTTGTATTGCATATTAATATGCTAAAATGTTCATAATGTTATTCATCATAGGTTACCTTTTGAGGGCACGCCAAGAAAGAAAACTTAGATAGAGTATAGTCGCTGATAAATTAAATTTCATGTGTCCAATTCCAATAGATTTTCAGAATAAACATATAATAAAGTTATATATATTTTTTACAGAATAACAGAAAGGAGAAGGCATCTCAGTATGATTTATATTCAATGTGAGCAATGGTTAACTTTTTTTAATAATAATATTAATATTAAATAAATAGTTTATTAACCTAGAATTTTTACATATTTTTATAACAAATCTGTAAAATGTTAAAAATATCCTATCTATTGTAATAGGTGATCAGACTTAATATATAACAACACTAATTAATGACATGTATACTACAGAAAGACTCAGACCCCATGAGTTATATAAAAAGAAGAGGATTGTTAGCTTTTTAGTGAACCCGGAGACTAACACTGACACTTTTTTTAAAGGACTATATATATAATTTGGTTAGAAAACATGCAGATGGTCGAACTTCAATTCATAGTTAATAACTTAATAGGTATTTATTCAATATTTCTTTTAAAAATAACTTTTTACTCTGCATTTTTATATGATAGTCAGAGAAGTTTACTCAGAATAGTACCGGTAGTCGACTCATCGGAGTATGATCGATCTCCCTGTCATGCAACTATCGAATATATTTATTAAAATTTTAAACTTTTCAACCCTAGAATCTTTCATAATATATTAACCTCTTTAATCTAGATATTTATTTATAACTCCTTGAATCTCAAATTATTCAGTGAAACATCTCATAGTATTATAAAAAAGTCTCTCAACTAGTGTTCATGATATATAAAACCCCTGAAAAAAGATGTGTACCAAATTAATGGATGTGTAATTGTGAGAGCTTATAAATGAATATCTATTATCTATATTTGAAGGATCGCACATATGAAAGATTACAGGGGTTGAAAACTAAAACTCTAATTATTTTAATTATATCTAGATATGGAGGATCGTACATATGAAAGATTACGAGGGTTGAAAACTAAACCTCTAATTATCTTAATTATTTATTTGCGGGTTCAAATATTACAAATCCCAGTGAAAATTACAGATTTTTTTAACCTATACTATTAAACTAATTATAAAAAGAAAGAAAGCGAGGTCCACCTAGGACCTCCGTAGGGGATGGGCCCCGCAACACCACCCATGGGATGTTGACTCAAACTCGGTCATATATAGAGTCCGAATATATAAAGAGATACACTACATATGCGTGCAACGCCAAAAGGAGCGTGTCATACACACGAGGTGTTTTAGACTCTTCAGTTTTTGTTTTCATTTTGCTTAACAGAGTTTTAAGGTACAATTAATTGAGAGGTAATTAACATGACAGCGAATGGGGAGAAGAAGAAGAATTTGCTCGTAATAACTAGATAGATAGAGTGTACGTATACACAGTAAAAACAGAGGGAACGACTCGTGAATTATAGTCTTCAATTATTGTGGCCGATCGGCAGTACTTTTCATAATCCCATTTTTTGGGCGTTAATTGTTTTCGGGACGTCCTGTCTATCTGTACTGTCTACCCTTCTAACTACAGTGTTTTCATGGAGAGAAAAAAATAGAAGAAAGAAAAGAAAAAGAGGAAAATCCACAGGGAGGTCTCTCACGCCCCTGTAATTAACGTTGTTGCCCAAAACCCAAAATCAAAGATGCATGAGAACACAACCAATAAAAATCAAAGTTCATGTCCTCTACGTACCGTACGTATAGTTCTAAGCTAGTGATTATTATTATTATTATTAAGGAATCAAAAACACCATCTGTGTTTGACGCTTGGGTGGTGTACATGGGGATGGGGGGGTGTACGTTGTCGTCGGCTTACCTTCTTGCGGGGGAAGGGTTTGAGCGTCGACGGATCGGAGGTCGTGGAGGCAGCAGCACAGAGTGATCACGAGGAGCCGCAGGAACGGACGTAGGGGGACCCTCGGCAGCCCGGAAACTGCGGTGCCTGCTGCTCCCATCTTCCCTCCTTCACTTCGTCCAACGGGCCGGGGGAGAGAGAGAAAGAGAGAGAGCGCCCTAGAGCTAAGCTATTAAGAAGCCTGCGTACGACATGGAGGAGGGAGAGACGAAGCTCTCAGAGAGAGAGAGAGAGAGAGAGAGAGTGCCGCCACCAGGAATGTGCCGTCGACGCTTATACAAATGAATGGACGTTGATCTCATCTCGTCTCCCCCCGAGTCGAGTCTCCGTTGATTAGTTGATCGGGTCAACGCCGTTGTCGTCCAGCCTATTCCCACGTCGGTGTCGCGAGCCGACAAATAAGAGGCAGGGAGAGGGTGGGAAACCGGGACTTCTAGTCCCCGAAGGGGACAACACGTTAATAGCATCTATATATATATATATATATATATATATATATCTATATATATATATATATATAATGCTGCATGAGAGCATTGACACTATACCCTTCGTATATATATATATATATGCTGCATGAGAGCATGACACTATACCCTTCGGCGGCGCCGTTCCCATATATAGCTGATGAGGGGGGAGGGAAGGAAGGGTTTATCTTGAAGAGTAAGACAAAAGAAGATAATTATTTAAAAATACTCTCTCAACAAGTTTACTAACTAAATTATCTATTTTATCATTATTATTATTATTATAAACCTTCTTATATCAACATTATAGTGCCAGAATGCATACTCTCTCAATTACCCTCCATTCGATCAGGATACAAGCAACATATTTTTATGCACGAAATTGAATTTTTGGGTGAAAATCCATTGAAAAGAGCTATTTTAACTTGCACATATTGTGAGCGTGTGTGAGGGAGAAATTAAGAGGTGTAGAGAGAGAAAGACTCTGAGGCCTTCTTTGTTAACCGAATAGGGATACCGTATTCGACCCCAAAGGGTCGAACGCGGTATCCGGGGTCGGTTAACATCCATTGTGTGAGGAGAGAGTGTGGGCCCCGTTGATTCTTCTCTCTGTTCGATTTGTAATCCGCCTGACAATTTTAATAACAAAGCGGGCCTGAGAGTTTAGGGGTATCTTCATCTTTTGCAAATTCAATTAAAGATTGATCAGAGTTAAATTATGTGAGATTTTTAACATAATACTTATAACATTTGGTAAGGACAGGAGTACCTTTGTACGTATATATATATTGTGATGTGAGGATGTTATTAAAAATGATATAAAAAATATAAAAAATTGTTTTAGATGAATGTACAAGGAAAGTATATATATTTGTGAAATGATGCAACTTCATCTGAGCCACATGTCTTGTTCATACCAAGCTGAGGGTTGGTACGTACGAGGGGCGCACAGGGTTTACAGTCCAATTCGGTGTAGTTTGGTCTGTAGGGGCAATAGAAGAAAATACACATTAAGGTTTTTGGTTGGAGGATCCGTTCAATTGTGTGCTTCCTGGATCCTCCCTACGTTTTGTGGCTTCCGGAAGTGTCAGCCTCAGTGCCGCCAGGATGACCCTTGTTTGACGGGCATATAAAAAAAAAAGGAAAATCATTATTATATTTTTAAAATCTTGTCAAATTATTCCCTACATAATTATATTTATCATATCTTTCGTAATATCTTTGAAATTCTTAAGAAAAGATTCATTATATCTCTATATGTCCTTATCTTTAAAATAAAAAATATATCTCTATACTCATATCAAAAGGGGCACAATAATTATTTTCTTAAAAAATTATGAATATTACGATAAATATGATCATAAAGATAAAGATATATAGGGATGATTTTAAATTATTTCAGAGGTATACGATAATTTTCTCATGGTCAGGGACAGAAGTATGCAATTGAATGAGATGGGCTTGTTAGCTGTTTGACCATTTCCTAATTGGGCTCCATCCAAACCAAATAATCTCCAGTCCATGATGATGATGCATGAAACCGTACACTTGTTGGCCGCATCTCGTCCACTCCTCACCAACTAACCCGAGGACTGCGTCCTTTTCCTCCTTTTAAGTCACGTGGCCTGTCTAATTAAGCTCTCTGATGGTGATCCATGGAAAGAGTCTGTGTCCCCTTGCCATGCTCTCCTTTATAGATGGGGGCGAAATAACATAACTGTACTTTTATATAGTTTTAAAATTTTGAATTAATCGAGGTTGTAGAGATTAAATTTATTTCCACAGATGGGAGAATTATATATCATTTTATATGAAGATTAAATCAAAAGAGGGGAGATAATAGTAAGTCGTCGTTTCCGTGAAACCTCCTCTGAACCCTTCTACAATTTTGAAGAGGGCCGAGTCTCCTTGCATCTGTATTGATTGCTCTAGGATGACATTGAAGGGGGGAGGGGACAATTGTAATAAATACATATACTTAGTTGAATGAGAGAAAATTCTACAATTTTGAAGAGGTCGAGAGTCCTTGCATCTGTATTGTTTGATTAAGATGGCATTGAGGGGGGGGGGGGGGCAATTGTAATTAATATATGTACTTAGTTAAATGAGAGAAAATAGACTCAGATGTCTAATTTACATATATACTTCATCGTTTCAACGCCGGTTAAATGATGTGACCGTCTCTCATTGAATATTTATAAAAGAGTTCGGATAAAATTTAAAATGAGATGGTGCGATGTTATTAAGAAGTACATTAATTTCTTGAGTTTAAATCTGAATATAACACTTAATAGAAATATTTGGTCGAACATGATTCATGTAATCGACTCCAAATAATTGAAATAAGACGACGATGATAGGGCTATTATACTAGAACTTAGAAGAGCATTTTAGAAGAATAAAAAAAATGCTTTTCTCTTTTTTGTCTAGTGGTCCTTCTTTATATTCTTGGCCCTTCTTACACAGGTGACTTTTTCATAAATAATTTTGTTTTGTCAATAGACTTTTTTTAAAACCAATTTATAATAACTGAACAAAATAGGAACACTTATCAGAAACGGTGTTTAATTTGATCGATTCTTTTACAATGAGAGAGATTTAGTGCACTTTCAATCTTTTGGATGACGAGAAATTTGATGAATTACCTAGACAACTTCAGGTCATGTATACGTCGAGAATTGAATACGTGATTTGATAAAAAAATTTATGTGAGAAAAAATTAATGTCTAAAAATTATCTTAATACTAATTTTCCTTTTATGAAATATTGTGAAAATTGAAGTTGCACATATAGATATAATATGAAGAAGACTGAGGGACCCGAGTGAGTCCACGTTTTGAAGCTTCGTGCCATTATACTCAACGGTTTATCGTCGAATAGTATGTTTTCTGTTGAAATAATATTTTTTATAAGTTTATTATTTTAAATTAGGATAAAATAAATATTTAATCATCTTAATTTTACTAAGTAAAATTATAAGTTTAATCCAACTCAGGAGTCCATAAATTAAAAGTAGGATTAGTTAAATATTTAAGATAGATTTAGACATTTTTAATATCGTCCAAATAAGTAAAAGCTTGATTGGAGGTGGATGGGGGAGCGGTAGGATCGCCGGGGCGTCTCCTGATAGAAAATAGTATTTCACGGGTAGAGTTTGTCTACTAGACCTGAACACGAAAATTAAAGGAATCAAGATCAAGATGAGCAAACACTGGTCGAAACGAGTAATCGCTTTCTTTAGAGTCGTTCCGCCTCTACTCTGATGCAGATAGGCTTCGCGATGAAACTTCCCCCAAGATATGACCCAAAATCGGTGGCGATGCGAAGTTGCACTCCAACTCGCGTTACCGGGGGCGAACACCACAGTGACAGACGGCTCTTGCAAGAGAAAGAAGACGATCGGAGAGAAGAGTTCGAGAGAGATAACTTTCGGATTAGAGAGAACCAAAAACCGTACTTCTCACAGAAAAATGACTCACTTCAAATACCCTCTTGGGAAGCGACCTTTGACCGAGTCACACACAACCGCCCAAGAGGAGAATCCGAAGAGACGCGGAGAGAATCTGTAATGTCCTACAAATTTATAGTTTAGTATTTTATTTTTTAAAAAAATTGATTATATCTAAATATTTAAATTATTAGTTTTATTAATTTATTTAAGTTATGATAAAAAAGAATAAAAATAAATTGATTCAAAAATTAAGAAAGAAGAAAGAACCAGATTTAAAGGTTAAGTGGAAAAAAAATAAAAAAGATTGAAAAGATTAAACAAAGAAAAAAGAAGAAGAAGAGGGTTAATTATTAAAGAAAAAAATAAAAGATTAAATAAAAAATGAGAAGGTAAAAAAGTAAAAAAATAATAAAAAGTAAAAAAAGGGGGGGCCAGCGGCCGCCCGAGAGCGCGCGCGGGGGCGTAGGCGGGCGCAGCCCCCCCCCATTCGGCCGCTTGCGGCCTTATAATTTTTTTTTCTTTTTTCACTTTTTTAAGCTTTACATTATTAGTTTAAACTCCTTTTTTCCTAAGTCAAATCTCCATGTGTCTTATATAAAAAAAGAAAAGAAAAAATATGGTCTAATCAAAAGAAGGTAGGTGAGTGAGTTGGTGAAGTTTGAATGTCAAATTTTGATTAAATAATACTAAAATAATTATTTAATCTCCACCATTGATTTAAATCAATGGCTAAGATTGATTAAGACATAATCCCTATAAATTGCTGGGTAGGGGGTCTCATCAGACTTCCTTTGGGCTGGCTACGTGAAGAGAAGAAGGAGAGGGTAGAATGCTTATAAAGGTGATGTTAAAGCATCATTAAGACAAAGGATTTAACATTTAACCCTCTTGATTTGCATGAATTAGCATATTTAAAATGATTTAAGATGTGTAATTAGCATCTCTATAGATGGTTGAATCCAGAGATCTTTGATTCATTACGTGTGATCATATCTTAGTCGATTAGTATGAGATCATTAGTGTTAAAGTATGTGATTAAAGGTAAAATCAAATAATTAATACACTATAATTGGCATCAGTGCATGGTAAATTTAAAAACTTTCCAGAATCATGGGATATGATGTTCTAAGACCTTTGTAAAAATTTTCATATCGATTCAAATTATATTTACATTTAAGAATATTTTAATAGTATTATAAAAGAGTTTAATTATACAACAGGGTTAATGAGGTGATATAAAATCACCACGAATGTTAGAAATGCATGTTACTGTAAGATCCATGTGTAGAAAATTTTCATCATTTTTGGATCACGATATTTTTGATAATGAATTTTCAATACATGAGAGAAAAATAGATAATTGTATAGAAATAAGATATCTCGTTCCTAAAAATCTTAAAATTTTACAGTATGGTTATTCTATTGAGTGTACTATGTTATGTAAATATCAGTAATTGTAGATGTCTGTGAATGGAATCACATAATTTATAATATTTTATTTGAAGAATAAAACTATGGGATAAATAGACATATCACATAGAAAATTATGAAACTTCGTCAGAAGATTTACATGTGTTATAACCTATTGGTTAAATTTGCATCTTATTTTGATCACTGAGTCCTGACTTATATAATTTTAAGGTTTGAACAAATAATTAAAAAAATTGAATAAATGTTAATATTCTGTAAAAAATTCTGAGAAAGTTACAGACTGATATTTGATATTTATAAGTTAATTATTAGTATATTCTAGTCATTTTAAACATTCTGAATAATTTCTCTTTTAGAAGCTATTGTTGTAAATCTTATAAACTGATATAAAATCTAGAAATTCGAAGTACTAAATGAAAAATAGTTAATATTTCCCTATATGCTACTTCTATCTAGAACAACGTTCTGTAAATTTGTAGTAATTTTCTGATTATTGAGGATATAATTAGTTAATTTTTAATATATAAGATAATTTAAATAATTCTATAAATATTTGAATTCCTACATGAAAAATTATGAAAAATTTTATGTAAAGTGTTACATACAAATGTGATGTTCAGTAAAAGTTTAATAGTCTTCTGACTTTGGTAGCTAAATTTAGTCAATTTATGATACATGTTGAAGTATATGTAATTTTAGTAAAATTATAATTACTGTCTAAAAAATGATGAAAATTTTCTGTTCTGATCGTTCATGTAAATATATTAGTTTCTTGAAATTGTAATGTATTTTGAGTTCGGAGAACAGAATTAGAAATTTTTGATGTATAAATAGAATATAAATAATCCTGTAAGAATTATAAATACTGTCTGAAAAATTATGAAAATTTTATGTTTTGATCCTTTCTATAAATGTATTGATTCCATGAAATTTCAATGTATTCTGATATCTGTAAACAGAATTAGAAATTTTTGATATATATATGCCTTTTATAATTGGATAAGTTTAGAAATTCAGAAATTAAAAAAAAAATTTCAGAGATTTCATGTTAATGTTCATAGCATGAAATTTTGAGTGACATGTGTCCATTGCATAAGAGTTCTACGTATAAAGATTTACCATACTATTACTACTGCCTAATGGACACTGCCACCATAGGGGAAGACTGGAATCAAGCCATAGAAATATCCCTATGAGAGGTTCACACTGTACTGGCCCCGAGGGTAACGGGGATTGAAATCCTGGAGGTGGACAAGTACCACTGGTTAAGGTAGAGATGACTTCTCCCGGTTCTACGTAGTAATCAAGACTCATCACTATTTTTACCTAGGTGATCGAGTACCGACTGACTGTCCTTCTAGTGATGGTTTGGGCATTGTGTCTTGACTATTTACCACTGTTACTACTCACTGAACTGAAATTTAAACTACTGTTACTGCTCACTGAATTGATATTGGAACTGCTACTGAATCGATATTGAAACAACTGTTACTGCGTTGAATTGATATTGAAACTACTGTTACAGTGCATTGAATCGATACTGAACTACTGTTACTGCTCGTTGAACTGATATTGAAATCAGTGTTATTGCCTACTGAACTGTTATTATTTTTACTGTTATTACACTATAAATGTTTACTGTTATTGAGTCTCTAGTATATCAAATGGTGATTTAGAAAAGGGCAGATTAAGTCTATTTAGATCCTTTCACTATGCGTGAGATTTTACTCCACCTAGTACTGGAATCATTCTATTGATAAATGAATCGAATTATATTGTATGTCAATGTTGCAAATGTTGAATTCTCATTGATAGAATAAAATGTTAATGTACATGTCTTACTTGTAAAATGTTCACAGCATGACTTATGATCATAAATTTGAAATTAGGTTATAATATGTTAATCTCATGTTATCTATTTGAAATTATGCCTAAGAATAATTTATAAAATAGAATGTCGTAAATCACTTTAGATATGTTTACCCATGTTATGACTGGGGACTATACTTAGTCTCTTACTGGGTCTATTCGCAGACTCATCCCGTTGAACATTTTCAGAGAAGCGGTAGAAGAAAGCGACGAGTGATCCCGTGGTGTTCTGACCGTGGTTTAGATTTACTACGAGTCATTATCTTAGATAGTTATGTTAGAAAAAATGTGTGTGAAATTTAGTTATGTAATAAATGACTTGTTAAATCGTTACCTTTATTTCGACCTATGTGGATGAAGTCTTTTGACTGTAAGCTGACTGACTGAGTAATTTTATTTCCGCTGCAATGATATCTCAATATTTATGTAAAATTCTCTACCGTAATTGTATCGTTTGGGTTGTCCCACTGTGACGTTCCGATCGAAATCCAACGTGAGTCTTTATGACTGGATCGTGTTTACGAGTCAGGCCGTTATAGAATCCAAGAGACGTTTGGTCAAACGGTCAAAAAATAAAAGAAAGATAAAATAAAATTTGAGAATCACACGCACAGACGCCACGACAAGGCAAGACAATTCCGCGTGTGTGAAATAGAAGATACGGGCCAAAGATGCCACTAATCTAAATGAGCCAATCTCCATAGTCTCCTCAAATGAATACACAACAAAGACACGAGTCTCAACTAAAATCATCACAAATAGAGATTCAAACCTTTTAAAATTTAAACTCAGATTTCAACATCGTAAAGGACGCCGATGACGAGGAAGGGCAGACCCCCACCCCCGCAGCGGACGCCTCCTCCTCGGATAGTCGCAGAACTAGGCACCTCCGCCACGGGCTCGTGTGGCGCTCGCACACCGATTTCACCACCCCGCCACCGTACGTAAACGTCGTGCCACTGCCCATATTTCAGGGCGACCGAGGAGAGTGCCCCATCGCGCATCTGCGGCGGTTCGCTCGGGTGTGCCGCGCCAACATGAATGCGCCATCTGCGGAGGTGATGGCATGGATCTTCCCCGTCACCCTCGACGGCGGGGCTGCGCTGTGATACGAGCTGGAGGTGGAGCCACGACCATGCCTGCCGGGGGAGGGGTCCAGTCCTCCTTCCTGCGCGCCTGTTGCGGCCCCTAGTTGGTGGAACTGTCGCGCTCGGAGCTCATGGCCATGAAGCAGGGGCCCGGCGAGCCGGTAAATGCGTACTACCCACGCATGCAGTGGATTATGAGGAAATGGCCGGGGAATGGCATCCCAGACGCCATGCTCTCATCCCCCCCCCCCCCCCGCCGCCGCCTGCTGGCTGCGCGCGGCGCCTATATTTTTCCTCTTGTGTTTCCCTTGTCCTCGTTTATTCATGGAAGGGCTAAACGAAGAAGATGAAAACTTTGACCTTTTACCTATTAATGTCACCTATTTTGTTTATACCCCTATCCTGCTTATTAAAGAGCACCCATCTCATATTTCATTGAGAGACCTTAAATGATAACAATGACTGTTTATAAATCAATGTCAGTACAATGCAAATAGAGGATATTATTGCAAACATAGTTGAATATTATGTAAGAAGCATGCATAATTTTAATTTTATGTCAATTTTTGTTCATGTACGGATGTACCATGCTCGCTCTGCTGTATTGAGGCCCATTAAGGTTTTAAGCAGTTACATTCATTACATAAATTATTCATGCTCATTAATATATGTAATGATGTAATTTTTTCTACATTATGCTGATAACTTATATCTTAGCGTAAGTCTGAGAATGATAATTGTATGCTCGTTTCAAGTATGACATTATTACACATTAAAATTGTGTTTTAAAATGATCTCATTACCCATTCAAGTTTAATTATTTTAAAATTTTAGCATATTTCGTGCAACTCTGAAAGATCAGAATTATGCTTAAGAATTTAAAATAATTAAATCATAGAGAGAATAATATTATCCTCTCTTATTATGGGAATTGCATTAAGATTCTTGAGTTATAATTCACCCGAATGTCTATAATTCAATAATAAATTAAGAGATAAATAATTAATTAGAATTACTTAAACACGAAGACTTTTTCACCCGAAGGTGGAAATATCTTCGCCTTTGTGCATGACGTCCGAGCACGCTGCTCGTACTCCGCCGTGCTCGCCCGATCACGACGTCCGAGCACACCGAGCACGACGTCCGAGCACGCGTGGGCGAACGCCAATCTCCCCTCCGAGCACGCTGATCGCACTCCGTCTCCCCTCAACCACTTGACCCGGCGCAGTCATGCCCCAAGCCCCAAGTGAATCGGCGCCCTTGGCATGCCTGATACGGTGCGAGAAAACGTCTCGTCAGGGACACGGAACTCTGTTTCCGTTGCACTGAAATGGGGGAGCAAGAAGGCATGAAAGGGAAGCTTCTCCGGCCGCCTTTGGCAGGGCATTTAATGCCAGAACCGACAGACTATCAAGACATGCTTGTGTGGGCACTTCGTCCACCGGGTAAACCATTGACTCCCACATCCAAGATCGACAGCGCATAGCAACTCGCCATCGACGCTGGGACGGGTGGTCTGACAGTCGCAGAACATCCTATCCTCGGACGATCTCCCGTGTATTGTGCAAACTAACGATCGACAGCACGACACCAAGTCAACTCCTCGCTCTCCTGCAAAGAAGAAGAAAACGGCGGGAGTTCTATCCTGAAGAGAAGAGCCCCCCCCCCCATTCTATATATAGAGCGGGTTCACATCCAAAAAATGGGGTTGGCAACCAGAAGAGATGCCAGTCGAAATAAAAAAAAGAGAAGGATCCATCCGCCTGTGCTCCTGCGGAGTGAAGAGAAGAGAGTGAGAGAGGTGAGGGATCGAGGGGGCGGAGCCCATGCTCCCTCCCCCTCCCTCCATTGTATTTCTTTTTTCTTGCTGTTCTTCTCTGCCCCAGGGCAAACCCCCCTATCGTTGTATCTTCTCCCGTTTCATGTTGTCTCCTCCCCCTCTTTTGTTTTCTTTTTCAATGCTATGTGTATTTCCCCTTTGATTGGGTGCCTCTATGGCGAATAAAAAGAGAGTTCTGTTGTGCCATTCGTAGCTTTTGTCTCGCCTTCCCCTTTCTCTGGTCCAGACGGGTCCCCCTTGTCTCCATGTACACATACACTGCTACATCCTATGAATATATATCTATAATCTCCGCCTTACTTTCCGTGGATTTGTCTCGGGGGAGAAGTATATGTGCTCTGCTGGGAAGGTCCCGATTCTGTCCGCCCTCATGGACATGTCTCGGGGTCCTTTTGCTCATTCGAGCCCCTCGTGGGTCGCTCCCCGATTTTCTTCGATCTTTTTCCTCCGGATACTTTTCCAAAGTTTCGGTCACTTTTTCCCTCCGGGAACCGAGAGAATGATATTACGGCTGTTGCCACTTCCGTGCGTACCCCTTCATTCCTTCTGGGGGCTCGTGAGGGTGATCTTATAGGTGTTGTCGATTCCGTGCGCACCCTTCTATGTCAGGGCCATCTCGGAGTTCCTCCATAGATGCGTACCCAATTAACCCCCCCCCCCCAAAAAAAGCTCCAAGTTTAGGGGAGGTGCTGTCGGATTTTTGCCAGAACGATCACCCGAACTAGTTGTAATGAGCAATTAGACCGAACCGAGCTAGCTGAACTACCAAGCTACCGAGCTGTCTGAGCCTCCGTGGGCCGCTGCCCCTGTTTATCTTCGGCTCTCGCAGGTTTCCCTGAATTTCTGCTCACTCTTGGGTCACCGGGGCTCGCTTCTTTATAGCGTGGACCCCGAGTGATCCCCCTTCAACGAGTGAATATTAATGGCTCGACGCTTCGGCGAAAGTTCAAGACCACATCCCGGAGACGGGATTGTGCCACCCCCAGTCATTGGACTCCCTAGTAGGCTTGTCCTCGGGATTTATCCACGGCCGATGTGGGTTATCGGGTGTTGCCACTTCCGTGCACACCTTGTTATTTTGGGGCCATCTCGGACTTATCCATGGATGCGTACCCGCTTTACCCCCCTCAATATCCTAGTCCGGAGGAGGTGATGCCGAAATTTCACTAGGAATGCGAATAATGAAAAGGACGAATAATCAAGCGATGTCAACTATAAGAACAAGAAAAGATAAAATGAATAAAAAGACCCGTCCATGAACAAAAGAAGCGTTTGAGCCTCTATGAACTTAAGAATAAACCCTATATTGCATAAATGAACCCCTCATTTCACCTTCCCGAGTGAAAACTTGCACTAAAACCTTCTTGTCGAGCCTGCCCTGCGTCGACCTCATGCATACACACCAAACCTCAAACGCGTATTGAACCTCCCCTTTTTCATGTCCGTCAAGACATAACGTCACACCATGCGTGAACAAATCCGACCCCTTGCATGCATTTAAACCGAGCGCTGCGACCCTCAGCTGAGATCGCTGCCGCGAGAGCGAGGCCGCCCCGAGCGAAGCCGTCGAGCGATGTCGCTCCGGGCAATGCCATCCGGGCAAAACCGCCCCGAGCGATGCCGCTATAGACGCATTAAGATTTCCTATTGATCTTGGTTTTATCTTTTATTGGTTTATTTAGTGTGAAGCGTGCCAGTCACATATGTGACAAATGTGTTCAGGCTCCGAGACTAAAGTGGTCGAAGCATGTGGTGCGCTCCGTCTGACCAATCAGACAATTGTGAGTGTCGGGTCGTTACTGGAGACCCACCGTGTCTTAAAGGCCACGGATTTAATTACATCCCCTCGGAGAGAGGAAAACTTTTGATTAATCGCCAAGATTTGGGACTTCATGGCCTGAACACAAATTTTTATGAAAGAAGTAGATAGCCTACTGAAAAGCATTATAATCCCCCATAATGGGATGCAGAAGGACATTTGGAGTCGTATCGGTCGTAAATCGACCATTTAATGTTTGGACGAATGTCCGAGTTGAAACATCATAAACGTGCCGATGAAATCGGAGCATATGTATGCCGGGACACGGCAAATTTGCTATCTGGGAGATGGAGACTATTCGGTGAAATCCCAGTTGAACGATTCAACCTCAGCGAGATATCGTCCCGATGCAAGGTGGGGCTATGACCATAATGGGGATGATCCCCGAGGGCCAAGCATGCCTTGCGAAGGCACATTCAATGTTCCCTCTCTCGCATGGGGTTAAAGAGGAGGAAACTCCAGGCGGGCGCCATTAAGTTTTTTTTAATTAGTGCATTATTAATATTGTTATTAATATTGTTCATTATCATTTTTTTGGTTTTGCATTACTTACATAATTACATGGTTTTTTTAATATTATCATCCATAGAGCTTTCGTTGCTCTTTTGTTCGTGTTAATCCACTTTTTTTTGGTTTGTGTTTTATTGTGGTTCTTTCATTTCATCACTTTCATATTTTTTTTGATGAAATAGAGGCCTTCGGTCGACCGGACTTCCCAGGGCAGGGAGGTCCCGCCGACTGGGTCGACGTAGCCAAGCACTACGTCGAGTCAGCCGCTGGTCGGTCGATCGAAGACTGAGTTCGGTCGACCGAACCCAACAACAGCTTCAACTTATTTTTTTTGGTTTGGAAGGCGCACGAATGCACAAAGGATCCTTTTTATGTAGAGGACATCATTCAATGGGTGACCATTCTCTTAATGAAAAACTATAGTCATGCCCGAGAAACTTTAAGAGGGGTTTCCCATCTCAAGGAACTATCTGGGGACACATGGTCAGAATTTGATCGTGCTCCAACATCAGATTCATCCACATCAAGCATTTTTTACATCAAGAGGTTTGATGCTTCCTTCACCATCATTCTCTGCAAAACTTATGTCTTGAGTTTCTCCACTGGATTTTATTTCGGCTGCTCTTGTCCAAATGACTTGATGATACTGAACTGAGGGCTGATAATTCAAATCAACAGAAGAGCTAGAATCCACTCTAGCGTTTCTAATGCCAGGGTACATTATCTGCCCTTGCTGATCTTCTTCATCAGAATTAATAACTGTGATCTCCTTGCTTGCGGCCCCATCTTTACCTCTCTGACAAGAATCACCACTGGCTGGTGACGATCGCAATGTATGCAGATAACTCATGAATTGTGGGCATTGCAAGTATAGTTTTTCATATCCCCCTGTGACACTTCTATATTTTTTCTTAGTCAGGCCCTCCAAAAGTTTGGGTGTTGCAAGGACGTCATTATTGTTTGAAGAACTATCTGACCTTGCTCTGCTATCACCATGGTTGTTCCCATAATTATAGTGTAAAGACCCAGACTCTTTAGAAGAGCTCTCAACATTGAAGCTTCTCATTCTTTTATGCCTCTGGGAGAACATATCTCGGCAGCCGAGTTCCCAATTGCAAGCAAGGAAGGCAAAACAGAGAGTGAGAGAGGCAAATATGCTTAAGTCCATGCTATTTCAATGAGGGTCTAATGCAACTCAGTATGTGGGGTCAAAAATGCATGAGAAGCCTCACTCGCATTGGGATTCATACATCCGTCAGCGCGCTTGCAAAGATGCAATCGCTACTTCGGTGAAAACATGCCATGCGAGACCATTCCATATAAATTTGATGAGGCTCTGTCATACTGATATGATTGGACAAAATTCCCTGGTATGAAAGATATCATGCCAATGCACGTGAAATTTTATTCACTTCTAGAGTTCAGTGAGGCACACCATATGCATGTATGCGAATGTAAGTGAGGTGGGAGGGGCAGGCCCAGCAACACCCTGGCCTGGTTCCTGCCTGGGCAAAGCCCGGGCAGAGGACTACTGGGAGGGAGTCGACTCTTGTAGTCGACTCCTCTCCAGTGCACGGGGCTCCAGCCCCCCTTTCTGGTGTTTGGTTCAATTACTCATGCTCAAAAGGGGAATGATTGAAGATATTCATGTTATTCAAAGGTGGGTGTGTGCAAGATTCCAGTGCACATCATGCATGATTTCAAAGCATGAGATGGACATGCAATGGCCCGAGGAATTCTACAAGGGGCAAGTGCACATGGTACACTGAGGTTCATGCATGAAAATGCCTGAGGTTCCTATCTATGAATGCAGGTGTGGGAGATTCACAGGGGCTCATCTTGAGTTCAGATATTACTGTTTCTATGTGCATTAGATCATGTATGCCTACAAAATACGCATGAAGTATGTCATGAATTGCCATGCAGGAGATGCTATGCAGCTGCAATCAACCTTCCAGAAATTCAGATTTGGTCCAAAAACTCTGATTACTAGTCCTTTTCTTTCCATCTATGCATGATTGTATCCGATCATTCATAACGGCCCATATATGCAAGGATGCTCATGATGGCAAAATGGCTGTTATGCATCAAATGCTCAGGGAATTGAGCATGTATGCCAATGTAGCTGCCTTTAATGCAGGGACCTCAATTTTTGAGCCAAGGGCGGGAGTTTTAGAACCTGCCACTTAATTTAGTTCTTAGTCCCTTAGTCATCCCGGTTTTAGCAGATCTCAAAAGGTTGTGCTTGATTATTTGGGACTAACAATGGATGAGTTCATTTTCTTCTGACTGGGTTTTCCTTCCTGATTTGAGGAATTGGGTCTCAGGCCCTTGCTTCATCCCCTTTTTTTTCATGCTCCAGCACATTCCTGAAATTGAGCTGGCTGCTGCCCTGCAGGGAATTAAACTTTTGCGTTCGGAGTTTAGTCTTCCTTAGCCTTAATTTCAGGAGTTCAGCAACACCCTTATGCTCATACAACTGCCCAAAGACCTGGTGTGAATCAGCATGCAGACCGATGACCTCCCATGCACAAGGATCAACCCCTATGCACTGCTACATGGGGAGGGCAGCCCATTCAGGTTGGGGGATTGACCCCCGGTAGGGGCAAAGCTCCAGGGTTGAACTGCAAGGAAAGTGTGTATATATGCAAATGCCAAAATGTCCAATTGCTGATTTTTTAGTGTGAGCCCTTCACGTATTTTCTGTCCAGTACTCCAGTGCAGCCTTTCAGATTTTTTTCTTTGGGAGGTTTGGATTTCAGTTAGACTTGCCCCTTTTGGGTTTCTTCCTGCACATGAGCAGATATTGAATCACAAACCCTTCGTCCTACTCTCTGCCTTGCTCACCCATGTTTCAGCATGCTTCTGAAAATTTGGGGAGGCCACAGCATCCCATTAGATATCCATGTTCACTGCACACTAGTCCATGAAGCCTTCTTTGGCCTCAGCTGCGCACCAGTGTGATTTTGATAATCTCAGAGAGTGTGCTGGCTGTTGGAGCTTGGTATGCTTGTCCTCATCAATTGAGACTTCCTACTCAAATGATCTGGTGCATGAATTCCCATGCTGCAGAAACTCAGGTTTGATCTGAAAGCTGGCTTTCTTTTTACCTATGCATGATAGCATATGATTATTCATGGCATGTATGTATTCAAGGAGGGTTTTGATCTCTTCACTTTTATCTCAACGTCAGCCCTTCACATGCCTCTGTTTCCTCCCAGCCATTCCCTTTTAATGGATCCCAAGCACATCCTGAGAACCCTTGATCCCCAGCTCTTCCCCCTTACCTGTACATAATTATGCATCATTTATACATGTGTGCAGGGGTGGCAAGGCTGTTAATGCGGGGTTCTTGGTTTTAGAGTGAAGATTTTAAATTTCATGCTCAATATATCTGGTCATTGGGTCTTCCTGATATGCATTAGCCCAAACCAGACTTCAGCCTTTGAATTAGATAATCTTATGATCAGAATTCATATTTTTCTGTTTTGCTTACTTTGCTTCCAGCAGCCTCCAGAATTGTGGCCGGCCATTGCTGCCATTTCTGAATTTCAGCTCACTGCAGATCCTTTAATCCAGTCACCTATCCATCTGCTCTTTTTATCATTGATCATTACCCATTCCCTAGTCCAGTGATCCAAGACGGGCCTTATGCAATGAAATGCGACTGCACATTCAAGGGAATTTTGATCTTCCTTTCTTTTTGAACTTCTCTATCCAAGCATTAGCCCCCTTACAGGCTTTAGGTTCTTTCAGTCATACCTTTTCTTGCACACATATGCAGGGATGTTGGGGCAAGGATTTCAATTCTGAAATGGGAGTTCTGAATTCAAGCTTAGCGGCTGCCTCTCTACCCACTTTGAGTTCAATAGTTCAGAGATGTGCCAGATCATTGTGTTCTCCTTTATGCACATTAATTCAAACTGCACCCCAGTCCTTAAATCAGTAAGCCTTGCAGTCAACACCCCTGTTTTCTGTCTGCTCATTCCGATCCCAGCAATTTCAGAACTGTATTTGGCCATCGCACCCTCCGGATTCCAGTTCACAGTGAATCTCATTTACTTATTGTAATTGTTTTTTTTTGTCCAACCATCTGCACCTCCGCCCCCTTTTTTTTATTAGTTATCATTCATTCTTTAATTCAGTCCATTTGGCTTTCACTATCTTTGTGTGACATTGTTACCATTTCGATCCACCCGGCGAAAATCCAGCAGCACCTCCCCTTGCCCGGAGCCGGGGGGAGTTTAAGCGGATGTGCATCCACGGAGAAAGCTCCGAGATGGCCCCAAGATAACAAGGTGCGCACAAAAGCGGCAACACCCATAGAATTGCCCTCACAAATCCCCGAGAAAGCGAATGGGTGCGCACGGAAGCGGCAACACCCATAGAATCGCCCTCATGAGACTCCGAGAGGATGAGTGAGTAGAAACGAAACATGCAGGATTCGGAAAACCCAGATTCAGCGGGGGGGGGGGGGGGGGGGAATTTATGAAAGTGCCTAATCTGGGACAAGTCCCATATACCTCATCCCCTTGGTATCATGGTGGTGTAGCTAACCAAATACCGAAGTGGGATTTTGAGGATGCACAGAAATCGTTATGAGGAGAAATTTAGAGAGTGGGTTCCGGTGGTGGCAAGGGAATATCAGCGGCAGGGGGAGTGCCAGCCGAAGAAGGCCGGGGAAGCGGAGGCAGTGGCACAGCCGGAAGGGGAGCGGAAGGGCTGAGGATATACAGGGTAGCAACCCAATTAGAGCCCGGGATGGGATGGGCCTCGAGGCTTTACTTGCGGCAGACCCGAAGCCCTTCCTCCAAAACAACAGTAGCAAGGTCGAAGAGCAGTGAACGGAAGACCGAACGGATCTGCTAAAGGAGCAGAAATAGCTGAAGTATAGGACATGTATCTACGTCACACTTATAAATGTACATATTGGAGGAGCAGGCTGTAACGATATAACTGTAGCAAACAGTCTTGAACCGGTTGTTAGAAGTTAGTTGGACCGGTGGAAGGGCGACTGTTATGAGCTGTTAATTAGTTCTGTAACAGTGTAGGTTGATATATTAGTGGGAGTTTTATGTTTCTTTTAGCAATTTTGATAGCAGGAAAATGTATAATATGAGGTGGCATAGTATCCACTTGTAATCTGTAACAAGAAACTGGCTGCGGCCCTTATAAAAGGAAAATGGTATGATCGGAAGAAGGATCATAACCCCATTATACCAACCTCCTGTACTTAGAATTCTGCTGTAGTTGTCTCCTTCTGCTAGCGGGTGTGTGAGTTCTTGCAGACACTCTGTTCATCTAATTCTTCTACCCTGGAGCCCGAACCTGAAGGCAGGAACCTGGAGGAGCTGGAGGATCTTCCTCTTATCTTCTGGAAGCACCGTACCAAATTGGTGTCTGAGCCACCTTCAGGTAGCTCCAATTCTCCTTCCAATATGGCTTCTAGTTCGAATGATGTTGTTCTTTCACTCCTTCAAGATCTGCAATCCAAGATCAGTCTTATACATGATGAATTGGGTTCTATGAATCAAAGAGTAAATAATCTTGAGACTAGAACACCTGATTCTTTGAGATCGAAGGATATCACTCATGATGTAACTAGCCCTTTTCGGTCGAAATATAATGAGTTTCCTAAATTTGATGGCCGGTCTGATCCATGTGAATGGAAGTTCAAAGCAGAGAGGTATTTCTTATATAATCAAGTCCCGGATTATCATAAAGTTTCTTTTGCATCATTTTATCTTGAAGGGGAAGCATTACAATGGTTCTGGCATTTCACTAATACTAAGGATACAGTTTCTTGGATTGATTTCGTAAAAGGGTTAGATTCAAGGTTTGGGGCTGTTTCGGTGGTTGATTACCATGGACAATTGAGTAAACTCAAACAAATTGGTTCTGTTTCTGAATATCAGCGCCAGTTTGAGTTGTTGAGTAACCAGGTTCAAGGTGTTTCAGAGGACCATTTACTGGGTATTTTCCTAAGTGGGTTAAAAGAAGAATTGTCTTGTGAGGTTAGATCCTTTCTTCCTCAATCTCTGTCCCAAGCCATGCAGCTAGCTCGGATTCAGGAACAGAAGTTTATGGCTAGGCGCCGCACTGCTCCCCATTTCAGTTTCACTAATTCTCAACCTTCAATACAGTCCCAACAACCACAACCTCTCAAGCCCACCACCCCACCTGTGCGCAGGTTAACCACTCAACAGCTGCAAGATAGAAGGGCTAAAGGCCTTTGCTACAATTGTGATGAGAAATACGTACCTGGACACAAATGCCAAACCCAGAAACTATTATTATTGCAGTTGATTCCAGAGGATAGTGAATATGACCAATCTGATATGGCTGAACCTGTTGAGACCCTGGAAATACTCAGTGAGATGGAACCATCATTGTCTTCTCATACAGTCTCTCAAGTGCAATCCTCGGGGACATTCAGATTGCGGGGATTCATTGGCAGTTTTCTGTTATAGTGTTAGTGGATAATGGTAGCACTCATAACTTCTTGGACCCTAGAATAGTACAGAAATTGGGATTATGCATTACAAATGTTTCATCCCATTCAGTGAAGATTGCTGCTGGTTTACAGATTGCTTCCCAAGGGTATTGTCAGGGGGTCACCCTCAAACTACCAGGCATATCATTTACTCTAGATTTTTTGGTCCTTCCTTTGGGAACAATTGATGTGATCTTGGGAAATACTTGGTTGCAGCTCTTGGGAGACATAACTTTGAATATCTCACAAATGGTCATGAAATTCTCTGTCAAAGGACAGGAATTCATTCTGAAAGGCTTGCCCCCACCATCACTTGATCTAGTATCAGCCAAGCAGTTTTGCTCTGACTTACCTAAAGCAAGGGCATTATATTCCCTGCACTTATATTCCATTGATGCCTCTGCAACTTCCACTACACCTTCCCTCATTACACAAAACTACCCTGCTGATCTAGCTGCTATCCTACAGCAGTATGAGGCAGTCTTCTCTGAATCACAATCATTGCCTCCTAGTAGACTGCATGACCATCGGATACCCTTGATAGATGAGTCGAAAGCAATTGCATTACCTTCTTATAGGCATTCTCCACTTCAAAAGGATATAATTGAGAAAGAGACAGCAGCTCTTCTTGCAAAAACCCATGTCAGATCCAGCAACAGTCCTTTCTCAGCTCCAGTTCTATTGGTTCAGAAAAGAGATGGAAGTTGGAGGATGTGTATTGATTACAGAACTTTAAATCAGAATACAATAAAAGATAAGTTTCCTATTCCTTTGGTGGATGACTTGTTGGATGAACTGTATGGAGCAAAAATTTTTACAAAATTGGATTTGAGGTCTGGATATCACCAAATCCGTATGCACCCTGCAGACATTTCAAAAACTGCTTTCAGAACTCATGAGGGGCACTATGAGTTTCTAGTGACGCCTTTTGGGCTTTCTAATGCCCCTTCTACATTTCAGAACTTGATGAATGATATCTTCAGAAAGTATTTGAGGAAATTTGTTTTGGTGTTTTTTGATGACATATTAATATATAGCTCTTCCTGGGAGCTACATTTACAACACCTTGAGCAAGTACTCAGGATATTACAGCAAAACAGTTTATATGTTAAGATTGCTAAATGTGCATTCGGTGTGCAATAAGTGGAATATTTGGGTCATACTATTTCAGACAAAGGAGTATCTATGGAGAATAGCAAAATTGAGGCCATTTTATCATGGCCCACTCCAAAATCTGTTAGAGCTTTAAGAGGGTTCCTTGGCTTAACTGGCTACTACCGAAAATTTATAAAAGGGTATGCACTCTTGGCTGCACCCCTGACTCAACTATTGAAGAAGGAAGGATTCTTACGGACATCTGAAGCTGACAAAGCTTTTCAACAGCTTAAGCACACCATGACTGAAGCTCCAGTTTTGGCCCTGCCTGATTTCAATCAGACATTTGTGGTAGAGTGTGATGCTTCTGGGACTGGCATGGGGGCAGTTTTAATGCAACAAGGTAGACCAATTGCATATATCAGCAAGGCATTTTCCATTAACCAGTTGGGTAAATCAGCCTATGAGAAAGAAATGGAAGCTATAATCTTTGTTGTACAGAAGTGGCGTCCATATTTGATGGGCAGACACTTTCTAATCAAGACTGACCACCAAAGTCTCAAATATTTGCTGAATCAACAGGTTCAAACACCTGCACAGCAAAGATGGTTGGTGAAATTATTGGGTTATGATTTTACTCTTGAATATAAATCTGGAAGTCATAATAAGGCAGCTGATGCCTTATCAAGGGTACCGGAAGAAAAGAATGAATATACTTATCATGCCATTTCAGTACTAATCCCTACTTGGTTTCAGGATATACAGGCTTCTTACAACACAGATGACACTTTTAAGGAATCATTAGCTCAGTGGAATGTAGGAACTTTAAATCCAAGTAAATATTCTGAGAAAGGGGGTATCTTATACTACAAGGGGAGGATATTTCTTTATAAATCACACCATTTGATCCCTACAATTCTACAAGACCACTATTCCACCCCGGAAGGAGGACATTCAGGGTACCACAAGACATTGCACCGGATAAAAAGGACAATCTATTGGCCAAAAATGCATCACTCAGTTAGACAATTTGTAAAAGAATGTGATATCTGTCAACAAAATAAGACTGTACAGCAGTATCCGGCTGGCTTATTGCAACCTTTGCCAATTCCTGAGCATATCTGGACTCACATACATATGGATTTTATTGATGCCTTACCACCTTCTCACAACAAATCTACAATTCTGGTGGTTATTGATAGATTATCAAAGTATGCTCACTTTATTGCTCTAAAGCATCCCTATACAGCAGTCATTGTAGCACAAGAGTTTATACAGAATGTTGTCAAATTGCATGGTTTGCCACATGCCATTATATCAGACAGGGATGCCATTTTCACTAGCAAATTTTGGTCAGAAATCTTCAAACTACAAGGGGTTCAATTAAGAATGAGTTCTGCTTACCATCCACAAACTGATGGACAAGCAGAATCATTGAATAAATGTGTGGAAACATACTTGCGATGCTTCTGTTTTCAGCAACAGAATCAATGGTTACACTGGCTTCCATGGGCAGAGTATTGGTATAATACTTCTGTCCATTCATCTACTGGAACAACCCCTTTTGAGGCAGTCTATGGAACCCCTCCACCTGCATTATTATCTTATGTACCAGGCACTACTCAGGTGCAGGAGGTAGGTGACACATTGCTTAAGCGAGATTCTATATTGAAGGAGCTCAAAGCACACTTGCCTAAAGCCCAACACAGAATGAAACGCCTAGCTGACAGAAGAGGACATATAAGGAATATCAAGTTGGAGATTGGGTGTATTTGAAACTGCAACCCCATCGGCAACAATCAGTTGTCATCAGAGATAACAACAAACTTAGTGCAAGATACTATGGCCCATATCAAATAGAGAAAAGAATTGGGACTGTTGCCTACAGATTGTCACTACCTGTTGGATCTAAAATACACCCAGTTTTTCACATTTCCCAGCTGAAACCCAAGTTGGGCAGCAAGGCAACACAAGCCTGGCCATTACCAGACAACTTCTCCACCTTACTTAAGCAGCCTGAACAATTGTTGGGTCGTCGAATTGTCAAGAAGGGCAATATTGCTGGGACAGAGCTCCTTATTCAGTGGCAAGGACGATCCTCGACAGAAGCTACATGGGAAGACTATGACAACTTCATCCGGTCTTATCCCTCCTTTGACCTTGAGGACAAGGTCTCTTCGGGGGAGGAGTTGTAACGGTATAACTGTAGCAAACAGTCTTGAACCGGTTGTCAGAAGTTAGTTGGACCGGTGGAAGGGCGACTGTTATGAGCTGTTAATTAGTTCTGTAACAGTGTAGGTTGATATATTAGTGGGAATTTTATGTTTCTTTTAGCAATTTTGATAGCAGGAAAATGTATAAAATGAGGTGGCATAGTATCCACTTGTAATCTGTAACAAGAAACTGGCTGCGGCCCTTATAAAAGGAAAAGGGTATGATCGGAAGAAGGATCATAACCCCATTATACCAACCTCCTGTACTTAGTATTCTGCTGTAGTTGTCTCCTTCTGCTAGCGGGTGTGTGAGTTCTTGCAGACACTCTGTTCATCCAATTCTTCTACCCTGGAGCCCGAACCTGAAGGCAGGAACCTGGAGGAGCTGGAGGATCTTCCTCTTATCTTCTGGAAGCACCGTACCACAGGCAGATCTGAGGGAAGCATAGAAGGTGTGTAAATATCATACATATATAACTATCACATAAGCTAGCACAGTGTTCATAACAGCTCAGGAACGGGTGGATCAGAACAGAGGAATGTAGAAGGCACAGTGAACATATGCATATGCTACACTTGCACGCACACACAGTGGAGGGACGGGTAATAAACTCATGCAAGGGAATCGGAGGCCAAGGCCCCACGTTTTATTCTTCAAATATGAAAACGTTACAGCCGGAAGATTACATTTCAGGCTACATCAGGCCAAAGGGACGAGGGGCGGAACAGAAGGAACGACAGAACAAAAAAAAGAACACCCACCCTCTTTACGATCTCCCTCACACTCCCGTATTCCCCTGGCTCTCTCTAACCTCTGGACACGCAGGACCAGCGGGGTGGGGGTTTTGAGGGAACAGCAGGAAGAAGAAAAAAAAAAGGCTCCGGGGAAGACACTCACAGAAAGTTTTTTCTTCGGGGCTCTTGCAGGAGATCCCTCGTCCAACCCGGCCGGATCGTCTTCGCAGTGCTCCTTCTTATAGGGGCGTTCAAGGGGCAGTTCGAAGGTGCCCTTTTCCAGGAGGCCCTTCTGCAGCCTGGGTGGCCATCGCCGGATGCTACTGCTGCTGCTACCGCTGTAGGCTTGCGGCTTGAACGGACGCGCGAAGGGGGGCCGGCGAGGCGACGGAAAGTCTAGGCCAAAGACAAAAAAATGAAAAAGGGAAGGGGGGGGCTTTTCGGTCGAACTTTTGAACTTTCTTACTTGTCATAGCTTCATTTCATTCTTTTTTAAGTATTTCTTCTACTCAAAGGGATTTTTTTTGTACAATCTTATAATAACTCAACGCATACGGGGGGTGTTACTGTCTAACTATTCAGAATTTAGAATTTTCACCGCGAGAAATAAATTCTTTACAAATCTCACCACCCGTGGGGAGTACTCAAACATGTGACCTTATAAATACGATGATTAAATCTTTCGTTTTACACGATCATGGGATGTGAGATTTAAACGTACCATCATCCCTTCATGGGAGAGGTGTTCGATATTCTTGAATGGCCTCTAACCTCCTTTCTCTCTTCCAGTGAATGAAAATATTTTCACTTGAATTTAGGGGTTTTTAGATCAATATACCTGTAAACTTTCATATTTGCATGTATCTACTACTTTTGACATATTGACATGTATAACGTTGATATGTATCATATTTTGTCAAACAATTCTATCTAAGTGCTATATTCGTATTTAAGTCCAAAAAGTCAATGTCTCTTCTAATAACATCACACCATCTCATTTTAGCCCTTCCACAAATTCTTTTACTAATATCCACTAAGATTTAGTCACATCTTTTAACTGGCGCTGAGTAAAGACGATAGTGCACATGTCAAACCACTCGAGCCTATTTCCCCTCATTTAACCATCATTTGGAACTACACTCAAGTCCTCACATATGCGCTCATTCCTAATCTTATTTTCTTAATTTTACCACACATCTATCTCAACATCCTCATCTTCCCCACACACATTTTGTGAATGTGTTCATTTCTTATTACCCAACACTCAGTACCATATAATAACGCAAGTCTCATAGTCGTTCTATAAAATTTCTCTTTAAGTTTCATAGGTATACGAAGATCACAAAAGACTCTTGATATGCTTCTCTATTTTAACCAAAATGTCTTAATCATGTGTGTAGCATTATCATAAATCTCCCCGTTCTCTTGAATAATAGACCCTAGGTGTCAAAAATTATTACTTTTAGGAATATTTTATCCATTAATTAGAGCTATGTCTCCATATGCCACTCTCCCATTACTAAAATTATAATGCATAAACTTTAACTTACTTCTACTAATTCTAAAATTTTTAAACTCCAAAACATGTCTCCTAATTTAACTTTTAAACTATCAATACTCTGATCAATTAAAACAATATCATATGCAAACAACATACATCAAAGAATATCATCATGTAATTATTTTTTTACTTCATCCATAACTAAGGTAAAGTGGTACGGATTTAATGCATAACCTTGATGCAAACCAATAGTAACAAGAATTCATAAGTCTCTAACAATATTTCTCATATTAGTTATAGCACTTTCATATCTATCCTGAATCAAATCAATATATCCTTGAGAAACTCTTTTATTTCCTAATGTCCACCAATCAGCTCTCTCGATACTCGATCATACGCCTTCTCCAAATTCAGAAAAGTTATATATAAATCTTTCTTCGTGTCTCTATATTTCTCCACTAATTGTTGTAACAAAAAAAAAAATCTTTTGTAGTACATCTATTCAGCATAAAATCAAATTGATTTTTTGATATAGTAGTCACACATCGAAGACATTTCTCGATTATTTTTTTCCCACAATTTTATAGTTTAACTCATAAGTTTAACTCTACGATAATTCTTACAGCTACGAATACTCCAAGAACATATAAATTAGCATATCCTTGAGAAACTCATTAATTTCTAAATATCCACTAAATTAACTCTCTCTCGATATTTGATTGTACACTTCTAACTCACGCTTCATTCAAGTAAAATAAATCGGGATTACAGCGAGGGTACAAGTGTGACAATGCTATGCATATCAGGGGTATATGTGTCAATATGTCAAAAATAGGGGATATGTGTAAATATGAAAATTTACAGGGATATAATTGTAAAATCTTTTGATTTTATACTTCCCCATTATCTGGCAAATTTGGAAGGCAAGATGTTCCCAAATTTATGAAGGTAGAACCAAGGTGAAGGACCCCCACTAGCAACCATGACGAGAGCCACCGCTGAACATAGAAAGCTGGGCAAATCGGGTGGATTCCTCCCTGGCGGAGCCAACTCAAAGGTTAATTTTGATGGCACCACTTCTCAATCAGGAGTAATAGAGATGGATATTTTGGATAATTCTCTAGAATTGAGAGGGGAGGATAGTTCAGTGCAGAACTACGATCACACCGCGAACAGTCTGGAAGATCAATCGGAAATCAGGAGATTGGTGCGTGAAGCAAAAACAACTAAACTTAATGCTTGGGAGTACTCTTCCTTCTGCAAGACACCAAGAACCACAAATCCTGCAGCAGTTAACGTAGAGGGAGATGTGTAGAAAGATACGTACTATCGAAATTATTGGATTAGGTTATTCAATTCAAAATATTAAGGCCCTCTTTGTTAACCGAGAGGGGATACCGTGTTCGACAGCACGGTGCTCGGGCTCGGTTAGTGGCGTGTGTGTGAGGGAGAGTGTGGACCTCCTCTCATTCTCTCTCATCGGATTCGACGGCCACCCGACAGTTCGATTAACAAAGAGGGCCTAAAAGTGTTGAGTGGAGGGAGACACTACATTGTATGCTTGGTTTTGTTTTGAACTTCACTTGATGTGAGACTGTTATCTTAACATGTATCCTCACTTGCATGCTGACTTAGATATCGTGTGGACTATGATAAAACATGGGGTACACGATCCAAATCATAATTATGGACTCTAATATCATATTAAAGTTTTTAAATTAGACTATCTAATTTAAAATTTCAAGATGTTAAATGGAGAGAGATATCACCACACTATAAATTTAATTTATTATTATGTCTACTTAACGTGAGACTATTCTTAACACATTCATGTCCAAGGTTAGAACTTAGAACCCCTCCCTGAAGAATCAAGCCAATCATTCACCCAGAGAGCCCTTGACTGTGAGTCGAGCCAGGCTTTTCTTGAGAGGCACCTTCGGACTATATGCAGAGAGAGATCAATCAACAACTCTTAATTAGGAAACTCCTACCTACTTGACAACGGGCATGCTGTTATCCGAGAAGCCCAGCATCATCGTGGACGGGGGCCAACACATGTGGCCATCACCAGCATTGCATGCGGCACACCTTTGCCCATAACAAGCCAACATGCAGACTAATCTCATGATAAAAAAAAAAACATTAAAACACCATCTGATGCGTTCAGAAAGTATCAAAGAAAAAGCAAAGGTCAAAAAAATTGCCATGTCAAGCACTGAAAAGACCCTTGAGCCTACTCACACTATCCTCCCCTCCCCCCCCCCCATGCATTGCCATTGCCATTGACTTCAAGAGCAACAGATGTTCCTTGGCTAATGAGAGATTGGTAAAATGACATCAGAGTTACGTGGCAGAATGCCTGAGTTTAAATAACGAGTAAGTGGTGCAGAAGAGGAAGTCTGGGGAAACAAGGACTTGGAATACTGAACAATGGCCAGTGGGGATATGAGTACTCAGCTGGGAAGGCAGAGAGCTCAGGTACTGGGTAATGGTTTGAGGTGATCCTGTAACAACACCCGCAAATAACCCCCAACAAAAGAGTCCTCATATTAAGGGGCGTCTGAATAACAGTTTGATAACTGTTCTTCAAATTGGGTTTTAGAATGGTACGTCCCATTCGCACAGAAACAAATGAATGAGACTTGGAGATTTCCCTGAGGGCAGAATAGAAGAAAATTCCTTAGGTAGACAACAGGAAAGCTTGAGAGAACAAGAATCATAAATAAAACGTGTATATTGATAAAGTACATTGTTGAATGCTGCACTAGAATCACCAACGCACATAGAGTACAAAGGTGATGACTTTTCCTTTTACATCATAAACAAAAAAAAGGAAGACTATAAATTTATGAACGCGAAGAAACAAAGTTCCCTCCACCAGAGATTCAAAACGGAATTGCAATATTCCATCTCTTTTACTTTTTTTTTTCTTTTGAAGATCTGTGCGTCTAAACATAGAGTTCTATTGGACAACTTGGCCATTCCTGGCTGTGTTCTACCCATGCAAGAGATACTTTGATATTCCTTTCATGAGGCCAAGTTTTTAACACTACTCCATGTAACCAGAGAGAAGCTTGCTTGTTGGGGAATGGAAAGAAGAATCTCCTTTCCTACTTGCATAGACAATGAGGAATCAGCCCATGACCCATCCATGGGCATCCGCTGCTTTTGATACTCATAGGACATGTTCTCAAAGGACTTGAACGGCAACTCTTCACTTCCTCATTCAATATGGCTAATAGACGGAACTTGAACAGGTGCCTGACCTTCAAGCATACTCACCACAGTAGACATTGGAGGCCTAAGTGTGGGGAATGGATTGGTGCAAGCAAGTGCGAGATTCAACATTTGCTGTGCCTCTTCTTCGGAGTAGCTCGTACCAAGGCTGGGGTCTACAAGTTCAAGAAGACTGCCCTGCTCTTGCAGTGCATAGGCCTGACATTTCAGAAAGAAAAAAATTGTGATTATTGCTGGAAGAATAGAAGACACATTTAATTATATTCATACGATGAAATTGAACATGTATCAACCTATAGTGGAAAACATATAAAGGAGATGATATAACATCCATTTTGTAATAGCATAAACATTCTGTGTTGCAGTTAAAGTTAAGCCTTAACAGACACCATAAACTGCCTATGGAAATTCCTCTGTACTTGCAGCCACTAGAGAACAGATGTCCTAAAAGGACAAGAAAAGCTGTCTATCAAGACACAAGTTGTGATATTAGGCTTATGTGATTTACGTATGAGCCATGTTTTGTAGATGTCTCTTGATTCTCAGAACTTCCATTTGGAGGGACAAATAATGTGCAAGTATTTCGTCCTTTTGAAGGACACTTTCTCCACCATCAGGGCCCTTGCTTACCTGTTAGTCATTTTTCTCCAACAAGGTCGAACAATGTTAACCATAAGGTCGAATAATGTTAAATGAAGTGAAGCAATATAAACTATAAGTCTTATATTTTTTATTTTTTCTCATATTTCAGACATGTTTCTTCCTTTTTCCTAGCTTTAATTGCCAATGAACCAAGGAGGGGTATCCCTTTCTCTTTTTGCACTTCTTAATCCTCCAACCAAGAAAGTACTCCACCCTATTGAGACTAATTTTCTATTCACAAATAGATGCAAAGCTGTAAGTGGGACATTCTATCTATCAAAAAGACGCATAAAACAAAAAAAAAAGACGTTCAAGGCAATAGATTGCATCTTCTCTAAGGGTGACTTTGATAATCGAGTGGGTTAGGGTCAAATACGCCGTCCGACCTCACCGACTCCAATAAGCTGTTTGATTCCACCCAGTCGAATGGCTTATTCCACCAAAACCCCATTCTTTTGCCTGTTCCACCCAATTAGAAGGAACCTTATCAAAGGCAGTTAGGGGTGTTACCAGCGAATATGCACAGCAACCGGCGAATGGCGGATTCCTAACCGGCCTATTCCTTTATCAAAGTCACCCTAAGAGTTTGAATCTATTTTCCCTGAAAATCTAAGCCTTTAATCCTGTTAGAGCTAAGAGTATTAGTTTTAACTTATAGTGTTCCTAGGGCACAATGTATTGTGTGTCCAGGTATATAACCTCTTGTTTTCTCATTAATCAAAGATTAGATCGACTAAATTTCCCTCATCAACATGGTATCAGAGCACTAGGGCTCTAGGCCGCCGCCGCCGCCATGCCCCACCTCCGCTATCACCCTCCATCCCGTGCCACCCCGTCCTACCACCATCCCTGCCTTCCCCGAGCAGTCCGACGTTGTTGGCACCTGCCCGCTCCACCTCTCCGACAAGCTCTTCCAAGGTGTATCCCGCACCTGCCCCTGCGACCCCCTTCGCCCCTGCCGTCGCCAAGCCCCTTCATCCCTGTGGCAGACCAGTGGAGGACCGGCGGACGGCAAGAATCCTTTTGCTGGCCACTCCACTCGGCTAGCCATTGCCATCTTGCATCCCTGGCCATCTACCTTTTTCTTCCTTGAAGATGGCCAACACATAGGGATACTCGTCTAGTTCTTTCTTCCCTTATGTGCTGACCTCTCTTACCCTAGAATACTTCTTCTATTATCCCGTTGTCCGAGATGGAGAATCCGTCGCCTCACACTCCTTCAGCATCGTTGCCTTCCGGTGAAGGGAAGACTTCTCACATGATGGCTACCTTCGTAAAATTGAATGGCGCCAACTATAATCAGTGGTCGAGGGCGTTTCGGTTCTTGGTGATGGCTATGCGGAAACTTCGTCATCTTAACGACAATCCTCCTGCTAAATCAGATCTTAAAGTCTACGAAGCCTGGCAAGCAGATGACGGGATCGTGATCTCTGTTCTTGGCAATAGTTGTGAACCTCATATTTTTCACAATGTTTTATTTCTGGACACCGCAAAGGAGATGTGGGACTCAAGTGCACCTACTCAGGTGACAAAAATATTTCCCACATCTACAATTTGTATTCCAGATTATTTGTCATGAAGCAAGATGGGCGCCATGTGTCGCAATATTTTGCTAAGGTCCAAGGCTTGTGGAATGAACTCCAACTGTATCACCCTGCTGCTCCCGATGCTGCGACTCTTCAAAAACAACGAGAGGAGTTCATTGCTGCCAAGTTCCTTTCTGGACTTGATGACAACCTAAGACATGTTCGGGATAACTTGTTAGCAGATACGGCTATCCCACACTTGGCTGATGCTTTTTCTCGTGTCCTACATAGTGTACAACACCTCACGCTGATGTTGGTCCCTCAGTTGCTAGTTCTCCGGTCGCCGCGATTGATGCGGGAGGTGCTTCCGCCCTTGCTGCAAATGGGCGCGGATGTGGTCGTGGGCGGGGTAGGTCGCCGTGCTCATACTGCGGGAGGACAAATCATCAGTCAAACTTTTGTTAGAAGAAATATGGCAAAGGAGGCAACAAGTCCAACCCTATCGCCAACCTTGGAGTTAAATTTGATACTGCTGCGGAGATTCCAACGTTGCAACCGTAGCCGATTAATGCCTCTTTGTCTGTCCTGCAATAGGAGGGAGGAGTGACTTTATCACGAGAGGAATACGAGGCATTCCAACGACTTCTCAAAGGCCCTATATCATCATCCTCTTTCCATGCGGTTTCGTCCTTAGTAGTGCAATGGTTGTTCACCGTCCCTCCTGGATTCTGGATTCTGTAGCTTCCTGTCACATGACTGGTGACTGTTCCCTTTTCTCTTCCCTTGACCTTTCTAGTTCTTATGCCCTAGTATCTATAGCCGGTAGCTCACACTCATCTGTTGCAAGAAAAGGCATCGTTTATTCTTCTACTCTTACCTTGGATGATGTGCTTTATGTTCCTAAATTCCCAGTTCATCTCTTATCCATTAGCAAACTAACTCGTTCTGTGGGTTGTTCAGTAACCTTCTATCCGTCTCACTGCACCTTTCAGGACCTCCAGACGAAGAAGAAGATTGGTGGCGGACATGAATCTGGTGGTCTCTATTATCTCAATGTTGATCAACCTCTTCCGAGGTCTCAGGCATTGTCTACATCGGAGACCTCTTATCAGTGGCATTGTCGGTTGGGTCATCCTTCCATTCAAAAGCTTCGTGATGTCATTTCCATTCCGTCTACGGTCAATAAATTTCACTGTGATGCTTGTGAACTAGGGAAGCATCGCATGGTCTCCTTTCCTTCTAGACAGAATAAAAGGAGCTCTGCTCCCTTTCATCTTGTTCACTTTGATGTCTGGGGACCCTCTCCTGTTATCTCCAGACTTGGATTTCGTTATTTTATTACGTTCATAGATGATTTTTCTCGTATGACTTGAGTTTTTCTGCTCAAGTCAAGGTCTGATGTACTTCCAATTTTTCAAAACTTCTGTGCTGAAAAACAGACTCAATATTATGCTTCTATTGAAGTTGTGCATACAGATAATGCCTTGGAATACACTCAGACATCCTTTACATCCTTTTGTGCTTCTCATGGGATTGTCCATCAAACCTCGTGCTCATATACCTCCCAACAAAATGGGATCGCTGAAAGAAAGAACCGCCATCTTTTGGATGTTGCTCGGACTTTGATGTTTCACATGAATGTTCCAAAACCATATTGGGGAGATGTTGTTCTCACGTCATGTTACCTCATTAACTGTGTTCGAGTTCTATGTTGGATGGAAAATCACCTTTCTTGTGTCTTCCTCCTGATTGGACACCTTTTTCTCTTGTTCCGTAGGTGTTTGGTTGTAAATATTTTGCTCACTTGCTTGGTCCAGGTCATGATAAATTGTCCCCATGGTCAGTTGCATGTATCTTTCTTGGATACTCTCGTACTCGAAAAGGATATCATTGTTTTGAACCCCGAACCACATTGTCATTTGTTACAGATGATGTCACTTTTTATGAGTCTGTATCTTTCTTTCCTCCATCCTCTCAGGCGTAGACTCCATCCCTGACTCCTGCTATTCCAATTCCTATTTTACCTGATGTGCTTCCCTCTGACTCTGCTATAATGAGGTTGCTGCGCCGTTGGACAATGATCGACAATACGGACATGTTTATCAGCGGTGAGAGAAACATCCACTAGAGAGTGCACCACTATATTCTTTTCCGTTGGAGGCTCCTTTGTCTAATGAGGCTTCTCCCTTGCCTGTGTCAGATCTTCATCTTTCCATTGCCCTCCGAAAAGGGGTGCGGTTAGTTAGGAGTATTTATCAATACCCCATTGGTAATTTTGTCTCTTATCACTCATTGCATCCTTCTTTCCATCAATTTGCTTTGTCTATTTCTACTGTGTGCCTATTCCTAGGTCTATATCTGAGGCGATTTCTCAACCGGAATGGAAAGCTGCTATGGATGATGAAATGCAAGCCTTGATTTCACGAGGAACTTGGACCCTTGTACGTCGAGCAGCTAATATTACTCATGTTTCATGCCACTGGGTATTCACTGTCAAGTACTCTCCAAATGGCACTATTGACAAGTACAAGGCGAGACTTGTGACGAAAGGGTTTACTCAAACATATGGAGTTGACTACTTTGAAACCTTTTCACCTGTATCCTGGTTGAATTCTGTTCGGGTGATTTTCTCTCTTGCTGTAAATCAGGGATGGCAGATGATCCAAATGAATGTGAAAAATGCCTTCTTATATGGTGATCTTCAAGAGGAGGCCCATATGGAGCAACCTCCAGAGTATGTTGCTGAGGGGGAGTTGGTGTGCAAGTTGAAAAAGGCCATTTATGGTCTTAAACAGAGTTCGCGTACTTGGTTTGATAAGTTTAGTCACATTGCTTCTGGTGTTGGGTTGAAACGAAGTCAGGCTGATCAATCTGTCTTTATTCAACATTCCTCTGCTGGTGTTGTCATTTTAGTTGCATATGTTGATGATATGCTCCTCACGGGTAGTGATACACATGGGGTTGAAGAAGTTCAGAAGTATTTAGAGAAGCATTTTGTGACAAAGAATCTAGGAAGGCCTCGTTATTTCCTAGGCATTGAGATAGCATCTTGAAAAGATGGTTTGTCTCTTTCACGGAGGAAGTATGCTCTTGACCTTCTCAAAGAGATGGGGTTGCTTGGATGTATGCCTGTTGATACTCCCACAATTACTCAGCAAGACTTGGATGTGGAAGATAGCCCAGATTTTGATGATGTTTCAAGGTATAGACGGCTGTGTGGAAAGCTCATTTATGTGACAGTCACAAGACCTGATATTGCTTTTGATGTTGGAATAGTGAGTCAGTTTATGCAGAAACCCAAGAAGTGTCACTGGGAAGCTGCTGTGAAGATTTTGCATTATATAAAGGCTGCCCCGGGAAAAGGATTGTTGTACAAAAAGAATGGACACTTGAAGATTGAAGCTTTCTCAGATCTTGGCTATGCAGGATCCAAATTAGATAGGTGGTCTACTTCTGGGTTCTGTACATATGTTAGTGGTAACTTGATTACATGGAGGAGTAAGAAACAAAGCGTTGTGGCTAGATCAAGTGCTGAAGCCGAGTATAGAGCAATGACTCAGACTACTTGTGAGATGATGTGGCTTCAAACTTTAATGTCTAACTTTGGAGTCACGTCTATTGAACCAATGGAGATGCACTGCGACAATCAAGTTGCCATTCACATTGCTTAGAATCCTATGTTTCATGAACGAACAAAGCACATAGAGGTAGATTGTCATTTTGTGAGAGATGCAGTTATGTCTCAGAAGATCAATACCCCATATACCCCTACACATGATCAGCTAGCTGATTTGTTTACTAAATCTCTTGGGGTGTCTCGATTCAATGCTCTTTGTAACAAGTTGGGCATGTTTGACATATATGTTCCAACTTGAGGGGGAGTGTTAGAGTTAAGAGTATTAGTTTTAGCTTATAGTGTTCCTAGGGTACAATGTATTGTGTGTCTAAGTATATAACCTCATTTTCGCATTAATCAGAGATTAGATCGACTAATTTTCCCTTATCAACAAATCTAATTCTTGACAAAGGTGAGATATCATATATCAGAAAAGGCGTGAAGAACATAGAAAACCAAAAAGCCAAAAACTGCAGATTATTTCCCAATTCATGCCTGCAAAAAGTAGAAAGTTCTGACATGCAAAATTATATTGTTATCAGTTATTGCTGCAAGGAGGTGATGAGTGGGACCAAACTCAGTAGCATCAACCGGAGAAAACATGTTAAATTGAACACAGCAAACTTGTGGGGCTCCACTAAACACTTGGGGTTATGTGGATGTAGAGGGTGTATAAGAACAAGTTTCTGATACAGATAGGCTTCCACATGTCGACAGGATTTTTCATCTTCATTTGTAGGCTTTCATTAATTTATGGTGAAAACCTATGTTGGTTGAGAATTTAGAAATCGCCTGATTTCCTATTCCTTATGTGCTACAACACCAAATTCTCCTAGAAAGAAAAAATAAAATAAAACAGCCACTAGAGGGCACTACAAGAAAAACGGCAATTAGCGACGGATATTTTGCGACGGATATTTCTATCGCAAAATAGCGATGGATATTTTGCGAATACATCATCCATCGCAAAACTCAATTACAAATTTTATTTTGCACACTTGCATTGACTTAGAAATAGATTTGTGGCGAAAATCACCCCCCGCAAATAATTGGCAACAAATGTCTTTCCATTGCTAATTTCGTCGCAAAATGGCGTAAGATTTGTGATGAAATTTGCATTCATCACAATATTCAACTACTAAATTTGCTTCAAAATTTTAAGTCGTTTCAGCGACGGAATTTAGACAATTTCTATCAGAATACTTTTTAACGACGGAACCAAATCCATCACAAATTTCAGCTATTAAATTTATTTCGCAAGTTTATGTCATTTCAGACATGGAATTACGACGGAAAGAAACCGTCACAAAAGAATTTGGGACGGACAAAAAACTATCGCAAGTTCCGTCGCAAAATAGCGACGGTAATTGCGACGGACTTATTTCCATCAGAACTTTTCAGCTACTAAATTTATTTCCCAAAGTTGAGTCGATTTAGAGACAGATTTGCGATGAAAAATATCCACGCAAATTTTGCATTATTTTAGAGATGGATAAGTGATGAATTTGTGATGGATTTAGGCTTGAGACGAATTTCCGATGGATGGATTCCATCGCAAATAATGGTTAACTAAATTATGATAATAAATTACTTGTATTTGACAAATCATCAGTAAGTATCGCCCATGTAACATACAATTTGTTTAAATTTTAATTTATTGACTCTTTTTGTCTCAATGTACTTTACACATATAAATTATGATATATTGAAATAATCTTTATAATATTTATCAAACCCTCCTTAGGCTTTCTGTACTTATAAAGAAAAAGAAGAAGCTGATGAGACCAAGGGCCACCTTTTTTTGGTACTCAACTTCAGCCTCACCAACACTATGGGAGTATTTGAAAGAGACAAAGGCCGCCGGAGAAGCCCACGCCTTTTCAAAGTCTTCTTCCCCCGTCTCAACTCCGAGAAGCTAGTAGGGTTTCCCTTGCATCATGAGCCTTTAAGAGTGCTCAACTTCCCTTCATGTCGTCCATGTTTACCTCTTGGTTTGATACGCTCTTCCACATGGTGCAGGCAGTCCCACATGTGTTCTGGGCAAAAAATATGGTGGTCGTCTGGTTCTGCCTATTCTTTGCATGGGGTTGAGTGGTAATATCTAGTCCGTAGAGCTAGTGAGGAATGAGAAAGGCTTGTTCTTTTAGACTAACTGGACAGAGTTTATTCATGATCATTCTTTGAGCACTGAAAAATTCATGATTTTTGAATATCATGGGAACTTGCATTTTGTTGTGCTTATATTTGATGTAATCATGTGTGAGGAGGATGATGCATACCAAGCCCAGCACTCCCAAAATATGAGTACAGCTACGAGTGTTGAAGACTAGGATGACATGAGCCTTAGACGTTTCTTGCCTAAAAAATCTCAGGCCATTCCCACTAAGAACAAGAAGACCGGAAGCAATAAGAGCGTCCAAAAGACTGCACATATCACTAAGAGCAAAAGTTGGGTTTCCGACGAAAGATCCATAACAAAAAAAGTTGCAAATTCCATTGTGTTGGAAGCACAGGTAGAAGAACCTGAGCCATTTTTGTATAGGTCAATGTGAGATACTTGCCTTGCCATTTTTGTTTAGTTTCTTAAGTTTTAATGCACATTAATTATTATTACAATTGTAATTATTATAATTATCAAATTTATAATATTTTTATTTTTAGCGAGCAAAGCTTTCCACATGAAAAAGAAAATTCAAGAGATCCCTTTCACGTGCCCCACCCTAACTTTTTTGCCTCTTTTTCCCCGGCACACCGTGACCTGCTTCCTCCTCCACTCAACCCCGTACCCTGACCTTTCCCCTCCCCGCTGGTCCTTCCCCTTCCAAATCCAAGAAGGCGACGCTCCCTCCTCGGCTCCTCCTGGCTGCTCCCGCCCACATCGGCTCTTCCCCTTTATCATTTTTTATTGTTTGGGTTTACAATTGACATATTAGTTTACTTGTTTGAGCTGTAAGATAATAAATTATAATTATATTTATTATTATAGAAAATTTAAATATTTATTTTAACAACGAATTTGCGATGGAATGAAGATTTTGTCCCAAATGAAAATTTCTTTTTGAATTAATTTTGCGTGTTTAGAGATGAATTTGCGATGGATTAAAAATCTGTCATAAATAAAAAATCATTTCGCCCCAACAAAAAGTGCCGTCTACTTTGCAATCTGTCGCAAAAGCCCTAATTTACCCCCTATGGACGACCATCTCTTTCTCACTTACTCTCTCTCTCTTCCTCTCTCTCCCTCTCAGTCGCCCCCTGCCTCTACGTCTTCTTCCCCGTCACTGCTAAGCCACCACCACCACACCATTGCCATTGTCGTCTCCCATTTGTCCCAATGTTGCCAGCCCCTTCCTCTTCTTCCCCTTGCCGTTCTCTTTCTTTCCCCCCACTCCATAGCCGCCACGCCTCCCTCCTCTGCCCATCGTCCCCCTCCCCACCGGCCGAAACCCGTAGCCCACTCAGCGGCTGGCCGCTGGCGTCTATCGCCGTCGACCTCACAATCCCGTGTCGACATCCAACCACCTGCAAGCCACCGCACCAGCCCTCTTCGCGGACCCCCCTATCAGCTACTACCTTCCTCCTCCCCCTCTCGCTCGGTAACCACCGACCTTGACATCCCAACCATGTCCTCCCCCACTACAGGAAGGTCCCCCCTCCTCCTCATATATATATATATATATATATATATATATATATATATATATATTTTATGGGGGGGGTTGCAATAGCCGATAAGGGGAGGGGGGCTCTGGCAGGGGGTCCGGGGGAGGGGGTTTTAGGTGGGGGGGGCGCTCCGACAGGGGGATCAATGGGGAGGGTGGGGGGGCTCCAGTGGGAGGGGCTGTACTAGGGTTAGGGACGGGACGGGGGGGGGGGGGGGAAGCTCGCTAGACGGGGAGAGGGGGGCAGGGAGGGGGGGGGGCGAGCTTACTGGACGGGGAGAGGGGGCAGGGATGGGGGGACTACGAGCTCGCCGGAGTTCGCTTGGGGGGGAGAGGGGGCAGAGAGGGGAGGGGGTGTTGGCCAGAGGGGGAGGGGGTCGGGATGAGGGGGTCCTTGTTGACGGAGAGGGGTGGGGGGCTACTGGCTGGTGGAGGGGGGCTCCGACCGACTTGCAGGGTGGGGAGGTTCGGCCAACAAGTAAGGTGGGCTCCGACTGCGGGGAGGGGTATACTTGATCACACTTAAGTCTTGAATTGTCCATGTTGAACAGTTTATAAATACTCGATCGCATTTAAGTGGTCATTTACTATATATGTGGTACGATTTGCTTTAAAATCGGTTGCGTCTTCTCACTCTTCTCTGGTATACCTTTATTGATTTTCATTATTTTCTTAACCACTTACTAGTAAGTAGTTAAGAAGATTTCTTAGTCAATATACTAGAGAAGTGTGGGGAGATGCCGTTGAAATTTTTAACAAACCATACAAAAATTATAGTAAGTGATCGTATAATCATATTAATTTTGATTAATTATGACAAATCTGTTTACAACACTCGTAGGTTCGACCGCCCCGCCTGTATAGGCTCCACCACTGACAGATGATGCCGACAACATAGACAAAGTCGATCAGGGGGACGTCGATGAGTGCTGCAAGGTCACCTACATCGAGGAAGTCGAGAAGTTGTAAGTATATTTCATGAATTATGTTCGTTATCTATCCATCAATTGTTTAATTATCTCCAATTATAACATTTGTAATTGCAGGAGGCGATTTAAGCCCGAGTCGGTGACTTGGCGGATCAGCTAGGCGGTCAAGCACCACATTCCTGGGACGGTCATCCAATGGAAGAATCACCCGATCGAGGTCCGTAACTCAATGTTCATAAAGTTCAAGGTATGCAATTTAATCTTTTAAATTAAGTTTTTCCCAACTATGGATTTTAGTATACTAACTTAATTAACATAAGATTTTTTTACAGCATACCTATCGCTTTTGGAGGCCCTCAACGAGGCAAGAGCTCGGCATGTCTGAGAGCACCCCGCAGCAGATCGATTCTTCCAATCATTGTTCAACACCCGACATAAGGCGAAGAAGGCAATGGGGTCAGCAGACATCAACCTCTGGAAGGATCACATGCCCACTTGGCTGAGGTAGAAGTTTTGGCATGAGATGTATGACAAATGGGCCCAGGAGGCATGGCAACAAAAGTCTGCCTCCATCACAACAAACCATGCCAAATTGCTGGAGGCGAACATGCATGCGAATAGGTCCATCAGTTACGGGATCCACAGATAGAGATTGGTAAGTAACAATTTCAAATTATTTCTGATTTTCTTATATTTTATTCATATTTAATTTCTAATTCAATTCTTTTCTGTGATTTGTAAAACAGGATAAGGAGCTCAATCGCCTCCCAAATTACCAAGAAGTGTTCGATCGCACACATAAGAAGGGGGCGATGAGTGAATATGTTGCCCCTAGATCCTGAGAGGTGATGATAAGTTTATTTACATATAGAAGTTTTTTTCATTTCAAATATTAATGATTAATCTGAAATTTTTAAATTTTTTTATTCAATTTGTTGGAGGCACATGAGAGAAAGGTGACCGAGAAGTACGGGGAGGACCCCACGCAACATCCAGATATAGATGTTGAGGTGTGGATGGCGGCAATCGGCCAGCCGAAGAAAGGCCAATTATACAATTTTGGCCAAAGTATGAACACTAGCGAGGTGATATCATCTCCCCAGAGTAGATGGTCTGCCTCGACCAACGTCTTCACTACGGGCCCCACACCTGCAATCAACATCGGAGACATCATGCAAGAGGCTATGGACTCGCGACTCGCATCGTTGGAGTCACGCCTCATGCATGCGTTGAACTCCCCCGAAATTCTCACCCAGATGGGGATGTATCCTCCCCAAGGAGCCCTGTCGACCACAATACAACCCCCTAAGGTGAGTACCATATTTGTTACATTCTTTTAATTTGTAAATTTTGATTTATAATACTACTATTTAGTTTAAAAGAACTTAATTCAAAATAACCCCTTTAGGATAAACAAAAAAACTTGGGTTTGGGGGGTCCAAAATATGAAATACTAACCCATGAAGATTTGCCGATTGTTCCAACACGACCGAGGCGGTGAGAGTGACGTGTGGGAACTGACGGAATCTAAATCGGAATCCTGATTTGGGCTCGGTGCTCAAACCACCCTTTTCTAAATTAAATTAGTTTAAAATCAAAGAGCTCGAGATCAGAGGGTTCAAAATTTGAAATAACGATCCGACTGGGGTGCCAATTGTTCCAACATGATCGAGAGGGTGAGAGTGACGTGTGGAAACTGATGAAATCCAAATTGGGTTCCCAATTTACGTGCGGCACACAAACCACTCTTTTCAAATTAAGTTTAAAATTGAAGAACTCGAGTTTAAAGGGTGCAAAATCTGAAATACTGATCCGATCGATGTGCCGATCATTCCAACACGACTGGTACGATGAGAGTAATGTGTGGGAGCTAACGAAATCCAAATCGGATTCCTAGATTGGGCTCAGTGCTCAAACCATCCTTTTCCAAATTGAGTTAGTTTAAAATCGAAGAACTCGGGTTCGGGGAGTCTAAAATCTGAAATACCAATCCAATTGACATGTTGATTGTTCCAACATGACTGGGGCTATAAGAGTAAAGTGCAAAAATTGACGGAATCTAAATTAGATTCCCGGTTTGGGCTCAGTGCTCATACCACCCATTTTCAAATTAAGTTAGTTTAAAACCGAAGAACTCGAGCCTAGGGGGTCCAAAATCTAAAACATTGGTCCGCTCGACGTGCCGATTGTTCCAACAACTGAGGTGGTGAGAGTGATATGTGAGAACTAATGGAATTCAAATCGGATTCCCAATTTGGGCTCGACACTCAAGCCACCCTGTTCCGAATTGGGCTAGTTTAAAACCGAAGAACTTAAGAGTAGGAGATCTAAAATTTGAAATGCCAGTCCAATTGGCGTGCCAATTGATTCATCATGATCGGGGCGGTGAGAGTGACGTGTGAGAACTGACGGAATCCAAATTGGATTCTCAGTTTAGGCTTGGCGCTCACACCACCTTTTTCCGAATTGAGTTAGTTTAAAACATAAAAACTTTGAGTTCGGAGGGTCCAAAATCTGAAATATTGGTCCGATTGGTGTGCCGATTGTTCCAACACAACCGGAACAGTGAGAGTGACATGTGAGAACTGACGAAATCCAAATCAGATTCCCAGTTTGTGCTTAGCACTCAAACCACCCTTTTCCAAACTGAGTTAATTTAAAACCAAAGAACACGGATTCTGGAGGTTCAAAATCTGAAATATCGGTCCGATCCGCATGTTGATTCTTTGACTCGATCGGAGAGGTGAGTGTGACGTGTGGGAACTGACGAAATCCCATCAAAATTTTCATTTTTAATTTTAAAAATTAAATAATTTATTTATTTTAATTTATTTCTTATGAAATTTATTTTATATACGTCTAATATTCTTTTTTAATGTAGGATCCTACTACACATCCGCCGCACGACGACGGGGGAGATAACGAGATGACAACACCCAATACATTTCTTGAATTTTTATAAAATATTATAAAATATTTAATTTTTAAATGTTATATCAGAAGAATTTTGTATTTCATTTCAATAATGAAAATATGCCATTTTCATTGCTCATTGTGTGTCTGATATGGGTGATGTATATTTATATTTTTCTATTATGTAAACTGATTTTCTAATAATATTAATTAAATAAATATTTTTGAAAATTAAAAATAATTAGCGATATATTAACATGGAATTGACGACGACATTTTGCTTGTAGAGGAGGTTAAGAGCGAGGGATTAGCGACAGATTAGCGGAAATTCTACCGAAGGGGTAGTTCTATTTAGCGACGGATTAAAGACCACAGTCATCCGTCGCTAAAGAGGGTCATAAAAGATGAATTTGACATGATTATATTCCGTAGCTAAATAGGGACTCTGCATTTGGCAACAGATTTGACACAGTTCTATTCCGTTGCTATATAGGGACAATGTGCATTTAGCGACAGATTACTGTTAGATATTTAATCCATCACTAAACAACTATCTGCATTTAGCGACGGATTTGACACAATTATATTCCTTTGCCAATATTAGCGACAAATAAGCGTTATATATCTAATCCGTCGCTAAAGAGCAACTCTCTGCAATTAGCGACAAAGTTGACACATTTTTGTGCCATCGCTAATATTAGCGACGAATTTGCAATGGCTATTTATTTCATCACTAATTAGTGACCAGATATTAGCGACGGACATAATCCATCGCAAATCCGTCGCTCTTCTTAGAGGGATTAGCGATCGATTGTGTCCATCGCTAAGTTCCCTTTTTCTTGTAGTGGGGTTGTCCAAAATAGATGTAGAGTGATGATTAGCATGACCTAATGAGAAAACTCTACAAAATGTGAATGTTAGGCTACAGACAAGAAATGATATGAGCAATATGAGCATCAATCTGTCCACCAGGGGTGGAGCATTTGGATAATGGGTCTCATAGGTAACTATGAGATCCCATTATCAACTCCTGCCATAGAGATAAAAGGCCGGGTGAGTACCACTCAAGGTTTACACGTGACCCGCGTGATTTTGTGAGCTGATGGGAGGCCCATTGTTCGAGTGAGGTTTGGCAGGCTCATGGCTCGGGGTACCAGTGATGTGGGGATCGATCCTAGGTGCGTAGGTTTAATCTCTAGGTACTCCAAAAGAAAAAGAGCATCAATGCACCTTTCTTTTTTCTTCTCATTAACACACATGTACACTGATGGTTGATTTCTTTTTTTCTTCTCTCTGTAATTCTCCTTGAATTTGGTTGACTGGTTAAGAATGTATAATTCATTACAAGAAAGATTGCATACCCAATCAAGAAGATCAAGAAGGTCCTCCTTCGGCTGATAACTGGTGCTACTTTTTCCACTGACGATCTCCAATGCAACCATGCCAAAGCTGTAAACATCTGCTTTGTCTGTCAAGTAACCCTTCATTGCGTACTCAGGAGCCATATATCCCCTGGACAATCAATTCATATCAGCATAAGACATAAGTAATAGCAAATGCTCAAAAGTTCTTTTAAAAATTGTTGAGAGGTTCTAATGGCTGCTGAACTAAAATGGTTTTCTTTCTTCTATATTTATGTAGAATGTAATAATTCAAATGGCTCTGAATACAAAACAGTTTCATTGATGACGGACTATGGAGCATCAGGCAAAGATGGGCTAAGGCAGGCACATTGTGAAGCAGGCATGATTTCCCACACTAGCTATGTGCTTCCATCAGGTTTCCATTCGTCCATATATGCATGTTGCACATTAATATCAATTCATTGTTATAATTATGCACATTAGTAGGTGCTTCACATCTTGGTGGACCTCAAATGGTTATTCTGCTTAGAACTCAACTAATACTGATACCATGACAATTCAGAAATGACTTTTAGACATATAGCTCCCACTAAAATAAAACCACTTTGGATCATGGTATCGGAAAAACAAAATGTCATTAATTCTTCAGGTATCAGAAGGATATTACTTAAAGCATTAACTAGGATTTGCTCTAAATCAGATTCAAATATGATGTGATGCTATCTACTACATTTCTGTTAGGATCATTTTTTTGAAAATGATCATTTCTGTCATCATTTTTATATGCATGCCATGGGTTTAACCCAGACAGAAAAGATAACAAGAAACAAAAATTTTCCCCACATCTAGAAGTGTGGAATGTCACTTTCCACGTGCTGCTTCATGTTTCTAATAATAAATGGTATATGTGATTGATGCAAGGCCCTATAGGACAAAACCAACTTCTGTTGATTGCTTAATTACCATGATATATTCTTATAGCACGCCAAAAAATTTTAGTAGCCAAGAAACAATGTTATAAGAAGTTATGAACTAAAGATATATTTTCTATCTGCTATAGATGAATTTTCTGATATGCTCCTTTTCAGTTAAGTTTCTGTTCGCAACATAGCAATAATGTAGTTTGCAACTGTAACATGAATTCTTTTGTCTTGTCTTCACTCCCCAGCAACTGGGCCTCAAACTTTGTGAAGACATCTGACGTGCTCTTCAGTTCTCCCCCAGCAAAGGACAGTTCCTTAGCATCCCACTGATGTGTGTCCTGTGTGTTCAGGGTTTATTGGGATCTCATTGCCAATGTTGTCCAGGATCCCTTGTCCGTTAAAAGGAAAAAGGACTAGAAACTTATCCTTATGACAAAAGGACAACCAACATAATTGAAACAAAATCACCAGAATTTTGGGGCATTAAGCATCATGATTGACAAAACTAAAGATCCTTTAGCCGGATAATCAAATTTCTATTGAGAAACTAAAAAGAAAGTATTCCACTTATAGCATTTACTTACTTATTTCCAGCTCTCCGCGTGCTGATATGAGTGTTATCCTCTTCATCAAGTTTGTCCAAACCAAAGTCTGATATTTTTGCAGTCAGATCCTTATCAAGAAGGATATTGGTCGCCTTGATGTCTTTGTGAACAATCTTCAGTATTGACTCCTCATGAAGGTAGGCTAAGCCCCTTGCTACTCCTAGGCAAATCTTACGCCTTGTTTGCCAGTCGAGTTTTAATTTCATATCTTCTGGGCCTATGTACACCAAAATTGTCCAATTGCTTTCAGCTATCAATTACTTCACAGAACAAATAATGCAGGAATAGCACCACTCTGGAATGAATACAATGTATAAAGAAGAGCAACAGTAAAAGATTACCAAATAGAGCTCGAGCAAGGCTGTTATTTTCCATATATTCATAAATTAGGAGTAACTGATCTCCTTCGATACAGGATCCAAAAAGCTTTACAAGGTTTGGATGCTGCAAAGCTGACATCATGCCTATCTCATATATGAGTACACGGTTTCCTTGCTTTGACTTGGAGGAATGCTGCTTTACAGTGACTAAAGAACCATCCGGAAGAATCCCCTGATTGTCATCATGTGCAGGTACTATTAGGATTCCCATAATTACAGTGATTTTGATGTTCATATTGACGAGAAAAACATGGCGAACCTACGGTTCAAACACATGAAAGTATCGCTCACCTTGTAAACTGATCCAAATCCATCTTCCCCTATCTTGTTTGAATGGTCAAAGTTCTTTGTGGCAGCTTTAATTTGCTTTAAACTGAAGTATCCGCTCTGCAACTTTATACCTCTGAGTTCTGAAGAAAGAGAAACATGGGAAATGGTGGAGGCATTCAATCAGTGATGAGAAATGGACATCAACAAGGGCTTGCAAGAAAAACAATTGCTGATATGATAATCGTCAAGGGATCAAGTAGTCCAGGATCGGCAAGGATCTGCCTGATCCATATCAGTTTTTGATAGACTATCCTAATCCTGGTCTGCCTTTTTGATCCTTGGGAATGGACCAGCCAATTGAATCAAGGATCAACACGCATCGGATCAATCTAGGCTCCAATAGCTAGTTTAGATAGCTGCTTGAAATCAAACTAGCTGTTGCTTGCTGTTTCCAAATGGCCAGCACTTGCTAGTCAGGGCCTTGGGGTGTTCGTAAGCCACCAACTTGTCTTCTCACCTTCATTCTACTCTAACCTTCTCTCCATGAACTTTCTAGCTATGTCGGGCATGCCAAATTGTCCAATAAAGTTTACATTGTTTACTTTCTTTTGATTACCGGCACATGTAGATGGTATAGATCGTACTAGGCAACTTGGCATCTGATTTGAGGTGACTACAATGCAATTTGTTATGGATTGAATATGTATAGTTTACATAGCCAATACGATGTCAACCTAAAATAGAAGTGTGTTTTCCACATGTTTACTTCCAATACATGTTTTTTATGCTCAATTTTCATGTTTTTTTAAATTTAGAATTTTTATACTTTTTCTATATGTTTGCAATCTTTTTTAATCTTCTGAGTCGAAAAGTAGGGCCAATCCTGATCACAGCCAAGCTGGCCATGATCGGCTGGGATTGACCTGGATCAGCAGTTCCGATCAGTTTTTGGCCAACCAATCTGGGGAATGATTCTTTTCCTTTTCAATATTGATTATCATATTAAGGTCTCAAAAGCTATGTCCATTCTAAAGGACACTTCCACGTTCCCCATTCGAAAAAGGGTTGTCAGTCCCCAGGATGCAGCAACCAGGATGATGCTAAGGGAACTCGCATTCCAGTCCAGAGCAACTTCATTGACAAAAAAGAGGCAGTACTAGTACGGCCCAAAGTCAAGCCTTCTTCTCAGCTTTACTGCAGCAGCAATAGATGCCAAGTAGCATTTCTGTCATGTTATCTTTACACAGGCCTGCCCTCACTCCCACCACTTGAAAGCTGCGTAAGAACCAACCCTCATTTCCAACTTGCCATCGTTCAAGGGACAAAGACTTGTTAGTTCAGCTATTAAGAGCAAGATCACTTTTACATTTTGGTATTGTCAATCATGTTGAGCTATTGTCAACACAAAATTGGTTCATGAACTAGTCAATTAGAACTTCCCCAACCATTTCCTCTGAAGGTAGATATAGTTGTAATATCAAAGAGCTTTCTACAGATGGCTCATTGTAAGGCATCTAAGACGATGATTGTTGATAACCCCGAGTATATATATGATGAAAAAAATCACATAACAAACAAGGACGTATCTTGTTAGCGGAAGTGGAACGACCGCAAAATGACACATGCACCTTGGGTGTTATAAGGTTGGCTACCAGAGTCGGCCCCTAACCCCCCAGACTCAATGCGAAGTCAGAAGTAGGCTACCAGGGATGAACCTCCAGAGTCATTGCTGATCCCATCGCTGGAATACATATACTCCACAACCTCTGTGCAAGCGCAATCACATGATCACTCCGTGACCTCTGCGTCGAGTGTGATCCCATGATCACTCAGCACTATCCTTGTCTCAACAAGGAAAAAGAAGGGGAGAGAGAGAGAGAGAGATAAAGAGAGAACAAGGAGCCGCCATCGTCGTAGGCGCTACACTATCTATGTACACCCTCTCTTACACATGCACATCAGGAGCATTAAACCCATCACACACACTCCCCCTTCACACAACACTCATCTACTCTCTTCTCTCTTAGTCATCTCTTTTGTGCACACACAATGCACACACATACACCACACATTGCCAAAAAGCACCCACGCACAAACCCCCTTAGGGGGTATTTATAGAAGGAGGAGGTGGTGTGTGGCGTGGGCTCGATGCTGGAGGAGGATAAGGATGAGAGGAGGAAGAGATAAGAGGGAGAGAAGATAAGAGGGGGAGCCCCACATGGCCCCCTTCTAGGAATCTTCGCAAGTGGCCCTACCTCTTCGCAAAGGGGTAGGGTGCAGCGGTCTCCCGTGCACCCCCACGTGCCCCTAAGGGGCATCCGGTCTCCCGATGACCGATCAACAGCTCCCACTTGCCCATTAAGGGCAACAGTGCATGTCGTTCATCGTCTCAAAGCTTACGACTTCAACGGTCATACAGGAAATGGAGAGTGTGACCTCTACGAGATTCTTCCAAACATCGGTGAAATGGTCCGCAGCGTCCGCTAGATCATCACCATACCAATGGAGCACTTAAACTATCTCGACATGCACCTCAAACTCTTAATATCCACCTGACTCAACACTCTATATCTCTTAAAACAAGTAGTGCCGAGTCCCAACCGTTTTGCACTCATGGCTCTATCACCACACATGTGACCGAGCCTCCTAGGAAATGAGTCCCAAAATATGGTACGATTGTAAGACATCTTCCCTATGATATTTATGCCAATCCAACTTGCCTCGACCGCTTTCCTAAACATGCTCCTTTAGACGGTATCAACCTTCGCCCTAGGCAAACATGCTAAAGTAGCAACATCGAGCCTCCTTTTCATGACAAAGCACTACAACTCACTAAGGGTACAAAGGGGGTCGCACTAATGCAATCCATTAGTTAACACAATGATGCAGCAGAGATCTATTCATCATTACTTATGCACAGTCATGCATAACACATGCGGTATGATATGCATCATGTAATGTCACTGCATAACCATAACAATACTGCACGGATCTTAGTCTAACATCGACTTACGCCACTAAGCCGAGTCTTGAGTCTCACAAACCAGTCACTCCTACTTAGCGCCCTCTCGCGAGTCTCTCATCCGGCTTTCACAGGCTTCATGGGATTGCAATCATATCATCATGGTTAATCTAATCAGATCTCATCTTAGCCACAACTAAGGTGACATGTATATGTCATGATGTTCGGGATATTCCGCTCGTTCCTTCCACAAGGGCATCAGGAATATCAAATGCCTCATCTTGCACGCTATCAACAATTCAACAAACACCAAGGCGAATCACTCCTGTAAGAGGGTCAATTCACGCCTGGTGACACACTTACGATGTGTGAACCAATCATTTAATCCAATAACAAATCTATGGAGAATGACCCATTCGTTCTATCCTAGGGCACGCCCTTTTAAAAAAAAAAAAGGTCCAAAAACGATCTTAGGAGAGCACACACCTACTTCAAAGAAGAGAAATGTTCTTGCTCCACCAAGATTGTTTGAGGCCGAAGAATTTTATTGATGAATAGAAGAATAAAGACATGATCACTGGGGCATACCCCTGTAGGAACAATCAAGAAGAAAAACACTCAACACCTCAAAAGAAAAAGGTGTTAAAACTAAAGACAGCCAGCTAAAAAAGGCAGCTAGGGAGACCGGACACATCCAACACGGTGCATCCGCAAGCCTTGCGTGGGAGAAGCTTCCCAAACCTGAACTCAGAATTGCACTTAGATATACAGGCATAAGATGCCAAGGCATTGGCAATGCCATTACATTCCATGTATGTATGTTCCACCTTCCATCGATGCACATCAAAAAGTATAAGGAGCTCATCCCACCATTTACGGAGAGACCAAGGAGGATCACCCTTGCTACAAACGAGAGACACCAGAGCTAGGGAATCAGAGTAAACGACCGAGGTAGGCAGAGCATAACGCGTGGCAAGGGGCACACCATCCAGAAGAGCTCGAGCTTCAGCAGCTAAATTAGAGCCAAAGCCATAGAAATAGGAAAAGGCAAGTAAGATCTCGCCCCTGTTATTTCCGAAACACCCTACTCCCGCCGATGGCCCTGGGTTCCCTTTAGAAGCTCCATCCATGTTAAGGGAGAGACCCTCAACAGGGGGGATCCAACGGACAATCTTAAGACGTTTGTGTTTGACCTTGTAGCGGAAATCAAAGGCATTGAGGATAGCTCGTTCCTCTCTCGACGGAGCGGTGCGAAAAGATACTTGAGCTAATGAGACAGAAACTTGCGCTATAATTGAACATTTCAAGAAGCCAGGCGAGAAGCGTTTGTTGTCGAAACGAGCAGCACATCTTGTCTTCCATGTTTCCCACAGAATAAGGGTGAGTAAATGAACGGCAACAAAACCAAGAGGACAGCGCAGATTAGCAAATTTGAGAATGTCCGAGGTGCGGATGGAGATTGAACCAGTCGTCTTGCAACGAGGATAAAAAAAAGGCAGGAAATGCTCCCACAATGGAGAAGCAATATTACCGGAGAGGAAAACATGATTTAGACTTTCCACATCAGGAGTAGAGGGGCAGTAGGTGCATCTAGACGAGAGACTAACACCACATCTTTGAGTTAGTCGTCAACCGAGACAGCCTGATGAAGCAGGCGCCATATAGAATTTGCTGCTCTTGGTGATATATTAGAATTCCAGAGCTTTGACAAGGCAGGGCGTTTAATACCATGCTTCCTAATGCACTCATATGCTGACTTTAGAGAAAATGAACCATCCTGGGTGGCAGCCCACACACAGATATCAGCACCCTCCATGAGTTTAACACAATTTGTTCAGCAATTGGATGAGGTAAGGTATAGCTCAAGGACCAGACACTACTATTCTGATCGTTCAGAACATCTCTAAGAGAAACGCGGGGCAAACTCGCATTGTGCTGAATGGCCTGAAACAAGGGGCGGTTACCACACCAAATGTCTCTCAGGAGATCAATGGTCGCGCCATCTTTTGGAATCCATCGGCTGTGCTGAAGAATCGCCTCTTTAGCCTCCAGGAAAACACCTCTGTGAACACCTGAAGGGAAAGGCTTAAGTGCATCGCTCAGGTGACATTTTAGGAATTTGCTCTTGGCATAAGCAGACCAAAGAGAGGACCCATGTAAAATAGACCACAACTGCTTCATGACCATGGCAATCTGGACTTCATGAAGACATCTAATGCCAAGACCCCCTTCACCGGTTGGTTTAGTAAGTCTGCTCCAAGCAACCCAATGCCGATTGTTGTGACTTTCAAAACTGCCCCAATAAAAACCAGAACAGATTTTATCAATAGAATTAATAATAGATTTAGGCAGACAGGTAGCACTCGCTGTGTACAAAGGTATAGACTGCAAAACTGATTTAATAAGGCAGATATGCCCTGCTTGAGACAGATATTTGGCTTTCCAGGCAGCAAGTCTGGAGCAGATCTTATCCACAACGAATTTGAAATGGTTAACCTTCTGTTGAAGCCAAATATTGATAAACAAACTAATAATAAATATATATATATATATGGAGGCCAGCCCCCCCCTTCCCGACATAAGGGGATTTGAACCGGATCCAACCCCCAAGTGAGGGGTTTGGACCGGATCCAACCCCCAAGTGGGAGGTTTGGATCGGATCCAATCCCCAACTTGGGGTTTTGGACCGAGTCCAACCCCAAGTTGGGGTTTTGGACCAGGTCACTCCCCCACATGGGGTTTTGGACTCCCCAACATGGGGTTTTTGGACTGGGTCATTCCCCCCAACATGGGTTCTGGACCGGGTCATTCCCCCAACATGGGGTTTTGGACTAGATCACTCCCCCAGGGTGCAGGGTTTGGACCGGATCCACCTTTAACCACCACGGGGCTCTATAAATATCCCCCTAGTGGGACCCAGACGGAGAGAACACACATAGAACAGAGGAAGGGCGCAGGAGAGAGAGAGTGCTTGTGCTTGTGCTTCTGAAGGCCCATCGTTTGGGTTGTGTTTGTACTTGTGTTGTGCTTGTGTTTGTGCTCACAGTGAGGGTATGTTATAAAACGATCCCTCCATGAGTCCGTACACATGTCCTTATGTTGCGGTTAATATAATCTCATTGTAAATGTTTTGGGGAAAATAATGTGATTCTCTGAAATAATCAGGAATCCCAGCAGCACCCCAACTTTTACAAAAAAGGATTTGCATAGATGCCCTTGTGGTGATGTCCCTTGCGCCACTTCTTGGAGAGAGATTAAAAGAAATTTCTCTGAAATAATCGATCCCCGGCATTGCAATGATGGACGCACGAGACTGGATCTCAACTCATGAGAGTTCGAGAAGGAGAAGCAATCTCTTGAGTGTCTTTATCCAGAGCGCCTCCACCAAGGAGGAACTTGCACTTCATGCCAAGATTACACGAAAGCCCATGTTCAGTTCAGGTGTTATAAAAGTATCCCTGGTCTGGACAAACTACACAAATACCCCTGAGCTTTTCTAGAACCCTACTCAAAGGATAATTACAAATAAACCCAAAAGGGTTTAAAGCCGCAAATAAACCCAAGAACAGTCCAAAATTACCAAAAAAATATCTCGGAAGGGTCAAAAACTGTAAAAATACCCTAGAAAGGTCAAAAACTGTCAAAATACCCTAGAAGGGTCGAAAATTGCAAAAATACCCCAAAAGGGGCGGAAATTGCCAAAATTCCCTGGAAGGGTCGAAAGCTATAAAAATACCCCTGAAGGGTAAACAATTACAGAAATACCCAAAAAGGGTCGAAAATTGCAGAGATACCCAAGATGGGTCAAAAATTATAAATATACCCAAAAAAATGGTTTGATCTCTATGAAACTCGAATTCAACGGTCTGCTCTGGTGGTGGAATGAAGGCCAAATGTAAATCAAATGACCTGATTATGTAATCAGGATTTCATATATTTTGTAAAGATGAATCCAAAAAATGAAATGTTTAGTTTTCTCTTGCAAATGTGTATCTTTAATGGGTGATCTCTTTGATTAAATCTATTAGATAAAACCCCCAATATCATAGCGGATATTGTGGAGGTCGAAAGTGTTTCTTTGACAGTTAATCAAGTGTATTCGGACTTTACGCTGATGTAAATAAACATCTTCTATGATCGATGGGGAAATATCCTATACCCAAATCCAAATCGTCTGATAAACCTAAATTCGCGGAAATAATAATACACTTGCTACTTAAATAACCACTAATGTGCATTTTCTTCTTCAAAGAAGAAATATTTATTTGTTTATCTATTTATTTATTTATTTTCGTGAGTGTTGGAAGCAATTTTTTTTCCTACAAAAGTAAATTACCCCGAGATAATTCCCCATCCTTTCAACAAGCAGGGAGTCACAATATGTGGGGGTGAGATATTGCTTAAACTTACCACTGCAGAAGAGGGTGACTAGAACTCACCGGGGGGGAGGGGCTTTAAAGGGGGTGACTGAACCACCCATCTCAACAACAACTTGTCGTCTAGAGTCTAGACCCCCCTGCAAGATGTGTGAAGTTTTCTTACACTGCTCCAATCCCTGGCAGAGGAGGCCCATATGGGGTGGGGTGGAGTGTGGTCACCCCTCTTTTCTCGGGGGGGGGGGGGGGGGGGGGGGTTTCCGATCACCTCTTTGGCCAATGGTGACTTTAAGACAATCCTCACCTCCTCTCTCATTTAAGATGCAGATCAACGGAGCAGAGAACAGGCCAGTAGGGGTTCGGGGGTCCACATCAGGCTCCCCGGGCTCAAATGAACCCAGCAAGAACCTGCCCGGGGTCAAGCGACCCCGAACAAACCTATCCGGGGTCGGCTGACCCCGGACAGACTTGCCCAAGGTCGAATGACCCCGGATAGGTCTGCCCGGGGTCAATTGACCCCCGGGGCGGTCCAACCCACTCGGGGTCACTTGACCCCGGTGCGGTTGGACCCCGGCCAGGTCTCTCGGAACAAAAAAAAAAGACGCTCCAGGAGTCATTTCCATCCCGTCCACCCCGTACGGGTTCAATCACCTCCGGGTGGCCCTCCAACTTCTATAAATAGACCACTGGGGGTCCAGAAAGAGGCATCAACTACAAACTACAATCGAGAGACATCTGCACACGGACGACGGAGAGGAAAGCTTGTTTGTTGTTTTTGGCCCCCGAAGGGTAGGTGATACCCTGGGCCTTGTATTTATGCCCCCGAGGGTTACATTTGTAATTATACCCCTCTATGAGCCATGTTTGTAATGTTCTACGTAACCGGGACGACAAAATTACGTAGTTCCACTCATATAATGGGAGAATTATGAGAATGCCCTTCCTATGATTGCGAGAAATACAAGTCCAATTATTGGCAGTTTTACCCTGCAAACTTTTGTAATTGGGGCTATGCCCCTACGTCCCGCATCAGTGTGGAGATCTTTTATGTACAGTCAACAACTAGCCGACAACTCTTGTACTCACTTGGGTTATAAATGTAATCAATGTACTCAATTGTTCTTTGCATGTGTACCGGTCAAGAAAAATTATAAGAGAACCCCCGACTTTCAGTAAATTGTGTACATACCCCTCCCTTTGTGAATCAACGCAAGTACGCCTTCTATGAAGTCCCTTGTTGCTCCTTCCGCATAGGGACCTTGTCAGCTCAGTCATACACTTAAGTGTCACCTCAAGCCTATGTCCGCTTGGAGTCTGGTAAAAATACCACAATACCCCTGTGACCTAGAAATGTCTTAGGACCCTTCAAAACTCTTCGGAAATGGCCTCAGCACCTAGAGAAGTTAGAGGTTTTACCCTACTTCCTCTCCAACCCAAAAATTACAGAAATACCCCTGACCTGATAAAATTGTCAAAATATCCCTGAGAATTTAAAATTATCAAAATACCCTCGGAGTCCAAAAAACCTCCCAACACTTCAAAAGTGCCCACTACTTCTGCAAAATTGTAGTTATATCCTCGAATCGCAGGGTTTCTCGCCTACCCTAGCAGCCCTCGATGAAACCCAAATTCCATTAATTCTTCGGTGGTGAGTGAAAATTAACTCTAAGCCCTGTGAGCAAGTATGCCCTCGGTATTAGGACCCTTGTAGAAGACCAATTGCGGTGTCAAATAGGCAAGGGTTCTCGTGTGGGGTTGGACGCACACGGGTAAAGAAGCAAGTCCAAAAACATAGGATCCGTCTAGCTACTTGGAATATAGGAACTTTAACGGGTAAGGGTTTAGAATTAGTTAAGTTAATGAAAGACAAGAGGGTTAACATAGCTTGCCTACAAGAAACTAGGTGGAAAGGACATAAAGCTAAAGACATTGATGGATATAAAATTTGCTATACGGGTCATAATAACTCTAGAAATGGTGTTGCTATAATAATAGATAAAAACTTAAAAGACAGAGTTGTGGAAGTAAATAGATTGGGGGATGGACTAATGGTAATTAAACTTATCTTAGGTGAGGATATTTTGAATATAATTAGTGCATATGCACCTCAAGTAGGATTAGAAGAGAGTATTAAAAAGTAATTTTGGGAGGCTATTGATAGTTTGATCCAAAATATCCCTAGTGAAGAGAGAATCTTTATTGGAGGGGATCTTAATGGTCATGTGGGTATAGATAATAGAGGCTATGAGAGGATTCATGGAGGGCTTGGTTTTGGTAATAGAAATGATATGGGTAACACTATTCTTGATTTTGCTATGGCCTATGACCTAGCAATTATTAATACCTTCTTTAAGAAGCGGGACGAACACTTAATAACATACAAGAGTGTAACACATATAAGTCAAATTGACTATTTTCTCATTAGGAAGGTCGATAGAGTTTTATGTAAAGATTGCAAAGTTATTCCTGGTGAGAGTCTAGCACCTCAACATAGATTGTTAGTAATGGATGTCACTATCCCTAAATTCAAAAGAAAGATCATTATAAATAATCATTCCAAGATTAAATGGTGGAATTTAAAAGGTAAAAGTTTAGAAACATTTAAAAATCATCTATTAAAGGAAAATATTTGGAATTTAGAACAACAAACTAATGTAATGTGGAATAATGTTACAAATTGTATAACGAGGGTTGCAAAACAACTCTTAGGCGAATCTAAAGGTAAAAAGAACTTAGAAAAAGAGACTTGGTGGTGGAGTGAGGAAATCCAAAATACTATTAGAGTAAAAAAGGAATGCTTTAAAGTTTGGCAAACTAACAAAAATGCTCAAACCCTAGAAGCCTATAAAATCGCTAAAAAGAGAGCTAAGAAAATAGTTAGCGAAGACAAATCAAAGGCATTTGAAAATTTATATAATAAATTAGGAACCCGAGAGGGTGAAAAGGACGTATTTAAACTTGCTAAATTAAGAGAAAGAAAAACTAGAGATTTAGATCATGTTCGGTGCATTAAAGGTGAAGATCAAAGGGTTTTAACTAAGGATCTTGAGATTAAAGGGAGGTGGCATAGCTATTTTCAGAAGTTACTTAATGGAGATTCCGTCAAGGATTTATCTTTAGAATGTACCAAAGAGTCCACAATATTTGATAAATATCAATATTTCAGGCGTATTAAGACGTCAGAAGTAGAGGATGCTTTAAGGAAAATGAAAGTGGGCAAGGCCTTAGGACTAGATGGCTTACCTATTGAAGTATGGAAAGGCCTAGGAGATATTGGTATTCAGTGGCTAACTAAATTTTTTAATAAAAATTTGAAGGAACGGAGAATGCCAGAAGTTTGGAGAAAAAGTGTTGTAGTTCCTTTCTATAAAAACAAAGGAGATATTCAAAGTTGTAATAATTATCGTGGAATTAAGCTTATGAGTCATACAATGAAACTTTGGGAAATAGTAATTGAAAAACGCCTCCGTTATATGACTAATATATCGGAAAATCAGTTTGGTTTTATGCCAAATAGATCTACTACAGAAGTTATTTTCTTACTACGGCAGCTAATGGAGAAGTATAGAGAGATGAGAAAAGATTTGTATATAATTTTTCTTGATTTAGAGAAGGCGTACGATCGAGTACCGAGAGAATTGATTTGGTGGATATTAAGAAAGAAAGGAATCTCTCAAGGATATGTTGATTTGATTAAGGATATGTACGGCGGTGCTATTACTAGTGTTCGAACTATTGCTGGGGAGACTGGTGAATTTCCCGTTTCTATAGGTTTGCATCAAGGTTCTGCACTAAGTCCGTATCTCTTTGCCTTAGTTATGGATGAAGTAACTAAACAATTACACGAGGATATCTCTTGGTGTATGCTATTTGCAGACGATATTGTTTTAATTGATGAGAGTATTGATGCTCTAAATGCTAAGTTAGAGCGTTGGAGACTTGCCTTGGAATCTAAAGGTTTTAAAATTAGTAGGAGCAAGTCAGAATTTATGCACTGTAATTTTAGTAATGGAAGAGTGGTTCAGAAAGACATGGTTCTAATTGATGGACATAACATTCCGAAGAGTAGTAGCTTTCGATACTTAGGGTCTATCATACAAGAGAATGGGGAGATTTATGATGACGTTACACATAGGATTAAGGCAGGCTGGTTAAGATGGAGAAGTGCATCAGGTGTCCTTTGTGATCGTCGTATACCTGTGAAACTCAAAGGGAGGTTTTATAGAACAGCTGTGAGACCTGCTCTGTTATATGGTACCGAGTGTTGGGCAGTACGAAAGGAACACATCCACAAAATGTGTGTAGCAGAGATGAGGATGTTGAGATGGATGTGTGGTAACTAAGAAAGACAAGATTAGGAATGAGCGCATCCGTAAGGACTTAGGGATAGCTCCAATTGATAGTAAAATGAGAGAAAATAGACTCAGGTGGTTTGGTCATGTGCTTCGTCACACTAACTCAGCGCCGGTTAAAAGATGTGACCGCATCTTAGTGGATGCTAGTAAAAGAGCTTGGGGAAGGCCTAAAATGAGATGGTGCGATGTTATTAGGAAGGACATTAGTTCCTTGAGTTTAAATATGAATATTGCATTTGATAGAAATCTTTGGCAGAACAGGATTCATGTAGCCGACCCCAATTAATTGGGATAAGGCTCTGATGATGATGATGTAGAAGATCAGGATTTCTTTGACAGTTAAACAAAGGTGTTTGGACGTTAAATCGATGTAAATCAACACTGATTGCGGTCAGTGGGAAAAGATCCAACACTCGAACCCAAATCATCTGATACGATGTGCGCTCACGGAATAAACCCTGCACGGGCTATCCATACAGCCCCTATGTGTGCACCCCTCCTTATCCTCATCTCTTTCAACGAGGGAATATTTCCGTGATGCCAATAGTGAGTTAAACACCTTCTTGCGCCCAACATACAGACGGATCCCAAGGTAAGCATTGAAAGAGACTTTCTGCTGAAAACCAGAGATGTGGGCAACTCGTTGGATGGTGGCAGCAGAGGCCTTGGGAGACATAATGAAGGAACTCTTACGCACATTAATTCTTTGCCCAAATGAGGCTTCATATTGATGTAGGAGTTTGAGTAGACTTCTGATATAATGAGCACTGCCATTCATAAAGATTAGAGTATCATCAACATAGAGCAGGTGGGACACTTTAACACAACCCCTAGGCACCTGGTAATATCGAAGACACCTTGAGGAGAAGAGGTGGGAGATGCCACGACTGAGAGCCTCCTTAGCTATAATGAACAAGGTTGGTGCAAGCGGGTCACCTTGACGGACAACTTTGGAAAATTTAAAATAACCTACGGGTGACGAGGCTGCCATTGAAAATAATCAAAACCAGCAATTATATAGAAGCATTGCAATGAGAGAGCAAAACCTTGATGAGAAACCAAAACCCCTCAAAACTGCTAGGAGGAAATCCCACTCTACGAGGTCGTATGCCTTAGCCATGTCCAGCTTAAGGATGAGGTTGCTACCCCGAACCTTCCGATGGATATCTTTCATCAATTCATTAGAGAGGGAGACATTATCAATGATATTGCGACCCCTAACAAAAGCGCCTTGCTCCTCCGAAATAATCCTCGGGAGAAAATGAACAAGGCACTCATAAATCACACGAGAGACAACTTTGTATGAGAAATTGCACAAGCTAATAGGCCGCATATCAGAAAAAGACGAAGGGGACGACACTTTAGGGATGAGTGCGATCAGCGATGAAGTTGTGCCCTGAGGCAAGGGGAAACCTTTGAAGAAGGCTTGCACAGCTCGGACTACATCCAAACCAACAAAATCCCAGCAAGAGGTGAAGAAGAGCCCTGTAAAACCATCCGGGCCTGGCGCACTATCAGGCGAGAGAGAGAAAACTGCATGTTTAATTTCCTCATCAATTGGGATGGCAGTTAATTTATCATTGTCATCATTGGTAATCAGCATAGGGATGTTTCCCAGCATATGGCTATCGATGACATGGTTTTCAGACATAAACTGAGTGTAAAAAAAATTATAGCTTCTTGCTTCAGAACTTCCTGGTCTTCACACCATGACCCATCTGAAATTTTCAAGCACCAAATGGTCATGCGGCTGCGCTTCTGCTGCACATACAGGTGGCAAAATTTTGAATTTCAATCTCCATGCTGCAACCACTTAATGTGTGCCTTTTGGCTCCAGTAGATCTCCTCACAATGTAGTGTTGATATCCACAAAACCGCGGTGTTGAGATACACAGGCCCAGGGTCATAAGCACATGAACCACGACTCATTTAACCAATACAGGACTATTGCCCAAGGAGGACTATGCCCAAATATTCCAACACTCCCCCTCACGGCCAAGATGAGCCGTGGACATTAATCGGGTGGAGGTGACAAGAGGAGTTGGGCCAAGACCATGCTCTGATACCATGTTGATATCCACAAAACCGCGGTGTTGAGATACACAGGCCCAGGGTCATAAGCACATGAACCACAACTCATTTAACCAATACGGGACTATTGCCCAAGGGGGACTATGCCCAAATATTCCAACATGCAGAGCATGTCGAAGGCTAGGTTGAGTTGCATTAAGCGCCACCTTGTTGGATGCCGATGGATCAATTTCAAAACAGTGCTCAGCTGCAAGCACGTTGTCCTCTGCCTTGTTAATTTTATCAAAGATGTTCCCAAAGACTTCCTTATTCCACTTACGAAGAACAAATTTGAGATTTTTCAGCTTGTGCTGCAGAACATAAAAATGATTCTCATGTTGATAATTCACCGCCGCAAGCATCCTTTGCAACACTATGAAACGAGGGATCCGACAGCCACGTGTTGGAAAATAAATCTGGCCAGAGACTTAGCAGTGCTAGAGAGCAAAATAAGTAGTGGTGTGTGATCGGATGGATCCTGAGCAAGATGTGAGATAGATAGAAGAGACATAGTGGTAGCCCAGGATGAATTAAATAGAACTCTATCTAAGCGGGCTTGGATGCAGCCAGACCCGACTTGTTTGTTGGACCATGTGAATGAGCTCCCAGAAAAACCTGCACCAATAAGACCCACAGCCACTGGAGAATGAGAAAACTATATCAGCAACGATGTCAAACAAATTGTATTGACTACAATTTACAACCCATGGACCCATAATGGGTGATAAAACTCTCTCTGGCAATGTACTTGGTCAGTGGATCAGCAACCATGACCAGAACAAATCTATTGAAGCACCACTAATCCTCTTGCTAACAGATGTCAAGTGTAATGATAACGGATATCTATGTACTTTGTCCTGCCAGGATACCCAAGGTCCTTGGTGAAGGCCAATGCTTACATGCTGTCCACATACAGCAATACCTTCATCCCAGTAAGGTGTATTCGCCAATCATTGTAGGATCCTCTTCAACCATACTGTCCCAGGCATACAACAGAGCAAGCCACATACTTTGCCTCTATTGAGGGCAAAGTGATGCGCGTCTACTTCTAGCTGCACCACAAGATGGCCCTACCATCCATTAGGAATAGAAAGCCTGAGATGGACTTCCACTCATCTCTGTCACTAGCCCAGTCTGCATCGCTGTAGCCAATCAATCTTGCGTCATTCAAAAACATGACTCAATGTCCCTCGTAGCTATCAAAATGCATGAGACTCGGATTGCTATGGTGATGACTGACTAGACCTACTACGAAGCTAATGTCTAGCCAAGTATACAACATGGCGTACATTAGACTTCCAATTGCAGTCGTATAAGGCACTCTCCACATCTCTCTCTTTTCTTCTTCAATTCTAGAACATTGACTGAAATTCAAAGCATAGCCTTATCAAATAAAGTATCAATGGGTTTAAGTAGTGCAGTCCAAATTGCTCCAGGGTCTCACCACTAAGTCTCCCAACACAAACTCAGGACCTTTCCGAACGATTCCACACAATCTTCATTCCAAGCTCATAGCTCGTCTTCGAGCACATAACTTGTCTCCGAGCACATAGCTCGCCTCACCTATGTCTTTCATCTCATAGATAGAAGACAACCACTCCCTAGTGGCGTTGATTAACTCCATGTCATTTTCAACTATGAAACCGCCATTGACATACAACAACAAAATGAGAGACTTTTCTCCCACTCACTTGACATACATACAATGGTTGTCTACAGAGCCGAACAAGATAATCGCCTTGTGAAATTTCAAATATCACTGTCTAGATGAGTATTTGCGGAACATTTGAGACGACAAACTTTTTGCGCTCCTGTCCTTTGCTTTCAAAAGCTCTCTAGCTAAGCCATGTAGATTTTCTCGTCTAATTCTCCATTGAGAAATGTAATCTTCGCACCCATTTAGAACAAATCCAAATCCAGATGCAAGATGATAATTAGAATAAGGCGAACGGATGAGGATCTCGCCACCAGAGATAAACTCTCATCATAGTCTATACTCTTGGGATATAACCGTTCGCCACGAGTCGTGCTTTATACTTGTCAATTGACCCATTTGCCTTACATCCAAACTTGAAAGCATACTTTTTTCCAATCGCTTTGCGTTCAGGCAAGAGATCCACTAACTCCCAGACCTCATTCTGCGCCATGGAACCCAACTTATTTTGCATGGCAACTTTCATTCTTTCCTAGACAATGATACCAGAGCCTTTTGGACAAACCTGAGCTCTTCATCATCCGTAGGCTCACAAATGAGCACCTCGTCTTCAATTTTAAAAAAGACAACAAGGGACATACCCATATTTGTCGTGACATACTGAGTCTTGATTTTATAGTGGTTCAATCGGTACACTCCCACTGGGTGTGCATTCCCACAGGGTGCACTCTCTCTTGCCTGATCATCTCTGCCCTTTCCGACGGACACGTGCTAGCTAGCCACGGGGTCGAGAAACACATTCCCTCCCTTCGCTGAAAGATAGTAGAACATCAGTCTACTCTTCCTACATATGGAAGATCAAGACTCCTCTCACTACCACTAAGGCTAGAAAATTCTTTCTCAAAGAAAGCGACATCTCGATTTGAAGGCACACAATTAAAGATGTAGGCTGCAGTCAAAAAGAGCATCTCTTCAGAAGGATATTTGGAGTTTGAGTTGTGCCATCATCGGCCTAACCATATACAACAACATTCTAGTTCTCCTCTCAGTAACACCATTATGTTGCGACGTATATGGAACAATTAATTATTGTTCTATACCCTTTTCTTATATAGTGCTCGGAACTAATCCGATAAATATTCGTGTCCACGATCCGTCCGAAGACACCTAACACTCCTCGTCTTTTAATTCTCAACCTCTGCTAAGAAGTGCTTGAACCAATCCAGCGGTTCGTAGCGGTAAGCGATTAGATACACGTCTTCATATCGCGAATCTTCATCTATAAAAGTGAGGAACTAGGAGTAACCATGCCTAGACTTAATGCTCATTGGTTCAACAATGGTTCCGAAGTTGTCAAAGTCTTGCAAAAAAGCTTCCGGGACACTTTACTAGTTGGACATGATTCACATACTGACAAGTTGACCTTAGCAAGTGAGCGCAATAGGCCTTCTCAAGCTAATCTGGCCATCCAAAAAACCATTACTTATTCCAGTATAACCATATATAACATTATCCAAGACAATGGCCCATAACTGCCAACAAATGTGATACAAAAGCATAGCGGAAACTAGATTATCCTAAACTCATCTGGCGATAATCTACGATCCCTACTCAACCCCTTATTATGTGCTACGTTGCTCCTAAATCTGTAAAAATTAGGGCAAAAAGTATCTATATATTTTTTTAATTCAAAGAGATTACAATGTATATGTGCCTGGGAACACACAATTAAGGGCCAGACACACACTAAGAACATAATAACAAAAATATCCCAAACTTAATTATTTTAACACTCCCCCTCAAGCTGGAGCATATATATCAGACATGCCCAGCTTGTCACATAGAACACTGAATCGGACAACTCCAAGCGACTTTGTGAAGAGATCAGCAAGTTGATCTTCAGTAGGAGTGAAAGGAGTACTAATCTTCTGAGACATGACGGCATCCCGAACAAAGTGGCAATCAACCTCAATATGCTTTGTGCGCTCATGAAATATTGGATTCTTTGCAATATGAATAGCAGCCTGGTTGTCACATCTCATCACCATAGGTTCAGAATAAGTGACCCCAAAATCTGCCATCAAGGATTTCAGCCACATCATTTCACAAGTTGTCTGAGCCATTGCTTTATACTCTGCTTCAGCACTTGATTTAGTAACCACACTTTATTTCTTGCTTCTCCAAGTGACAAGATTACCTCCAACATAGGTACAAAAACCAGAGGTTGATCGTCGGTCTAACCGAGATCTTGCATAATCTGCATCAAAAAAAAGCCTCAAAAGATAAATAATCATTTTTCTTATATAGAAGACCACATCCAGGAGCTCCTTTGACATAACGCAGGATCTTTAGAGCCACTTCCCAATGACATAACTTTAGATTCTACATAAACTGACTAACAACTGATACAGCAGAGGCAATATCTGGGCGAGTCACTGTCAGATATATCAACTTTCCACAAAACCGCCTATATTGAGTAACATCATTGAACATTGGACTATCCTCCACTTCAAGATCAGACTGAGGAACAGTGGGTGTATCAACAGGTTTACACCCCAACATTCCCATCTCCTATAACAAGTCTAGAGCATATTTTCTTTGAGATAAGGAAACACCATCATTACCATAAGCAATTTCAATTCCAAGAAAATAGCGTGGTCTCCCTAGGTTCTTAGTAACAAAATGACACTGAAGGTATTTCTGAACTTCCTTAACACCATTTTTATCACTTCCCGTGAGCAGCATATCATCAACATAGACAATAAGAATCACCACACCATCAGTAGTATGGCGAACAAACACAGAATGATCGGCTTGACTCCTCTTTAATCCAACTCCAGAAGCAATCTGACTAAATTTCTCAAACCATGCTCGAGGACTTTGTTTTAAGCCATAAATTGCCTTTTGTAGTTTACACACCATCTCCCCCGAGTAACATACCCAGGAGGTTGCTCCATATATACTTCTTCTTTAAGATCACCATACAAGAAGGCATTCTTAACATTCATCTGCAACATATTCCATCCTTGATTGATGGCAAGAGAAAACAACACCCGAACAGAGTTAAGTCGAGCAACAGGAGAAAAAGTCTCGAAACAATCAACTCCATAAGTCTGGGTAAAACCCTTGGCCACAAGTCTAACTTTATATTTGTCAATGGAGCCTTCTGGAGTGTGCTTTATAGTGAACACCCACCGACAAGCAATAGGGGTAACACCGACAGGCCGAGGTACAAGGACCCAAGTACCACGAGACAGTAAGGCAGACATTTCCTCATCCATAGCAGCCTTCCATTCAAGTTTGGATAGTGCTTCAGAGACAGACTTTGGAGGGTGAGCATCAGAAATAGACAAGACATACTGGCGAAAAGATGGAGACAAAGCATGATACGAAATGGAGTCATCAAGAGGATGCTTCGTACTGGATCGTTTTCCCTTGCGAAGGGCAATAGAAAGATCCAAATCAGAAGCATGAAGTGGAGTCTCACCAGTGGGAGGGGGAGTCTCCAGTGAAGAAGTTGACTGTGGCAAGACGGCCCGCGGCGCACTATGGGTCCGTCGTTGATAAACCTGTCCAAATCTATTATCCGCATCCCGAGGCTCGACACAACAATCAGTATCTGCAGCTGGCACATCCAGAGAAACAAGATCAAGAGGAATAGATGAAGGAGAAGTCTGTGCAGGAGAAGGCTGTGGAGAAGAGGGAGAATCATAAAAGGGCACAGACTCAAAAAAGGTCACATCAGCCACCACAAATGACCTCTTGGACCGAGGATCAAAACATCGATACCCTTTTTGGGTCCAAGAATACCCCAAGAAGATACAAAGAACAGATCTGGGAGTCAACTTATCATGTCCTGGTCCAAGAGTGTGAAGAAAACACTTACACCCAAAGACCCGAGGAACTAGAGGAAACGGATCTTCATTTGGATATAAGCATGAAAAAGGACTTTTGTTATCTAACACCTTGCTCGGAACCCGATTAATAAGATAGCACGAGATAAGAATGGCATCACCCCAATAGTACTTTGGAACATGCATGTGAAACATAAGAGTACGAGCAACATCAAGTAAATGCCGATTCTTCCTCTCAGTAACCCCATTTTGTTGAGAGGTGTAGGAGCAAGATGTTTGATGAAGAATTCCGTGCATTGAACAGAAGGAAGCAAAAGATGACTGGACATATTCCTTGGCATTGTCTGTACGCAAAATTTTGATGGACATGGAGAACTGATTTTGTATTTCTAAATAAAAGGATTTGAATACATCAAATACCTCTGAACGAGCTCTCAAAAGAAATAACCCGGTCATCCGAGAAAAGTCATCAACAAAAATGACAAAGTATCGAAATCCGAGTTTGGAGGTGATAGGAGACGGTCCCCAGATGTCGGAATGTACAAGATGAAATGGAGCAATGCTCCTTTCACTATTACTAGAAGGAAAGGAGACCCTATGATGTTTCCCAAGCTCACAGGCTTCACACAAAAGTCTATTTGTTGAAGAAGAAACGGGAACAATCTCACGTAGCCTGGAAAGGGATGGATGCCCAAGCCGACAGTGCCACTGAAAAGAGGTATCAGATGCTGAGGAAGCCTTATATCTTTGGAGAGGTCCATCAACGAGGTAGTACAATCCTCCATATTCATGACCGCCACCAATCAGCTTCTTCGTCTGGAGATCTTGAAATATACAATAAGAAGGATAGAATGTTACTGAACAGTTTAAGGAACGGGTCAAAGAACTAATAGATAACAATCCAATGGGAAAGTTTGGAATCATAAGGACATCTTTCAGGGTTAGAGATGAGGTATGAACAATCCCTTTCCCAGCAACAGAACTATACGACCCATCCGCTACAGTAACAGAAGGGTGAGTATTAGATAAATGAAGAGAGGAGAAAAGGGAACGACTACCTGTCATGTGACAAGAAGCACCAGAATCCACAATCCAGGAGGAATTGTGGTGAACTGCAGAGGCACTACCTGATGTGGTGGCATGGAAGGACGAAGAATGTGTTGAAGAGCCTTTTAAGAGCCGTTGGAATGCCTCGTACTCCTCGGGAGACAGTGTAACTCCTTTCTTAGATGGTGGTCCTATAGGTGGCTGCTGCACAGGCTGTGGCATAAACTCCGGAGTGAGAGATGAGGAATCACTAGAGGCACCCAGATTAGCAACAGGTCGTAGACGTGATCCTCCTTTGCCATATTTCTTCCAGCAAAAATCAGGCTGATGTCCAGTTTTGTTGCAATGAATACATGGAGAGCCACGACCACGGCCACGTCCACGGCCACGCCCCCCTGCGGCAAGAGCTGAAGCACTACCAGACTCTCCAATCTCACTAGATGTTGTCTCAGTCAAATTCAATTTGATACTTGCTCTAAGAGCACGAGAATAAGTACCAGCCAATGTAGGAACCTGAGTGTCTGCAAGCAAATTGTCTCTAACATGTCCGAGATTATCATCCATTCCAGACAAAAACTTAGCAACAATAAACTCTTCCTTTTGTTTCTCCAGTTGAGCGGCATCTACAGCACTAGGCTGATACAGTTTTAATTCACTCCAGAGACTCTGAATTTCAGCAAAATACTGGGAAATGGGTCTTCCTTCTTGCTTTAGAGTGAACAATCTTGAATAAGAATTATCAATATGAGAAATATTTTGCTCTGCAGAATAAATCTTTTTCAGAGTATCCCACATTTCTTTAGCGGTGTCTAAAAAGACAATACTATTAAAACTACTCTGTTCACAACTATTATTCAGAACTGAAATTAACATCCCATCATCAACTTCCCAAGCTTCATATGCCTTCTTATCAGTTTTCTCTGGAGGGTCTTGCTCAATATGTCGAAGTTTTCTCAAAGAAAGCAACAGGAGGCGAAAAGACCGTGCCCATTGAGAATAATTAGTGCCATTTAATTTTGTAGCAGTAGCCATCATATGATAAAAATTTTCGTCAAAAGTCGGGATAGAAGTGGACCCCGACGATTCTGCCATGACAACAAACCAAACAACCAAAGCCTCTGCTGCGCAAAAAGGGATTCAAACAATCTTCTTACAGCAACATAAGGGTCAGCACATAGGGAGAAGATTAGAAGCCCTCATGCGCTGACCATCTTAAAGGAACGAGCCGGTGCGGAGAAAACTCTGTTAGAAGATAGGGGTACGCTTTCTTACCACCAAAGATTCTCTAGAGACTTCAAACCCCTTTCACCGCAGGGCAAGATCGGGACCGCGTCACCCGCCTGTGAGGGTCGCAAGGTGACAGGTCGCAGCCCTCACATCCGACGCGCCGTGCACACGACGCTGGATGGTCGCACCGCCCGCGGAGCCTGCAGAGCCCGCAGCACCTTCGCTCTGCCTCTGCTTACAGATCACCGGAGGAGAGAGAGCCGCACGACGTCGGACGTCTGCTTACAGTCCGCCGAAGGAGAGAGCCGCGCGACGTCGCTGGCGCTCGCATGAAGGGCGCGGCGCGAAGGCCGCGCGAAGGGAGAGGGGCCGCGGCGGTTCCCTACATCGGGAGGTGAAGGAATAAGGAAGGGGGGGGGCGGTGGAGGGAGGACGCCACGGTGGTGTTCCCTACATCGACGGAGGGAGGACGCCGTGGTGGAGGTTCTCCACCGGCTCTGATACCATGTAAAAATTAGGGCAAAAAGTATCTATATATTTTTTTAATTCAAAGAGATTACAATGTATATGTGCCTGGGAACACACAATTAAGGGCCAGCCACACACTAAGAACATAATAACAAAAATACCCCAAACTTAATTATTTTAACATCCACAATCCACTTAGGACAAGGATGAGCAACCAAACCATGTGTATCCACACAAGCACATAGAGAGCTAGGGACGCGAGGGATCTTTTTTGACTCAGTGTAATCACGAGCGAAATAACCTCGCTTTTTGTAGTTGAAGTAGTTCAACTTACTTTATTTCCGTCGCATTTGTCACAACGATGTTTGATTGCCATCCCTGCGCATGATGCAGTCTTGCCCCTTCTGTTACTTCTGTAGTCCCATCCCGCCAAATTGTCTACCCCCTGAAGTAAAATTGGTAGTGGCGTGACCACTCCATAGCTCATCTGTGAGATCGTTCCCTATTACCTTCGAGTCACAAAGCATATCGAACATCACCCTTAGATGCTCAGTCATCATGTGGCGCAAATCCCTTTAATTGGTCTCAAATGTCAAAACAAGAGCCCTTAACTGGATAAGGGACGTTCCCCTAAAAGAGAACTTCAACTGTCTCACATTTCCTTGGCGGTGGCTATGGACACCCAAACTTTTCATTTGTGGACACCCAAAATTTCGCGTTTGCAGCAAGCTTTCGGCGGAAGAAGAAGAAGAAGAAACAAAGCAAGAGGCCTCGACGATCGAATTTCGACTCTGGTGATGGTGGGGCCGCATCCTACACACGGCACCGTGCCATCATGAATTTGCGTTCCAAGGGACGAATCAAATACAAATTGAGCGAGGTCCCAACGTCCTCGAAGATATAGTCCGGAATCTGGAGGCCCGGACGTCAAAAGAAAAAAAATGAAGAGAAAAAAGAGAGAGAGAAAAAAAAGATAAAAAAAAGATAAAAAAAAGAAAAAAAAGGAAAGGAGGGGGATTTAACCGGTGGCATACCCCACCAGTTAAACCCCGTCTCCCATCTCCTCCCACCGGTTAAGCCTTTCTTCTCCCCATCGATTAAACACCCTCGCACTCACTGCCGTTCTCTCACTCCCGTCCTCTCTCCCCCACTGGTTAAGTCTCCTTTCTCCCCACAGGTTAAGTTTCCCCATCTTTCCCGCGTTCTCTCTCTCTCCCTCACAATTTAACCGGTGGCAACCTCTATCTTCCCCCACCGGTTATACCTTAATCACTCCCCACCGTTTATCCCTCGCACGCGGTCCCCACCGGTTAAGCCTCCCGTCCGCGTCACCCTCTCTCTCACACCCCACCGTTTAAACCCTCTCTCTCCCTTCCTCCACCGTTTAATCCCTCTCACCCCACCACCAGTTATTCCTCTCACTCCACCCCACCGGTTATCGTTCTCACACCCCCCACCGGTTAACTCCTCTCTCCCTCTCTTCATCTCCTTTGCCGACATCCTTCTCGTTTCCTGGCCATTGGGATCGGTGGGCGAGGGAGGCCTCCTGCTGTTTTCTCCGGGCTGGTGCCCCTCTGGGGACCCGTCTCTTCAGATTTATCTGAAGGCTAATGGCAATCACATGTCCTGCAGACGCTGAAATTAGCTGGATGTCAGTCCACCTTTCAGACCATGTGTCAGTGATGGAAAATGTCTAAAGACTAATTTCTTTCGCATGGCAGCCATTAATTGCAAGCTTTATGCAGGTGTTGATATCTCCTGACAACTTGGCGCTTTGTAGTTTGCAAGTTCCATGATTCACATATTGTGCACCAGTCATCTCCTGAGCTTAATATAGCACTCAAAGAATTGATGGGCGGAATGTTACTTTGTCAACTCAAGGGGGGACTCCATTACCTTCAACAGGATTGCGCTATGTGTCAGATGATGCTTCATTATCTGAGACCTACCGTCTCGATCTGCATCCTATGATACTGATCCTAGGTACTCGCATTAAGAGCGTCATGGACTAGTATCCAGGCATGAGAAATCTGAGAGTCATATCCAGGAAAGTTCACAAGCCATTAAAAGAAGCAGCAGCAGTTCCAGTGCAGTGCATCTTGGAGCAGCTAAAAAAAAGGGATATTACAGATAACTGAAGGGGAAAGTAAAGTGGCACATTCTGAGACTGAGAAAATTTTGTCTGGGAAGGCGTCCTATGATATTGATCACATGCTGACAACATCTGAAGATGATGTCTGTCCTACTTGTCTTGAGGAGTATACTGCTGATAATCCAAAAATTTTGACAAAATGCTCTCATCATTTTTACATCAGCTGCATATATGAGTGGATGGAAAGAAGTGACAACTGTCCACTTTGTGGCAAAGAGATGGAACTTTGCGAGAGCCTGTGATGGTGTCTGTGCAGTCTCCGACCAGGGGAAGGTGTTGCACTTCATGTTTTCAGGAGCAGGGAATCTGTAAATGAAATCTCGGGATCTTTCTGAATGGGTTTTTCATCGGAGTGAGAACTCTCTTCTCCTATATCGTATATATGTAATGAGAATCCCTCGGGAAGTCGCGGAAGAGCGAAGTCTCACCATATACTTGCCCCTTTTCTTCGTCTTCCCCACTCGCAGCAGATCTCTCTCTCTCTCTGCTTCTCCTGCTCACCCTCGTCGCTGCCCTCCTCCCCATCCCAGCCGCGTCCCACTCGGATGACTGCGTCTACACTGTGTACGTCCGCACGGGCTCCATCTGGAAGGGTGGTACCGACTCCGTCATCAGCCTGGCTGTAACGACCCGAGAATCCGATTACCGGGAGAGACCCGAGAATCCGAGACTCGGACCGCCGTCCACGAGCCGGGAGGGCTCGGAAGGGCTAAAAGGAGTGTGGAGACACAAAGAAATAGGAAATAAAGCAAGACAATACCACAATTAACAGAAATAAATAAACAACTACTGCTACAACAGAGTCCAGTCCAACAGAAAGTACAGTCTAAAGTAGTAAAACGTACCACATGCCGAGTGAACCCTCGGCCCGGCGAGCTGGCAACTGAGAACCTCCGTACCGCACTCTCGAACCTCGAGGAAGAACCGCCACACCTGAAAAGCAGGAAATGAGTCTCCAAAACAAAGACTCAGCAGGGATCCTGCGGAACCCCAACTGGAAACGACGGCAGTAGCGGAAGGGAAAGCTACAACGACAGCAGGAACAGCGAACCGGTGGCCGGTCAAAACTCGGCGCTACAACTACTCCTACTGTACCAGAAATACACCCCGATCTCACGGTCGGGGGCTACCGAACCACACTAGTACCACTTACCGAAGTAAAACCTACGGCAACCCCGCCGTAGAGGCCTGTCTCCCGGGACACGGCCAACCTGGACACGTTGTCCAAGGTGCAACCCCGACCACCTGGTCACGGGTACCGCACAATAAGACGCAACCTCGGTAAAGCTATTAACACTAGTCTCACGGCACGAAAATCGGCACACGCGTCACAGCGAAACAACCGGAACTTAACGGTCAACACGACCGAAAATCCGAAGGTCAAAGTCACGGAAACTGACAGTCTGTCACTCCCGACTCGACAGGAGTACCTCCCACTAGAAGCACAGTCGGTAGCGTCCCCTGACGTCTTACACCGCACCGCAGGTGAACTGCCTGACGTGATAGCGCCTACCAGAGGCACGGACACCGCACAAGTAGTCACAAAGCAAGTGACTAGCTGGGGTCACGCTCGTCAGCGTGTGTCCAACTGCCCCCAACCACGTGTGCACACACAGACCGTCCGTCCCTGGTCTGGCCCTCTGACCGGTTTTCCCCTCAGCCGGACTCTGGCTGCTAGACGCGGGGCCCGACGGAAACCAGTCTAAAACCGTCCTCAGGGTAAGCCCGTACACCTACTCCCAGGTGAGACCAGCACACGCGTACTGGTAGGCTACGACTAGTGGAGGGTCACTGAAGGAGTAGACTCTCAAGCCAACGGAACACAACGTCCGAACCCGACGAAGTACGGGGACCGTCCCACGTACCAGCACCGTCGCACGGTGACCACAGTTGGAGAAGAAACGGGACTCACAGTCCACAAAGAAACACGGAAGTACGGTTCCCAAGGCAGCTCACAGGCCGCCAAACCGAATCCCACTCTCAGGGAAAAGCGGGAACCCTCCAGCCCTAGGCTGGGCAACTGGACTCGCAATCCAAGGCCTTACTCATGGCCCACTCGGAAACCTCTTCCCGAAGAAACTCACGACGTGCGGGGAACCCTCGCCGCACTCACACCGACGCACGGTGACTCGGTCAAGCGTAACACAAAAGCCCGGAACACGAGGAGTCACCCGGACTCTCAAACCCATGGGCACACTAAACGAGATAGCACGGTCCTCCCGACACCCTCAAAACACGTACACAGAACCCTCGGGGTGTCTGGGACATTCACGAGACCGCAGGTCGACCACTGGGTCCCAACCGGGTCGACCAGGAACCTACACAACGCGAAACGATCGCGGCAAGCACGAAGAACCACTTCGGCATAACACAGTGCCTGGCAGTCTATCTTTGGGCCGTCACAGCTGTAACGGTCCAAGGATAGGCCGTTACAGCACCCTGACAGTCCAGCTCAGGAGCGTCAGACACTCAGTGCAAAACCGGATGTGACGCGCCAGTCCTGGTGCGTCACAGTCTCTGACGCGCCTAGCCTGGTGCGTCAGAAGACGAGCAGAAACCAACCGTGACGCACACCGCCCAGGGCGTCACGGTCTCTGACGGACCAACGCAGGTGCGTCAGAAGATGGGATAAAACTGGCTGTGTCGCACACTCCTCGGGGCGTCACAGACTCTAACGCTCCAACCCAGGTGCGTTACGCGTCCTCTCTGACGCTCCCTCACAGGGGCGTCACAAGGCTCTGACGCTCCACCTTGGGTGCGTCAGAGGCCTTGACCCCTCAACGGTCAAAAACACAACGGCCGACTGCCAACAGTCGGATCGTCACTCTGACGGTCCAACCTAGGCGCGTCACACGCCCTGGCGGTCTATCGTGGGACCGTCAGGCCCACGGACCACCCAGTTGGCAAAACAATAGGCTATGACGCACCCACCCTGGGGCGTCACACGCTGTGGCGGTCACTGGAACGACCGCCACACCGTCCCGGCGACGAAACGGCGGGAAAAGACCCAAAAACTTCACCACGCCCCCATACCTCCACAGGAGAGGGGGAAAATAAGGGGGAAGCCCCCAAATAGCCCCTAGCATACATCTACGGCCTCGGATCGGCCAAAAACGCGATGAAACGGTAGATCAGCCCACAAGCCCTAAAACATGGATTTTTCCCAAAAATCCCCAAGTACGGCTACTCGGCTCACCACGGCCTACAAAACTCGCGGGAAAGGAAGTGCACGAGCTGGGGGTCCATCTCCCTACCTCCACCGAAGAAACGACGCACCGTGGACGCCGATCCACGAAGAAATCACCGCGAAACCCTCGTCGGCTCACGGTCGCACCCCCAAGCTCCGCCACGCCTCCACCGCCTCGATCCTCGCCCGCATCCTCGCTCGCGCTGCCTCCACCTCGCCCCCGCCTCGCTCCATCGGCCGCCGGAGAAGAGAGGGGAGAAAGAGAGCGTGAGAGAAGAGAGAGGGAGGGAAGAGAGAGATAAGGGGAGAGAGAGAAATGGTTAATATATATAGAAAAATCCGAAAATTCCAGAAATTTAGAAAATTACGAAAAATTACCTCTGCGATCCTCGGGAGGAGCACAACGCAGTGGTACTGTCCCGGAGTCGGAGAATGCCACGGTTCGCCCTGCACAGAGTTTCGAAGGCACATCAGGGAAAAACACGTGTAAAGCACAAAATACACTCCGAGACCCACTAAAATGATCCGAAAAATCCGGGGCATTACACTAGCCTTTGCAGACCCCTCCGGTTCTGGCATCAACATGGGGCCCGGGCACGACTACTTCGAGCGGGGCAACCTCGACATCTTCTCCGGGGACCCTGCCTGACCTCCAAGCCCTGCTGGATGTTGTTGTCCTGTGACGGAAGCGGCCCCGGCCATGGCTGGTACTCCAACTACGTCGAGGTGACCACCACGGGGCCTCAAATCCCCTGCACCCAGCAGCTGTTCGCCGTGGAGCAGTGGCTGGCCCGGGACGCGCCCCCGTACGAGCTAACGGCGACGGGGGACGGCTGCCAGGCGGTGGTGCTGGAGAACATGGAGGTCGCTGCCGCAGAATATGGCGCCGATCGTGCAGTGAGGAAGGAGAACGGCAGGGGGTCTCCCTCTCTCCCTCATCCGGCGGCGACAGAGTCAACCGACAGAGCCGCGCGCGAAGGCTTTAACCGGTGGGAATAAGAAGGCATTTAACCAGCAGGGGTGCCAAACCACTTAACCGGCGGGACTCTAAATCGATTTAACCGGCGGTGGCCCATTCTCCATTTAACCGGTGGCCCTCCAGAGTCATTTAACTGGCAGACACATATTTAACCAGCGGGACTTCAACCAATTTAACCGGTGGGCTTACGTTTGGACGGCAGCAAATGATTAACCGGTGGCCACTTTTGACTACTTAATCGGTGGCCACTTTTGGACATTTAACCGGTGGCCGCTTAACTGGTGGCAATCCTATTTAAATGGTGGCAACTACAACACAGGAGTATAATGGGCTACTCTGCAGAAAGCTGGTATGTTGCACGCTATGGAGCTTAGGCTCCCCAAAACGGCAACTGCAGCACCAATCTGCGGACGACAGCTCGAAGGGGTGACCGGCAGCACTCTTCCGCTTCCCGCAAGAACCATTTGACCGACGGCCCTACCATTTGTCCAGCAGGTGCAGCACAACACGCTCGAAGCCCGTGCCTTCGATCAAATGGAGGGAAGACTTCACGTCTGCAGAGGTAAATGGGCCAGAGGATGAAGAAAAAGGGGAGGGGGCTGATCTCCGGAGGTCTCGCTAGACTCTCTGGTTGGCTCCTTCACTTCCGGAGGCTACTGAAGCTTGGATGTAGAGGGTGAGTGTGCGAAGAGAAGAAGAGAGCTCGCAAAGAAAAAAAAAGAAGAGTGAGGGAGAAGAGAGCAGAGAGGTGAGGCTTTTGGGGGGAGGAGCCGGTGCTTCGTTTTCCCCATTGTATTTCGTTTCCGCTTTCTCCTCCCTACAATGTATTAGTCCATGTATTTTCCCTTTTCATAAGGAATAAAAGAAGAGTTTCCAACGTGTTCTTGTTCCTATATGCACTTCCTCCGTGTTTGCGTTCGCTGCTGTCTTACATTTTTTTTGTGGTCTCTACCGCACGTTCCTAAGCGTAACAGGCTCCCTCAGATGCCTCCTCCCTGCTAGCCATTCCTTCCTCATAGGATGGCCTGGCGGCTCCCCCTTCTCTCTGCCTGAGCCCTGCTCGCTGGGACTAGCGACCCACGGAACCTTGACCGGCATGTCCTTCTCCCTATGGCATTAAGCGGCAAGCTCCCTATCTAAAGCGGCAAAGTTCATGTCCTTACCCACGCCATGCTCTGAAGGGCACTACCTTGAGACCCACAAAAAAAAAAATGTTCCAGACTATTTTCACCCACCCTTTTGTTTAACTCCGCAAAGCTTTAACCGGTAGGCCCTCTTCTTGGCCTTAACCGGTGGGCTTCGCATTAACTGGTGGGGATCACTTAACCAGTGGCTCCCCCTCCGTTTAACCGGCAGGCCCTTTACCCCCCATTTAACCGGTGGGCCTGCCCAAGCATTTAACCGGCAGCCCCCCCTAATGGGCATTCAACCGGTGGCCTTGGCGGAGCCTTAACCTGTGGACCCATGGCCTCAACCGGTGGGGATTCCCTATTTTGAGCTCCAAAGGAATGATGGTTTTAAATCTCCTCCGGTTGTCGTGCTATGTGTTTTGATATGCGCTTCTCGGATGTTGCCGCTTCCGTGTGCATCCATATAATCTTTGGGGCCATCTCGGACTTCCGTGGATGAGTACCCGCTTAACACCCCCCGATCATCCCGGGTCCGGGGGAGATGCTGCCCAAATCTTGCCGGACTAATACCATGTTAAAGACAAAAGGAAGCAACAAACAAATGGAATAAAATAAAATGAAAAAGGGATTTTTGTAGGAACAATGAAAACTGTGCATGAATTCAAAGAGCCGAACGGAATTGCTGCTATTCTGACAGTACATGAACTCCCAAGGACACAAATGAAATACAATAACAAAAAAAAAGAAGGATTCGGCATGCCACCTCAATGGCAGAACAATAACGATCAAAGGAAAAGGGGGGGCACCATGTTTGTATCAAGCAAATTGCATTAGAATAAAGCCACACGAGTATTGCATGAACAAAACCACAGGAGGATCAAAAAACCCTGCATTCATCGCCAACCCCGGGGTAATATGTAAGTCCCTGCATGCACATTAGCATTCATATCCTACATGCATATAAACTGAATCCCATGCACATCACGTCTTCTGTACGCTTGCATGCCACGATCTCCCGGTATATAAAATGATGACCCGCGGAAGATCGGGTTATGCTTGACTAAAAGCCGTCACCATGCGTGAGTGAAATACTCCGCCACGTACCAGAGATTATCTTTCTCGAATATGCAAGTGAACCCCTCCCATGTGCATGTGCATACATATGCATATCCCTTTACCTCACAAGCAGAGCCCACAAGATGAACAAATCTGTCAAAAGATCGAGCTGACGGAATTTTGCCTCTGGCACGTTGCAAGTCGACTTGTGCTCCCTCTAGGTCGACTTGCCCGCTGCGTCGGTCGACCGAACGGTGCTTTCGGTCGGCCGACCAGCGGCTGCGTCGACCCTTTAGCAGGCCGCCCTGCCTCTGGAAGGTTCGGTCGACCGATCTCTCAGTTCGGTCGATCGAACCCCCCCTGCTTCAAAAAAAAAAGTGAAAAGAGAAACGCCTGGGCCCTTAGGAGGAGTCGACCCAGCCCAAGGCAGGGTCGACCCTGCCTTAGGCAGAGTCGACCCGACCTTGGGCCGGGCAATAAAAAATATAATAATAATAAATATTAATAATAACGATAAAAAGGAGATATGTAATAAATAATAAAGAAAGGACCATTACGATATAATCTAAATATAAAAAAAATGATAAAGGGCATGATAATGCAATCAAAATAAATGTTAAAGAACATATGAATGGAATAAAATCTATACTCAAACGGAATTAAAGCTAACAAGATAAAAATGCAAAACATGCATCTATTGACGTGCATTTCAGAGACCTTATCTCCCCTGGGCCCGGTGCAAGGGAATACCGATGATGCCCCTGCAAGCCGGACTCGGACCTTGGGGACCATCCCCGCCATGGTCATGGCTCGACCTTGTTTTGGGACAATATCCCCCCTTAAATCTGACCCATCTCTACTGGGATCTGATCCCACTCTCCTATCAAACTTACCGTACACTCGGTAGACATTTGCATGGGTTTATCTCCGCCTTCGTCACGCTTTCAATACGGACTTTCGTCCGAACATAAAATGGCCAATGAGTGACCGACATGGTTTGAATACTTATACCCTTAACACGGAACTTTTAATAGATTTAATATAATCCAAGATTTTTATTATCTCATTTCACCAACATAATTCTTTAGGCCGTAGGGCCCTTTTTCCTGGCGATTAATCAAGGGTTTTCTCCCTTCTGGGGGGATGTAATTAGCACCGTGACCTTTATGGCACGGTGGATTTTGGTCCCGACACGACACTTTCGTCTGGTTGGTCGGACGGTGCGCACCAGTGACTCCCTTGGAACCCGAATAAATTGTCACTTTGTGACTGGCACGCCGACGCACTAAATAAACAAATAGACGAAACAAACGAATAAACTAATAGACGTCTAAAAAGTGCGTCCACAGTGGCAAACTTCCCAAACTTACCTATGAGATCGTCCTACATATTGCTTAGCATACTAAGCGCGTGCTACGCTCTCTATTGAACCAGAGTCAATAGGCCTTTTGGTTTTGGGGGTAGTGCGCAGTATCGCCCTCTACGGGCGGTGACATGGTAGTGGTGAGAAGGTTGAACAACTTGTGCTCATTTGACAGGTATTGGATCTTACAGTGCCATATGTCATAGTTAGATCCGTTTAATTTATCGCGCTTGGTGAGATTAGCAATCACAATCTTAGTGCCCATTACTTTAAATCACTACAATATCACATGGAAAGTTTTGGACATCATTTTACGCATCGCCTTAATTTGCTACAAGAAATCTCAACTAATCATATTAAACTCTCTTATATAGTAACATCAAAAGTAAAGCCAAGCAAGCTACAATCATCTCCCACTGACATAATATTATTCAACAGAGTTAAAATGATTTCGAGCAAATTTTCTCATGTGAGAGTGACACATCTCTCTCAAATATTGCAAGAGAAACATACATCTCTCGACTGCACTTTTGTGTATGTAAAATTGCACTCATGCAATCACAGTAACGCTCAACACCTTGGCGCTAAGCACTCGACCACATGCCACTAATCTGGTTTATTTTTCCTAAATCATGCTCGTCTACATCTTACTTTATATGTGCAAAACAAATTTGCATGAAAATAAATAGACGAATATTACATGCATCATAGGAAAAATATTTCTTCATGAAACATATGCATGAAAATAAATAGACAACATGCTCACAAAGGCATAAACGCAAATAAACCCTAAGCATGGTCTATTTATCAGGCATAACTTAATATAGGTAGAGATATCCTTGAACCACCATCTCTTAGTGTAAGGCACGAAGGTGGTGCAGATCCCAAGTTCCAATGTGGCCCCCCAAGTAGGCCACTAGGGCTGCTAGACTCCCACAGTCCCACAGTGCCCGACACACAGAAGCTCACAAGTACTCAAGTAGTAGGTCTACTGGTCCACAGGGCCATGCTACTGCTCAAAACGACGCACTAGATTTCCGTCTAGTCTACGAAACCCATCCGTAATACAGTTCATGGGGTGCCTGCTGGGTCGGTCCGACAACTCTACCCGTCACAGTCGTAACAGTCAGTGGACGAGAAGTCCAGGGGGCTACTGTAGTTAGTGGAAGGAATGTCCAGTGAGATGGTGTTGACACTCAAAAAAAAAAAAAACGAGTCAAGTCCAATAAAAAAAAGAAGAAGAAAAAAAGAAGAAAAGGAGTAGGCCCAAGCATACAAAGGCCCGATTAAAGAAGAAGAAAAAAAGAGAAAATGATGCCAGTGGGCCAACCTCAATTAGGCCAAGCCCATTACAAGAGGAAAGGGGCGCAGAAGGGCATGTGAGCAAATGAAGAAAGAAGAGGGGCTAAGAGGAAAAGAGAAGTGACTTTAAAGAAAAGGGGGGAAAATAGGAAGAAAATGCGTGAACAGTGCCCCGTGTCACGCCCTCTCCTCCCGTGTGGGGGCACTATTCACCCTCCCCCGTCGTATCTCTCCCTCCATCTCTGCGTCTCTCTCTCTCTCTCTTGGGCATTTATTGCCCGTCGACGCCCTCTCCCTGCTCCCGCCGTTCGCCCACTCCGCCGGCTAGCCGCATAGGTCGCCTCCCATGCCCGCCGTGTCCTTTGGTGGCGTGGCAACCACCGGAAGCAGCAGAACGGACATCAGCGGCAGCAACAGCAAGGCAGCATCAACGTCAACAGCGGCGGCATCACGCGCGACAACAGCACCGGCATGGAGCCACCTCGACGTGGCGTCTTCCGGGGCGTGCCAGCAACAACATCAGCCGTATGGGGCAGCAGCAGCGACGTCAGCAGGAGCGGCAGTAGTCGTGATACCAAGGAGAAGCGCGTGGAGGGGGGGTTCTCCCTTCGAAACAGGGGCTCCAGTGCCCCCTATAAGAAGCCCCTCGTGGCGAAGCAAACTTCTTCTTCGGTAGCCCTGGAGAGATAAACCCATCTTCGATTCTCTTGGACAATCCTTGGACTCCTTGAAGCTTGAAGCTCGAAGCCTGTCTAGGAAATCCCTGAAGTTCTCGGCGAGAGCAGAGAGAAGAGAAACAGAGAGAGAGCGAGGGTGGGTCGCTATCTTCCCTTCTTTTCTTCTGTATCCTGCTCGGCTGCGGCCAGCCCCGATGTAATCTTTCCGCGCAAAAGGAAATGAAGGGTGGGGCTTTACACCCCGATCCTTTCTCGACTTCTTCGCGAATCCACAGTTCCATACATATATATATATATTTACATATATATATATATATATGATACAGCTACTTAGCTCGGATGATTCCTCCTTTCCCTCTCTGGATCCCTGATGTAGAAATATACATGCCTGGAGTTCATTTACTGCCCGATAGAATGCATGCGCATACGTATGATATAGTTGCTTTGCTATGCTGCTTCCCCGAATACATGTATATACATATGTACGTGATATGCTTTTCTATTGTTATCTCCCCCCTTTCTGTGATACTCATAGTTATGCCATGATATGCATTCAAGTATGTGTGATGTCCCCTTCATTTCTTCCCTTTCCTTCTCCCTCATGAAAGTGATTTTCGTCTCACCCTCAAAACCCCACGTCTGAATCTGGACCGAATCAATGGCCATGTTTCCAAGGGGTGAGGGATAAGGGGTTTAACCCCAAAGCACCGATTGTTTTATGAATTCCGGCTCTCGGGTTTTGATCACTCATGGATCCCGGGGCTCGCTTGCTTCTAGCGTTGTCCCCGGGCTATCCTCTTGAAGAAGTGAACACTAAAAGCCCTCATAAGGCAATATTCCAAGGCCACGTCTCAACGACAAGTTCGCGATGACCCGTGGGTCGTCGAGGTCCCTTGTAGGCAAGCCCTCGGGATCTCCGCACCCAAAGTGGGTTTCGACGAGTTCATGGCAACCGGTGGGTTGTCGGGGTCCTTCGTAGGCTAGCCCTCGGGATCTCCGCACCCAAACCGGGTTTTCGGGTGTTGTCGCCTTCGCGCACACTCCGGGGTGCTGGCGCCTTAGCGCACAGCCTTTTGTTTTGGGGCCGTCCTCGGAGTTTCTCCGTTTGGCGCGCCCATATTTACCCCCCGACGCTCCGGGTCTAGGGGAGGTGCTGCCGGATTTTTGCCGGGCAACTTGAAGACAAGGAAATGTCGAGATATGTGAACTGAACCTAACAACAAGTTAAATCCAGAAAAGAGTTCATCAATACGGACTGCTCTGCACACAGAACAAGAATGATGAATCAAGGGACGATCAATCTTCTGAAGTTGCTGAGAGCAGGACAGACAGAACAAGAATTGGCTTATGAGCACGAAGTCCAAGCTCCCTAATTAAGGCTGAAAGCTTTGCCTGGGAATACCCACATCGGCTTGTATTTTAATGCATATAGATGCATTAACATTTGAATTGAGGGTAGATTCCCATACATTCTCCATCCTTGCTTGTCGTATCTTAACCAAGGGCATTCATGCATTCCATGGCACGATATATCATCTTTGACGGACGAATGATAAGAAATTCTGCTTACTGCTGTGAGGCAAGTCAACTTGCCTGGACAGCAGGTCAATTTCTGCCTCATGTCCGGCGGTAATTTCTGCCTCATGTCCGGTGGCAATTTCTATTCACTCGCCTTTCTCAGCCTCATTTGGAATATGCACATACACATTGATTCGAGCCAGATTGCCATTGAAATTGCATTTCAGAATCGAGACCTTTGAATGAGAGCATTTTTCTTGTACGGGCATGATACTTGATACACAAGAACATCCAATCTCATGATTTCGCTAGCATGACATGAATTCCGCTTGCATCTGCATTGCTTTTCAGCCCCTTGCTGTCTGCTGGGTTCGGGTGCTGCAGGGGTCGGCTCACCCTTGTGTGTGCAGGGGTCGACTCCCCCTTCCTCTCCTCCTTTCGCCCCTCATACATGCATCCATATGTGCATTGCACACTTCTGCTCATTTGCAAAAAAATATGAGAAAACAAAACAAAGAAACAATGAAGCTCAAGGGTAAGTGCTAACTGAAATTAAAACCCCTGAAAGCCTTTTCGTTTTCCCCACTCTGGCCTCAAATCTCAAACGGCATTTAGTTCTGGAGCTATCAGAGGTGAAGCTGGGCAAGCAGGTCGGATGAAGTCAGTGTATGCAGATACACTACAAAACATCAGGAGCCATCAGCTGTTGTTGTCATTTTCGACTTCTTTGAGCTGCCAGATGAGAATCCAGATGCAACAGGATGAAGCAGCTGACCAAACAGGAATGTGGCAGGATTATCAGTTTCCTTTGGTACAGCAATTGATACTCCCATTGCAAGGCGTGATGGGTCAAAAGCATAACCCTCAGCTTTCATTAGAACAGCAGCAGTTAGCTACCTTGACTTTGTCTTCATCAAGCTGCATTTCACAAATATCCCAAACACATCCAGCAGAAAAGCAAACAAATAGTGAGCCCTCATGAGCACCCCTGCACCTATGCGCAGCTATGAATGATCAGACACAATCATGCATGGATGGAAAGAAAAAGACTGGCAATCAGAGTTTTGGACCATATCTGAATTCTCGGGTGGTTGGCTGCGATTGCATAGCACCTCCTGTATGGTGATTCATGACAAACTTCATGCATTTCAAAGTTGAACATACCATTTATACCCTGCTGTGGACGCACTTTTGGGATACTTTTTTTGTTCGTTTGTTTATTCGTTTATTGAGTGCGAGGGCGTGCCAGTCACAAAGTGACGATTTATTCGGACTTCAAGGAAGCCCTTGATGCGCTCGATCTGACTAATCAAACGATTGTGTGTGTCGTGTCAGGACAAAAAAATCCGTCGTGCCATGGAGGTCACGACGTTAATTACATCCCCTCGGAGAGGGGAAAACCCTTGATTAGTCGCCAAGAAAGGGGGGCCCTACGGCCACGAAATTAACATTAATGAAACGGAGTATTGAAATTCGCGAGTTGCATGAAAATGCCCCTCGATGGGGTGAAAATGCTTAAATCATATCAGTCGCTTACCGACCATTTCGTGATCGGACGGAAGTCCGTGTTGGAAGCGTGACGAAGACGGATACAAAACCCGTGCAAATGTATGCCAAGTATACGGCAAATTTAATAAAAGAGCGGAAACAAATCCCAATGGAAACGAGTCCGGTCTGACGAACTATCGGCCCAGGGCAATGTCAGATCACGGCCATATCGGGATGGTTCCCGAGGTCCGAATCCGACTTGGAGGGGCTGCGTTGATATTCCCTTTGCACCGGATCTCGGGGAGAAACGAGGCTGCGGAGCAAGCTTCATCATGTTATTATTATCCGATTTTTAGAAACATGAGTTCATCCCATTCCTTTCTTGTTTTGTTATTTGTTTTTTTTTTTTTTTTTTTTTTTTGGGGGGGGGGGGGGGGGGGGGGGGGTGGGAACAGCCTACTGCGGGCTGCAGGCCAGACTGACAGCAGGCAGCTGGGGAGGTGTCGACTCCCAGTGTCGACACTTCCCCAAGCAGTGGGTCAAAATCCTTTTTTTTGGGTGTCGTTCTTGTTTGGGAGGGGGAATGATTTAAAGTATGCAGGCTATTCAAAGATGGATATGCATACAAAATCCCAGTGCAAACCATGCATAATTCCAGAGCATGAGACGGATATGCGATGGTCCGAGGGGTTCTAAAAGGAACGGGTGCATATGAAGCTTCCTCCTTTTTTTGAATTAGGAATATATGTGTGTGTATGAGCAATTTCAGGTTATCCCAGTCATGAAAATTTCTATGACCATACAAATTATCTTGCATCTATGATGATCTCATCTTGTGATCACACATGGGTAAATGACCCCATGGATGGGCCATGATAGCTTTCTTCCCTCCCTTTTGTGCTTTATATTTTTTTTTTTGAGGGGCTAGGCTGCTGTAAGCTGGAGGTCAGGTTGCAGGGGGGTCGACCCCCAGGGTCGACCCCTTGAGCAGCCAGCCGCTCAGACAGCAAGCCAAATTCAGTTTTTTTTTTTTAAGTTGTATGGTTGCTTACATGAGAAGGCAGTCTGAATCCTATTGGGGAATTAATGCAAATGCAATTATCATGCTTGTGTGAACCTCTTTGCACTATGGTCAATATGGAGATGCATACCTTACCCACCTATGAGGATTATGATCTTTTGGTTTAATTGTTTCATTGGAGCATTCTTTCTTCATGTGTGTCTCTTGGTGTGAACATTTTTGGTTCTCTCCCTGAATTTTTTTACCTGGGTATTAGCCATGCAAAGATCCCTTTTCCGATTGGTTCATCACTCATTTCTTCCCCCATTGCCCATGCATGATTATGCATTATCTGTGCAAAGATGCTGATTTGAAACAGAGAATTCATTTTTTTTGGGTTGGGTTGTTTAAACTTCACACTTAGCAGCCAATCATTTGCCCAATTTGATCTCAGTAGTTCAGGAGTGCAACCAGCAAACTATCCATTCGGTTTCTACCTCAATTTCAGTTCTGGATTGGGGGTTTTAAACTCCAAATCAGCAGTTAGCTTCCTCAGCCACTTTGGGTTCAGCAGTGCAAAGGTTGTGTTTGTCCAATGTATTCTTCTTGATGTATATCAGTTCGAACTGAACTTCAGTCCTTCACATGCTTTTTATTTCTTCCAGCCATTTTTTTATCCACTTTGATCTCAGCGGCCCAGAGATTGTATTAGATCATTGCAATTGCTTTGTGGTACATCAGCCCGAGCCAGACTTTAGTTTTTTTTTTTTTAATCAGGGAGTCACAAAGCCCACATTCATGTTTCTTGTTTTTTTTTATTCTACTCCTGGCAGTTTTTTCATAATTATTTGGCTATTGCACCTTTGAATTTCAGTTTGCAGCAGTTCAAGGGTTTATTAATGCACACTTCTTGACATGCATTGATTCGACTGGACTTCATTGTAATCAACATTGCCATCTCTGTTTTTTTTATTCTAGCAGTTTTCAGATTGGGAATTGGGGTTTTGTGGTTCATTTCTTACTATGTTTGCCCATCTTGATTTCAGAAATTCAGCTATCAAAGTTTTGCTCTTCATCCTTTTCCTTATTCAGTTCTTGAATCGAAGTAATGCATCATTCAGCCTTCATTTTATGTAATCTGATCTATTCAATTTCTAGCAATTGCGAAATTGGGGCCGGCCATTGCATCTGGTGCTTAGCTTATATCCGACCAGGCATATATGAAAATGCATATGCTATGCATGCCTTGATGCAATGAGCAAAAGGGCAGGGTAGTTCAAGGTTCATGAAAACCAATTGGCTATGCAGAACCCAAGACTAATGAGATGATGAATTCAGTGAAAGTTGTTTATCATGCATGCAAGAGCCATCTTCACAATGAACATTATGCAAACATACAGTTGGTATACCCCTTTTTTTTTTTAGGGCTGGTCTGTCAGGAACTAAGGGTCAGCCTGCAAGGGGTCGACCCTAGAGTCGACCCCTGTGCAGGCTGTCGCCTGGACAGAACGAAGGCCAGGAGGTGTCGACTCCTAGAGTCGACACTTCCAGGCAGCAGGGTCAAAAATCAGTTTTTTTTGAAAGATGCAATGCTATGTGTTTTGATAGCTATGGGAGTTCAAATATGCATGACATATGCAGGATCTGGATGAGTTCTTGATGCACATGTGGTTCATATGACAAAGTGGGGCATGCTCACGGTTCACGCATCAGAATTCAGCAGACCCAAAGAGGGCAGGGATTTTCATTGATTCATCACATCTTTTCTTGATCACTTTTTTTTTGTATTCTTAATTCATGAATTTTCCTTCTTCATCATTGTATGGCAGTGCATGATTGGCATGTGTTAACATGAAGGAGAGGTGTGAATGTTTCAGTTTTTTTTATTATTAGAACCCACACTTAGTTCCCTGCAATTTAATGCAGATTGATCCAAATCGAGCTTCAGTTTCCCTTTTTTGAATTAGGGGATTATGTGATCAGCATCTGTGTTTCTCCTTTTTTTTATGTTCTGGTTTTCAGCAGATTTTTAAAAGGGGCTGTCCCTCTCATCCAGTTCAGTCATTCTGCCCGCCTAGCCTCCTCCTTGTCATTAATTATTGTCTCTTGATTCAATTCGTTTGATCTTTGAATTTTTTAGCAAAAATTTGACAGCATCTCCCCTCAACCCAAGACGTTTGGGAGATGTTGAATCCACAAAACCGCGGTGTTGAGATACAAAGGCCCAGGGTCATAAGCACATGAACCACAACTCAAATAACCAATACGGGACTATTGCCCGGGGACTATGCCCAAATTCCAACACTCCCTCTCACGGCCAAGATGGGCCGTGGACAATAATCGGGTGGAGTAACAAGATAAGAAATATATATAGTTGGGCCAAGACCATACTCTGATACCATGTTGAATCCACAAAACATAAAAATGGTGTTAAGGAAGTTCAAAAATACCTTCAGTGTCATTTGTTACTAAGAACCTAGGGAGACTGCATTATTTTCTTAGGATTGAAATTGCTTATGGTAATGATGGTGTTTCCTTATCTCAAAGAAAATATGCTCTAGACTTGTTACAGGAGATGGGAATGTTGGGGTGTAAACCTGCTGATACACCCACTGTTCCTCAGTCTGATCTTGAAGTGGAGGATAGTCCAATGTTCAATGATGTTACTCAATATAGGCGTTTTTGTGGAAAGCTGATATATCTGACAGTGACTCGCCCAGATATTGCCTTTGCTGTATCAGTTGTTAGTCAGTTTACGCAGAATCCAAAGTTATGTCATTGGGAAGCGGCTCTAAAGATCCTGCGCTATGTCAAAGGAGCTCCTGGATGTGGTCTTCTATATAAGAAAAATGATTATTTATCTATTGAGGCTTTTTCTGATGCAGATTATGCGGGATCTCGGTTGGACCGACGATCAACCTCTGGGTTTTGTACCTATGTTGGAGGTAATCTTGTCACTTGGAGAAGCAAGAAACAAAGTGTGGCTGCTAGATCAAGTGCTGAAGCAGAGTATAAAGCAATGGCTCAGACAACTTGTGAAATGATGTGAAATCTTTGATAGCAGATTTTGGGGTCATTTATTCTGAACCTATGGTGATGAGATGTGACAACCAGGTTGCTATCCATATTGCAAAGAATCCCATGTTTCATGAGCGCACAAAGCATATTGAGGTTGATTGCCATTTTGTTCGGGATGCCGTCATGTCTCAGAAGATTAGTACTCCTTTCACTCCTACTGAGGACCAATTTGCTGATCTCTTCACAAAGTCGCTTAGAGTTGGCCGATTCAGTGTTCTATGTGACAAGTTGGGCATGTTTGATATATATGCTCCAGCTTGAGGGGGAGTGTTAAAACAATTAAGTTTGGGGTATTTTTGTTATTTTGTTCTCAGTGTGTGTTTGGGCCTTAATTGTGAGTTCCCAGGTACATATACATTGTACTCTCTCTGAATTAAAAAAATAAATAACCAATACGGGACTATTGCCCGGGGACTATGCCCAAATTCCAACAGGGGACAAATGGGGAACACCATCCACGGAGAAGACTCCGAGGTGACCCCGAAACACAGAGGGTGCACCCGAAAGCAACGACCCCGTAAACCGGAGCCGACTATAGAGGAGTCCCGAGGGCGAGCCTACTAGGGATCCTATCGACCGGGGGTGCCACAATTCCGTTTCCGGAGCGTGGTCTTGAAGATCTTTTGCCGAAGCATAAACCATCCATGTTCACACATTAAAGGGAGTCCCCGGGGTCCACATCATAAGAGGGATGAGCCCCCGGGGATCCAAGAGTGATCAGAAATTCGAGGGGCAGCAGGGAGAGATTTATGAGGAAAAAAACTTGACTCGGGACGAATCCCATGTGCCTCATCCCTTCGATGACATAGTGGTGGGAGCCAGCCAGACACCGAAACGGGATTTTGAGGATGTAAGAATCAAGAAAAATCATAAGGCGGTTCATATATCTGTTGGAGGAGCAGAGTTAAGTGAAGTAGAAATGTATATTGTATCATACTCACATAAGCGTGTATATCATGCTCGTATAAGTATGTATGAGGGAGATGGGCAAAATGGGAGCAAATACGTATAAACACCATACATATGTGTATCTCTGCTACATGAGCGAAGATCCTATCCTCGAAAGAACTCAGGGGCAGCTAAGACAAAAATGAAGAACTATAAAAGACACAGCAGATGCATACATACGTATATGCATACGTATATATATCATACTTTTATGCACTCACAGCAGAGAAATTGGACATCCAACTCATAAAAGAAATCAGGAATTGAGGCCCTCCATCTTATATTTTTTGAAAGAAAATTACATGAGGGGAGCTACGAGACGGCCTGCGCCATAGGATGGGGGAAGAGGAAGAAGGGGAAAGGAATGGACAGCCCACCCTCTTATAAGTGCCTCACACACCTCCCTTCTCTTCCCCGAGTTCCCAACACTCAGAGTCAGAGAGGCCGAAGGCCAAAATGAGAACAAGAAAAACAACCCTTCTTTTTCCGCTCCTTCAGCAGCCTGGACACTCAAGAACGAAGGGGGGGCTTCTTTCTCCAATTTTCAGTAGCTAACCAGCCAGAGAGACCAGAGAAGGGACTACTAACCGAAGCCAGCCAAGAAAATTTCTCTTCACCGCAGGGGGCTTCTTATAGGGGGCTCGGCACCTTCTCGTTTGAGGGGAGCCTCCTCCGAGTCTTGCTTCTGCTGCTGCCGCTGGCGTTCTTCCCGTGGCTGCTGCAGCCGTTGCTTGTGGGATGGCTGCACGCCTGCCTCCATCGTCGGGAGATCGAGGCCTTGCCGGAATGGTGCTGCGCGCCGCTGCTCTTGAGAGAGGAGCCCCACGAGCATTGAATGCACAGGACGGGGTGAAGGGGCCTTCGTTCGGACTGCCAGTCGTTGGGAGGAGGCTGCTGGTCGCCGCTGCGGACTGCCGGTCGCAAGCACCGGCCAACGCGGGGGCTCCGCGTGTGAGAGGAAGGAGGAAAGAAAAAAAAAAGGGTGAGAAGGGAGACACGAGAGGAGGGAGTGTGACACAAGATCAATAGTGTCTCGTATTTTCCTTCTTTTTTTTTTTTTGAAAATTCCTCTCCGTCTTACTCTTTGCCCCCTTCCTTTCCTTGGTTTTGTGTACATGCCCTTTCCCATCTCTTTAACTTTAATTTGGGGCCTCTTTCCATGTGGTGTGGCCCATTTGTATGTGTGGGTCACACCCCTTGCCCCCTTTCTTCTTTATTTTTTTTTGGTGTCCACACCTGCATGCATTTTCCTATGGCATACATGATTCAATGCATATAGGTACATCAATATCTAAATTCAGGATGAGCTTATATGAATCCATTATGCCTACATTAACAGTTAAGAATCTATTGCACTTTCAAGCATGAACTTATGCACCCATATGCACCTTGCCCATGCTTCAGAAGGGCAAACTAAAGGTTGAATCAAATGTCCCTAAAAATCTGATAACAAATTAAACAAGAGGCACAAAATAAACAAAAAAAAAGGTAAACAAAAGAAACCAAGCATGGCATACCCCTGCCCGATCATCATTGCTCCACATAAATTCAATTGCTGACAATTCTGAAACATGATTAAGATAAAAAAACTTGGAACAAAAAAATAGAACAAACAAGAGCATGCGGTTCTGAGTTGGAGGGAGTCGACTCCTCTCCAGCCCAGCTCTGTCTGGGATGGCCTGGGTGCGGGTCTGCCCAGGAGTCGACTCCCGGAGTCGACTCCTGCTGGCCAGCCCGCTGGCCTTTCAAAAAGGAAGAATGTGCAGAAAAAAAGGGGGGAAATTCAAGCATGTGCATTGGCATGATGATCTTTAGATTAGGAATCCCACTCGAGGTTGCGCAAGCATAATAAAAATCCTCATTGAATTCTTCGTGAACATGACCAACACTGCATGTGCACAATAAATTGCATCAGATCTTCATTTGAAGCTGCATGAATTCATATATTTGCCCTTCTGCTCATGTTCCAAAACTAGGCATACTCATGTGCATCGTGTTGCCTTGCCCATTTGCATTAAAAAAAAAAAGCAAGAAGATGCAACAGAGTGAACCAAGAAGAAGAGAAAAGGATCGAGCAAAAAAAAAAGAGAGATGCCATGCTTACCATCATTTTAAGGGACTGTCAAAATAAAGACAAACACCAAGGAGGGATGAATTAGAATCTTCATGAACAAATGTGTACTGATCATAAAAAGATGATAAAGCACAAAGCCTGGTATTTCAAATAGAAAATTTGAACAGAACTCAATGCTACTTGTTGTGCCCCTGTGATTTTAATGATAACAAACACTATGAGTTATCTGATCTTTTGTGACATGTTTTTCAACTCTATGATTTTGATGATAGCATATCATGAACACATCTGATTGATTGTTCTGCCTTGGGCAAATATCATCTCAATTCATACAGCTTTGCATATCATGAATCTGTGTCTGAATGATTATTTCTGCTTTGGGCATAGGAATGTGCTATCTTGCATTAGCAGACATTCAGTTCATACAGCATTGCATTCTGTCATTTATCAAGTCTATACACTGCTTCATTCAATGTCTGTACAGCCTTCGCAAGAGCAAGTCTGTACATCGTTCTCTCCAGCAAGTCTATACAATGCATGCTCACACAACCATCAAGTCTGTACATTGCTCACTTGCATGCACACAAGTCTACACAGTGCTCTTCATTCATGTGCACAGTTCGTGCATCAAGTCTGTACATTGCCTTTGCATAAGGTCACTCAAAGTCTATACATTGTTCACAGCATTGGCCAAGTCTGTACATCGCCACATTGTTCATGCATTGCTTAGCTCAAGTCTATACATCGGCCATGTAGCTTGCTTAGCTCAAGTCTATACATCGGCCCTGTAGCTTGCTTAGCTCAAGTCTATACATTGGCAAGTCTGTACATTCGCCACCTTGCATTAAGTCTCAAAGTCTGTACAGCCTTTTGCATTGGACTTAAAGTCTATACATTGCATCTTCACCTACGTTCTGAACTGAGCAAGTCTATACACTCCTTATCTTTTCCTACGTTCAGTTCAGCAAGTCTGTACATTGGGCTATCACTTAAAGTCTATACATCCCTTGGCTAGAACTGTGCAAGTTTATACATCGCCAGGTCTGCACATAGTTGCTTTGAAGCACGCTAAGTCTATACAGCCTTTGCATTGCACTAAGTCCATACATTAGCACTGTAGCATGCAGAACACCAAGTTCATACATTAGCACTGTAGCTTGCACGAAGTAAAGTCTGTACATTGGGCTTTCACATAAAGTCTATACATCACTTGCATCGTTAAGTCTATACATCGTTCACACCAGCAAGTCTATACAGCCTGCATGCCTCATAACGCCAAGTCTATACAACGGCTAGCTGCACAAGTCTGTACAGCCATTGCCCTGCATGCCCTGCAAGCTTTCCAAGTCTATACACTGCATGTCCTGCACGCGCTGCAAGTCCATACATTGTCTGCCCTGCACTCAGCAAGTCCATACATTGCTTCTAGCATGCACATTCACACTTCAAGTCTATACACTCGTTATCAAGCCTTCAAGTCTATACACTCTCGTGTGTCTGCATTGCATTCACTTTCTATACACAGCCTGTGTCTGCATCAGTTCATAAGTCTATACATTGTCTTCTGCACAAACACTAAGTCTACACATTGTAGCATGCACGATCAAACAAGTATGTGTACACTTCAGCACTCAAAGGCTGAACACTCTTCAGCAAGTCTGTACACTCTTCAGCACTCAAAGGCTGAACGTTCTTCAAGCTAAAGTCTGTACACTCCTTATTTCTAAGTCTATACATTCTATCCTTCACACTAAGTCTGTACACGGTGGTCTTCAGTTACCCAGTAAGTCTGTACATCCTTCTGATTATTTTCTTATGACTGTGTGACATGTACTGTTCGTGAAGCCTATGAAGGGCACGTGATCCGAGGTTGGCACCTGGCACGTGATCCGAGGACAACGCCCTAATTGCTGCTGCTATAAATACGAAGCCTCCTCCATCTGGAGAAGACTGATCAAGAGAAAAAGAGACTGATCGAGAACAGAAAAAGGAAGAGTGATCGAAGTGGAGAGGAAAATAGCAGAAAGAGCAGAAGAAATAAAAGAAGAAGGGAGAAGCTGAGAGCCAGAGTGAGAGAGCAGAAGAAGAAAAAGAAAAAAAAAGAGACTGATCGAGAACAGAAAAAGGAAGAGTGATCGAAGTGGAGAGGAAAAGGGCAGAAAGAGCAGAAGAAAGAAAAGAAGAAGAAGGGAGAAGCTGAGAGCCAGAGTGAGAGAGCAGAAGAAGAAAAAGAAAAAGAGAAAAAGAGACTGATCGAGAACAGAAAAAGGAAGAGTGATCGAAGTGGAGAGGAAAAGAGCAGAAAGAGCAGAAGAAAGAAAAGAAGAAGAAGGGAGAAGCTGAGAGCCAGAGTGAGAGAGCAGAAGAAGAAAAAGAGAGATGGAGAGCTCGTGAAGAAGAAGAGAAGCCTAATTGTCTTCACTGGACCTTGGATCAGATCCAATCCAGTTTGCTCCTGCGAGAGCTACCTTGTGCATTTCATTTTCCAGATTTCAGTTGCTGCGGTTTTTGTTTTCTTTTTAACTGTTCTCAGTTGTTCTTCCGATCCTCTAGTGTGAGGTCGGGTTCCCTCCAGTTTGGAGGAAGAGAGACTTGCGTCTCTGGTTGCCTGTGACTGGGTGTCACTGGTTGTTCCCCTCCGGTTTGGAGGAAGGGAGGTCCGAGACCTCTGGGTTGCAAGTGGCTGGGAGTCACTTGTGGGTTCCCTCCTGGTTTGGAGGAAGGGAGATTCGTCTCCGGTTCTGGTCTTGTGGGTTGCAAGTCCAGGTGTTCCCTCCTGGTCTGGAGGAAGAGAGACTTCGGTCTCTGGTTTGCTAGTGACTGGGTGTCACTAGTGGTTCCCTCTGGTTGGGAGGAAGAGGGGAGGTTGTTCCCTGGTCAAGCTGTTTGGCAGCAATTGTTTGCAGACTGAGTCTGCTGTTCTAGCCTTGCTAGTGGAAGCCTCACTCCAGTTTGGAGTGAGGGGTGGACGTAGGTCTGTGGACCGAACCACCTAAAAATCTTGGTGTTCACTTGTGGTTTGTTTTTGTACTTATGTGTTCTTTTCATTGCTGCGCACATTAGATGCTTGCTTAGGATCGTGTGAGGGCTAATTCAATTGTGTTGTCTTGTCGAGATCCTTCTAAGTATTCTCAGTATATTTCATCAACTATTTTTAATTCCGCATATTTGAGCATTAGAGTTTTAATTAGGCAATATTTGAAGAGGGATGCATTCACCCCCCCTCTGTATCCGGTCCTTGCACCCTATCAATTGGTATCAGAGCAGGTTTCTGACTTTCCACATCCAACGATCTGTAGAGGATCCTGTTGGCTTTCGGTGCATCTCTGTCTTCTGCATACAGTTTTGAAATTGCTTGATTGATTTGCCTTCATGGCTTCTCCGCCGGTTTTCAATGGGTCTGATTTTAACTCATGGGTTAGCAGTCTCCATAACTATGTGAAATTGATGGATCCGGATCTGTGGAAGTTAATCTCACACGGTCCTCACATACTACCAAAGAAAGAGTCCAAATGGACTGACAGTCACAGATCAACACATGGAGAGAATCAGAGAGTTTTGAATCTAATGAAAGAAGCTACTGACAAGGCTCTACATTCTTGTTTTTATGACTGCAGGTCCGCTAAGGACATTCTGGATAAGCTGAAGCTAGCTCAGAGGAGAAATGAGGACAGCTGCCTGATGGCTGACAAGAGCAACCATGGCAGTGATCAAGATGAATCCGAAGATGCTGAAGAGGTAACCAATCCTTTCTCTAGTTACACTTTAGACGACTGGGAAGATGCCTATGCCAATATGTTAGAATCCTATGAAAGACTAAAGAAGAAGAATAAAAAACTGATAAAGAAGCTAAAGAATCATGAGGATGCTAAATCTCGAGGTGAAAACCCTGAAATTCTGAAAATTGAAAATGACATATTTAGAAGACAGTTAACAGATTTTGATTCTATTAGTTCAGACTTAGATCATTTGAAATATGGAAAATAAACTCTTATGAAACAAATTGGATTACACAAAAAGGAGAATCAAGAGCTTGTTTGTGAAATTGTTGAACTAAAGGAAAGACTCAGCTCAACTGATGATGATCAGGCTCATAACAATGATGTTGTTCAAAATGAAGAACTGGTGAGAAACTTAGAGCTTGTCAACTCTGAATCGGAAAACATGAAATCTGAAATTGAAATACTCAAAAACCAGCTCAAAGAATCTGAACGCAAATCAAAAAATCTTGAAAAAGTAAATAGTTTGGTTTCTGAGAAACTGGAGGCTGAGAGAGTAATAAACTTAGAGCTTCAGAAAAATTTCAACAAACTTCAATCTGAAAAACAACAAGAAATGTTTTATGAATGTCAGTTTTCATCAGATGATTGGGTGCTTGATGAGGAACTCACAGAGCAAAATAATAAGTTGAAAGAAGAAATCAACAAACTGAAACATCTAAACAACCAGCTGACAGATAGGTTATTGACAATGGAAAAAGGCAAGTGTGTGAGCATAGATAATTCTGATAGGTTGGTGAATGCTGAACAAGAAATTAAGAGTCTAAAAACCATCAACCTAATGTTGAGTGGAAATGTCAATTACTGTGAAGAGAAGATAGCTAACTATGAGCTCACTATCACATCCCTTCAACAAGAAATTGATGATCTTAACAAGTCTCTATCTGAAGCTGACAATGAAATAAAGTTAAAACATGAAGTAGAAAAACTCAAAAGTCTGAATGATGCCTTGCATCAACAAGTCATTTCCTGTGAAACAGATCTGTCCAAATATGAAGCTAATGTTGCTGTCTTAAACTCTGAGATTCAAGATTTGAAAAATTCTCTATCAAAATTTGTCAAAGGAAAGGACTTGGAAATAATATTAGTTTTCAGAGAGAGGGACTGGGTTACAGTCCGACAAACAAAAGGAGTAATGGGAATAAAACGTCAACTGTGTTTGTAAAAGCTTCTAATCAGAACACAACCTCTGCTCCTTCTGTTTTTAAATTCACTGCACAAAAGTCCACTGTCAATTCCAAATCTGCAGAACAAATTCAAAAACTGAAAAAGAATGAAAATTCACTGAAAAATGACAAAGATGTCTCTGTTAGTACAAAGAAAGCTGCACACAAGACACATGATCTCTCACACACTCATACTAAAAAGAGTTCATGTTATTATTGTGGGAAGGCAGGTCACATAATGGAAGACTGCAGATTGATGTTAAAGGATGAGCATGCTAGTGGAACATTACATTCTAGAAATTTTTCTGATAGAAACCATGCTAATAGGAAGCCTGATGCTTCATGTTATTATTGTGGTAAGTATGGTCATCTCATGAATACATGCTTTATCATAAAAGAAGACAACAAACTGCATGCCAGGTCTTCCATGAATATTCATGGTCCTTATGGAACTAAACACAAGTCTAGTCAGCACATTGTGTGCTCTAACTGCAATAAGCCTGGGCACAAGGCTGCTGAGTGCTGGTTTGGATCCACTTGGGGTAAAAATGGCTTTCATAGAAGAAATTCTTTTGCTTGCTCTCACTGTGGGAAGAATGGCCATACAGTTAAGAACTGTTGGCATGTTCAGAAGAACTCTGTTAACCCCTATGCTGTCAAATTCCCTGCAAAACCATTTGCAAGATTCTCATGTTATAACTGTGGGAAGCCAGGCCATAGATCTGCTGAATGTTGGCTGGTTAGGAATAAGAAACAAACTGTTCATGCATACAACAGAAAGTCTTATGATCATGCTTATAAACCTCATACTGCTATTACTATGCATCATAAGAACCAGAAACCAGTCATTTCATGTAGGTATTGTGGGAAGTTTGGTCACTCTATGGACAATTGTTACTTGATGAAATCTGATGACAAGGTTGCTAAGAAATTGTTTAGAACACCTGTCAGGGCTAACGCAGGACCCAAAGCTGCTTGGGTCCCTGCATGATCAAAATGATCAAAAACTTTGCAGGTGTGCCTTGGACTGAGGAATAAAGAAGGGTAAATTAAACCAAGGCACCCAAGTTGATAAAGCCCCTTTCAGGTAAATTCTCTGCACTTCCTGTTCTTAGAATAATTGCATAACATGTTAAATCTATTTTTGCATATTCATTCATCATCTGCATTGTCAGATTTAAATTTTCTGAACTCTCCTCATACATGATTTGCTTTTTAATGATAGACTGAATTTGCATATGCTGCCATTGAAAAATCTGATGCACTCAGGACTGTTGGTATTGCATATCATGCACTTTGTCAGGGGGAGTTTATCTGTTGTGGCATTTGAAGAGTAGTGCATGTCATAATATTTGAAAAATCAAAAAGGATATTCCATTGCATCTAGACAGGGGGAGCATTCCTGTTTGATCACTTCTTCACCTCTTGAACTCCTTCTATCTAGCAATCTGATCCATTCTCTTGGCAATTGTGTGGTTCACTTGAATTCCCTGCTGTCTATACTTGTGTAGCTGTTCTGTCTATATTCCAGACTCAGCTATTGATTCTGCCTACTGTGAATTCAATTGCTAGCTTGTTCCTATCATTCACATTTCTTCATATCCTGCCAAGTCTGGTCCAAGCTAATCTGACTGAATTTTAGTCTTTAATGCTAACGTCTGATAGCTCTCTGCTATTCTCTCAATAAAAATGCTTTGTTGACTCCACCGATTTCCTGACAATGTCATTGACTCATCTAAATGAGGAAAGATTTTAGTCAGTGCACCCTAGTCATAAATCAGACATTTTCTGAAAAGAATAATTTTCTATTATACTGGCTTAAGAATGTTTTGATAAATCAAATTGATTTAAGTCTAATGTATTTCCTAAGTTTTGATGTAAAAGACTTGAAAATATCTGAATCATCATGCTTAATAAATCTTAACCAATTGTCTCATGAACTTCATGCAAAACCTTCTGAAAACTGAAATTTTAAAAGACATGGCTATCCTTGGTTAAGATACATGTAGAAGGTATTGTTCTTAAACTTTTCAGTGTACTGAGCATTGTTTGAAAAATATGAAAATATTTAAAAAGTTAAAGCAAGAGCAATGACTTTGGTCACTGAGAAATTGGGTTCTCTATCAAAGAAGTAGAGTAAGCCCATGTCATGAAGTGCCATAGTTAACTCTCTTTTAAAAATGTTTGAAAATCTGGCAGAGCAATGTCATGGGTGTGTTGAGTAACTGGGGATTCTGGCCTCTGATCAAGGTGTCTCCTCATGTAAAAAGATACTCCATTGCTAACTATGTTCTCCTTAAGAGGCAATATGGTTGTCACACTGAGTAACTGGGTCCCTTCACCTAAGACGTGTTGTGCCTCACGTAAAAAGGTGTTGACTGAACCAAACCTGCTCAGGAAAAATGAGTGCTGTTCAATAGAAAATTCTGAAAAACTAAAGACAAGTTCAGTTACATTTATCTCTGTCTAATCTCAATATTATCTTGTGTAACTTCCATAAGAGTCATTGAATTTAAATGAGTAAGATGGAAGGAGGTTAAACATGAATATCACATGAGTTGATGGTTCATCTTTATTAAAAAGTGTTTCAGATATGAGTATTGAATTTTCTTGATAAACTTCGAATACATCACTCTTAAATCATGATGGTAAGTTTTAAACTCATTCATAATCTATTATAATTGAAGAATCTGAAATTCGTTTACAAAGATTTATGAATTTGGTGTGCTAATGAAAATCTGTCTTCCTCATTCATTCATTGTGCTTACAGTTTGTGGTAATCCTTGAGTGCCTATATGCTTTTGCTGATAGATGCTTATCTCCTCTTGACATACCTCAACTCCTTTCTGGCTTTAAGGGGGAGATTTACCTGCTTGTCATTTCTTGGCTATCCTTCACATGTTGTGCATGATTTGATCTGGATGGTATAGGAGAGCATTCTACTGCATCATAGACTTGATTTGTGCTTCATTGTTTAACTGCCTCTGTATCTTTCATGTCTAAATGACTGAGTCAAAGGGGGAGTACTTACTTTATTCATATCATGAATGCTTGTATCTCTCATCTCAAACTATTTTTCTTTTTGATGAAGTCAAAGGGGGAGAATAGTTTGACATGAGTCAGTGTGACTCATAGTGTTGCCATCATCAAAAAGGGGGAGATTGTTGTGCCCCTGTGATTTTGATGATAGCAAACACTATGAGTTATCTGATCTTCTGTGACATATTTTTCAACTCTATGATTTTGATGATAGCATATCATGAACACATCTGATTGATTGTTCTGCCTTGGGTAAATATCATGTCAATTCATACAGCTTTGCATATCATGAATCTGTGTCTGAATGATTATTTCTGCTTTGGGCATAGGAATGTGCTATCTTGCATTAGCAGACATTCAGTTCATACAGCATTGCATTCTGTCATATGTCAGTTCATACAGCATTGCATTCTGTCATTTATCAAGTCTATACACTGCTTCATTCAATGTCTGTACAGCCTTCGCAAGAGCAAGTCTGTACATCGTTCTCTCCAGCAAGTCTATACAATGCATGCTCACACAACCATCAAGTCTGTACATTGCTCACTTGCATGCACACAAGTCTACACAGTGCTCTTCATTCATGTGCACAGTTCGTGCATCAAGTCTGTACATTGCCTTTGCATAAGGTCACTCAAAGTCTATACATTGTTCACAGCATTGGCCAAGTCTGTACATCGCCACATTGTTCATGCATTGCTTAGCTCAAGTCTATACATCGGCCCTGTAGCTTGCTTAGCTCAAGTCTATACATTGGCAAGTCTGTACATTCGCCACCTTGCATTAAGTCTCAAAGTCTGTACAGCCTTTTGCATTGGACTTAAAGTCTATACATTGCATCTTCACCTACGTTCTGAACTGAGCAAGTCTATACATTCCTTATCTTTTCCTACGTTCAGTTCAGCAAGTCTGTACATTGGGCTATCACTTAAAGTCTATACATCCCTTGGCTAGAACTGTGCAACTCTATATATCGCCAGGTCTGCACATAGTTGCTTTGAAGCACGCTAAGTCTATACAGCCTTTGCATTGCACTAAGTCCATACATTAGCACTGTAGCATGCAGAACACCAAGTTCATACATTAGCACTGTAGCTTGCACGAAGTAAAGTCTGTACATTGGGCTTTCACATAAAGTCTATACATCACTTGCATCGTTAAGTCTATACATCGTTCACACCGGCAAGTCTATACAGCCTGCATGTCTCATAACGCCAAGTCTATACAACGGCTAACTGCACAAGTCTGTACAGCCATTGCCCTGCATGCCCTGCAAGCTTTCCAAGTATATACAATGCATGTCCTGCACGCGCTGCAAGTCCATACATTGTATGCCCTGCACTCAGCAAGTCCATACATTGCTTCTAGCATGCGCATTCACACTTCAAGTCTATACACTCGTTATCAAGCCTTCAAGTCTATACACTCTTGTGTGTCTGCATTGCATTCACTTTCTATACACAGCCTGTGCCTGCATCAGTTCATAAGTCTATACATTGTATTCTGCACAAACACTAAGTCTACACATTGTAGCATGCACGATCAAACAAGTCTGTACACACTTCAGCACTCAAAGGCTGAACACTCTTCAGCAAGTCTGTACATACTTCAGCACTCAAAGGCTGAACACTCTTCAACAAGTCTGTACACTCTTCAGCACTCAAAGGCTGAACGTTCTTCAAGCAAAAGTCTGTACACTCCTTATTTCTAAGTGTATACATTCTATCCTTCACACTAAGTCTGTACACGGTGGTCTTCAGTTACCCAGCAAGTCTGTACATCCTTCTGATTATTTTCTTATGACTGTGTGATAGGTACTGTTCGTGAAGCCTATGAAGGGCACGTGATCTGAGGACAACGCCCTAATTGTTGCTGCTATAAATACGAAGCCTCCTCCATCTGGAGAAGACTGATCAAGAGAAAAAGAGACTGGTCGAGAACAGAAAAAAGGAAGAGTGATCGAAGTGGAGAGGAAAAGAGCAGAAAGAGCAGAAGAAAGAAAAGAAGAAGAAGGGAGAAACTGAGAGCCAGAGTGAGAGAGCAGAAGAAGAAAAAGAAAAAAAAAGAGACTGATCGAGAACAGAAAAAGGAAGAGTGATCGAAGTGGAGAGGAAAAGGGCAGAAAGAGCAGAAGAAAGAAAAGAAGAAGAAGGGAGAAGCTGAGAGCCAGAGTGAGAGAGCAGAAGAAGAAAAAGAAAAAGAGAAAAAGAGACTGATCGAGAACAGAAAAAGGAAGAGTGATCGAAGTGGAGAGGAAAAGAGCAGAAAGAGCAGAAGAAAGAAAAGAAGAAGAAGGGAGAAGCTGAGAGCCAGAGTGAGAGAGCAGAAGAAGAAAAAGAAAAAGAGAAAGAGAGATGGAGAGCTCGTGAAGAAGAAGAGAAGTCTCATTGTCTTCACTGGACCTTGGATCAGATCCAATCCAGTTTGCTCCTGTGAGAGCTACCTTGTGTATTTCATTTTCCAGATTTCAGTTGCTGCGGTTTTTGTTTTCTTTTTAACTGTTCTCAGTTGTTCTTCCGATCCTCTAGTGTGAGGTCGGGTTCCCTCCGGTTTGGAGGAAGAGAGACTTGCGTCTCTGGTTGCCTGTGACTGGGTGTCACTGGTTGTTCCCCTCCGGTTTGGAGAAAGGGAGGTCCGAGACCTCTGGGTTGCAAGTGGCTGGGAGTCACTTGTGGGTTCCCTCCTGGTTTGGAGGAAGGGAGATTCGTCTCCGGTTCTGGTCTTGTGAGTTGCAAGTCCAGGTGTTCCCTCCTGGTCTGGAGGAAGAGAGACTTCGGTCTCTGGTTTGCTAGTGACTGGGTGTCACTAGTGGTTCCCTCCGGTTGGGAGGAAGAGGGGAGGTTGTTAACCTGGTCAAGCTGTTTGGCAGCAATTGTTTGCAGACTGAGTCTGCTGTTCTAGCCTTGCTAGTGGAAGCCTCACTCCGATTTGGAGTGAGGGGTGGACGTAGGTCTGTGGACCGAACCACCTAAAAATCTTGGTGTTCACTTGTGGTTTGTTTTTGTACTTATGTGTTCTTTTCATTGCTGCGCACATTAGATGCTTGCTTAGGATCGTGTGAGGGCTAATTCAATTGTGTTGTCTTGCCGAGATCCTTCTAAGTATTCTCAGTATATTTCATCAACTGTTTTTAATTCCGCATATTTGAGCATTAGAGTTTTAATTAGGCAATATTTGAAGAGGGATACATTCACCCCCCCTCTGTATCCGGTTCTTGCACCCTATCAATGCTACTGACTTGCAGAAGAGTAGGTCGACGCAGGCGCATGCCCACGTCGACGCAACAGCTGGCGGGTCAACCTATCCCCCACTTCAGGGCAACCTGTCCTTAATGGATGCAGTAGAACTGCTTTCTGGCAATCTTTGCATAAGAAAAAGGGATACATGATGAAATGATAAAAAAGGGGAAAGAACAACAAAAAAAAAGATATGTGAAAGGGAGGGAATAATTTCTCACCAAGTCACCCCTTGAGAAACCGCATACCACTTGCACGCCATGAACTTGTCCGGGCATGGGGCAGGTTTGCTCTCTCCTCTATTGCGTGATGCACACGTTGCATTTGCATCCTCATTCATCAACCCATAAATTCAAAAAAAAACATGCATTCGCACGCTTAAACGCTCACGAGCCATGACCTGCTCGGTATATGAAATGGTGTGCGACGGAAATCCGGACTATGTCCGGATGCAAATCCTCACTATGCGTGAGTCGGGTACTTCGCCACGTACCAAGGGTCATCCTGCTATGTGCGTCATCGTGTCCTGACTGTCTGCGCATCCCAACGCCATACCATGGGAATCATTAATAATGAACATACTCAGGACCTGTTGAAATCTGCTATGATGGGACCATAAGAAAAAACAAAGAAAGGAGGTCACCGTCATACAGGGGCCATGGGACCCTCTGGGCTGCCCCCCTGCTCGGGTCAGCAAACCCGAATTTATTAATACGATAATTCACCTAAAAAAAAGAAAATAATAAAAATACACAAATGAAGCATAAACAAAGGTTTCAACGGCATTCGTCCGGGCTCTCTTCCCTCCGACCCCGCATGAGGGGGAATAATGAATGTGCCTTCGCGAGGCATGCTTGGCCCCCGGGGATCACCCCATTACGGCCCTAGCCCCGCTTTGCATTTTGGCCGATATCCGGTTGATTTTGAACCATCTCGACCGGGATTTTACCAAATGCTTTCGTTTTCTCCAAACAGTAAACCTGCCGTGCCCGGGCATATAGATGCTCCGGTTTCCCCGCAATGATTGTGATGTTTTCAAACTGGACATTCGTCCGAACATCAAATGGTCGATTTATGACCGAAATGGCTTCAAATATCTTTCCGCACCCCACTATGGGGGATTTTAATGCTTTTCAATATGCCATTTGCTCCTTTCATAGAAACTGATGTTTAGGCCATGAGGCCCTGTTGACACATAAAATATATATGTATATATAATAATAAATGAGAGAAAAAAATGAGAGAAAAGAGGAAAAGAAAATAAATAAATAATAATAATAATAACAAAAGATAAAAAAAGAGAGAGAAAATATATAACGATAATAATAGAATAATAATAAAATTATAAGACAATATCAATATAAATATTAATGCTAACATATTTCATCTTATATCTCTTATTTTTCCAGGGATAAAGGGAAAAGATGGAGAAGCATCCGCTGAGGCCCACATCGAAAGCATCGGCGCCGATTGGTTCGTGGACCGAAGAAGGGCCAAGGCCCAAGTAGAAGCCACATACGTCGATAGCTCCACGACCTAGGGCGCGCCGAGACCCATGATCAAAGGACCAAGGAGGCGCGCCGATAAGAATGGGGTTTAACACCCCCTATATATAAAGTTTCAGTTCGATGAAGAGAAGAGAGAGGAGAACAGAAGAGAAGATAGCCACAAAAGAAACCAAAGAAAGGAAGAGAGAAGTCCATACCCAGCTCCAGGAAACCGGCGGCTGCTGAGAGATCGTGAGAAGAAGGAGAAGGTCTGCTAAAGGGGGAGGGAGAGGAGTCAATGCTCCGCCCTCCTCCGTCTTCTATTTCTCTTTCTTATTTTTCATTTCTCCGATGTGCATCTTTGTATTTCTTCATCTTTTTTTCCTTAGAGGAATGCCGTTGCTCCCTCTGTTTCTTATGATCAGACACAGGTGGGTGATGTAATCGAATGTGTATGTATCTATGAACGAGCAGGGTCTTCCCCTTGTCTTCAATGTCGAATACACTCGATCTTTGTTCTCTGTGCATCGCTTCTACGTATGCTTGTTTGGAGGTGTGAGTTTTGGGTGTGTGCATCGATCGTTCTGCTCCGTTCCCCATTGCTTCTGCTCCTAAAGAGAAATTCATGGGTCCCCCATTCTAACCCATGAATGATTGGGGCCTAGAGTTCCCGAAGGGTTCCAGTGCCGAGGGTTTTGTTACCCCTCCATCTCCGGTTTGTTTCCTCTATGCCATTAGGTTCGTCCAGGGGATCAGAGACAGTCATCTCTTGATCTTCCCAGACGACCGGCAGTAAACAAAGATGTCTTGGCAGGAAGTTTTAAATGGCCGATGACCTCAATCCCTCCATAAATTTTGCCTTCCAGTGATTCCCTGGCACCGTCCCAGCAAAGGCCTTGATCCAGTCCCCTTTTGCATCCCAAATCCTATTTCAGTCGGAATCTGGACCCAAAAATCCATAGAACAGAGCTACGTAGAAACCCTCAAAAGCCCAGAAGGCTTCCCGGCGCCCCTACCTTCCCGGCGTGTAACCTTCCCGGCGCGGTGAATAGTTCCCGGCGCGGCACTTTGCGTACCGAGAAGCTTCCACCTTCCAGCCTGCCGAGAAGCCCTTTCCATCTGTGCCGAGAAGCCCATTCCATCTGTGCCGAGAAGCCCTTCCCGGCACGGAACCTTCCCGGCGTGGTGAATAGTTCCCGGCGCGGCCCTCAGCGCGCCGGGAACCCCTTGCGCCGAGAACCTTTATCTACATGATAAGCTGCTCTGAGAACCTCCATTGTGCTCGTCCAGGGGATATCCAGAGGTCATCGTGCACACCCTGGGAAATAAATTAACTGGGAATGACCTCCCCTACATTACTCGGTCCCGATCCGGATTCCTCTGTAATCCTATGAACCTAAGGAGTTCTGCCAGTGCATGTTCTCCGATGGCTCTTTGGAGGGGGAATATTAATAAATTGCCTTATGGCATACATTGTTTCACCGACCTTCGGCCTCTTCGGTTTTCGGGCTCCGATATGCCCGTTCTTTACGGACCCCGTCTCGACACTCCGTAGACGGTTTCCTATATATATTCTTGGCATATTCCGGATACAGGGGAGATGCTGCTGGATTTTTGCTAGACAGAACCGACCGACTATCAAACTACTAATACAACAAAATAACACAAAGATATATAATAAACGTAAACAAATAAAATAAATAATAATATAATAATGAAGTTAAAAAGTGAAAACAAGTACACAAATAAACAAAAAAATGAAATAAAATAAACAAATAAATATGTAATAATAATACTAAATAAAAAAAATGTTAAGCAAGATCGGCCCGGAGGCTCTCTCGGCGCCAAAAGTATGCCGCCGAGATGAAATCACTCCGCCGAGATGAATTCACGCCGAGATCCTTTCTTTCCCACGCCTCTTTCTTATTCCCACGCCGAGAAGCTGTCGTGCCGATTCTCTTTCTTTTGCCGCCGAGTGCATAAACCTCCGTCGTATCCACTTACTCTCCTGCTGTCTCATATGCATGCAATGTGTGGTTAACTGCTGAGCGTGTCGTGGCCCACGTGATGCACTGTACTACGAGAGGCATGTTCAGATAGTTTCAAATGTAAATGCATGGCCCCTATCCTTGATATGCATATACTTAAATGATGATTAGCCATCATGTTACTCCCCAGATCTATCCGCTAGCCACTTCACTATATATATACGTGGATGAACTTGCATTAGCATATAAAGTAAAAAAGGGAATGTTTGCATGCATCGCCCCTTTAAGCCTATTCCCTATACGTAAATAGCTGTCAACCCATTCAATAAATTCAAGCATGCATGTCAGTTTGCATTAACTCCTGAGCCTTATATCCATGTTACGTGGATGCATGATGGAATGCCAACCAACCCAACTTCCATATATGGATATGTACAGGGGCATATATATGGCTTATATACATAGATGATACTCCCTTTTCTTTAGCATGCAAACCCTTACCTGAGTACCCTCACTTGGCCCATCCATATTTAAACATGCATAGGGAGTGTGTACTAATAAGTCCCCAATTGGCCCTTTAATCATCATCTTTTATTTGGCCATGCATACATGAATGCGTACATGCACACATAGCTATTGGAATAAACGCATGCATTTTTATGGGTCAATTCTATTGGGCCATTTATGTCCAATTCCGTGAGAGTAGGAGGAGCTATATCAATGGGGTTTTATCCCTACATTTGTTTCAATTCGATTTTCGGGTTTCCGATTTCTTTCTTTCACCCCGTCGGGCCACGGAGTTCTGCCACTGCAGGTTCTCTGCTGGTCCCTTCGGGGGAACATTAATGAGGCACCACGATGAGTGGACACCGTCCCGTTGAATTCTGATCCTCTTGGATCTCGGGTTGCGCCCATCTTTATTTTGGCGTCCATCTCGGCACTCCGTAAATGGATGTCCTATATTCCCACTTGGCATAGACCAAAATAAGGGGATATGCTGCCGGATTTATTCCGTATATTAATATGTCATATCTCGTCTTGCATAATCGCATGCATCTTCTATCTTGCAAATGAATGAGCATACCTATCATGTTGGTTTTGCCCCTGGGACTCTTCTATTTTGGCGATTAATCAAGGGTTGTCCTTCTTCGGAAGAACGTAATTAACGTCATAGCGTTTATGGTATGACGGACTTCCGGTCCCGACTCGGACTTCACAATCGACTGACTGAGTCAGATCGAGCGCATAATAAAATTGTCACTCCAGTGACTGGCACGCCTAATAAACTAACTAATTAATAAACAAACAATAAATTATAAAATAAATAAATCCATTCCCACGAGCTGGCACGCCCGGTGGAACTAAGTCTCCCTTCATCTCATCGTCAAAGTAGAAGGCCTGGAGGCCTTCCCCAAAATACTGATCGTTTGCTCATTCTGATTTGCAGTGATCTCAATGGCTGGCGGACTTACTGCGCTTGCATTCGGCCCTCAAGTGGTCGCTACCCACGCGGAGCACGGGTACCTGGCGGTGCCCACTGCTTTCGGAACTCTGCCACCAGTGGTGGGGTTCCCTAATTTTCTCGGAGTCGCCTTCATCAACCTACTGAGGGTCGAGGAAGAGGAAGCTGACAAGACTATTGCGGCCAAGGCCGTAACCCCTGCAAAGGCAAGCTGTCCGCGGGGAACCACTCCGTCTCGCCATACTATCTCATGCTTTGTCCACCACGTGGACTATCATGCTGTCCCCGCCAGTGACAAGGCGTCCGGGGGGAAGAAGAAGAACAATCAAAGAAGAAGAGTTGTTGCTGTTTCCCGAGGCCGACTCTCGGCTTCTGGGAAGTCTGTTCTAATTGGTGGCATTCGTGTTCATCTAAACGGCCGCCGTGCTAAAGCTTCGCCGGACCATATCATCCCGGCAGTTCCCGTTCACAACCGCTTTCAAGTGCTTGCAAGTCGGGAGGCCAATTTGGACAAAGAAGTCTGCGGGAAGCTGACCCCCAAGCTACCAAGTTTCAAGCAAGTGTGGGTTCCCAAGAGGACCCGGGGCCTAGCTTCGACTACACGAGATTCAACATCAACTGTCAAGGACCCCAAAAGTGGGGGCAATAAAGCTACACCAAAGGAAGAAGAGGTCATGCCAGTAGCCTCTCTGCCCGCTCATAGGGTATGTGCCAGGCAGACCAATGTTCTCCGATGTTCGACAAGATCGAACGGAGCTACTAGACTATCGCGGCACTCCTACATGCCGTCGATGCAAGACCAACTCTTAATTTCTTCCCTCTCTCCAGGGCATAATCAAGAAGGAATGGCCCAAGTGGTCCGAAATTACTTCTATGGCATAGAAGGTTCTTTCCTAAATCGGCAAAGGCTGCTCCGCCCCATTAGCGCCGAAAGAAAAGAAGAAGACAAAGAAAGAAGAAGAATGGTGTCATTCATGAATGAATATGAAGATGGCTTGCAAGTCAAGTGCTCCGAATCTTCTCCACAGCATGAAGAGAATAAAAGGATATCAATGTTTGAAAAGTCAACCTTCCTCAGTCAAGCCAAGAAAACAGTCTGGGGGCAAAGAAAAAGATTTCAAATCTTCACTTGCAACATGGCAGGGGTGGCTAGCAGATATGGGGCCCTACCCGAAGAACCAGAAGAGTTGGCCAAGTTAGCTGAAAGGCCTGGGCTAATGACAAGAAGAGGCAAAGTTGCAAGAGAAATGCTCGAAGCAGCCAAAGAAAAGCAAGCTAACACTACTTCGACTACCGGCTTGGTGGCTTCTGAAGAAGAAGAGATTACTCTGCCAACCTCGTTTGAAGATGTTACGGGCGAAGCATTCAAGGGTACCTCTGCTATGGCAGCGCAAGACCCAACTATCTTAATGATGCTACAAAATTACCAGCAAGAGATTGAAGCCTTGAAGAGGCAACTGAATGAAGGAAATGAACAAGCACCTTTTCCATGGCAACAGGACGTGCACGCTGAATCATCTCGGGAAGTTCCTAACCCGGTCGATGCTACACCCCAAACTACTTCTCGAGCAACAAGCTATGGCAAGGCCGCTTTGCAGCCACATTCCCTACAGTCACCCTTGGTGCAACTAGCTCTTCCACCAGTGCAGCAGCTGCCACCAACAGAGCCGTCGACACCTCATGTCGAAGCTCTACTCACTCCCTCTATAAAGCATTCTACACATTGTCACTCGGTGCCGGTGGACCCAACCGTGGTAAATAGATCAATGGTGGAACAACTAATTGAAATGAAGCTGGCCGAGAGGACAGATGGTGATATCAGCACTTTTGATGTTTACAAGGTGCCATATCCGCCACAGTATGCCGCAAAGAGGCTCCTGCCTAGCATCAACAAACTGCCCAAGTTTGAAAAGTTTGGCGGGCAGAGCTCTCCTAAAGAGCATATTGCTTACTATAGATGAAGCCTACCTGCTAAAGTTCTTCGGGTCCTCACTGACAGGCCTGGCTTTTGAATGGTATTCCAATCTGCCGGCCGACTCTATAAGTGATTGGGCAGCTATGCAACGGAAGTTCTGGGAGCGGTTCCATGTTGTTGAAAGAGAGGTCACACTAGCCGAGCTGTATGCCTCCAGGCAAAGACATGATGAGTCAGCCCTGGAGTACATCAAAAGATGGCAGAATCTCAGTATGAGATGCAAGCGGCCGCCACATCCAGAAGATGCGGTGCAAATATGCAAGCAGAGCCTGAGACGAGAGATCCTCGGGAAGTTGATCGGAATTGAAATACGGTCTTTCGACCGGCTAAATAATGTGGTCACGGAGATCGAAGCCTTCATCTCCAGCTCTCCCTCCACTCTAGCTGCAATAAGCCAAAGGGGCAAGTCTATTGACAAGTGGCCATCGCCCAAAGAAGTTCATACAATTGATTTCAAAGCATTCAACCAACAAAAAGGAAAGGAAGAAGGAGTGGCTAACCCTCCAACCGCTAAGCTAGCTGAGCGGCAAGAAGTCCCGTCCCTGCGGGCCAAGATGAAAAAGTTCTACTCTTTCCCCAAGGATAGGACTCGGGTCCTCTTTGAATGGGCTGTCACAAACAGCAAGATTACTCTACCAGAGCCGAAGAGACCAGAAGATGCTAGAAAGAAAGACCATCCTTGCTACTGCCCATATCATCAGATGGTCGGGCACCCTATCGAAGATTGTTACGTCTTTAAAGACGCTATTGAAAAGCTAATCAGAAGAGGGGAGCTACAACTGGGTGACTATAAGGTGGACCCTCCTCGCCCGCATGAGCTACCTGCTATGGAAAGAACAATCAATACGGTGTCTCTATGCCACCTGTCATCTCAAGAGACAACCAGAGTTCGTGTCGCACACCAAGTGCCAACTACAAAAAGGCAAGAGAAGAATAAGCCAAGAGACAGAGGGAGCGGCGTTGTCCTCTCCTGCAATACCCTATCGGCCTTGCCCAGTGCGAGCCGAGTTGCTGAAGAAGAAGACGAAGAAATATGCTACACACCGGTAAGGGCAGGTCAAGCTGCAGCACCTATCTCTCACCGTCAACCCCAGGAAGGGTGGGGGCATCCTCCACCACCTGCTGAAGGAGCATGCTATTATACCCCTCCTCAACATGAGGGCATGAGGGCAAGAACATCTATTCATGCAAGACCGTACGTGTCCCGTGTCGATAGTGAAATGCAGCTAGTTCCACCTGGAATCAGCACGGGAAACAGCACTCCCAGCTCCTACCAAGCCAACTCTGCTCTAATGATGGAACTCTATCAGAAAATACAAGAAATAGAGACACTAAGAAAAAGATTGACTGAGATGGGCTTACTCCCAGTCACACTCGGGCAGGCAGGACCTTCATCCGAAGCCCTACAAGGTGGCGCTAAATCATTTGAAGCATCACTGCAACCAGCTATGCCCCAGTCAACACAAGGCCACGACGGGAACACCCTCCCGCGGCAGCTATACCACGCGGCCCATACGTACCCCTCAGCTCTCCAGGCACTTCAGGGGGCAACTTCCACGCCTCATGCAATGCCGCCTCTACAATCAGCTGGCTTACGCCGGAATCTAGCGGCGACAGCCATAACAAGCAAGCCAGTAATAGAACAAGCAACTGAGATAAAATCTGCTGAGGAAGAAGTCACTGAGGCAGAATTATATATGATCAAACAAAAAGATGATGAGTTTGCTTCAAACTACATTCAACGCTGGAAGAATCTCAATGCAAGATGCAAACATCCGCCAAGCTGCAAGGACGATGTCCAGCTATGCAAGTGCAATCTGAGGAAAGAGATCCTGCAAAGGGTAATTGGCCTCGAAGTCAAATCCTTCGACCAATTAGAAGATGTGGCAGTTGAAATTGAAGCCTTTCTGGCCAAATACTGCCCGACTGTTACTCCTCCAATTCAAGAGCACAAGCTAATTAAAGAGCAGTCGGCACCAGAAGAAATAGAAGCAGTTGACTTTGTAACCTTCGAGCGTCAGTGGAGGAAAGCACAGGAGGCAACTAGCTCCTCCTACACCAGAGTTGTTGAACAAAAACCCCCTTCACTAAGAGCAAGAATGAAAAGACCATACTCATTCGGCAAGACAAGACCCAACAGCTATTCGAGTGGGCCCTTGAGTACAAAAAGGTCATCCTCCCGGAGCTCAAGAGACCAAATGACATCGAAAGAAAAGATGACCATCGGTTTTGCCCCTACCATCGGAAGAGGGGACATCTCATCGAGGACTGCTATATGTTCAAAGACATCATGGAAGACTTAGTCCAAAGTGGTGAATTACAACTTGGAGAATATAAGGTGGATCCACCTCGCCCTCACCCGATGCCCATTTTCAAGATGACGGCTAACACAGTTGTCGTATATCAATCGGGACGGTACACCTTCTGAGATGCATCCCGAGCTCCCTCCGTTGTGGCAAGAGGCCGAACAAATGTAATTGTTGCACCGCCTCCGGGACAACTGCTGAAGACCAAAACAGAAATAAACCCAAGAGTAAAAGAAAAGATGCTGCTTTACCGCTCGATGTGCTGCCCTCTTTATTCAAGCCATCGGCTCAAGAATGGAGTCCACTCATATCAGGGCCAACTGCAAAATGATAAAGATGCAAGGAAGAATCTCCTTCCAAATGAAATGACCCGACAATTTATAGCCGCTGCTCTATATGCTCCAGCACACATGGAAGCATGCTCAACCCTTTGAGGGAGATGTACTCCCACCTCCATCCGCACCTCACTCTGCATAAGAAGGGGCAGCTGAATAAACAACTCTCAAATGGGGCTGGTTCACCCGAGAGACGCCTGACAGCATACTCCTTCTTGGAGCCAATAGAGATTCTATTTCAACACACACTTGACATGGGGGCAAGAATGAAAAGATGCTCAGCTATAATCAAACTCTGAGGTGCCACTGGGCACAACAAGACTCTATTCCCTGCTCGGGGGCTGCCAACAAAAGAGAAGAAGGTGGAGTCCAACGGCCGGATTTCCCTACTATTGTCTGCCTACACAACTGCTCGTGGAGCGAACAAGCTACCCAATGGAAAGACGTGCTTTGAACAACTCGTCTTCAGCTATCCACCCTAGCTTGGGGGGCCATTAAAAGGGAGAATGATCTCTCCGACTATCCACCCCAGCATGGGGGCATCCAAAGCTAAAAGAAGAGAGAATGGGATTATTCAGGGCACACCAACATCCCACCGTGAACTGGACAACCCGCTACAGATGCTAACTGTTCGGCAAGCTCGAATGCTAAAGATTTTGAGCTCCTCGCTTAGAGGACTCATTTGCTGCATTTCATTCAATGTTAGAATGGGATTCCTCCTTATCCTGCAAAATGCTTCCCATTAGTCCCACCGGGATTGACTCTCTACCCCCAGTGTGGAACCCACATTCATAACTAATACATCATTGCCATCCTTCGGCATTCCACCGCAAACAGCTACACAAACACACTAAGAGATACCAAACTTGTCCCACTGGGCTCATAAAACCTGTCCCTTGGCCTGTGGCACTCCGCCCTCGCCAAGCTCTAGACATTGCCCATCAGTCCCATTGGACCGGGCCCATAAAACCTCTCCCTTGGCTTGTGGTATTCCGCCCTCGTCGATCTCTCATCGCCCATCAGTTCTATTAAATCTTTCCCTTGGTCTAGTGGCATTCCGCCCTGACCGAGCTCTACTTACCTTAGTCTAGTGGCACTCTGCCCTAGCTAAGTTTTACCTGCCTTAGTCTAGTGGCACTCTGCCCTAGCTAGGTTTTATCTGCCTTAGTCTAGTGGCACTCTGCCCTAGATAAGTTCTACATACCCTTAGTCTAGTGGCACTCCGCCCTAGCTAAGTTCTACATACCTTGGTCTAGTGGCACTTCGCTCTAGCTAAGTTCTACCTACCCTTGGTCCAACGACATTCCGCCCTGACCGGGCTCTGTACCTACCCTTAGTCTAGTGGCACTCCGCCCTGGCTGAGCTCTATCCACCTTAGTCTAGTGGCACTCTGTCCTGATCGAGCTACCTTTACCTTGGTATAGTGGCACCCCGCCCTGACCGAGCTACCCCTTACCTTGGTCTAGTGGCACTCTGCCCTAGCTAAGTTTTACTTGTCTTAGTTTAGTGGCGCTCCGCCCTAGCTAAGTTCTATTTACCTTAGTCTAGTGGCACTCCGTCCTAGCTAAGTTCCATCCGCCTTGGTCTAGTGGCACTCCGCCCAGATCGAGCTACCTTCACCTTGGTCTAGTGGCACTCCGCCCTGATCAAGCTACCTCCACCTTGGTCTAGTGGCATTCCGCCCTGATCGAGCTATCTCTTACCTTGGCCTGAGGCACTCCGCCCTCATCGAGCTCTTAGACTCTGCCCATCAAGTCCCACCGAGCTGAGTCCATAAGCTTTTTCCTCGGCGCAAGGCACTCCATCTGCGTCGAGCTCTTAAGTATTGCCACCAGGCTAGGCCCATAAACCTTTCCCCTCTGGCTCAAGGCACCCTGCCTTGGCCGAGCTCTCAGATGTTAATCCCTAGCCCCACCGGCGCTATAACAACATAGTCAAATCCATCAATAGTCCCACCGGACAACACAGCCCATGCTATGAGCTGGTCTGTACCAGGAGTACTTTTGGAGGGTACCATTCTTAGCCCTCGTCAGTCGACTAGGTTTTACCCTTGGCCTAGACCCCACGTCTTCGCTGAGTTGCTTGATTTCGACGTCCTGTCGAGTCAATGGCCATGTATATATTCTGCCCTTATTTCAGACCTCCTGTCTGAACAAGGTTTGTTGATTCCGACATCTCGTCGGGTCGACGACTGTATTCTACCCTTGTCCTAGACACGTCGTCTGAGCAAGGTTTGTCAGCTTCGACATATTGTCGGGTTGGCATCTAGATTCTACCTTTGACGCAGACCTCCCGTCTGGGTCAGATGCATGAGTTGTCTTCGACAGTCCGTCAAGGCAGCATCAGTCCTAGATTGCTTCCAAGTCCGACATCCTACCAGGATCCGCTATCCTATCTTCTGGCCTTTGACATCCGGTCGAAGCCAGCTATCCTTGTTGGCGAGCCCAACACCCTATCATGTATTTCAAGTATCTCATTTTTTTTGGCTCATCCACCTCGGCTGAAGCCCACTACCATATATCTCACAACTTCCAGCTATTTTATTCCCCGACTCAGCCATGACAACCGAAGTCGCTATTATACATTTTCAGCCATTCCATCATCCGGCTAAAACCGCTATCACAATTTGTTAATTGTCTCGCCCTCCGGCTCAGCCATCCCGGCCAAAGCCGCTATTACAATTCTTCAACTATCTCCTCTTTCGGTTTAGCCGTTCTGGCTAAAGTCGCTATCACAATTTGTTAATTGTCTCATCCTCCGGCTCAGCCATCCCAACCGAAGCCGCTACCACAATTTTTCAGTTATCTCCTCTCTCGGTTTAGCCATTCTGGCCAAAGCCGCTATCACAATTTGTTGGTTATCTAGTCCCCGGGCTCAGCCATTCCGACCGAAGCTGCTCTCATGATTTTCAATTACTCTATCTATCGGCTTAGCCATTCTGGCCGAAGCTGTATCACAATTTTCGATCATTCTATCTTTCGGCTTAGCCATTCCAGCCAAAGCTGCTATCATGATTTTCAACTACTCCATTTGTCGGCTTAGCCATTCCGGCCAAAGCTGCTATCATAATTTTCGACCATTCTATCTCTCGGCTTAGCCAAAGCCCGCTATCATGACTTTCAGCTATCTCGGCTGAAGCTCGCTATCCCACATTTAAGCTATCTTACATCTTGGCTTAGCCTCTTTGGCTAGGACCCGTAACCATATAGTTCAGCTAAACTACCTTTCGGCTTTCACAAGCCCGATTCCTTACTGCTCTCTGGCTTTCACAGCATGCTATCTCTGGCTCTCGTAGCCTGCTATTCTGGCTCCTATAGCCTGCTGTCCTGGCACTTATAGCTTGCTATCTCTGGCTCTCGTAGCCTGCTATTCCTAGCTTCTGTAGCCTGCTATCTCTGGCTCTCGTAGCCTGCTATTCCTGGCTCCTATAGCCTGCTGTCCTGGCTCTTATAGCCTGCTATCTCTGGCTCTCGTAGCCTGCTATCCTGGCTTCTGTAGCCTGCTGTCTCTGGCTCTCGAAGCCTGCTGTCTCTAGCTCTCGTAGCCTGCTATTCTTGGCTTCTACGGCCTACTATTCTGGCTCTTAGAGCCTGCTGTTATTGGCTCCTATAGCCTGCTATCTCTGGCTCTCGTAGCCTGCTATCCCTGGCTTCTACGGCCGGCTATTTTGGCTCCTATAGCCTACTATCTCTGGCTCTCGTAGCCTGCTATCCCTGGCTTCTACGGCCTGCTATCTCTGGCTCTCGTAGCCTGCTATTCCTGGCTTCTACAGCCTGCTGTCTCTGGCTCTCGTAGCCTGCTATTCCTGGCTTCTATAGCCTGCTATCTCTGGCTCTCGTAGCCTGCTATTCCTGGCTCCTATAGCCTGCTGTCCTGGCTCTTATAGCCTGCTATCTCTGGCTCTCGTAGCCTGCTATCCTGGCTTCTGTAGCCTGCCTGGCTCTCGAAGCCTGCTGTCTCTGGCTCTCGTAGCCTGCTATTCTTGGCTTCTACGGCCTACTATTCTGGCTCTTAGAGCATGTTGTTATTGGCTCCTATAGCCTGCTATCTCTGGCTCTCGTAGCCTGCTATCCCTGGCTTCTACGGCCTGCTATTCTGGCTCTTAAAGCCTGCTATCTCTGGCTCTCATAGCCTGCTATTCCTGGCTTCTACTGTAACGACCCGAGAATCCGATTACCGGGAAGGCCCGATAACCCGAGACTCGCACCGCCGCCCACGAGCCAGGAGGGCTCGGAAGGGCTAAAAGGAGTGTGGAGGCACAAAGAAATAGGAAATAAAGCAGGACAACCAACAACAACAAGCTGAAAGAAAGAACAGCAACAGCTACAACAGAGTCCAGTCCAACCGAAAGTACAGTCTAAAGCAGTAAAACGTACCACGTGCCAAGTGAACACCCGGCCCGGCAAGCTGGCAACAGAGAACCTCCGCTCCGCACCCTCGAACCACGAGGAAGAACCGCCACACCTGAAAAGCAGGGAATGAGTCTCCAAAACAGAGACTCAGCAGGGATCCCGCGGAACCCCAACCGGACACAACGGCGGTAGCGGAAAGGAGAGCTACAACTACAGCAGGAACAGCAAACCGGTGGCCGGTCAAAAACTCGGCACTACAGCTACTCCTACTGCACCGGAAGGTACACCTCGGTCACGCAGACGAAGCTACCGAACCACACTAGTACCACCTACCGAAGCAAGAACACACGGCAACCACGCCGTAGAGGCCTGTCCCTCGGATACAGCCGACCTGGACACGCTGTCCAAGGTGCGACCCCGACCATCCGATCGCGGGTACCGCACAACAAGACCCAACCTCGGTAAAGCCACTAGCATTAGACCCTTGGCGCGAAAACCAACACACGCGCCACGGCGAAACAACCGAACTCAACGGTCAACACGACCGAAAACCCGAAGGTCGAAATCACGGAAACTGATAGTCTGTCACTCCGTACTCGACAGGAGTACCACCCACTAGAAGCACAGCCGGTAGCGTCCCCTGACGTCTTACACCGCACCGCAAGTGAACTGCCTGACGTGGTAGCTCCTACCCGAGGCACGAACACCGTACAAGTAACCACAAACAAGTGACTAGCTGGGGTCACGCCCGTCGACGTGGGTCCAACCGCCCCCAACCACGTGTGCACACACAGACCGCGCGTCCCTGGTCTGGTCCTCTGACCGGTTTTCCCCTCAGCCGGACTCTGGCTGCAAGACGTGGGGCCCGACGGCAACCGGTCCACAAACCGCCTCTAAGGGTAAGCCCGTACACCACTCCCTGGTGCGACTAGCACACGCGTACTAGTAGGCTACGACTAGTGGAGGGTCACTGAAGGAGTAGACTCTCAAGTCAACGGAAAACAACGTCCGCATCCGACAAAGTACGGGGACCATCCCACGTACTAGCACCGTCGCACGATGACCACAGTCGGAGAAGAAACGGGACTCACAGTCCACAGCCGCGCACACACCCTGCGCGAGAGTCGAGAAAACCCAAGTGACGCTAAGTCACTGGGCTCTGGACAGTCCTCTAGACGCCCTACACCCAACGGTCCTTGAGTCACAAGACTCGGGGTCAAGACCGTTGCACGCAACAGCACAAGGCCGTCAATCTAGTCCAAGCTCTAGGTCTAAAACCACTGTAGCACGAATACCGAGGCAGCTCACGAGCCGCCGAAACCATTCCCTTGGGAAGGGAACTCACAGGACTAAGGCCACACACACGGCCCACGCGGAAAGCACAGAAGCACGATTCCCAAGGCAACTTGCACACCACCAAGCTGCAGCCCAACTCAAGGAAAAGAGGGAAGCCTCCAGCCCCAGACTGGACAACTGGGCTCGCAGCCCAAGGCCTCACACAGGACCCACTCGGGGATCGCTTTTCGGAGAAACCGATGACACACGTCAACGCACGGTGACACGAGTCGAGAACTCTACATCCGGGACTCCAACGTACCACGACACCTGGCCCCGACGACGTGCACAACATCCGTCAGGCCACAGGTCGGCACGTGGTTCGAGAACCACACACCCGGGACTCGAATCAGTCAAAACGGAAACACCGGGTTAGACTGGCACATGTGCGGTTCACCCTGGGCCGCTCAAGGGATGTGCGGCTAGGGCACAGCCGCTCAAAATTACATGCGGTCAGGCAGGAGCCGCACAAGGCTCTAATCGGACTAACCCCAAATGGAGGATGGACGGTTAGGGCTGGACCGCCCAAGGGGATGTGCGGCCAAGGATCGTCCGCACAACCTAACCGACCTACTCCAGTGCCGGTCAAAACGGTTTTGACCAAACCGCACAACCCAACCGACACTAAACTGTTGACCAAGGGTCAACTGGGATATGCGGTCAGCTCCTGGCCGCACAAGCCCACGGAAGGACAGACGGCTGGGTACCAACCGTCCATGGGGGAGACATGCGGTTCTCACCTGGCCGCACAACAAATGTGCGGTCTATCGTGCGACCGCACAACCCCAAAACCAAGAGAAAATGAACGGGCCAAAGGCAACCGCCCTCGCGATGGACGGGCCCGGTTCGACCGCCCAACCATCACGGCGGGTAAACCCAGGGGGTCTCCCGATCGTAGCCTTTCCACGCCCCGTTCGTGCCGAAACGAAGGGGATACAACCACAACCACCCTGGCAATCACATGGACTCCGACCGGAGTCAAAACGACGCACGAATCGCGAGAAACGAGCGATTCTACCGAAGTTACCCAAAAAGGGTTACCGAGCTTCTCGGAGCTCTACCGGTCCAACGGGACCACCAATCGAGACGAAATCAGGGGGAAAAGAACGCTCTCGCCCCAAGGAATCCGTTGACAGTAACCGATCTGGAAACCGTCGCCGTTTCCCGACCGACCCTACGAAACCCACAAAATCACAGTTTCGCTAGAACGGACCCAAACACAGCTGTTTCCGCGCCGAACGACGTGCAATGGCAGGGGAAACGAGCAGAACGCAGTGGTGTTCCGTCACCCTACCTCCACCGAAGAAACCGTGCGCCGAAGCGACTAATCCACGCCGAAAACCGCCCGGAACGCGAACGACGCCATCTCGGAATCCACCGAGGGATCGCGCCCGCCTCCGCCTCGATCCTCATCCATCCTCGCCCGCGCCTCGCCCGCGCCGTCCCCGCCTCGCCCGTACTCCGCCCCGTCGGCCGCCGGAGAGAGAGGGAGAGAGGAGAGAGCGTGAGAAGAGAGAGGGAGAGAAATGAGAAATGAGAGGGGAGAGAGAGAGAAAAGCTATTTATAGGGAAATCCGGAAAATCGGAAAAATCCAGAAAAATAGAAAATCACACCCTCGCGATCCTCGGAACGCACCGATCGCAACGGTACCACTCGCGCCCTGGTGAACGGCCCGGTTCACCCGCAACGAGGTTCCGAAGGGAAAGCCGAAACCCACGCCGGGAATCGGAAAAACACACGCGGAAAAAGCCGCGGAACGCCTCCGGGCCTCCGAAACAACTCCGGATCGCACCGATCCGAACACAAAAGATGTCCGAAACGAAATTTCAGACAAAACAGAGTTGGACAATCCGAGAAACCAGATCCGGAGCCCACGAAAAGGATCCGAAGAATCCGGGGCATTACAGCCCTCCCCCCTTAGAGGAATTTCGTCCTCGAAATTCAGGACCAAGCACGAAGTCCCAGGGGAAGAACACAGAATCACTGACACGCTGGCAGAGCCCCAGCACAGAAAACCTCGATTCTCACGAAAACACCGATCCTGAGGGACACAGCCAGACTTACGATCACAAGCAACACCTCGCTCCTCGCGCCGAGCACACAGGCCAACAGAGCAGGCATATACCAAAGGACACAGTCCGGCATCACCTCAGACAACGCGAGAATCCACCGTGGCGCCGCAGCCACGATCTCGCTCACCGAGGAAACACAACCCTCGACACGAGCAACAGCTACTGATCCACCCCAGGGTCAGCAGACAAAACACACATCAGCTTCACAACCAGCTGACAGGTCGCACACCCTCCTCAAGGGAGCAACCAACACAGAGCCTCCACCAGCTCAAGCAGCCAGCTCAACAGACCGCAACCAGCACATCGGCTCAACACCAAGAAACACCCCACACATGGCAAGCCGAAAGCCGGACACAACACCGTGCCAATTCTCGTCAGAAGACAAACTTCGACAAAGTCCAGATCCCATCCGGAAAGGCACATCACAGAAACGACCATCAAAGGTCTCGCTGGCACACGGCTCTCGCCACGCTCGAGCCCCAACAACCAGCATCTTCTGTCTCTGAAAAGACCATCCACTGGTCGCCAAATACACGTCAACGGGAAACCTCCACCGGCCCAACAGGCACGATCCAATTCACAGCAGGCCATCCGCTGACTCACACATAGACCGATGCCACATCTCGAGCTACACTCCTCTCGGACTCCGCATCCGAGCTCGATCATCGCGCCAACTCGACCCTCTCGGGGAGCACGACGAAACCAAATGACAGAACATGGCGTCTTCAGTCATCACCTCACGGGACTCAGACTTATAGGGAACCACCCCATGCTAATCACCAAACCAGGGATAACCTTGCGACACCAACGTCCTATCAAGGACCACCAACCGACGCTAATCTCACAGAAGGCCTCCGCCCACAAGCGTCACTCATCCATCTGGTCTCATCACATCCTTCGATCAAACCAAGTGGACACCTGCCAATCCCGATTCCGCCCTTACCACAGAGCCACGGGACACCACCTGGACAGCGCTCGTGGGTCCCTAAGCAATAAACATCTCACCGTCACAATCCGACAAGACCGTAGAACCAACGGAAGCCCACAGCCTGCCAGAGATCACTTCTCCAAAAACGATCTTATCCGAGGACACGACTGGGAACACAAGTCGGGCACCAAGCCGCCGACTCTGACCAACACATCCTCGACCATCGTCAGGCGACATCCTCAACAACCCCATCCAGGTCCAATACCGACGCCTGACACGGCTTCCAACACAGGAACAGGGTACTCATGCGGCGCACTAGCCAGCACATTCCCCAACACTCCATCCTGCCAGTGCCAAGAACCATAATACCTCGAGCAACGGCACGGCAAAATCACGTTTCACACCGAGGAACCAATCCTCCAATGCTCAACGCAAACTCAGGAATCCGCCCGTAGCAACCAATGCTACGATCCTGAACCAATGGGTTACGAGCCCACCACGCTTCCGCTGCGCACTCAGATCCGCGCGCACAGTCGAGAAAGCAAACACCGCCCAACCAGCACTCGTCCTTTCGGAACAGCGCCAGCACCCTTACACGACAAGGGAACGGGCACAACTTCTCACAGGCAACCACCTTGCCAAAACAAGGAGCACGTCTCGCACGGACTTCATGGCACACAAGGCCAACCAATCCGGGCACACAATGCAAGACGGCAAACCTTAACCCAACACAATCTCTCCAACCAAAGGAGAAACCAGCGCACTTCGACCAACGGAAGAACTCCACGCTCGACCTGACCTCGAACCTCGCGCACGCTGGAAACAGCACCATCCAGCACCAAGGAAAACCATCGCTTCCATCAGGTCAGCGCCTCCGACACACTCGACGAGTGTCACGTCGGACCACCATCACAGCATCTCTCGATGCACCACCGCTGCAATTCCTCGAACTGCAACACGGCATGCCAAGAGCCGCCACACGAGCCATAACCGACAACCGCCGATGCTCACCCTCGAGTCCCGAAACTCACCGCGGAGCCTTCACATCTCAAGCCAACTCCAGGGCGAACACAACCCATCCACTGACAGAAGCACAGGAGCAAAGACTTAACGGGACATCTCTGCCAAATTCTGCCTCGAAATCAGCAGAACAATTGGGATCGACACGTCATTTCTGACGCCACAGAGCGCGACAAGAACATCAGGCTCGACGAAACAGCAGCCCACCGAGAAGATCCTCCGCTCACCCGAGCACACTTCTCGATCAGAACGCCTCAGGAGCTGGACAAACCTCAAGCTGGAGTGACCAAAAACCGACAGCAGCTCCCTCAGAGCACGCTCACGGCCACTTAACCAAGAACAGTCCGCACCAGCCACCTGACCACGCTGCAGGTTCCTCGAACGCAGCACCGCGAACTCACACCTGCTAGCAACCTCTGCCCAACGCAGCACAACCAGGGCCACCACCGATGAGGGAGAAGGCTCTCGACCTCGATCCTTAGACCCCATGTTGGCACGAAAGCCGCGGGCAGCAACCACCTCACAGCGCCGCACAGCGCACCCAAGCGAGAAACAAGGCGGGAAGCGAACACAAAACCCTAAGCCAGCTGCCGACTGTACTGGACCTTACGGACTCTGATCACTGCAATATCTTGAATTTCTATGTACGTCCACAACCACCGCTCTGATACCAGCTGTAACGACCCGAGAATCCGATTACCGGGAAGGCCCGATAACCCGAGACTCGCACCGCCGCCCACGAGCCAGGAGGGCTCGGAAGGGCTAAAAGGAGTGTGGAGGCACAAAGAAATAGGAAATAAAGCAGGACAACCAACAACAACAAGCTGAAAGAAAGAACAGCAACAGCTACAACAGAGTCCAGTCCAACCGAAAGTACAGTCTAAAGCAGTAAAACGTACCACGTGCCAAGTGAACACCCGGCCCGGCAAGCTGGCAACAGAGAACCTCCGCTCCGCACCCTCGAACCACGAGGAAGAACCGCCACACCTGAAAAGCAGGGAATGAGTCTCCAAAACAGAGACTCAGCAGGGATCCCGCGGAACCCCAACCGGACACAACGGCGGTAGCGGAAAGGAGAGCTACAACTACAGCAGGAACAGCAAACCGGTGGCCGGTCAAAAACTCGGCACTACAGCTACTCCTACTGCACCGGAAGGTACACCTCGGTCACGCAGACGAAGCTACCGAACCACACTAGTACCACCTACCGAAGCAAGAACACACGGCAACCACGCCGTAGAGGCCTGTCCCTCGGATACAGCCGACCTGGACACGCTGTCCAAGGTGCGACCCCGACCATCCGATCGCGGGTACCGCACAACAAGACCCAACCTCGGTAAAGCCACTAGCATTAGACCCTTGGCGCGAAAACCAACACACGCGCCACGGCGAAACAACCGAACTCAACGGTCAACACGACCGAAAACCCGAAGGTCGAAATCACGGAAACTGATAGTCTGTCACTCCGTACTCGACAGGAGTACCACCCACTAGAAGCACAGCCGGTAGCGTCCCCTGACGTCTTACACCGCACCGCAAGTGAACTGCCTGACGTGGTAGCTCCTACCCGAGGCACGAACACCGTACAAGTAACCACAAACAAGTGACTAGCTGGGGTCACGCCCGTCGACGTGGGTCCAACCGCCCCCAACCACGTGTGCACACACAGACCGCGCGTCCCTGGTCTGGTCCTCTGACCGGTTTTCCCCTCAGCCGGACTCTGGCTGCAAGACGTGGGGCCCGACGGCAACCGGTCCACAAACCGCCTCTAAGGGTAAGCCCGTACACCACTCCCTGGTGCGACTAGCACACGCGTACTAGTAGGCTACGACTAGTGGAGGGTCACTGAAGGAGTAGACTCTCAAGTCAACGGAAAACAACGTCCGCATCCGACAAAGTACGGGGACCATCCCACGTACTAGCACCGTCGCACGATGACCACAGTCGGAGAAGAAACGGGACTCACAGTCCACAGCCGCGCACACACCCTGCGCGAGAGTCGAGAAAACCCAAGTGACGCTAAGTCACTGGGCTCTGGACAGTCCTCTAGACGCCCTACACCCAACGGTCCTTGAGTCACAAGACTCGGGGTCAAGACCGTTGCACGCAACAGCACAAGGCCGTCAATCTAGTCCAAGCTCTAGGTCTAAAACCACTGTAGCACGAATACCGAGGCAGCTCACGAGCCGCCGAAACCATTCCCTTGGGAAGGGAACTCACAGGACTAAGGCCACACACACGGCCCACGCGGAAAGCACAGAAGCACGATTCCCAAGGCAACTTGCACACCACCAAGTTGCAGCCCAACTCAAGGAAAAGAGGGAAGCCTCCAGCCCCAGACTGGACAACTGGGCTCGCAGCCCAAGGCCTCACACAGGACCCACTCGGGGATCGCTTTTCGGAGAAACCGATGACACACGTCAACGCACGGTGACACGAGTCGAGAACTCTACATCCGGGACTCCAACGTACCACGACACCTGGCCCCGACGACGTGCACAACATCCGTCAGGCCACAGGTCGGCACGTGGTTCGAGAACCACACACCCGGGACTCGAATCAGTCAAAACGGAAACACCGGGTTAGACTGGCACATGTGCGGTTCACCCTGGGCCGCTCAAGGGATGTGCGGCTAGGGCACAGCCGCTCAAAATTACATGCGGTCAGGCAGGAGCCGCACAAGGCTCTAATCGGACTAACCCCAAATGGAGGATGGACGGTTAGGGCTGGACCGCCCAAGGGGATGTGCGGCCAAGGATCGTCCGCACAACCTAACCGACCTACTCCAGTGCCGGTCAAAACGGTTTTGACCAAACCGCACAACCCAACCGACACTAAACTGTTGACCAAGGGTCAACTGGGATATGCGGTCAGCTCCTGGCCGCACAAGCCCACGGAAGGACAGACGGCTGGGTACCAACCGTCCATGGGGGAGACATGCGGTTCTCACCTGGCCGCACAACAAATGTGCGGTCTATCGTGCGACCGCACAACCCCAAAACCAAGAGAAAATGAACGGGCCAAAGGCAACCGCCCTCGCGATGGACGGGCCCGGTTCGACCGCCCAACCATCACGGCGGGTAAACCCAGGGGGTCTCCCGATCGTAGCCTTTCCACGCCCCGTTCGTGCCGAAACGAAGGGGATACAACCACAACCACCCTGGCAATCACATGGACTCCGACCGGAGTCAAAACGACGCACGAATCGCGAGAAACGAGCGATTCTACCGAAGTTACCCAAAAAGGGTTACCGAGCTTCTCGGAGCTCTACCGGTCCAACGGGACCACCAATCGAGACGAAATCAGGGGGAAAAGAACGCTCTCGCCCCAAGGAATCCGTTGACAGTAACCGATCTGGAAACCGTCGCCGTTTCCCGACCGACCCTACGAAACCCACAAAATCACAGTTTCGCTAGAACGGACCCAAACACAGCTGTTTCCGCGCCGAACGACGTGCAATGGCAGGGGAAACGAGCAGAACGCAGTGGTGTTCCGTCACCCTACCTCCACCGAAGAAACCGTGCGCCGAAGCGACTAATCCACGCCGAAAACCGCCCGGAACGCGAACGACGCCATCTCGGAATCCACCGAGGGATCGCGCCCGCCTCCGCCTCGATCCTCATCCATCCTCGCCCGCGCCTCGCCCGCGCCGTCCCCGCCTCGCCCGTACTCCGCCCCGTCGGCCGCCGGAGAGAGAGGGAGAGAGGAGAGAGCGTGAGAAGAGAGAGGGAGAGAAATGAGAAATGAGAGGGGAGAGAGAGAGAAAAGCTATTTATAGGGAAATCCGGAAAATCGGAAAAATCCAGAAAAATAGAAAATCACACCCTCGCGATCCTCGGAACGCACCGATCGCAACGGTACCACTCGCGCCCTGGTGAACGGCCCGGTTCACCCGCAACGAGGTTCCGAAGGGAAAGCCGAAACCCACGCCGGGAATCGGAAAAAACACACGCGGAAAAAGCCGCGGAACGCCTCCGGGCCTCCGAAACAACTCCGGATCGCACCGATCCGAACACAAAAGATGTCCGAAACGAAATTTCAGACAAAACAGAGTTGGACAATCCGAGAAACCAGATCCGGAGCCCACGAAAAGGATCCGAAGAATCCGGGGCATTACATCTACAGCCTGCTGTCTCTGGCTCTCGTAGCCTGCTATTCCTGGCTCTCGTAGCCTGCTATTCCTGGCTCTCGTAGCCTGCTATTCCTGGCTCTCGTAGCCTGCTATTCCTGGCTTCTACAGCCTGCTGTCTCTGGCTCTCGTAGCATGCTATTCTTGGCTTCTACAGCCTGCTGTCCTGGCTCTTATAGCCTGCTGTCTCTGGCTTGTAGCCTGCTATTCCTGACTTCTGTAGCCTGCTATCCTGGCTTTTGTAGCCTGCTGTCTCTGGCTCTCGTAGCCTGCTATTCCTGGCTTCTACAGCCTGCTGTCCTGGCTCTTATAGCCTGCTGTCTCTGGCTCTTGTAGCCTGCTATTCCTAGCTTCTATAGTCTGCTATCTTGGCTCTTATAGCATGCTGTCTCTGGCTCTCGTAGCCTGCTATTCCCAGTTTCTATGTCCTGCTATTCCTGACTTCTACGGCCTACTATCTTGGCTCTAATAGCCTACTGTCTCTGGCTCTCATAGCATGTTGTTCCTGGCTTCTACGGCCTGCTATTCTGGCTCTTAAAGCCTGCTGTTATTGACTCATATATCCTGCTATCTTTGGCTCGTTAGTTTTATGTTTCCAAACCTTATAGTCTGCTGATCCTAACTTTACAGCTTGCTACCTCTGGCTCACTTAACCTGCTACCTTGGCCCCCACGGCCTGCTATCATCACTTTCCTGGATCCTGTTACCTTGGCCTTTATGGCTTGCTACCCTGCTATACCGACTTTTACGGTCTATTAGCCTGCTACCTTGGCTTGTACAGCCTGCTATCTCACCATCTCCAGGTCCTTGCGACCTGCTATTCTATTATCTTTCACTACCCATGAAATTCTCGGCCATGACATACCGTCAAAAGCCCGCTTTCTCGCTACCCTGTTGGCTTAAGCCTACTTCAACAATGACCATCATGTCCCACCGTGATGATTGCTACAACCCAATGACTTGGGCTCCCCTTGAAGCCTACTTTTCTGCTATCGTTAGGTCTGCATATCCTATTCTCCCATTATCTCCTGGCTTTTACAGCCTGCTTGCCATGTTGCTTTCGGCTGTCATAGCCCACTTCCCTTGCCAACTGTTGGCTTCTGTAGTCCACTTTCTATTTTCGGGTTAGACTCCCTGTCGAACCCGCTGTCCGTTCTTGGCCAAGGCACCCTGTTGAGGCCTACCACTCCATTTTAATCCAGGTTCATCATCTGAATAAAACGGCTCTCATTGGCCAGTACCAACCCCCTTCGTCCCGCCGGGACTTGCTATAAAGCCCTTTTCCCATTATTTTGTTATCAATTCTGCTTGCTTTTGAATAACTAACCTGCAGGTATTCGCAACGGGCGCTTGAACAAATAAATGGATATATAGTGACATATACATATATCCATACATATAAAAAAAAGAAGAAGAAAAGAAGAGAAAAATTGCATGCTATCAAATTTTGGGTGTTTGTTGGCCTTGCTTGCATGCTTGCTTATACTATAAGATAATACACCTCCTTCAATTTTCTAGGACCACATCTCCTTGCTAAATAAAACTGTCTGATTCTAAGCATGTGTGCGGCACGGCATACACTAAGGGATGAAAAGTCAATATTGGCTGAGTGCATGTGTCTAGTGGAAAAGTCACAGCTATGTCGCTAACGCAACTCGTGAGATACACCAAAAGCAAAACTCCTACACTTTGCACCACTATGTGTTCAGCGGTCTCTTACCATAGGGATCCTAGAAGGTTCTTCCTAATACTTTATGGATGCTCTAACTTCTGCACCCACATGAAGGGTAATCGTGAGGAAAAAGCTGTCTACCCCTCATTCAAAAAAAGGAGAAAAAATGATAGGATGAATCCTAGTAGCCGGGAATCCCCATTGAGACACATGAGGAGACTCGCGCCGAACGGTGAAGTCCGTAATAAAATAGCTATAAAGGATGAATCCTAGTAGCCGGGAATCCCCATTGAGACATATGAGGAGACTCGCGCCGAATGGTGAAGTCCGCAATAAAACCACTATAAATGATGAATCCTAGTAGCCGGGAATCCCCATTGAGACACATGAGGAGACTCGCGTCGAACGGTGAAGTCCGTAATAAAATTGCTATAAAGGATGAATCCTAGTAGCCGGGAATCCCCATTGAGACACATGAGGAGACTCGTGCCGAACGGTGAAGTCCGGAGCTAGAAATAAGCTAAGGGGGTTGTGCGAAGCTACCGAAAATCGAGAACCCCAGCTGTATGTGTAGATGCTAGAGCAATACTCTAGTGTTATCTAGGACATCTGCGTATCCCTACATCGGAGATTCGCTGCTCGCATACTTGCACTATCACACTATAGAGAAGTAGCCTCGGGTGTAGATCGTGGCTTACGCTGTGCACATATTCTATGCGATGTCCTCTCTGCGCATGCACATCTCTCTTAGTTGTGTCTCGTGAGCCACACTCTGTCTATGAGTCACAGGCGCTGTCCTTATCCTATCCCCGATATAGGGGAGCTATTCCATATATCTAGCTTATGCTTACTGTTGAATGCCTGCATGCTCGCATGAACAAAAAGACACGCTTTCAAACGGGTCTCACCCGTAGGCCCCGCTCACCCCTCCCTCATTCGCGCCACCTACGGAATGGCAAGTCCGTCATAGGCCCCTATTCTTGATGATTAATCAGAGATTTTTCCCTCTCCGAGAGGATGTTATTAACGCCGCGGCCTTTATGGCGCGGCGGGTCTCCAGTCCCGACCCGATACCCACAATCGTCTAGTCAGTCAGACGGAGCGCACCCTGGGCTTCGGACCACTCCAGTCTTGAAGCCTGAACACATTGTCACCTAGGTGACTGGCACGCCCTCGCACTTGATAAAAAATGATAAGCCGATAAAAGATATCACGGTATTTTAAAGAATTTTTGAGTGCGTCCCCAACTGGGGCCGCCACTGCACCATTGGTGGTATGAAGCGGTGCTAGACCCTCTGCCACAGTCACTGGTAGCTCTCCCTACCCATTGGTGTTGGCACCTATCGCACCACGGTGCGCCTCAGCCACAACCGACATCACCCGTAGCTCCACCCAAAAGTCACCCAGTGGTGCTAGTCGCCACTTACCCTCACCTACCACGTCACCTCATGACGCTTTGGTGCCTACGGGTGAGTCACTAGCCGCCGCGTAGGTCACTACCACGATAATCGCTATGCTCGATGAACCGACGGCTTCTGCCATCACAACGCCGGTGCAAGCAGTCAGACGGCCCACCTCAATCGCTAAAGCGGAAACCGTAGATAGAGCACCAAGTAGGTCTGTCGATGCACTGGTGCGGTAGTCGTAGTAGTGGTAGTGCCCGCACGGTGACTTGTCAGTGTTGGGATGCCCGCCGAGCATGCAGTATTATCAGCCTGTAAGTCGGTACCATGGAATCACGATCTCCCACACGAGACCCGCAGTCCCCTTGTTCGGAATGGAGCCGTTCTCCGAGGACGAGGACCGCTGTCCGTCACAGTCGGCACTCTCGACTTCCCATTCCACAACTTTTTACGCTAGGAGTCCGAAGAGTACACATCGCGTTACGTATATCTGCCCGTTAACCTAAGAATGAGAGGGCACCAAGACAGCTGACTAACTTGCCATGATCTAATGTCTATATTCAATACACATAACTAGGACGAACCTTCGGTTCTAATACTACAGTTGATAACCCCCGAGAATATATATGATAACAAAAATCACATAACAAACAAGGATGTACCTTGTCAGTGGAAGCGGAATGACACACGTACCATGGGGGTTATACGGTCGACTAGCCCCTAACCCAAAATCGACAGGGAGTCAGAGGTAGGCTACCAGAGTCTATCCCATGGGTTCACCCTCCAAATTCAAAGGTTGATGTGATGAACCTCCTAAGTCGTTGCCGAGCCCGTCACTAGAATACACGTACTCCGTGACCTCTACATCGAGCGCAATCCCATGATCACTTCTCGACCTCTGCGTCGAGCGCAATCCCGTCATCACTCTACGCTATCCTCGTCTCAACGAGGAAAGAGAAGGAGAGAGAGAGATAGAGAGAGGAGCCGCCGTCGTTGTAGGCGCGACACTCTCTATGTACACCCTCTCTCAGACATGCACACCGGGAGCATTAAACCCGTCACACACACTCTCCCTTCACACAACACTCATCTCCTCTATTCTCTCTTCATCATCTCTTTTGTGCACACACAATGCACACACACACACACACCACACAGCCAAAGAGCACCCACGCACAAACCCCCTTAGGGGGTATTTACAGAAGGATGAGGGGTGGCATGTGGCGGCGGGTTCAATGATGGAGGAGGATTAGGATGAAAAGAGGAAAAGATAAGAGGGAGAGGAGGGGGAGCCCCACGTGGCCCCCTTTCGGGAATCTTCACGAGAGGCCCTACCTCTTTGCGAAGGGGTGGGGTGCAGCAGTCTCCCGCGTGCCCCCACGTACCCTTAAGGGGCATCCGGTCACCCGGTGACCGATCAACAATGATGAACTATAGCAAAAATCTGAGATAATATTTCACATCCATACTTTCGTAGTACATGGAAAAACTTTTACATCACTGTTAAATTATATTATTTCTATATGTTTATCAAAATGACATCCTGACAAACTGAAAAACAGGAGAGAGCTTCTTCTTGTTTGGAAAGCACAAGTGAGAATTAAAGAGGCTCATATCATGAATGTATCTTTTTTCTTTCATTGTTCTACAAGTAAAACTCTAAGATGTATTATGGGAAATGGGGTATGTTGAGACACAAACCCCATGGTTCCCTAGAAGGAAGAGTTGATGGACTGTAAACATTTCGATGATATGTACATAAATATAGTACCAACATAACGTGCATCTGTATATTAAAAATTGAAAAACATGGCTTCTCAATGGAAAAACTTTTATTATCTCACCATTCCTCTTAATGTTTTTCCTTCTCATGCAAAACCACAGAAATATCAGAATCAGCATTGCCAATACACATGAAGCTACCACAGTTCCAACTAGAGCACTGAATGGGAACTTCTTCTTGTCCAGATGAGGTTTAAAATCTAGGAAAAGACAAGAGTATAATCATAAGGGAATGTTTCAAGACGTAATAAGACTAAAGTATCTATATATAGTAGATACATACTAGGTGTTACCGAAATTGCTGATATAAGGGGCCCATAAACTCCTCTATCTGGAATGGAATTTGTCCCTTTGCCAGCCCACTGGAAGTGAATTTCCAAAGTGTTGCCCTTCACAGTGGTAGTAAAATTCCTAACAATTACCTTACCAGTCCCATTAGCTGCTGCTGCAATGTTAAAGTCCTTAAGAACCTTTTTGCCCTGTGGAAATGCAATTAAATCATTGAGCAGGTCGTGGAAAAGATCAGTTAAATATGTTAAAGTAACAACCGGGAATAAAAATAAGGCAGATGTTGTCTTTACATCTGAGAGTAAGGATAGCAGCAAAACTGCAATACAGATGTTCTGTAAAAATATTTTTAAGATGAAAAATGGGTCCAGATGAAAATCATGACAGTACAGTTAAAACAAATAAAACATAACTGAAAAGAAATTTTATTTCACGTTTCCCCTATTTTCTAAAGCCTAAGGCATTTGATCTTCATCAGATAGGACCTTAAACAACAACCAGAAGTATGAAGAAACGTGACGAGAGGAATTGGCACAGATCCCAGCCAGAGGCACAAGAAGGTGAGAGTGTAGGATGAATAAAAAAATGTGAATCTATCTTGAAGTGATGAACTGTAGTGGTAGTATGGAAATCTGTACATGGGGAATCATATGAAATTCTGCATTCTCACTAATATTGTAAATGTAATGGACTCAAATCACCTGAATTGATACATCGAACACACGCCTTCCGTTACTGAGAAACTCCTGGTTATTGGAAAAAATTATTTCGGCAAAGTGGAGTGTGACCGTATAATTTCCATCCATCAAGCAAAGACCATAGTATTTGAGGGAGAGAGGATTCAAACGAGCTGACATGTACAATTCTGGATTAGGCATCATCAATATTGATGTGTTCTCTGCTATATATGCTAGATCATTGTCGCCCACAAAGTCTCCTGTGCTGCTATAAGCCCACTTTCCACTGTCAGAAAGGAAATATGTTGATGCACCCTGTGGATACACATCCTCTTCATATTCTCTTTCGTTAATATTCACCTTTCTTCCACCACAGTTTATGAAAAATTGATAGTCTGTAAAATTGCCAAATGCACACATTGTCATCTACCCTGGCAAATCATGCTTACCAATTAAAGCATCATTGTCCTAGAAGAATATCCTCTCATTCACCAGAAGAGGAAAGAGAAGTAAAAATCATAAAAGATGCAGTAGAAAGTGTTTATATGCACTTTTTGCTTCCCCATTGCAAGGAAGGCCCTTTCTTAAGCATGTATTTATCCTGCAAAAACAGACCAAACAAACCAAATGGTTCACATCCTTCATCTATGCATAATGACATTACTAGTGAATTCCAATGCATCTTCAAATTAACAATGAAAGAAACTCACAGGTTACTTTGAGTGGAAGAAAAACTAGCAACAAAGTTCCTACAAGTGAGATGAAGCATGTTAAATTCCCAGAAACCACTGAAAACACAAGCTGGACAACGGGGGAGAAAAACTGCATCCTTACAGGTTTCCTGGACGACAACCACTTGGTGCAGATGTGGTATCAGTAAAAATGTTGTAAGAAACATCCCTGAAGAATTGAACTTTGTGAATGAAATCAGATGTTGGTATAGAGGTGAAGAAAAATGTTACTGTCAACATAAGAATATGTAAAACGATGAAAAGGAATCCCCATGGGACAAATTAAGCATACAAGTTCTTTTTGCTTGTCCGTATCCAAGGGGGTATGGATCCGTTAAGTTTGTTGTTGGTAAGGTACCTGCTTATGCAAAATGAAATATCAAAATGCAAAATGTTAATAGAAAGTCTAAAAGATTCTACTAAGTGTTGGAAGAAATCGATATTTGCGTTTAGATTCACTTACACATTTTTTAGTTCTTCTAGTGGATTATCAAAGCTTCCTGGTATTTGCCCCGTCAAGTTGTTAAAGCTCAGATCCCTGTAAGGAGATTATATCAACTGACCGAAAACAGAGGCAAAAAGAAGAAGGATCAAGCATACCATATTTCTTTATGATCCCTTGGGGAACACCAAGGATGCAGGGACAGGAAATAGGATAAAGGTAAACATGCATGGATTTCTGGTGTTACATCGAAACTGGTATGGAACATATATAACCAGAAATCCATCAAAAAGCACATTCTGCATGGAAAGGAGTCGCTGTAATGAAGGGCAGGAATGCTGATACTTCTGCCTTCTGATTTTGGGTGATTTGGGAGGAACTCCAAAAAGCTATCACAAACAATTAGTAATGAGGATTAAGATTCTGATGGTTCATTAGGATTTTGTCTTGGATTGCATCACTAGGATAAGACTACCCAGTTTCTCAGGACCCACGGGTGATGTGGTGCACTAACATGTGAGGCATCCTACTGTGTGCTTTTGGGAAATTTACAGTCCAGAAAGATGGGACCTAGCTAACTGCTTGCTGGTGAACAACATTTGAACAAAATGTGCAATGTAGTCTAGAATTCTTTAAAGATGAAATAGTAAAATGCTTGGGGAGCTGCTTGCTGAATGCCCTTAAGTGATAAGGGACAACTACTGATGTTTATCCTAAATGCCTTAAGAATAACTATTAGCAATTGAGCATCAACTGTTGAAGCAAGGTATCTCCAAGGAGCCGTACAGGGTCTTTAAATTCGCCATCCTCCCCATATATTCAGGGATTTGACCAGATAATGAGCAATTCCGGAGAACCCTGCAATAAGTTGCCCAGACTAGCACTTATCAGCTAAGCATCAAGGAAGATATCCATGCTTGCTCTGAAATGTATCATTTATAAACTTACAAATGTCTCATGTTTGGCATATTCTCAATGGAAAGGAAGGTATTCGAGTTGCCATCTGAATTTTTTAAGTCAGTGACTCTCCTACAGACCAGGCAGAGAGAAAAGGTAGACATTACTTCACAGAACATTTACTCAGAAAATCTCTGCTAGGTTTGGATGTAGGAAAAGCCAACACTTACAAGTCAGTTAAGCCTCCCAACATAGAGAAGCTGGATGGGAAGGGACCCTCTAGAGATGTGCCTTGCATGTCACTATAGCATTTGAAAAAAGTATATGCCAAATTAACAATTACAGAAATATAATTTTTTGTAGAAAACAAAATAGCTAGCAAGGTAAAAAGCATGTAGATGGAGTGATGGAACCAATCAATTTTGGTATTAACAGTCTCTGAAGATTTGTCCAATTCCCTATAAAGCTGGGTATATTTCCAGAGATGTCATTCCCATCAATCCTACTGCAAACACAACATCAACCATCTATTAATTAGTAGCTAAGAAATGCGATAAGAACATGTTTAATACCAGGAAAGAATTCAGCAGTTAAGTGGATGAGTTCAATTCGGCGCCTACAAGTCGGTCAAGTTCTTCAGATTGCCAAGCGTCTCGGGAAGCTCACCGGTGAAGTTATTGGCAGAAAGATGGCTGCAATATCATAATTATGCTTCATCACTAAGTAGCCTTCTCAGAAAGTTACAATGTTCTAACTTGGAAAGATTTCCTACTCTTGTATGGCAGGATCAACGAATTCCAGTGACTGTAGGTAAAGGACAGGGATGATAAAAGAAACAGAGAAACAAGCGGACGGCTTACAGTCTCGTTAAACTGGTTAAGTTACCAAGACTCGGAGGAAGACGGCCTTGCAGCATGTTGTTGTCCAGGGTCCTTCAAACAAAGTTTTTGGAAAGAGTTGCAGCTCAATTCTCACCACCATTAAGCATTAAAACAGATTAATTTGAGACTTCGTGAATAAAACAAATGATGATAATTAAGAGGATGAGGTGACAGTACAGAGATTGAAGCGTGGCAATTTTCCCTATCTCTTCGGGAATTGTGTCAGAAAGCCTGTTCACAATAAGGGATCTGCAGTCACATGCAGAGCAAAGCAATTAGTTTTTATTAGAGAATCCTTTTCTTCTTCGTCTTTTGGAGAAAGAGGGTAGGAAACGGCAGATTATATATTACATGTTGAGGAGAGGGAGGGACGCCCACGCAGCGGCAGGGATGGACCCATTGATGTAGTTGCGAGAGAGGTCGCTGTTTGGTTCCACAACGCAACAACAATGCAGAGAAGAGATCATGTAGTGCACAGCGGCTGTTCAGCTTCTCACACGGCAGAAAGGTGAACAAGAATTAAAGGCGAGATATTTCGCACGCACGAAGTAGGGCACGTACATGTTGACCAGGGAGGTGAGGTTGCCGAACTCCTCCGGCAGCACTCCCGTCAAGTTCTGCCCCTTGAGCTCGCTGCAGACGCCCGTACGTTTTAGCCGGACGAAACGAAGCAAACGAATCGGAGCAGACGCAGAAGAGGTAATAAGAGGATGGGAATGCACGCCACAGGAGATGGGAGGGGGAAGGGTGCATCAGTGCATGGGGGGGGGGGGGGGAGCCCAATTACGTACATGTTGACGACATGGCAGACATTGGTGGTCGTATTGCACTCGTCGCAGGTGAGGTTGCGGACTATTTTCGGATGATTTCCTCCGCTCCACGGCTCCCACCTGCAAGGCTCCACACTGAAGTTCCATAACGTCTCTGGTATGTTGAGCTTCGCGGCAATCAGCTTGAGCGCGGCGACTGTGCATTGCATCGGATGTTGAAAAGTCAGAATCTGAGGTTCCGATGGGCACGTACGGAAGTCTAATTAAAACGGGGGGTGGGGGAGGGGGTAATGCTGTACATTACGGCGTGTAATTTGTGTCTAATTTATCTTGTAAGTTCACTGATCAATATTATATATATGGGAAGAGAGAATTTGATACAAAAAAGATTTCAAGAAAGATATTAAAAAACTTGGGCAGTACAGCCCGCTTTGACCGTGTAGTTTCTTATAATGTATTATTGTTGTGAATTTTATTTAGAATGTCTATTGCATTTATATACTCTTGTTATTTTACGTTACTCATGCATATTATTGAGGTAGATGCTCATGTTTATTATGCATTTAAGAGCGGCTTTGATAACATGTTAGAATATGTTACTCAGGGTGGGTTCGGATGAGTCATTCTTTAAATTTTTTATTTTTGAGTTTGATAATTTACCCTTATTCCGGGGTTAAGTCATTTCATGTGAAAAGATCGGATGTGTTAATCACATAATAAGAGACTTAATCTTAATCGATCTCAAATAATTTAATCCTACTATCAAACTCGATTGAAGATGGATAGTCAGAATAGGTCATCTTATTATACCCTTGTTCTGTTATCAAAGTCACCTTTGGTGAATAAAACTTGTATTGCATATTAATATGCTAACAAATTCATAATGTTATTCATCATAGGTTACCATTTGAGAGTACGCCAAGAAAAAAAATTTAGATAGAGTATAGTCGCTGATAAATTAAATTTCATGTGTCCAATTCCAATAAATTTTCAGAATAAATGTATAATAAAGTTATAAATATTTTTACAGGATAACAGAAAGGAGAAGGCATCTCAATGATTTCTATTCAATGTGAGCAATGGTTAACTTATTTTTTTAATAATAATAGTAATGAAATAAATAGTTTATTAACCTAGAATTTTTACATATTTTTATAACAAATCTTAAAAATGTTAAAAATATCCTATCTATTGTCATAACTGATCAGACTTAATATAGAACAACACTAATGACATGTATATATACTACAGAAAGACCGGACCCCTGCAGGAGTTATATAAAAAGAAGAGGATTGTTAGCTTTTTAGTGAACCCGGAGACTAACAGTGACACTTTTTTTTTAAAGGACTATATATATAATTTGGTTAGAAAACATGCAGATGGTCGAACTTCATATATAGTTAATAGGTATTTATTCAATAATAAATCATAAAATTTACCAACACGATTAAGAAAGTAGAGTCAATATTTCTTTTAAAAATAACCTTTTACTCTACATTTTTATATGATAGTCTGAGAAGTCATCCATCGGAGTATGATCTCCCTGTCATGCAACTATCGAATATATTTATTGAAAATTTTAATTTTTCAACCTCTAGAATCTTTCATATTTATATATATTAACCTCTTTAATCTAGATATTTATTTATAACTCCTTGAAATCTCAAATTATTTAGTGAAGCATCTCATAGTATTATAAAAGAGTCTCTCAATTAGTGTTCATGATATATAAAACCCCTGAAAAAAGATGTTTACCAAATTAATAGATGCGTAATTGTGAGAGCTTATAGATGAATATCTAGATCTGAAGGATCGTACATATGAAAGATTGCAGGGGTGTTGAAAACTAAAACTCTAATTATTTTAATTATTTACTTGTGGGTTCAAATATTACAAATCCCAGTGAAAATTACAGATTTTTTTCACATGTACTATTAAACTAATTATAAAAAGAAAGAAAGAGAGGTCCACATCCTTAGGGCATGGGCCCCGCAACACCACCCATGGGATGTTGACTCAAACTCGGTCATAGAATCGGAATATAGAAGGGCAACTTTGTTATTCGAACACGGGTGCCGTGTTCGACTCCAAAAGGTCGAACACGGTGTCTGAGGTCAAATAGTGAGTATGTGTGTGAGGGGAGACGGTGGGTCTCAACCGTTTTTCTCCATCGTCAGATGACGAATCCCTATCCTAACCGAAAAATAAACCGAGCCCAAAGAGATACACTACATGTGCATGCAACGCCGGCAAGAGGAGCGTGTCTTTTGACATCACCTGTGAATAAAAGAAATGAGAGGGGGCTTCGACCAAATCATACACACGGGGCGTTTTAATTAGACTCTTCAGTTTTTTATTTTTTATTTTTGCTTAACAGAGTTTTATGGTACAATGAATTGAGAGGTTAACATGACAGCGAATGGGAAGAAGAAAATAATTTGCTCGTAACTAGATAGAGGGTACGTACACAGTAAAAACAGAAGGAACGACTGATGAATTAGTCTTCAGTTATTGTGGCCGATCGGCAGTACTTTTCATAATCCCATTTTTTTGGGCGTTAATTGTTTTCGGGACGTCCTGTCTAGCTGTACTGTCTACCCTTCTAATTAACTACAGTGCTTTCATGGAGAAAAAAAATTAGAAGAAAGAAAAGAAAAAGAGGAAAATCCAAAGGGAGGTCTCTCACGCCCCTGTATTTAAGTTTCCAATTTATACACCACATTCCTCTCGTCGTCGCCATGCATCGCCAAAGGGAATTAAGGGGAGACGATGAAGCGTATGGTGTGGCAACTGGCAAATTAAATAAGACCACCAGCTGCCAGCAACTTCAATAATTCAACGCCGGAACTGGCATGATGATGAGTTACGTTGTTGCCCAAAACCCAAAATCAAAGATGCATGAGAACACAACCAATAAAAATCAAAGTTCATGTCCTCTACGTACCGTACGCATAGTGCTAAGTGATTATTATTATTATTAAGGAATCAAAAACACCATCTGCATGCGCGGGTTAATTATTTGTGTTTGACGCTTTGGGTGGTGTGGGGATGGGGGGGCGGGGCGGGCGTACGTACTACGTAGTCGTCGGCTTACCTTCTTGCGGGTGAAGGGTCTGAGCGTCGACGGATCGGAGGTCATGGAGGCAGCAGCACAGAGTGATCACGAGGAGCCGGATCAGGAACAGAAGTAGGGGGACCCTCGGCAGCCCGGAAACTGCGGGGCCTGCTGCTCCCATCTTCCCTCCCTCACCTCTCCCTTCACTCTTTCCAACGGGCCGGGAGAGAGAGAGAGAGCGCGCGCTAAGCTAAGAAGCCTGCGTGCGATCGGGAGGAGGGAGAGACGAAGCTCTCACACAGAGAGAGAGAGAGAGAGAGAGCCGCCACTGGGAATGTGCCGTCGACGCTTATACAAATGAATGGGCGTTGATCTCATCTCGTCTCCCCCCCGAGTCTCCGTTGCTTAGGTGATGAGGTCAACGCCGTGGTCTAGATATTCCCACGTCGGTGTCGCGAGCCGACAAACAAGGGGCAGGGAGAAGGTGGGAAACCGGGACTTCTAACCCGTCAACACGTAAATAGCTACAGAGGCCCACAACTGCCATCTTATAATTTATGGATACGGAGACGGAGGGGGTGTAGAAACTTGGCCGGTGACAGGCTTATATGCTGCATGAGAGCATGACACCCTTCGGCGGCGCCGTTCCCATGTATAGCTGATGGGGGAGGAAGGAAGGAAGTGTTTATCTCGAAGAGTGAGGTTGCGTTTGAAATCTCAACCTGCAAGAGAGACTTTTGCATAATTCATCCATCGTACATGGCTCTGATAGAAGATGGATTTCTCGTTACGAGAAATCACAATAATCCTCCTCTCACCAACTTCGAAAGATTAAGGCGACGAGTTATTTTTGTGTCTGATTCTCTTTCTTTCGAATTTTCAGCCAACTCAAAAATCAAAATATGTCATGAGACATTTGTTGACGCTAAAATTTTGTCGAGAATTTTTATTACCGAAATCTCTGCAAGTGTGATTTTTAAATGCACCAAATTTAAAGAAGATAATTATTTAAAAATACTCCGTCCCCTTATAAGTTTACTGACTAAATTATCTATTTTATTTTATTATTATTATTATAAACCTTCTTATATCAATATTGTAGTGCCAGAATACATACCCTCTCAATTATCCTCCAGTCAGGATGCAAACAGCATGTTTTTATGTACGAAATTGAATTTTTGGGTGAAAATGTATAGAAAAGAGTTATTTTAACTTGCACATATTGTGAGTGTGTGTGAGACCGAGAGAGAAAGAGGTGTAGGGAGAGAAAGACTTTGATCGGAGTTAGGGGTATCTTCATCTCTTGCAAATTTAATTAAAGATTGATCGGAGTTAAATTATGTGAGATTTTTAACATAATACTTATAACAATTGGTTTAAGGACATGAGTACTTTTGTAATTAAGTATATATTGTGATGCATGTAAGGTTGTTATTATAAATAATATGAAAAATATAAAAATTTGTTTTAGATAAATGTATAAGGAAAGTATATTTGTGAAAATTGCTTTATCTTATGTCATAGCGTAACTGTGAAATGACACAACATCATCTGAACCACACGTCTTGTTCATTCCAAGCTGAGGGTTAGTACGTACGCGGGGCACACATGGTTTACAGTCCAATTCGGTGTAGTTTGGTCTGTAGGGGCAATATATAGAAGAAAAGACAAAGGTTTTTGGTTGGAGGATCCGTTCAATCGTGTGCTTCCCAGCTAGATTCTCCTACGTTTTATGGCTTCCCGAAGTGCCAACCTCAGTGTCAGGGGATGACCTTTGTCTGACGGGCATACGAAAAAAAGAAAAATATTATTATATTTTTAAAATAATATGAAAGTATCCCTACATAATTATATTTATCATAATATCTTTAAAATTCTTCAAAAAAGATTCATTATATCTCTATCTGTCCTCATCTTTAAAACAGAAAATTATCTCTATACTCGTACCAGAGGGGGGACAATATCTATTTTCTTAAAAAATTATGAATATTACGATAAATATGATCATAAAGATAAAGATATAGGGATGATTTTAAACTCTCAGAGGTATATGATAATTTTATCATGGTTAGGACTTAGGGCAGAAGTATAAATTTGAATGACACAGGCTTGTTAGCTGTTCGACCATTTAATTTCTCAATTGGGCTCTATCCAAACCAAATAATCCCTGGTCCATATGATGCATGAAGCCGTACACTTGTTGGCCGCATCTCTTCCACTTCTCACCAACTAACCAGAGGGCCACTTCCGCACCTGTCTAAACTTTCTGATGGTGATCCATGGAAAGAGTCTGTGTCAGTGTCCCCTTGCCATGCTCTCCTTCGTTGACGGGGACGAGATGACATAACTGTACTTTTGTATAGTTTTAAAATTTTGAATTAGTCGAGGTTGTAGGGATTAATTAAGCTTCTTTTCTCAGAGGGGAGATAATACAAATATATATATTATTTCATATAAATATTATATCAAAAGAGGGGAGATATATAATAATAAGTGGTCGTTTCCGTGAAACCTCCTCCTCTGAACCCTTCTACAATTCTGAAGAGGGCCGAGTCTCTTTGCATCTGTATTGATTGCTCTGGGATGGCATTGAAGGGGGGAGGGGACAATTGTAATAAACACATACTTAGTTACGTAAGAGAAAATTCTACAATTTTTTGAAGAGGGCCGAGTCTTTGCATATGTATTGATTGCTTTAGGATGGCATTGAGGGGGGGGGGGGGAGGACAATTGTAATAAATATATATACCTAGTTAAATTAGAGAAAATGAACTCAGATGACTTAGATACGTACTTCGTCGTTCTAATTTAACGTCGGTTAAAAGATGTGATCGACTCTCAGCGAATGTTAGTAAAAGAGTTTGGAGAAAATTTAAAATGAGATGGTGCGATGTTATCAAGAAAGACATTAATTTTTTGAATTTAAATCTGAATATAACATTTAATAGAAATATTTGACAGAACATGATTCATATAGTCGACTCCTGATAATTAGAATAAGACGACGACGACGATGATGGGGCTGTTATACTAGAACTTAGAAGTGCATTTTAGAAGAATAAAAAATACCTTTCTCCTTTTTCTCTAGCATTCCTTCTCTATATTCTTGGCCCTTCTGACACCGGTCACTTTTTCATAAATAATTCTGTTTTGTCAATCGACTTTTTTAAAACCAATTTATAATAACTAAACAAAATAGAAACACTTATCAGAAACGGTGTTTAATTTGATTGATTCTTTTACAATAAGAGAGGTTTAATATATACACTTTCAATCTTTTTGGTGACGAAAAATTTGATGAATTAGTTAGACAATTTCGAGTCATCTATCTCTCGAGAATTGAGCACGTGATGTGATAAAATTTCTCCTGTGAAAAAAAGTTAGTGTCTAACAATTATCTTAATATTCATTTTTCTTTCATAAAATATTGTGAAAACCGGAGTTGCACGTATAGATATAATATGAAGAAGAGTGAGGGGCTCAAGCGAGTCCACGTTCTGAAGCTTCGTACCATTATAGTCAACGATTTGTCATCAAATAGTATGTTTTCTGTTGGAATAATATTTTTTATAAATTTATTATTTTAAATTATGATAAAATAAATATTTAATCATCTTAATTTTACTAAGTAAAATTAAAAGTTTAAATCTAACTCGGGAGCCTGCCGTGGGAGGGGTCCAGTCCTCCTTCCTGCGCGCCTGCTGCGGCCCCGAGTTGGCGGAACAGTCGCGCTCGGAGCTCATGGCAATGAAGCGGCGGCCCGGCGAGCCGGTAAACGCGTACTACCTACGGGTGTAGTGGATTCTGAGAAAATGGCCGGGGAACGACATCCCAGACGCGTACTACCTACGTTTTTATGCGTTTCCCTTGTTCTCGTTTATTCATGGAACTGATGGAACTATCATGGAAGGGCTAACGGGCTAAAGGAAGAAGATGAAAGTTTTGACCTTTTACCCATTAATGTCATCTATTTTGTCTACACCCCTCTCCTGCTAAATAAAAAACATCCATCTCATACTTCATTAAGAGATCTTAAATGATAATAATGACAGTTTATAAATCAAATTAGGTACGGATGCAAATAGAGGGTATTATTGCAAACATAATTGAATATTACGTAAGAAACATGCAGAAATTTAATTTTGTGTCAATTTCTGTTCATGTACCATGCTCTGTACCTTATTGAGGCCCATTAAGGTTTTGGGTTCATTACATAAATTACTCATGCTCATTAATATATGTACTGATGTAATTTTGCCTACATTATGCTGATAACTTATATCTTAGCGTAAGTTTGAGACTGATAATTGTATGCTCGTTTCAAGTATGACAATATTACACGTTAAAATTATGTTTTAAAATGGTCTTATTAGCGATTCAAGTTTAATTATTTTAAAATTTCTAGCATATTTCGTGCAACCCCGAAAATCCGAATTATGCTTAAGAATTTAACGTAATTAAACTATAGAGAACAATATTATCATCTCTTATTATGGGAACTGCATTAAGATTATTGAGTTGTAATTCACCCGAATGTCTATAATTCAATAATAAATTAAGAGATAAATACTTAATTAGAATTACTTAAACACGAAGAATTTTTCACCCGAAGGTGGAAATATCTTCGCCTTTATGCATTATTAGTTAATTATTTTGAACTAATCAAAATGTCGTAGAGTTTTATTGCTAATCATTATACACTTGGATCTTTGCATGATATTATTGCTATAATATTATCTATGAATGATTAATGTTAAATTGAAATTATCTTAATAGTTATATGCATCATTATAGTAATGTAAGGTTGATCATAATTTTATAGCAATAACTCTTACTTTACTTCATTTATATTTGTTCAACATTCTGACACTGAATGAATCTAATTATAGTAATTTGTACAAGCAACTTCTAATTACTTATGATGCTTTGACTTATACTTAAACTCTTTGTATCGAGAAACTCAATCCATTGAATGAGACAAGTATTGATGAACAAAAGGTTCAATTTGAAAAATGGAAACGTTCTAATAGATTGTCACTCATGATAGTTAAGAGTATAATTGTAAAAACTGTCGGAGGATCTATCCCTGGTAAAGAAAGTGCCAAAGAATATCTTAATTCTTTTGAAGAACAATTCAGTAGATCAGATAAGACAATGGTTGGAATATTCACTAACAATTTGACTTCAATGAAATATGATAGCATAAATAGGATGCGCAAACATACTATGAAAATATGTGACATAACTAGAAAGCTTAAAATATTAGGGATGACAATCTATGATTATTTTCTAGTTGTGTTTATGCTTAATCTTCTCACATCGTATTTCTCTCTCATCATAGTTCTCTCACTTTAAAACATCTTACAACACACATAAATAAACATAGACTATGAGTGAACTCGTATGTACGTGTGTGCAAGAGGAAGATAGATTAAAGTAGAAAAAGACTCCAATCATCAACTATACATCGGCATTAAAGGGACGAAAGTCACAAAAGAGAAAAGGAAAGAAACTCTCACTAAAGAAAGGGCAAGAGGATAACAAATTGAGACAGGATGACAGATGTCTGTGGACGCGGCTTTTATCTCTTCGTTTGAATCATTTTTTTATATTCTTTTATTTCTATAGTTTATTGGCGTGCCAGTCACATGTGTGACGATTTCATTGTGCGCTCGATCTGACTTCTAATTAGTCGATTGTGAGTGATCGTGTCTGGACCAAAAGTCCGTCATACCATAAAAGTTATGACGTTAATTACGTCCTCCCTAAGAAGGATAACCCTTGATTAAACGTCAAAGTAAGAGGAGACCGGCGGTAAAAGCCCAAATGAGAGCATGCTAATTTATCTGCAAGACATTGAGTAGACTGGATAAAGCGAGGGTATATCAGGTGCGGAGCAAATCCGGCAGCATATCCCCATTATCTTGGACTATGCCAAGTGGGAATAGGAAACCATCCATGCAGCGGCAGGATGGAATCCGGATAATCATTAGGGCATTTCCCCTTCAATATCTCCATTCAACCGGATACTTCAAAATATTTATTTTTCCCGAGAGATGAAGTCAAATGGGGTGTGTATCGATGACACTCCCTTGGCTCACCGGGGCTAATATCGTTAAACCGGATTTCGGCAGCATCTCCCCTTTACTCAGATCATGCCCGAGGAGGAATAGGCGATCATCCACGGAGTGCCGGGATGAAAGCCGAAAGAAAAAGGGCATTAGCCCCCGTATCAGTGTAAATGTTGGGGAGGCCGTTCCCCGTTAGTTTATTTCCTGAGGCGTGCTTGATGACCTTTAGATATCCTTCGGGTGGATATAGTATGGGGATCAAGGACTAGACTGAGGGGAAAGAGGTTCTCGGCGTGGCTAAGAGGAGTGTAGAAGGGACTTCTCGGCACGGAGGGGGAAGGTTCTCGGCACGCCAAACAAATGGCTTCTCGGCATGGCTTGGGAGAAGGGCTTCTCGGCATGGCTTGGGAGAAGGTCTCGGCGCGCAGGTTCTCGGCGCGCTGAGGGCCGCGCCGGGAGCTGTTCATCGCGCCGAGGGGTATTGGCGCCGGGAAGGTTATGATATTGGGCGCCGGGAAGGTTTATGGGATTTTACGGTGCTCTGTTCTGAGGATTTCTTCTAGATTCAGGCGATGATTGGGGTAAAATTTGAGGTGCAAACGCGGGGTGAGCTAAGGGCTTCATGAGGCTGATGTTAGGGAGTCATAGGAATGAAAGGGGGTTCGAGGGATTAAAGTCACCAAGCATTCGAAACCCTCTGAAACAGGTTCTATACCCTTTTTGTCGCCGGCCATCCAGGGGGTCAAGAGATGACTGTCTCTGATCCCTGTAATGGCCCTGATGGCTTGGGAAACTTGGGAAGGATAACCACAGAGCCCGGGAATCCACAGAAGTGAGGATCGGGGCTCTGCCATAGCTCCCTCGAGACTACAAGAGAAAAGAGTAGCGAAGAGTGTTCGATAACCATTCGGGCGAACGACGGACACTCGAAATCACGGGTTCATCAACCAGACGATGCGATAGAAGGGTTAATGACAACAATCACCAGAGAGAGATGAGGGGGAAGAACCTCGGGCTTCCATTCATTCAATCAGTCTCATCGTTTACATTTCGTCGGTTACAGAAATAGGATTTGAACGACGAAAGAGAAGAACTATAGACATTATTCAAATCCAAGAAAAGCCCACAAAAAGGGGAGGAAAGGGTACATAAAAATGGGGGAAACAAAGCAAATTCGGGCGGCAAACAGATGGGGGAGGGCGGAGCATTGACTCCTCTCCCTCCCCAGGCACCCACCTTCTTCTTCCTTCAGCCTCAGCAGCAGCTTCTCTTCGCTCCTCTCTTTTGTTATCTGGCTATCTGAATATCTCTCTTCTCTTCTCTTCGATGGCTCCCTCTATCTGTCTGTCTATCCCCCTCTTATCTACCGAGAGAAAGGGGGTTTTATAGCCCCTGCTCAGTGTCTTCTCGGCGCGCATTACATACCTTCCCGGCGGGCCACAGCTTCCCGGCGCGCGAGTCAGCTTCCCGGCGCGCAAGGCTCAATTGGGCCTTGGGAGGATCTCGGCACCATAATCCTAGGCCCATTTAGGGTTTTTGACGCTTCAATTCCTCTTATCAACGGGTTCAAGCTGTCAAAGCTATCCAGCCTGTCTTTTCGTTTGCTAATCCTTCGAGTCTGTCGGAACAGACGAAGGCCTCTTTGTTGGTGAGTTGGTATAGTTTCATCAGAACATTTCTGGAGGTTTTCATCAGTCAATAGACTGCAGTTTTCATCAGTACTATCACCTAAGTGATGACAACACCGGATATCAGCTTGGCCGGAGAAGGCTTCGGCCGGGTAGATGACTAATAATGATGACTCTTCTTCAATTCTGACTTTGCAGGAGTCCCTGAGATCTTCATCTCTGATTTGATCTTCTCTTCGTTCTCATCTTTATTCTTGATTATATTTCAGGTGTCAACAAATGCCCCCCACCTGTGGATGGCGTAAGTGCAGAATAAGCGGCACGGTGTCCGCAGGTGCATCATTTAGCATCTGAGAGTATCTTCCTCAGCCTCTTGATACTGATCTTCTTTGATCTTCAGCCGGACAGCTTTCCTGTAATGGCTTCAGTATGTTCTTTTTCTCTGTATTCCATATTTTCTAACAATTTTCTGCTTCATTAATAGCTATAGATGGCTTCTTGGCGCATAGGGCCTAGTTCTCAGCGCACCACAGCTTCCCGGCGCGGAGGTGGGTGTCTCTTCAGGATGAGTCCGCTCGGCTACAGGAGGAGGAGGCTCATCTACATGAGTTGGGGGTCGCTCCGTATGTGGGTCTCCTGGCTTTCAAAGACATCTTTCGGCACCAGTGAACATCTCTCCTTTTCTTCTCCTTTTTGTAATACAATTCCCCCTCAGGGGCTCCCCTTGTACTCTTTTTCTTCTTTATGTAGTGAAAAGGAATCTTTATGCTGGTCTCATATGTGGCTGCTCCTCATTTATTACATTATCATTACTTCACGGTGATTGGATTGCGGTTTTAGCAATCCTCATGCGGATAACCCATATTTAGCAGGAGAGCGTCCACCCTTTCAGAGAAAGGATGGGGAACTCGCTCCACTGCGTGACGGTATCCGGAGGGTGCTTAAACCGAATTTGTTGGTAGTAGCTGATGTCCTTTTTTTTTCGGCCATATGTGCCGCAAGGGAGGTTGTTTGCAGAAATGTGAATGAAAAGGTTTAGAGTATCATCCGGAACGGGCGAATGGTCCATCCCGGGTAGGTTTCAAAGCCAGTCGGGGCAATGTGCCAATCGACCAGTGAATGATTTTATCATCGATATTGGGCTTATATCGATGCAAAGAAGTCTTATAGGTCTCATCAGAATAGACGTAAGGTCTAGACTGGATAAACTTTATCGTAGGTGGGACATGAAAGGGTATGTGGTTTTCATCAGGACGGACGTAAAGTCTGAACTGGACAGGTTTCATCATTGGTCGGGCAATGTGCCGGTCGACCAACGGTTGGTTTCATCATCGATATTGGGTTTATATCGATGCAAAGGAATTTCATAGGTTTCATCAGAATAGACGTAAGGTCTAAACTGGACAGGTTTCATCATTGATCGGGCAATGTGCCGGTCGACCAACTGTTGGTTTCATCATCGATATTGGGTTTATATCGACGTAAAGGAATTTCATAAGTTTCATCAGAATAGACGTAAGGTCCAAACTGGATAGGGTTTCATCATTGATCGGGCGAGGTGCCGGTCGATCAATAGCTGGTTTTATCATTGATATTGGGTTTATATCGATGCAAAGGAATTTCATAAGTTTCATCAGAATAGACATAAGGTCCAAACTGGATAGGGTTTCATCATTGATCGGGCGAGGTACCAGTCGATCGATAGCTGGTTTCATCATCGATATTGGGTTTATATCGATGCAAAGGAATTTCATAAGTTTCATCAGAATAGACGTAAGGTCTAAACTGGGGTAGGGTTTTATCATTGATCGGGCGAGGTGTCGGTCGATCAACGGTTGGTTTCATAAGAGTGGTGATGGGTTTTATCGTCGGTGGGATTTTTGAAAGAGGTATGAAGACTTTATCAGGACAGACGTAAGGTCTATCCTGCAAGGGTTCTATCGCTGATCGGGCAGGGCGCCGAGCGACCAACGGAAGGTTCTTGTAAATGGTGGGAGATGAAAGTAGCATGTCATTGGCATGGAACTTTTAAATTACCACATTACTGACCCAAGCGCCCTTTCGGGTTTTCACCGGAGCCAGCCCACTCTTGTTTTTGCCCACGCGCCCTTTCAGGTTTTCACGTGGCGGGGTACCCGATTTTGCCTGTAGTGCCCTTTCGGGTTTTCACCACAGCTGGGTTTTGGCCATTTTTGCCCTTGTTCAGAATGCTTGAACAAGTCTGGCGGGGCACCTCTATTTTTAGCCCCATTTTATCTCTCTTTTTTTCCCTCTTTTTTTCTTGTTGAACTGGGACTTTGGCTTTGTAAATTGTTAACCCATGTGCTCAACTGTGTATGCGTCGTCATTGATGTGGGTGTTAACATCAATGCAAAGGGGTATGGGGTTTCATCGTCCACCCAGGCAGAAGGCCTAGCTTGACTTGAGTGTGTTTTGTGGCTTAGGCGCGAAGCCGTTCACCGAGAGCATGATTGTAATCGTTAATGTGGGGATTGACATTAGCGCAAAGGAATAGGATTTCATCATCTATCCAAACGGAAGGTCCAGATTGACTTGAGAATGTGTGCAGTAGCTTAAGCACGAAGTCGTTCGCTGGGAATGTAGGTTTCATCGTTAATGTGGGGTTTAACATTAACGCAAAGGGATGGGATCTCATCATCTATCCAGACGGAAGGTCCGGATTGACTTAAAGAAATGTATGGTGTTTCTATCAGACCAGACAGAAGGTCTACCCTGGATGGGTTTCAGCATCGATCAGGCAGTGTGCAGCTCCATCAATAGCTGATTTCATCACCGATATTGGGTTTATACCAATGCAAGGAGTTCCATAGGTTTCATCGGGATAGACGTAAGGTCTAAACCGGATAGGTTTCTTCGTTGATCGGGCAGTGTGCCAATCGATCAATAGCAGGTTTCATCATCGGTATTGGGTTTATACCAATGCAAGGATTTCATAGGTTTCATCAGGATAGACGTAAGGTCTAAACCGGATAGGTTTCATCGTTGATCGGGCAGTGTGCCAATCGATCAATAGCAGGTTTTATCACGGTGTTGGGTTTATACCAATGCAAGGATTTCATAGGTTTTATCAGGATAGACGTAAGGTCTAAACCGGATAGGTTTCATCGTTGATCGGGCAGTGTGCCAATCGATCAATAGCAGGTTTTATCACGGTGGGACATATGATAGGTTTCATCAGAATAGATGTAAGATCTAAACTAGATAGGTTTTATCGTGGTGGGTCTCAGGCAGAAAGTGGAAGGGTTTTATCAGAACAGACGGAAGGTCTATTCCGAGATGGGCTTTAGCATTAATCGAGACGATATGCCTTATGATCAACGGGGTTTCATCATCGGTGGGACATGCGGTGGATGTGCTGCCGAAGGAGATTCATGAAGTGAACTTTTTATATTACCACATTACTGACCCAAGTGCCCTTTCGGATTTTCACCGGCGCCAGCCCCCTCTTGCTTTTGTCCACGCGCCCTCTCGGGTTTTCACGTGGCGGGATACCCAATTTTGCCCGTAGAGCCCTTTCGGGTTTTCGCCACAGCCCGGTTGTTTGCCATTTTTGCACTCGTCCAAGATGTTTTGGACAAGTTCGGCGGGGCACCTCTATTTTAAGCCCCATTTTTTTATCATTTTTATTTTTTTCATCATTTCTTTTTTTTTATTCTTGCGTTGTTCTCTGAGCATGTGCCATTCATTGATGTGGGGTGAACATCAATGCAAAGGAGAGTAGGGCTTCATCATGCAATTCAGACGGAAGGTCTGAACTGAAGTTGGTGGACGGTTGTAACGACCCGAGAATCTGATTACCGGGAAGGCCCGATAACCCGAGAATCGAACCGCCGCCCACGAGCCGGGAGGGCTTGGAAGGGCTAAAAGGAGTGTGGAGGCACAAAGAAATAGGAAATAAAGCAGGACAACAATTAACAGAAATAAATAAACAACTACAACTACAACAGAGTCCATTCCAACAGAAAGTACAGTCTAAAGCAGTAAAACGTACCACATGCCAAGTGAACACTCGGCCCGGCAAGCTGGCAACTGAGAACCTCCGCTCCGCACCCTCGGACCTCGAGGAAGAACCGCCACACCTGAAAAGCATGGAATGAGTCTCCAAAACAGAGACTCAGCAGGGATCCCGCGGAACCGCAACCGGAAACAACGACGGTACCGGAAAGGAAGGCTGCGAGAGCAACCGCAACAGCAGGAACAGTAAACCCGGTGGCCGGTCGAAACACGGCACTACAACTACTCCTACCGTACCAGAAACACACCTTGACCTCGCTGTCGAGGCTATCGAACTACACTAGTACCGCTTACCGAAGTAAAAACACACGGCAACCACGCCGTAGAGGCCTGTCCCCCGGACACAGTCGACCTGGACACGATGTCCAAGGTGCAACCCCGACCATCCGATCGCGGGTACCGCACAACAAGACGCAACCTCGGTAAAGCCACTAGCACTAGTCTCACGGCGCGAGAACCGACACACGCGCCATGGTGAAACAACCGAACTCAACGGTCAACATGACCGAAAACCCGAAGGTCGAGGTCACGGAAACTAACAGTCTGTCACTCCCAACTCGACAGGAGTACCTCCCACTAGAAGCACAGTCGGTGGCGTCCCCTGACGTCTTACACCGCACCGCAGGTGAACTGCCTGACGTGGTAGCGCCTACCAAAGGCACGAACACCGTACAAGTAACCACAAACAAGTGACTAGCTGGGGTCACGCTCGTCGACGTGCGTCCACTGCCCCCAACCACGTGTGCACACACAGACCACGCGTCCTAGGTCTGGCCCTCTGACTGGTTTTCCCCTGGCACTGGACTCTGATTAGACGAGGGGCCCGACGGAAATCAGTCTAAAACCGTCCTCAGGGTAAGCCCGTACACCACTCCCTGGTGCGACCAGCACACGCGTACTGGTAGGCTACGACTAGTGGAGGGTCACTGAAGGAGTAGACTCTCAAGTCAACAGAAAACAACGTCCGCATCCGACGACGTACGGGGACCACCCCATGTACCGGCCCCGTCGCACGGTGACCACAGTCGGAGAAGAAACAGGACTCGCAGTCCACGGCCACGCACGCACCCTGCGCGAGAGTTGAGAAAACTCAAGTGGCGCTAAGCCACTGGACTCTGGACAGTCCTCTAGACGCACTACACCCAACGGTCCTTGAGTCACGAGACTCGGGGTCAAGACCGTTGTACGCAACAGCACAAGGCCGTCAATCTAGTCCAATCTCTATGTCTAAAACCACGGTAGCACAAGTACCGAGACAACTCACGAGCCGCCAAGACCACTCCCTCGGGAAGGGAACGCAAGGGACTAAGGCCACCCACACGGGCCACACGGAAAACACAGAAGCACGATTCTCAGGGCAGCACACAAGCCGCCTTGTCGATTTCCCATCCTAGGGCAAGCGGGAAACCTCCAGCCCCAGGCCGGATAATTGGACTCGCAGTCCAAGGCCAAACACGTGGCCCACATGGGAATCGCCTTCCAAAGAAACCCATGACATGCGGGGGAGACCCCACCGCACACACACCGATACACGGTGACTCGATCGAGTGTAACACGAAAGCCCGGAACACGTGAGGTCACTCGGACCCACCACACCTACGGGCACGCTAATTGAGGTAAATGGAACCTTCGGACACCCAAAGACACGGTCACGAAACTCCACAGGGTGTCCGGGACACTCACGAGACCTAAAGTCAACCACTGGGTCACAACCGGGTCGACCGGAGGTCAAAACAACGCGAACGGAAACTGCAACGTAGTCACGGTCACCTGGGGACCGTGACTACAGTCATGGTCGACTGGGGACCGCGACCACACAGTAGTGGTCGACTGAGGACCGCGACTACGCAGTCACGGTCACCTCACGACCGCAACTAGCCACGCGCAAACCCGATGGTAGCGGTCGCCCAAGGACCGCGACCACACAGTCACGGTCGCCCCATGACCGCGACTAGACCAAAGCGGTCTATCGCACGACCGCGACTCTCGAAGGCCCTCTCGACCAAAACACAAGGGTAAACGCGGTTCTCCTAAGACCGCGACCAGTGAAAGCGGTTACTGGTGGACCGCGATCATTTCAGAAAATCGAGAATGGCGGAAAAATGCCCAAAAATCCGATCCACGTCCAATCACCCCCGGGTGATGGGGAAACAAAGGGGAATCTATCCCCAAGCCCTTAGGCATACATATAAACCCCTGGATCGGCCAAAAATGCCGTAAAACGAGAGATCCAGCTCACTCCCCAAAACATGCATTTTTCCCCAAATCGCCACGATTAGCCCGCTCGGCTCACCACGGCCTACAAAACTCACGGGGAAGGAAGCGCACGAGCTGGGGGTCCATCTCCCTACCTCCACCGAAGATTTCGCGCACCGTGGACGCCGATCCACGAAGAAAATGCCGTTGAAGCCTCGCCGTTCCACGAACCCATGGCCGAGCTTCACCTCGCCCTCGAGCCTCGATCCTCAACCCATCCTCGCCATCCTCCTCGCCCGCGTCACCCCGCCTCGCCCCCGCCTCGGTCCGTCGGCCGCCGGAGAGGAGAGAGTGAGAGGAGAGAGCGTGAGAAGTGAGAGGGAGAGAAGAGAGAAATGAGAGGAAGAGAGAGGGTGGGGGGTTATATAGAAAAATCCAAAAAATCGGAAAAATCCTGAAAAATAGAAAATCACACCCCCGCGATTCTCGGAACGCACCGATCGCAACGGTACCACACTCGCCTAGGTGAACGGCCCGGTTCACCCGCAACGAGGTTCCGAAGGAATTATCGAAACACACACTGGGAATCAGAAAACACACGCGGAAAAGCCGCGGAACGCCTCCGGGCCTCCGAAACGACTCCGGATCGCGCCGATCCGAACACGAAAGATGTCCGAAATGAAATTTCAGACACAACAGAGTCGGACACTCCAAGAAACCCGATCCGGGACCCACGAACAAGGATTCAAAAAATCCAGGGCATTACAACGGCGGCTTGTGCATGGAGCTGTTTGCCGGGGACGTGAATCTTATCGTTGGTGTGGGGTAAACATCAACGCAAAGGAGAGTGGTTTCATCGTCTACTCGGACGGAGGGTCTGAGCGACGTTGCTGTGTAGCAGCTCAGGCATGGGGCCGTTCACTGGCAAATGTGTATAAGTCTTATCGTTGACGTGGGGTGAACACCAACGCAAAGAAGGGTGGTATTTCCTCATGCAGTCCAGACGGAAGGTCTGAATTGATGTTGATGGGTAGCAGCTTGGGCACGAAGCCGTTTGTCGGAAAAGGTGGGTGAGTTTTATCGTCGATGTGGGGTAAACACCAACGCAAAGGAGAATGGGGTTTCATCATCTAATCCGAACGGAGGGTCCGAACTGATGTCGGTGTGAAGCAAAGGAGCGACCATCTTGATTGTCATCAATCTTCACTTATCCATCCATTCGCCACTTCCACAGCAGGCAGTGGTGCGGCATGATAGAGTTTCAGATGTTTCCCATTGAGTGGTGGGAACTGAACTTCCCCTCGATGGTTGACAACCACGTAGGCTCCGCCCTCGTAGACCCTATGGACTACATACGGACCCAGCCAGTTAGCAGCAAGTTTACCTTTTGGATTGGAAGCCATGACTTCCCTTTTCTCCTTTCTTGAATTCTCGCCCTTTGACGAGCTCATTGAAGGCATTTGCCATGCGGGCTTGGTACATCTGGATATTTTTCTGGGCTTGTAGACGCTTCCCCTCTAGTTCAGCCAATTCTTCAAGTCTTCTTTCAATATTGGTTTGTTCGTCATGAGCTAGGCCATGCTGGACTGCAATTCTGAGTGACGGTACTTCCAGCTCTATAGGGACTACTGCCTCGGAGCCGTACACCAGTGAATAGGGCGAGTAACCCGTGGGGGTCTTATAGACGGTGCGATATGCCCATAGTGCTTCATACATCTTTTCACCCCAGTCTTTCTTATTAGAGCTGACGACCTTGGCTAGCAGGGTGCACAACGTCTTATTGAAAGCTTCAGCCAATCCATTTGCTTGTGGATTGTAGGGAGTTGAGGTCCTCCACTCAATTTTGTACTTCTCGGCAAGCCGATATATTTTCTGGTTCTTGAAGTGACTTCCATTATCGGATATTATTCGGTTGGGTACCCCGAACCGGAAGATGATATTGTGCTTGATGAATCTGGCAACCAACTTAATTACCAGTCACTTCTCTGAGTGCTACTGCCTCCGCCCACATGGAGAAGTAGTCTGTTATAGCTAGGATGTACCTGTATCAAGCTGAGGAAGTCGGTAGTGGCCCGACCACATCAGTTCCCCATTGAGCAAAAGGCCAGCTGGGAATTGTTGGGTGTAGAGCTACAGGAGGCCTCCTGGGTACAGTGGCATGCTCCTGGCATTTCTGGCATGACTTTACAAACTGACAACAGTCTTCGAACATAGTGGGCCAATAATAACCCAGCTTCTTGATTTCAATCTTCATCTTGGGCCCAGCCTGGTGTGCCCCTGCTGTTCCAACATGTATCTCTTTCATTGCTTGCCAAGCTTCTTCAGTAGACAGGCAGCGAAGCAAAATTTTCTTGCGGGCGTCCGCCATAATTCGGAACAAAGTTCCGTTTCTACATTCATAGGAATCTTTAACCCTTAGGAATTTCATTCTCTCTTCTTTGTTCTTGGGCAGCTGTTGGTGTAAGAACCATTGTAGTAGATGTTGTCTCCAATCAGACCCCTGTATTCTGTCAACAGCATCAATCTCATACTCTTCAGGACACATTTCCAGCATGCTGGGGACTTGCCGCCTGTTCATGACAATGATGTTGAGTGTCTCATCTGGCGGGACTGATAGTGAACTGGCCAGCTTTGCCAGTGCATCAGCTTGAGCATTATGTCCCCGGCCCACATGATTGAGCTCAATGTGGTAGAAGTCCGCCATGAGGCGTGTAGCCTTTTGGTAGTAGGGGTTCAATTCTGGCTTTCGCACCTCGAATTCCCCCTGCATTTGTTTTATCACTAACATCAAGTCACCGAATACCTGAAGCATCCGAATACCCATACTGAGGGTGATCTGGAGACCAATTATCAGAGCTTCATATTCAGCTTCATTGTTGGTGCAGGGCTTGTTTAAGGAACAGGAGGTGTGCAACACTTCTCCATCTGGTGTCTTCAGAACAATGCCTGCCCCCGCTCGGACTTTGACCTGTCCAGTTGAGGTGGTTTCTGTTCTTCATGCCCCGTCGAAATATAGCTGCCACATAATTGGCTGAGCGTGGCAGGCTTCCAGAGTCTCATCATCAGGAAGCTTAGTTTCAAATGGAGAGTCTTCTGGTACAGGATGTTCTGCAAAGAATCTAGCTACGGCATGACCTTTTATCGCCCTTTGAGGCACATATATGATGTCAAACTCCATCAAAATTATAGCCCATTTGTCGAGTCGACCCTTGAGTGCTGGCTGAGTCAGTATATACTTGAGTGGGTCTGCTGCAGATATTAATCTGATTTCATGGGACAGCATGTAGCGCCGGAGCTTTTTGACAGCGAAGACCAGTGCCAGACAAGTCTTTTCTATAAAGGTATAGCTTTCTTCAGTCCTCATCAACCTTCTGCTGAGGTAATAAAGGGCCTACTCTTTTCCTTCTTCATTTGTCTGAGCTAGCATTGCCCCCAGCGAGCAATGAGTGGCTACTATGTAAAGGATTAGAGGTTTACTTTTAATTGGTGGCCCCAACACCGGGGGAGTTTTTAGATATTCTTTCAGCTTTTCGAAAGCTTCTTGACATCCATCATCCCAGAAGAACGGCACATCTTTCATCATCAGCTTGTGAAACGGGTGACACTGACCCGACAGATTTGAAATGAATCGGCGGATGTATGCCAACCGACCTTGCAGGGACCTCAGCTCGGACAGATTCCTTAGCGGAGGGAGCTTTTGGATAGCTTTAATCTTGGAAGGATCAATTTCAATGCCCCTATGCCGGACGATGAATCCGAGAAATTTCCCGCTGGACACGCCGAAGGCGCACTTCATGGGGTTCATTTTCAGCTCATATTTCCGTAGCCTCTGAAATACCACTCTCAGATGCTGCAGATGGTCTTCTTTCTTCCTGGTCTTTACGACCAGATCATCGATATAGCACTCTACCTTCTTGAAGAGCAGATCATCAAATATCTTTGTCATGGCTCTTTGGTAGGTAGCGCCGGCATTTTTAAGGCCGAACGGCATTCTTTTGTAGTGGAAAATTCCCTTTGGGGTTCGGAATGCAGTGTGGACCCTGTCTTGCTTAGCAATCCAGATCTGATTATATCCAGACGAGCCGTCCATAAATGAAAGAGTTTCATGGCCTGTAGTGGCATCAATCATCACCTCGGTGATGGGTACAGGAAAATCATCCTTCGGGCATGCCTTGTTGAGGTCCCGGAAGTCAACACAAATTCTGATCTGGCCATTTTTCTTCTTCACGGGCACTATATTTGCCAACTAGATAGTGTATTGATTTTCTTCGACAAACCCTACACCAATGAGTTTATCGACCTCTTTGTTAATTTGATTAATTAGCTAAGGCCACATCCGTCTAGAGGACTGCTTTACTGGTTCTGCATTCGTATTAATCGCCAGTAAGTGCTGTGCCACATCGGGACTTAATCCGGGCATTTCATCATAGGTCCATGCAAAGCAATCCCTGAATTCCCTCAAGAACTGTATGTACTACTCCTGGGCCTCTGGCGTCAGCAAGGCACTGAGAAAGGTAGGCATGGGTTCTTCTTTGGTTCCCAGATTTATTTCTATCAACTCATCGACGGTGGCCTGGCCGCCATCTTCGACTTCAGGCGGAGCTTCTTGTAAGTCAACAAAGCCTCCCGGGATGCAGTCCTCTTCAGTTTCAGATGCTTCCAACTCTTCAAGTGGGATGCTGGTTGATGTTGAACCATCATGTCATGTGGTAGCTACTGGGTTTTCCATCAGGTTTTGTTCAGCCTGGCCTTGTAGTGTCACTGGCTCTGGTTGTGATTCCGAGGTGCAGACCTCGGGTTGTAGGGAATTTACTGATATAGACTCTTCTGTCAGACTTTCCAGTTGTTGCATAGCTCGAACTTCTTCCAAGATGCGTTCGAACTCGAGACATTCCTTTGCTTCATCAGAAGTCTGGTCTTCATCGGGCGTCCCCGCATCAAACTTGGCTTCAGTTTGGAAAATGTCCTCCTTAAAAGACAGCTCTTCCCTGCATCGGCAGGCTGCCATTTCATTCTGCTCCTCAGTGCCTTGCTGGCTGCCAGAGGTTTCACCGCCAGTAATAGAGTGGTATATGATTTCTTCTTCCTCAGAGGGGTAGTTGTCATATCCTGCCTCAAAGGGGTCTTCATGTAAAAACAAGGTGGAGACGACGTCCACCTCTACTTCATAATACTCTTACAGAGTATAGCCCAGCCCCGGGTGATTTTCTTCAGTTCTTTATTATTGCAGGGAGGATCCCAGAGTTCTTGAAATGCTTTCTTTTGATCAGCTGACTGTAACAGGGGCATCTGCATCTTGGAAAACATCTGCATGACCCGTTGTGTAGTGTAGTCCAGGCCTGCAATTGGTACCATCTGGCTAGACAATTCTTCAGGGATCCGGCAGTCTTGATCATCCTCACTGGTAGGCTCCTCGGTGTAAAATATCATAGGAGGCTCGCAGAAGCGAGGAACCTCCATGGTCCTCAGTGGCAGCACTATCTGGTATTCCAAGCTCGGAACGGGTTTGACCAATCCCTGCGGAATTCCGATCTGTGTGAGCTTTTCCTTCATCTTCTCAACGGCTTCCCCAGGGTAGATGTCCGGGGGTGCAACCCGAGCAAAGTCCCCGATCTGAGAAATGTGGGAGACTTCATTTTTCTCCACATAGCCCGGAGAGGGTGGTGGAAACCAGTCGTCTGCCTTTGACACTATCTTTTTCTGGCCTGCAACGGCCTCTTTCTTTTTTCTCAATTGAGAATCCTCTGTATAGAACGGAGCATCGAGCACATGACACTCGAAGACTTCAAAAGGGTGTAAATCTGCAAAGACCCTTTCTTCTTTATCATTGTGACAGTACTTGATGCAATGTCGATGGTACTATCTGGTACTCATGCAGCCAGGGCCGCCCCCAGCAGGGCCTTGTATGTGGTGTTGGAGTTTATTACGTAGAATTACACTGTGGTGGTAAAGTCCCCTAATGTGAGGTTGAATTCTGCCACCCCGATCGGAGTTTCGCACTTCTGGTTGAAACCCGCTATCCTCATAGCTTTCACCTTGGTGAGGTGCAGATCGAAATAGTACTTCTGCTAAATCCGATATGGCATAATGTTCACAGCAGCCCCTGGGTCTATCAATATCTGACTCAATGGCTGACAGTTGAGATACCCCCTCATGTATAGGGGTCTATTGTGATTGAGGTTAGGAACCATCATATCTTCTTCTGTGAATGTAATGGCTGGCCCCGAGTTAACCTCTGTCAGGAGAGCCTCATATTGAGATGGCAATTGCAGAGCATCAATAATAGCTTGGCGAGCTTCCTCACTCAAGGAGAGAATTTCCCATATGGTGAACCTTGTAGGGAGCTTTTTCAACATCTTCATAATTCGGCTGCCCACATAGACATTAGATAGCCGCATTTCTTCCGCCCAGTGGGGCTTTGGAGGTTCATGGGGGTGCTTGTGGCATTGACTGCCTATCTTTTGCTTCTTCTTTCTCAGGAGACAGCTGAGGGGTTTTCACCCAGGAAATAGCCTCTGGTGCTGATGTCACGTCCCGAGCGCGGAAGCTTACCCGTGGCGCGACAGTTTTATATAGAACCAAAGCGAGCTAGCTATTCGATGGAATTCTTCATTTTGATAGTTAATAGGGTGCGCAAATAACTAAGATTTAACTTGAAATTAATACAAATAATCTGAGATGACAATTGTTACCACTAACCAAATGATAATTACACACATTTCTCGAGTCCGACTACTAGGCTTCAAGCCCTTATTACAGTTCTAATAAAATAGACTAATACAACTGACATCTGACATAACTGGATACAAATGACATAATTACTACAGCACAATTAACAAGACAACATGATAACTCCATTTCTACACTCATCACTCAGACTCATTCCCTTCCGAGTTCTGGCTGATATCCGAACTACATGAAAAGGTTAGAAAATAACTAGATGAGCGAATCGCTCAGTAGGATTTACATCTCAAGTTTTAACATGCTTTAAGTGAATTATCCATTTATTTAATGTAGGTAAACTATGCATGCAGACAGATAGATATCAAAGAATCGTAAAATCGATAGGAGTAGAAAGTGAGAGTATATAGATTGCACAATTTCAAGCAGCAGTAGCAAGTGATAGCAAATGATATCAGGCCAGTGATAACCGAGAAGTAATAACTGGAATAGCAACATGTTAATCAAGCTAGCAATAGTAAGCAAAGTAGTTTCAAGCATGTATAACTGGAATTGGCTATTTATAATGCATTCAAGTAAACACTTTTACCCTTCTGCGGGTCTCAAGTCAATCAATCAAGTAATATCACGAGAATGAGTGGAATGCCTAAAGTCTAGCAAGCAAGTATTCCGGTGCAATGCCAAACACCGTGGTCAATAAACTCCCATGGGCACAAGTACCTTCGGGTGCTCCTCCCAGGACCAGACCGGGCCCTATATGCACAGCATTAATCATGTTTGTTGACATTCACTCTCATTTATAGCCAATATGGAATTTCAAGGTTTGACCAGTATGATATATAAGGTGAAATTATGGAATGGAATCCAAGGGCGCATTGATGTGTAGGGATGAACTAGGAGTGGAAACCAGTAACGTTTGATACACGGGAAAAAAAAGACTAGATAAGAGAGGTGCCTTATGGGCCACCTGACAAGTTTAGAAACGACACCCTCACTGTGGGATGCCCTTCCTGGGAACTATACAGGGTTTAGAGGACCTTGTCATTAGTTAAATGGAGACAAGGTTTCTGGATAGGCTACCTAATAGATTAATTAGGTATGCTAATTAATTAGTAGATCAACTAACATGTTAATTAGGTATGTTAACAGGTTAGTTAAACTAATAAGTTACGTAAAAACATGATAAAACTTGCGTTAGACGGATATATCGTATGGATATGAAGCTAATACATGCCAACTACCCTAGATTGAAGCTAATACGTGCTAATCAATGCTAATCATCTTGGGTATAAGGCTAGTACATGTTAATTATCTTAGGTACGAGGCTAATACATGCTAATCATCCTAGATTTAAGCTAACACATGCTAATTATTCTAGGTATGAGATTAATACTTGTTAATTATCTTGGGTATGAAACTAATACACGCTAATCATCCTAGATTTAAGCCAACACATGCTAATTATTCTAGGTATGAGATTAATACTTGCTAATACTTGCTAATACATGCTAATTATTCTGGGTATAAGGCTAATACATGTTAATTATCTTAGGTATGAAGCTAATACATGCTAATCGTCCTAGATTTAAGCTAACACATACTAATTATTCTAGGTATGAGATTAATACTTGCTAATACTTGCTAATACATGCTAATTATTCTGGGTATAAGGCTAATACATGCTAATTATCTTAGGTATGAAGCTAATACATGCTAATCATCCTAGATTTAAGCCAACACATGCTAATTATTATAGGTATGAGACTAATACTTGCTAATACTTACTAATACATGCTAATTATTCTGGGTATAAGGCTAATACATGCTAATTATCTTGGGGTTGTTGAGGGGTTTTATGTTATTTTTCATTAAGTTCACAGCATGTGTCGACACTAGTGTCGACACTTACTGTTCATTTTTGGTCTCTGTTGTACAGTTAATGTTACATCTTGTGTGTGTCGACACCTGTGTCGACACCGGTGTCGACACCTGTGTCGACACATGAGGTGCTTCTACGGCTTAAACGTTACTGTGTGTGTCGACACCTGTGTCGACACATGTGTCGACACTCTTCAATTGTTTATTGTTGATTAAGTCTTATTTTGGTTTAGTCATCTTGTTAATCAAGTGTTTAAGGTTTTAATACATGGTTTAAGTTTGTTTTTGTCAACACTCTGCGGTAAGTATCGCGTAGGTGTTGACACTTGTGCAACACATATGTTATATATATTGTATATATAGAGGTGTCAACATCAAGTGTCGACACTCACTGTTACTTTTTAGTTTCTGTACAATGCAATTTACATGTCGACATCAAGTGTCTACACTTAACATGTAGTGTGTCATCACCTGTGTCGACATCTACATGAGGTGTCAACACTGGTGTTGACACTTACGCGAGGTGTCAACACTGGTGTTGACACTTACGCGAGGTGTTGACATATGAGGTGTTGATGAAGTGTCGACATTTAACATGCTACTACATAAATATGGAAGTGTCGACATTTAACATGCTATTACATAAATATGGAAGTGTTGACATTTAACATGCTATATGCTGTTAATAGATTAGTTAATAAAGCTAATACATATTAATTATCTAGGACATGAGACTAATACTTGCTAATTGTTCCAGATTGAAGCTATTGCATGCTAACTACGAGGCTAACACATGCTGCATAAACACGAAATATCGCATGGAGATGAGCCTAAGACTAACTGCCTAGACTAATCATCCTAGATTAGCTACTAGTTTAGTTAAAAATTGAGAACACCTACCTCTCTGAGACGACAGCGTATAGATGGAAGAAAAAGAGCAGCTTTCTTCTGCAACGTCAGAGGAGGCTCCCCCTTCTCTGCAGCAAGTCTTCGGAAGAATGAAGGGAGTCTCAGTATAGGGAGTATTATAGCGTTGGAGGGGGACAAGATCCTACATAATTCGCAGCTCAGTGCGATGCCAGCTCAAACGTCCAGCTCAAACCTACTATTCATGTATGAGAAGGACAAATGCCAACGAAGGTTTGTATGTAAGCTAAATTATAGGGGCCATGTGGCCCCGTGTCGGGTAATGGTGGATGTTAGGATTTGAACCCTAGTCATTGGGTTGAAAGGCAAGTCACATAACCAACTACACTAGGAAGCCACTTGTTAAGTGAATACTCTTTACATATGATAGCTCCGTGTTCCAACTTCTTACTTAAGCTTCCCATAGAATTTATCTAATATTTTTTTATTTGAAAAATATTAATAATAATAATAAAAAATTATACGGGGTGCTACACCCTCCCCTACTTAAAAGAATTTGGTCCCCAAATTCAATTGTATAAGGGTAAATTCAACTACATAAGGATACTGTAGAAAGTATAAGATACTTGCCTACTAAAATAGTTCTGGGTATCTTCTCTTCATAGATTCCTCGGTCTCCGAAGTTGCTTCTTGCTCCGAGCATCGATTCCATTGGATTTTTACCATAGGGATTATCTTGCTCCTTAGAACTCGGATTTCTTGGTCGAGAATCTTTACTGGCCTTTGCTCATAGGTGAGGTCCTTCTGTATCACCAAGTCAGTGTGATCGATGACGTGGAGAGGATCGTGCACATACTTCTTCAGCATAGAAATATGGAATACATTGTGCACTTTCGATAGTTGAGGAGGTAAGGCAATGCGGTAAGCCACCTCGCCCACTCTTTCTAATACTTCAATGGACCGATAAACCTTGGTGTAAGCTTGCCCTTAACACCGAATCTTCTAATACCTCGGCCAGGAGATATCTTAAGAAATACATGGTCACCCACTTGAAATTCTAAATCTCTCATTCTGTTATCAGCATAAGATTTTTACCTGCACTGAGCTACCTTGAGTCTCTCTCTAATAAGGTGTATCTTTTCAGTTGAATCTCTAACCATATCTGGGCCTAGAAGTTGTCTTTCACCGACTTCATCCCAACATATTGGAGATCGACAACTCCTGCCATAAAGTGCCTCAAAAGGTGCCATCTGGATACTGGCTTGGTAACTGTTATTGTAGGTAAATTCGGCTAGGGGTAAGTGGTCATGCCAGCTTCCGCCGAAATCTATAATGCATGCCCTTAACATATCTTCAACAACCTGATTTGTTCTTTCAGTCTGACCATCTATCTGGGGATGAAAAGCAGTGCTAAAGTTGAGTTTCATTCCCAGAGAATGTTGTAGACCCTTCCAAAAATGAGAAGTAAAGCGTGGGTCTCGATCAGATACTATAGACACAGGAATTCCATGCAATCTAGTAACCTCCTTGATATATAAGGCAGCAAGAACATCAATCGACCATCGACTCTTGATAGGCAAGAAATGAGCCGATTTAGTAAGGCGATCGATGATTACCCATATTTCATCATGTCCGCCCCTAGACCTGGGCAAACCCATGATGAAGTCCATGCCGATGTCTTCCCATTTCCACTTGGGGATATCTAGTGGATGCAATCTTCCAGCGGGCTTCTGATGTTCCGCCTTCACCTGTTGGCATGTCAAGCATCTAGACACGAAGTCTGCTATCTCTCTTTTCATATTGGGCCACCAAAAGGTTCTTTTTATGTCTTGGTACATCTTAGTGGCTCCAGGGTGGATCGTATACCTCGATTGGTGAGCTTCTTCAAGAATCCTCTTCTTCAGCTCAGGACTGTCTGGTACACATGTCCGTTCATGGTATAATAATCTGCCATCGAGTGCCAACTTGAAACCAGATTTCTCGTCCAGCTTTTCTTTTATTTCCACTAGGGTAGGATCTTCTTCTTGCAACCTCTTGATTTCAGCTAGCAAATCCGGTTGTACACTTATGAGAGATAGAGTAATACACCTGTCATTCTCATCCATGCTTATATTGAGTTCAGAGAATTTTTCCAGCAGCTTCCATTCTTGAACCATACAGTTGGTTACTAGGGCTCTCGACTTCCGACTAAGGGCATCTGCTACGGAATTACCCTTACCAGGATGATATTGTATAGTGAAGTCGAAATCCTTGAGATACTCAAGCCAACGCCTTTGTCGCATGTTCAGCTCCCTCTGAGAGAATAGATATTTAAGGCTTTTATGATCGGAGTATACGGTGAATTGCTCTCCATAGAGATAGTGCCTCCAGATCTTTAAAGCCAATACCACTGCGGCTAGTTCCAAATCATGCACAGGGTAGTTTTCTTCATGCTTCTTTAATTGTCGAGAAGAGTATGCAATGACTCTTCCATTCTACATCAATACACATCCGAGGCCGATACCAGGTGCATCGGTATATACCTCGTACTTCTCTCCTTCAATCGGTAGAGATAAGACCGGAGCAGTAGTCAAGAGATCCTTCAAAGTTAGGAAACTCTTCTCACAGTCTTTACTCCATTCATAAGGCACTTCCTTGCAAGTCAATCTGGTAAGTGGGACAGCAATCTTGGAGAAGTCCTTAATAAAACGCCGGTAGTAGCCAGCTAGACCCAAGAAGCTTCGAATCTCCGTTGCATTCGTTGGTCGTCCCCAATTTTGTACAGCTTCGACCTTCGCAGGGTCAACAGAAATTCCATTCTTTGATATAACATGGCCTAAGAAGGACACTTCTTCAAGCCAGAACTGGCATTTGCTGAATTTGGCATATAGCTTGTTGTCTCGCAATATCTGTAATGCCTTCTTGAGATGCACTTCATGATCTTCTTCAGTTTTTGAATAGATCAATATATCATCGATAAAGACCACAATAAATTGGTCTAAGTAAGGCCTGTAGATGCTGTTCATTAACTGCATAAAAGCTGCGGGGGCATTTGTTAGTCCAAAAGGCATAACAGTAAATTCGTAATGCCCATACCTGCTTCGAAATGTAGTTTTATATATGTCTTCTTCTTTGATCCTCAATTGGTGGTAACCAGACCGAAGATCAATCTTGGAGAAATAGTTAGCTCCAGACAATTGGTCGAACAGCTCGTCAATTCTCGGCAGTGGGTACTTGTTCTTGATTGTAAGATGGTTCAATTGCCGATAATCGATGCATAGTCTCAATGTTCCATCCTTCTTTTTAACAAAGAGCACGGGTGCTCCCCAGGGGGAAGTACTCGGCCTAAGGAATCCCTTTTTCAGTAAATCCATTAGCTGCTCTTTTAGCTCCTTCAACTTGGCGGGAGACATTCTATAAGGTGCCTTAGACACAGGACCAGCACCAGGAATAATGTCGATAGTGAACGACACTTCCCTCTCCGGGGGTAAACCTGGTAATTCTTCAGGAAAAACATCTTAAAAGTCCCGAATTACACGGATGTCTTCAATTTCAGTCTTCTCGACTTCCATGGCAGTCACAAAAGCTATGAAAGCCACACATCCTTTATTCACAAGTTTGCTAGCTCGAAGAGCTGAGATGAGAGGGGATTTATTCCGAGGGCTAATATAAACTAACTCGGAATAATCTGCAAAAGTTATCTTGCCATGCCGGTAGTCTACCGTTGCTTGGTAGGTGGATAACCAGTCAGCTCCTAATATGACATCATAATGCTCCATATCAAGGCATATCAGGTCGACTGGCAGATTGTTACCTTGAACCATAACCTCACAACTTGGGTAGTGATGCATGATATCAGACTTGTTTCCAAGAGGTGTAGATATTACTAAATCTAACCATTCAGGTTCTTTAGAAAATGAGGCAGTAAATCTCTTGGGAATAAATGAATGAGTTGCTCCAGTATCAAATAGAACTTTTGCAGGTTTAGAGCAAATAGTTAGTGTACCTTCCACGATTCCTCCTTCCATGGGTTTCGTCCCTTGAAGAGCTTGGAGACGGCCTTGTTTCTTTACCAGACACTTCTCGTCTTTGTTGGCTTGTTCCTTCATCAAGGGGCAGTCGGAGATTCGATGCTCTCGACTCCCACATCGGAGACATGCTCCCAGTTTCCTCCAGCATTCCTCAGTCTTATGACCAGCCTTGTCACAATACTTGCAGATTTCCTTGGAAGGTGTGATGGCGGAGGAAGGCTTATTGTTGATTGTAGAGAAGGGCTTGTTGCTTTTCTGGAACCTCTTCTCTTTGGAAAATTCTCCTCCATTGAAGAATCGCTTCTTGCCGAATGGTGGTTTAAAGTTTCCCGGACTAGGGACATGTTCCTTCTTGTCCCTGCCTCGAATCCTTTCAGAGAATTCAGTGGCATCTTCCAACAATTGAGCACGCCGAACCATTTCCGAATAGACTTGGATGTCCATTGGCGCAAGTTGTGTAATATATTGGGGCCGTAGCCCGTTGAGGAATCTCCTTGCTTTCATCTTTTCCGTACACACCAAGTGGGGTGCATAACGGGAAAGTCTTGAGAATTGGGCCTCATATTCGGCCACCTTCAGGCTCCGTTGCTTTAACGCGGCAAATTCCGTGGCCTTCTTCTCTTGAACACGGTCAGAAAAATACTTGTTGTTGTAGTGTTCAACAAACTCCGCCCAGGTGACATGGTTGTCGGGCAGTGTTGCTTCTACGGATTCCCACCAGCATCGAGCATCCCGTTCTAGTTGGAACGTAGCCAATAGAACCTTCTCTGTATCCGTGCATTGCATTACACGGAAGATCCTCTCAATTTCCTTCAGCCAATTCTCGGCATCATCGGGGTCCACCGAACCCGTGAATCTTGGTGGGTTCATGTTACGAAAATTCCGGTGAAGGTCACCAGCTCCACGGTGAGCACCGCCAACACCGCCTTGCGCCACTTGCTGTAGCGCATGCGTAAGTCCCTGCACAGTGCGCTGCATCTCGCGCCATTGTGCTCTTTCAGCGGCCATAATCCTACAAAAGAATTAAGGTGTAATAAATATTGGGTTTCATTATTATGGAGTCAATTGTCATTGTTAAACTTAACCCTTGACTTTACCCATCTCACCAGGTAAGATCTAAACCTATCCATAGACAATTCTATTGGACATTTATATCTTTGGACTCAGGTTTTTACCTAGGAAATTAAAATCCTAGGCTCTGATACCAAGAAAGCTGTCACGTCCCGAGCGCGGAAGCTTACCCGTGGCGCGACAGTTTTATATAGAACCAAAGCGAGTTAGCTATTCGATGGAATTCTTCATTTTGATAGTTAATAGGGTGCGTAAATAACTAAGATTTAACTTGAAATTAATACAAATAATCCGAGATGACAATTGTTACCACTAACCAAATGATAATTACACACATTTCTCGAGTCCGACTACTAGGCTTCAAGCCCTTATTACAGTTCTAATAAATTAGACTAATACAACTGACATCTGACATAACTGGATACAAATGACATAATTACTACACCACAATTAACAAGACAACATGATAACTCCATTTCTACACTCATCACTCAGACTCATTCCCTTCCGAGTTCTGGCTGATATCCGAACTACCTGGAAAGGTTAGAAAATAACTAGATGAGCGAATCGCTCAGTAGGATTTACATCTCAAGTTTTAACATGCTTTAAGTGAATTATCCATTTATTTAATGTAGGTAAACTATGCATGCAGACAGATAGATATCAAAGAATCGTAAAATCGATAGGAGTAGAAAGTGAGAGTATATAGATTGCACAATTTCAAGCAGCAGTAGCAAGTGATAGCAAATGATATCATGCCAGTGATAACCGAGAAGTAATAACTGGAATAGCAACATGTTAATCAAGCTAGCAATAGTAAGCAAAGTAGTTTCAAGCATGTATAACTGGAATTGGCTATTTATAATGCATTCAAGTAAACACTTTTACCCTTCTGCGGGTCTCAAGTCAATCAATCAAGTAATGTCACGAGAATGACTGGAATGCCTAAAGTCTAGTAAGCAAGTACTCCGGTGCAATGTTAAACACCGTGGTCAATAAACTCCCATGGGCACAAGTACCTTCGGGTGCTCCTCCCAGGACCAGACCGGGTCCTATATGCACAGCATTAATCATGTTTGTTGACATCCACTCTCATTTATAGCCAATATGGAATTTCAAGGTTTGACCAGTATGATATATAAGGTGGAATTATGGAATGGAATCCAAGGGCGCATTGATGTGTAGGGATGAACTAGGAGTGGAAACCAGTAACGTTTGATACACGGAAAAAAAAAGACTAGATAAGAGAGGTGCCTTATGGGCCACCTGACAAGTTTAGAAACGACACCCTCACTGTGGGATGCCCTTCCTGGGAACTATACAGGGTTTAGAGGACCTTGTCAGGAGTTAAATGGAGACAAGGTTTCTGCATAGGCTACCTAATAGATTAATTAGGTATGCTAATTAGTTAGTAGATCAACTAACATGTTAATTAGGTATGTTAACAGGTTAGTTAAACTAATAAGTTACGTAAAAACATGATAAAACTTGCGTTAGACGGATATATCGTATGGATATGAAGCTAATACATGCCAACTACCCTAGATTGAAGCTAATACGTGCTAATCAATGCTAATCATCTTGGGTATAAGGCTAGTACATGCTAATTATCTTAGGTACGAGGCTAATACATGCTAATCATCTAGATTTAAGCTAACACATGCTAATTATTCTAGGTATGAGATTAATACTTGCTAATTATCTTGGGTATGAAGCTAATACACGCTAATCATCCTAGATTTAAGCCAACACATGCTAATTATTCTAGGTATGAGACTAATACTTGCTAATACATGCTAATTATTCTGGGTATAAGGCTAATACATGTTAATTATCTTAGGTATGAAGCTAATACATGCTAATCGTCCTAGATTTAAGCTAACACATACTAATTATTATAGGTATGAGATTAATACTTGCTAATACTTACTAATACTTGCTAATACATGCTAATTATTCTGGGTATAAGGCTAATACATGCTAATTATCTTAGGTATGAAGCTAATACATGCTAATCATCCTAGATTTAAGTCAACACATGCTAATTATTATAGGTATGAGACTAATACTTGCTAATACTTGCTAATACATGCTAATTATTCTGGGTATAAGGCTAATACATGCTAATTATCTTGGGATTGTTGAGGGGTTTTATGTTGTTTTTCATTAAGTTCACAGCATGTGTCGACACTAGTGTCGACACTTACTGTTCATTTTTGGTCTCTGTTGTACAGTTAATGTTACATCTTGTGTGTGTCGACACCTGTGTCGACACATGAGGTGCTTCTACGGCTTAAACGTTACTGTGTGTGTCGACACCTGTGTCGACACATGTGTCGACACTCTTCAATTGTTTATTGTTGATTAAGTCTTGTTTTGGTTTAGTCATCTTGTTAATCAAGTGTTTAAGGTTTTAATACATGGTTTAAGTTTGTTTTTGTCAACACTCTGCGGTAAGTATCGCGTAGGTGTTGACACTTGTGCAACACATATGTTATATATATTATATATATAGAGGTGTCAACATCAAGTGTCGACACTCACTGTTACTTTTTAGTTTCTGTACAGTGCAATTTACATGTCGACATCAAGTGTCTACACTTAACATGTAGTGTGTCATCACCTGTGTCGACATCTACATGAGGTGTCAACACTGGTGTTGACACTTACGCGAGGTGTCAACACTGGTGTTGACACTTACGCGAGGTGTTGACATATGAGGTGTTGATGAAGTGTCGACATTTAACATGCTATTACATAAATATGGAAGTGTTGACATTTAACATGCTATATGCTGTTAATAGATTAGTTAATAAAGCTAATACATATTAATTATCTATGACATGAGACTAATACTTGCTAATTGTTCCAGATTGAAGCTATTGCATGCTAACTACGAGGCTAACACATGCTGTATAAACACGAAGTATCGCATGGAGATGAGCCTAAGACTAACTACCTAGACTAATCATCATAGATTAGCTACTAGTTTAGTTAAAAATTGAGAACACCTACCTCTCTGAGACGACAGCGTATAGATGGAAGAAAAAGGGCAGCTTTCTTCTGCAACGTCAGAGGAGGCTCCCCCTTCTCTGCAGCAAGTCTTCGGAAGAATGAAGGGAGTCTCAGTATAGGGAGTATTATAGCATTGGAGGGGGACAAGATCCTACATAATTCGCATCTCAGTGCGATGCCAGCTCAAACGTCCAGCTCAAACCTACTATTCATGTATGAGAAGGACAAATGCCAACGAAGGTTTGTATGTAAGCTAAATTATAGGTCCAAATTATAGGGGCCCTGTGGCCCCATGTCGGGTAATGGTGGATGCTAGGATTTGAACCCTTGTCATTGGGTTGAAAGGCAAGTCACATAACCAACTGCACTAGGAAGCCACTTGTTAAGTGAATACTCTTTACATATGATAGCTCCGTGTTCCAACTTCTTACTTAAGCTTCCCATAGAATTTATCTAATATTTTTTTATTTGAAAAATATTATTAATAATAAAAAAAATTTATACGGGGTGCTACAGCTGAGGAATGATCAGTGCCCATTTTGCCTTTTTCCTTGAGCACTAGGACAGGGGGTTGATGGTGCTTGCTGCCTTTATCGGTATCAACCTGTACAGGTTTCTAGCCTTCCAGGATGGCCAGAAACTCGACAAATGATGGAGCTTCATTAGTTTTCTTTGTATCTGCATAGAAGCCTGTTGGAGGAGGAACTTCCGTGCCTCGGACTTCGGGTTCTGGCAGCTGGTAAGGCTGTTCTCCCCTGAAAATGATATTATGGTTGGCTGGAGGTTGGCGTCCCCATTTTCTCCTAGAACGGGTAGCATGCATTGGGGCTAAAGCCTCAGCCTGATTGGCCTCTAGTGGTGGAGTGGAAGACTCCCCTTCCTCATCCTGGCCTGGCAGGGCGAACAGTATTGACAGAGTGTTGCATTGCACTGTCATCACCTTCTTTTTGTTCCTTGACTTCTTCTTTCTTTGGGATCTTTTCTTTGCTGGCTGGTGCCCCCAGAAGAGTTCAGCTTCAGCTTTCTCTTGTTCTTTTTCTGCTGTTTCTTCGGTTAGTCCTTCTAGCTGCTCCCAGAGGACATGATCCTTCACTAGTATCGGCTTAGGCTCGGACTGTTCATACTCATCCAGCTGATCAATATACTATTGCAGGCGCCTCACCTCGGGGCTTATTTTCTCATGGGCAGGTGGCGGAGGTTGCTTTCTCCGGTTGTAAGTAGGGATCCGGATAACTGGCGGTGACTCCACGGTTAGCCATACCTGCTCTATTGCTGGCAGAGTTTGCTTCATAGTAACACCCCAGATGGAGGCCCCTGGTGCTGTCTAGGCTGAGGGCTTTCTTCTGGTTTTAGCTGGCACTGTTTGCCACCCTATCTGCTCCTTAATTGGGGTAAGGAAGCAGGCCTCGTATGTGCGCCGAGTGCATTCTTCAGCAGCTTCTTCAGACAATAGCTGGTATAAAGAAATCATATTAGTGGCCAGCCTCAGCACCGGGGGCTCATGGGGTCGTGGAGGATCCACCAGGTGCTCCCCTAGTTGTAGCTCACCCTTCTTGATCAAGCTTTCCATAACATCCTTGAAGACGTAACAGTCTTCAATAGCATGTCCTAATGCCCTGTGATAAGGACAAAACAGAGGATCATCTTTCTTAGCTACATCATCGGGTCTTTTTGGCTCGGGCAATGTTACTTTGTTGTATTTGTATGCCCATTCGAACAGTGCCCGGGTCTTTTCTTTGGTGAATGAGTATGGCTTCCTCATCTTATTTCTCAAAGAAGCACCTTCTTTCCTCTCTATAGAACCTGCTGGTGGAGGGACAGCTGCTGTTTTGGCCTTTTCCTTCTGCTGGTCAAAAGTTCTGAAATCAACAGTGTGCGCTTCTGCTGGCGCTGATCGCCGCTCTGCAGCTTTTCCTTTCTGGACAGTAGGGATATTAGTTGCTGCGGGACGTTTAGATAAAAAGGTTTCAACCTCGGCTACTACATTATTGAGCCGGTCGAATGTCCTGACGTCTGCCCCGATCATCTTTTCAAGCACCTCTCTTCGGAGATTTTGCTTGCATATCTGGACGGCCTCTTCTTGATGGGGAGGTCGCCTATATCTCATGGCCAAATCTCTCCATCCTTTGATGTAGTCTGATGCAGTCTCATCCTGCCTTTGCTTAGTGGAGTACAACTTGGCCACTATGATTTCTCTTTCTGTAACATGAAATCTTTCACAGAATTTCCGCTGCATATCGGGCCAGTCAGCTATGGACCCGGCCGAGAGACTAGAGTACCATTCAAAGGCCAACCCTGTGAGGGATGAGCCAAAGAACTTCAACAAATATGCTTCATCAGTGGCCAGGTCTCCCATCACTGTTGTATAATAGGCGATATGCTCCCTGGGGGAGCCCTGTCCATTGAAATTTTCAAGCTTCGGTGGCTTACTGACGCCTGGGGGCAGTCTCCTAGCAGCATACTGCGGTGGATATGGTACCCGGTAGACATCAATGGTTCCGAGGTCACCATCAGTCCTTTCGAAAAGCTTCATTTCTATCATCCTTTCTATCATCAGTTTGTTTACCATAGCAGGGTCCACAAGTTCTGGAAAGAAATGTGCATGTTGCTGTGTGAACGGGGTCGTCACGACCGTCGCATGCAGACTGGGCTGGACTGCTGGCAGGGTAGACTGCACTTGTGAAGCTGACGGCTGTACTATTTTCTGTTGCGGGAAGGGCTGACATGGAGCCTTCTCGTGACTTGCTTGGTGTAAGATGGGAGGTATCACAGCTTCTGCAGAGTCAGAGATCTCCTTTGCTGGCTCAGCATGCTTGGACACAGGGGTCTGTTCATTCTTTTCACTCAACTGCCTTTTAAGAGACTCAATCTCTTGTTGGTATCTTCTGAACATCGTCAGGATAGTTGGGTCCAGAGGTGCAACCATAGGCATTTCCTCTATCACTTGACTGGAAGTTCTTTCAGCCGAGATCATTAGCGGCACATCTTCTTCTTCTGATGTTATCACATTTACAGTTAAAGTGGCGATATCAGGTAACTCTTCAGCTGCTGCGAGCTTTTCTTTTGCCGCCTGGCCTCGCCTTGTTACGGGCCCAGACCTTTGAGCTAGTTTGATAATTTCTTTAGACTGGTCGGGCAAATCGCCATATCCTCCGGTGATTCCCGTCATGTTGCAGGCGAAGATCTGGAATTTTCCTCTTTGTCTCCAGACTTTTCTTCAGGAATGACCGGAGAAGGTTAACCGGTCGAACACAGGCACTCTTTCCTTTTCTTCCTCCCTCTGAGGGACATCGTTTGAATATCCGGCCTTTCGGCCGTCTTCAAACTCATTGGAGCCCGAACACGAGACTCCGTGCATCATCTTCTCATTTTTATCCTCCTTTTCTTCTTCGGCGCCCATGGCGTAGAGCAATCTTTGTTGCCCAAGGGATGAGTTCCCGAGGCAATGGAAGTAATCCTGGATTACTTTGCTTATCTCTTCTTGGTTGTGCCTCCGAGGCTCGGCTTTGGGCAGCAACCTTTCTTGAGTCTTCGGCTGGTAGGCCAACCTTTCAACTTGAGCGGTCAAATAATCTCTTCAGGAGTATCGGAATACATCAGCCTGCCTGGCACAGGCCCTTGGTCTGTATGGAGCAGCAGCGGGGATAACTTCCCTCCTTTCCTCCTCATCTTTCATCTGGAGCCTTCTGTCCCCTCTCTCGGGGCGAATGACAGCGACATCCTTTCCCTTCCTCTGGAATCTCCTGGCCCCAGCCTTGGGGCGGACAACAACAGTGTTCCTCTTTCTGTGCTCTTCTGCCCCCTCTCCTGGGGCGCATGTCAGCAGTTTCTCTTTCCTCATGGGCCGGTGTCGGGCCCTGAACCTTCTTCGGCATCCACACCTGTTTGAATCTTGTTGGCTTAGGTGCCAGCGGCTGTTTTCCTTCTCTTTCCACATTGGCCCTTCTAGTGGCCAGTGTAGACACGCCATTCCTGACGTCTCCCGAGAAAGTCTCATATTACTATACGACGCCCCGCGACGGCTTACACATTTCGAATCTCTTAAGTGCTTCCTTTTCTTGGGTCTTCTTCTGCCTTTTTCGGCATCCGGAATCGTCTCGTCACGGCATTCGGACGACATCAACACCAGTCGGACGCATCAGAGATTACGAAAGCAGGAAGTGTGTCTGTCGGGCGGCCGCCAACGCCTGAACTGAGGACCCGGGTGGGTCTTTATGGGGGCGTCCAGGCCCCTGGACGCCCCCATTCTTTTAATTTATTTTTAAAAGCCCAAAACCAAATAAAAAATAATATATTAATGGAGGCGTCCAGGCCCCTGGACGCCTCCATAAAAACAAATATAAAAAATATAAAATGCCAGCTTTGGCATAAAAACAAAATAAAAATATAAAATATATTTTCTTGGAGGCGTCCAGGATGCCTGGACGCCTCCATCAACTCACTCACGGGGCGTCGCCCACCGAACGACGGTTTGTCGTGTGTGAAAGAATCCAAATTGTGGAGACCTCCAACTGTCTGGACGCGCCCATTTCTAAATCACGAGGCGCCGCTCACAAAACCACGCGTTGTGCCAAACCCCGTGCGGCCGTCGGTGGGGTTCGGTGGACCTGTTGGAGGCGTCCGGGGCCCTGGACGCCTCTATGAAAATATTCAGAAAAAATGAATAAAAATAGAATAAAATATCTTTTTTACCCTGATGGAGGTGTCCAGGGTCCTGGACGCCTCCACCCTCCGGAGCCCTATAAATAGAGGCCAACCCCCTCAGTTCTGGAGGAGCTTCTAAGAGATCCGATAGGTTGCCGGAGCCCAGAGGCTACCGGAGTCATTTCTAACCCGTGGGGTCTTTTGTAGGTGGAGGTTCTGCCGGCTTCTCGGGTGCCCACGCTCGCGAGAGGAAGGTCGTCTCCATCCACCGCGCTTCCACGTCGTCCCTACTCTGCCGGAGCTCTGCCAAATTTCACCATCGGCACATCCAATAAGCCAATCCTTTCCTTTTCTTCGTAGTTCTTTTGCATTCATCATCTCGCATCCTCTATCCCCCTTCATAAGGGCGCCTCTTCTTACATACTTCTTGCATCCATCATCTCATTTTCCTCCTACTCGAGTCCGAGAGGGGTTTAAAAGACAACACCAACCAGGTGTGTGTCTTGCCATCATTTCGTTATTTTTATCGTAAGGATTTGAATACTACACATTCATCTTTCTAATCCACTCGTTACTTGTTTGTCGTTGTTTTGCAAGGGTACCCAAGGAAAACCCTCTCCGTCGACCGGCCGAAGGGGGAGGAAGAAGCAACCCGCCATCTCCCGCTCTTGAGGTAGGCGCGATCACTTTCTTTATTTTGGGGTCTTTTGGCCCCTGGCGATCACATCTTGTTTTCGAGGCCGCGGCGAGTCACTTCCCCAATGGCCGTTTAAATTTCGTTCTTACATTCTCTTTATATTCTGTTATATTCTGCTCATATTCTCGAGGCCGCGGCGAGTCACTTCCCCAATGGCCGTTTAAATTCCCGTTCTTATATGTTATATTCTTATCTATTCATATTCTCGAGGCCGCGGCGAGTCACTTCCCCAATGGCCATTTAAATTCCCGTTCTTATATATTATATTCTTATCTATTCATATTCTCGAGGCCGCGGTGAGTCACTTCCCCAATGGCCGTTTAAATTCCCGCTCTTTATATTCTCCTTATATTCTGTTATATTCTTATCTGCTCATATTCTCGAGGCCGCGGCGAGTCACTTCCCCAATGGCCGTTTCAATTCTTGCTATTTAATTTCTGCACCATTCCCGTCCCCCCGAGGCCGCGGCGAGTCACTTCCCGCTATGGCCGTTTAACCCCCATATCTTGCTATATTACATTTGTCCCGCTCGCCCCGCCGGAGCAATCTCCCGTGGTGTCCCCTTCTCTCTTCTCTTATCTCTGTGTTGCAGCAAACAAAAGAGGAGCCCGCGCGCTCCGCGTCTTCTTCGCTCCCCGAACCGCGTGACGTCGCTCACAGATTGGCGATCACGGTGGGACCTCTACAGCTTCCTTTTGACTACCCTTACAAGTTCGGCACCGTCCGTGCCTCTCCACCTTGGCGCCCTCGCGCGCCCCCGTTGTGCTCACGGCAGCACTGTCAGTTGTGATTGGTTGGGAGTTCATTATATGTTTGTTATTTCTGTTGTTTTCTTACTCTATATCTTTGACAGCATTCCATTGCATACATCATCCCTCTTTTATATCCTTTTTCATTTTTTTTAAGGATCACCCTTTCCCGGTGAAGGAAGGACTCTCCGTTTGAGAATTCCTCTCAACGGACTAGAATCTCCTCCACTGGGACCTCCGTAAGTCCCCGACATCGAAGAATCTCCTCTTCGTTCACTGGGCTGGTTGTACCATTGAAGTTCCCCGGAGTTAGTCATTTCATTCGTGGTGAGACGAGAGACCCTAGCTGACACGGCGGTGAAACAAAAATAAAATAGGGTCCCTATTTTGTGTGAACTTCGGATCTCGCTAAAAGCACAAAAAAATCATCAAAATCAAAACACAAAAAAGGCGTAAAGGCATCCACTTGTTTGATAATCTCTGCTACCTGCTTGCTTGTGTATGTTTTTGCATTCTGGGAAAACTGTGAGCATGGCTCACGAGTCTTTTGAGGAGAACCACCCTAGTCGTGGTTTGTCAGCCGACCCGCGAGTCTATGCTATGGACTCGGGTCCTTCTCATGAGCCCTCGCATGAGGTACAGGTTATTGCCGGGGACACGTCCCCACCACAGGATATCTCTTCCTTACTGGGCATCCTCGCCAACACGGAGCTTACCTCTGAACAGCTCCGGGCCTTCCAGGCCATTCTGAAGGGGAAATCTGTTTCCCCCACGCCCCAGGAATCAACTCCGGCCATCGCACCTCTCCAAGAGTCCGTACAGGCCATTCCATCTCCTTCATTGGCACAAGCCATCCAGTCTCCCTCGCTTCAAGGACAAGCGAGCCAACAACCACCCTCATTCCAGTTCCCGTCATAATCTCAAACTCCCGTTGTTCCCCACACACCGCTTCAGCCAGGGCCAACTGTCGGCGGTCCGACAGCTCCCTCTCATTCCGGGTTCCCCCCTCAAGTCTCCGGGAGACAGTTTCTCCCCCAGTGGCAAGTGCCACCTTCACCTCTAGAGGAGCTCTCCCAATCGCTCCTCAATAGGTTCAATCGCATGGACGAGCAGTTTCAAAATCTGAGAAGGATGCTGGACGTGAAAGCCACCCCGGAGGTTGCTTTGCCAATCCTTCCCGTCATTCATCTTCCTCCCTCCGAAATGCCCACGTACCGCAGATACAATGGTACCGGCAACCCCTTCATTCACCTCAAGGATTTCATGTATGAATCCTCATATTGGCAAAACGATCAGAGGTCCCTGGCATACCTCTTTCGGAGATCATTGGATGGTCCCGCGCTTGAGTGGTTCTATTCCTTGGAGCCCCGCGAGGCCGAGAATTTTGAAATAGTCCAGAGAAGGTTCTTGCAGAAATATAGGGATAGGGTCGGTCCCTCACTCTCCATTACCGACCTAGTGGCCGAAAAGATGAAGCCCGACGAAGATTTTGTCCGCTATGCTGATAGATGGAGGTCTCTGGCGGAAAGAATAAGGGATACCCTCTCCGAGCCCGAACAAGTGAAGATGATTGTGTCTAATGTAACCCCACAGTTCAGACATGTCCTGGCCATGAATAAACTTACTACAATGGAGAAACTCTATGAAAGGGCCCGGTACATCCAAACCCAGTTAAAAGACTCCCCCATTATGAACATGTTTGAGTCACCGAAGCCCAAAGTGGTCAGAAAGACAGGCGCTGGTGTCCCGGGCGGAGCCACAGAAGGGGTCGTGACAAATGACCAAGTGGGTGCGGTCAACGATGCCAACTATGCAGTCAACCCAAGGCCTCCACAAATGCCCCGACTTCCCCTCCAACCAGGTCCTTTCCCTCTTCGTCCTCCACCCCAAAATAATCCACCCCAAGATAATATGCCTCCATTACGTCAACCCCAGCAACAACAACCACAACCTCAGCAACAACAACCACCGCTTCAGTACAACCAAGTTCCACCCCCGGGGAACTATGGTCCCCAACAACAACAAAGGAGGCCGCTCGGTCCCAAGAGAGCCTACTATCCACCATTGCCAGAAACCTTAGCAGATATTTTTAATGCCCTCATGGCATCAAACCAACTCGCCCTACCCAGAGAAAGGCCCGTGTGGCCCCCGAATGTTGATACCTCCAAATACTGCGTCTACCACAGGCAGCCAGGACACACAGTAGATTACTGCTTCCATTTCAAAGATTACATCCACGATATGAATGATGACCATCAAATAGATTGGGATGAAATGAGATGATACGTCGCTGCTCTCAAGGCTAGGAGACCTCCTCATAGGCCACAGCAGCAGTTACAACAGCAGCAGCAGCAATCACAACAACAACAACAGCCTCAGCAGGCCCCACAACAACAGCCCAACATGGGCATAATCTAGAATCCATTACCGGAGCACCAACAGCTCAATCATCAGGTTAACCCCATCTCCTCCTTCCCGGAAGTCGGGAGAGAGCAGGTGTGGCACCCGAAAAGTACCTCTATTCTTTCTTCCTCCAACCCTATCGTCATTCAACCCCCTCACCTTGCCCGGGTAGCACCTCTCTCTCATCAACCCGCGTCAGTATCACCATCACCATTTCCACTACCATTACGCCCTCTCATCCGTACCCCGATCCCCTATCAACCGACACTCTCCACTACGCCTTCACACCCTCTCACCTTCTCCCACTCCCCCACTTTACCATCCACCTCTACCACATTTACCCCTACGCCTTCTAAACCCCTTATCATCCGTCAACCATACATAACCCCGTCTTTCTCCACCATATCACCACTAATGCCTTCAAAACCACTCATTACCCATCACCCACCTCAAAATCATTGCCCGCTTCAAGCCCTACCCACTTCTACTTCGTCTCCACCTCCACCTTCCAGACCCCTTATCCTTCATAATCCGCGCGATATCCCCTCTACCTCCACCATGCCTCCACCTAACAAACCCCTCATCAGAATCCCTGCTCCCGCCATCACCCCTGCTTCATCAACCATTCCTCCACCACTACCCCTCAAACCTCTGTTAAAACCCACTGCTACCCCCACAGAGGTACAAAAGCCGCAGGCAATGGTGCTCCGGAGTGGAAGGATTTTCCACAGGGTTTTTCCCCACAACAGTCAGAATCCTGAGCAATCTCAGCCAGAGAAGGATGATGGAGAACAACCAGAAAGAGCTATCCCTGGAACACAGTATGATCTATTGAAACACTTGGACAAGACACCTGCTCGGATCTCCATCCTGGAGCTACTTCAAAGATCCACATCCCACCAGGCGGCCTTGATGGAATATCTTTAAAAAGTCATGGTTAATGAAGACCTCCCCGTGGAGAAGATTTCGACCGTCCTGACCCCAACGGACACACAACCGGCCATCATGTTCCACAACTACGAGCTCGCTCCCAAGGAAGCTCGAAAATATGCACTGTGCATTTCAATAAAAATTAATGGGGTATCCATAAACCCGTGTCTTGTGGACACGGGTGCGTCCATAAATGTGATCTCCATGGACACCCTTCAGTTGTGTGGGGTCAACGAGGAACAAATAAGACCTTCCTCGATCACGGTCACGGCTTATGACAATAGCAAAAGGCCACCACAGGGGATGATTATTCTGAAGGCAGAACTAGGCCCCATGTCAATTCCCACGGAATTCCATGTCCTCGACATGGACCCCACATTCAAGGCTATACTGGGTCGCCCTTACATCGAAGCCATGGACGCTGTGCCTTCCACCAATCATCAGTGCCTGAAGTTTCCTTACAATGGGAGAATTATTAAAGTGGTCAGTACACCTGTCCTTCACACAGTGGATGCTATCAACACCTCTCTGCCCTCTGTTTGACTGTCTCATCGGCCCATATTGTCACTACTGGACGTACGTGATTCATCTCACGTTCCACTAGCACCAAAGGAGCCGGTCAGGACAACCGCAACATCATATCTCCCTTTTCACTCCAAAGGGTGGGAGATTATGAGGAACATCGGCTACCAACAGGGTAAAGGTCTGGGCGCACAGTTACAGGGTAGGCTCAAACCGCCAAAGGAAATTAGGCCGAACCGCAGGTTTGGCCTAGGCTTCAAAGGACCGTTCAATGCGGATTGGAAGCCCCTCACGTGGACTCTATCAAACCACTTCAACAGAGGGCCCGTTGTTCAGATAGGAGATCACCCACGAGAAGCATATGGGGGATCACATGCTGTATATTTGGCTGAAAAATGTCCGAGGATCACCAAAAGAGGCAAGATCAAAGATCCGGAATGCGAGTGGAACAAATGGTTCGACATATGGGACATTTCCGTTGCACTGGAAAGGATGTTCTCGTCTCCGCAGCTTGAAGGACCGCCATTGATCTCCGAAATACCATAGAATATTACCACTCTTGCCAAGGTTCCAAACTATTCTCGTCCTCGCCAGAAGGACCCTGTCATCGATGGATCTTCATCCGTCCTTAACATTGCCGTCGACGGCTCATTAGCCGCCATCTTCTCCATCCACTCGTCTCAGCCTTTGCTGATATCGTCTTCCTGGGCCAGACAATTGTCTGATGATCTTCCCAGATCCCCTTCTCTGCTTACATACCTACGCGGGCTTCTCAACCCACGCCAGATCTTCAACCATGATCTGCTCTATGAGTCTCACAATTCTCTAACCATAACCACTTTTCTCTCTCCTCCAATCTCTTTTCACTGCTTTGTCATTAAAAATGAAAACGAAAAAAAAACGTCAATTTTCAAACTCCCCAACAACACATCTTCGTTGAGAAAACCTCCTACATCTCCCACGGGTGCGTACCACCCTGTGGACCACCCGTCCAAGGTCCGATGAGCGACCTTTTCTACCTCTCCTCTGAGGGGTCTTCTCCTGTACATTCTACACCATCCTCTTCGTCTTCCTCTTCTTCTGTAAATATTGTCAGTCAATCTAGGAATGATAGGTCAAGGGTGGTACCTAGGAAGAAATCCAAGGGTAGGCAGATCCCTCGTCGATTCCTTCTAGATTTAGCCGCCAGATGTCAGGCCCTTCTTGCCATCCCCCAGTTGTTAGAAAACCCCATCCAGCTACCGGAAATAGAATGTGAGGGCGACTGTGCATTTGATGAAGGGTATGGAGTCTACGAGATCACGGATGAAGAATGCCCCACCGAAGATGAGGGTGAAGAATATGAGGATGCGGCGGGCGCATACGCTAGTGGAATGAGGAGATTCGACGAGCCGTCAACCGCCGTAGAAGAATCCACCAAAGAAGTCAACTTGGGAACTAAGGAAGACCCTAGGATCATCCTCATAAGTGACAACCTACCACCCTCTGAAGAAGAGGCATTAATTGAGGTTCTCAAGGAATATAAGGACACGTTTGCATGGAGCTACGAGGATATGCTGGGTCTAGATTCAACCTTGGTCGAACACCGTTTAACCCTAAAACCAGGGTCCGTCTCGGTAAAACAAAGGTTAAGGCGTTTCCACCCTCAAATGGCTTTGAAAATGAAAGAAGAGGTCGATAAGCTCCACAAAGCCAGGTTCATTAGAGTCGTCCTTTATCCTCAATGGGTGGCGAACATTGTCCCGGTCATAAAAAAAGATGGGAAAGTCAGGATTTGTATCGACTTCCGGGACCTTAACCGCGCGTGTCCAAAGGACGATTTTCCCTTGCCTCACATTGATGTGTTGATCGATAACACAACAAGATATGAGACCCTCTCATTCATGGATAGATTTTCAGGATATAATCAAATTCGTTTGGCAGAAGAGGATCAGAAAAATACGTCATTCACTACCCCTTGGGGAACATATTGTTACGTGGTCATGCCGTTTGGGTTAAAGAATGCTGGAGCTACTTACCAAAGAGCTATGATGACCATATTTCATGACATGATGCACATATATCTGGAAGTGTATGTGGATGACTTATTGGTGAAATCAAGGACCAGGATGGAACATCCAGAAGTTTTGGCTACGGTCTTGCAGAGGTCAAGGGAGTTCCAATTGAAAATGAACCCGAAAAAGTGTGTGTTTGGTGTGTCATCGGGTAAATTGCTGGGGTTCATTATGAGTAAAAGAGGGATCGAGATAGATCCCGACAAAGCCAAGGCTATCCGAGATATGCCGCCTCCCAAGAATTTGAGGGAAGTCCGAGGTTTAATCGGGAGGTTGCAGTTTATTCGTCGGTTTGTGTCCCAACATTCACAAAGGTGTAGACCTCTCTACTAGTTGACCAAGCCAGGAGTAGAATTCCACTGGAATTCTAAATGTTAGAAAGCTTTTGAAGGGTTGAAGGAATATCTGGCTAGTCCACCCGTTCTCATTCCACCCAAACCAGAAAAACCTCTGATCCTTTACGTCTCAGTCTTGGATGACTCCGTGGGAGCCGTCCTCGCACAAGCTGATGAAGAAGGCAAGGAACGGGCAACCTATTACTTGTCCAAACCTCTCAATCCCTGTGAGCAGAAGTACACCGTCATGGAGAAAACCTGTGCTGCCCTCGTTTGGGTAGTGCAGAAATTGAAGCACTACTTCTTGGCTCATGAGGTCCACTTGATTGCTCGAATGAATCCTATCAAATTCCTTCTGGAGAAATCCGTCCTTACGGATAGGCTAGCACGCTGGCAAAGTTTTCTCTCTCAGTTCGACATCACCTACATCAAGCAAAAGGCGATTAAAGGCTATGCCATAGCCGAGCATCTCGCTCACCATCCTTTTCCCAAGTTTGATCCCGTCCAATCAGAGTTTCCAGATGAGGAACTAATGTCCGTCAACCAATCAGATGCGCCAATGTGGACGCTATATTTTGATGGAGCTCTGAATTCTCAAGGGAGAGGAATCGGCGTCGCCCTCCTGTCGCCTGAAGGCCTCACATTCCCATTGGCATACCAGCTCAAATTTCCAGTTACCAACAATATAGCCGAATATGAAGCTCTTCTAGCTGGCCTAGAACTCGCTCATTCTTTTTGTATCACTGACTTGCGAGTCGTAGGTGATAGTCAACTCATCCTTCGCCAGGTGCTCACTAAATATCGCACTCGCGATCCCAAACTCAAGCCATACCAAGAACTCACTGCTGCCTTTGCCAAACTGTTCACCAAACTGATCTTTGTTCATGTTCCTCGTCATCAGAATATTCTCGTCGATGCCCTCGCCTCGTTGGCATCATCCATAAGGTTCCCTCTAGGAAGATGGTTTGAGTCCATTTCCATCTACAAACTTCACGCCCCTACAATCGATGATGCTTCCTACGTAAATATCAAAGACAGGATAGCAAGGAAGATCCTGCAAGAAGATATCCTTGAAAAGAGGGAAATCATGTTGGCAGAGGCTGAAGAAGAACTGGCTGATGAAGAGAAACAATGGTTCTATGAAATCGTCAAATACTGCCAAGATCAGTCTTATCCTGAAGGGGCCACCACAGAGGACAAGAAAGCCATAAGAAGGGTGGCTCAGAAATATACTTTGGTTGGAGGTCTACTCTATAGGAGGAGCCTTACTGGTATTCTGTTAAGATGTCTTGGTGACGATGAGGTTTGGAAATGTGTAGAGGAGACGCACTCGGGTGTGTGCGGTGGCCACGTGAATAGTCAGATGCTCGCCAAGAAGATCATTCGCCAAGGCTTTTATTGGCCCACTATGGAAGAAGATTGTGCTGTCTATGTCCGTAGGTGTGTCAAGTGTCAACTTCACGCCGATAAAATCTATTCACCATCTTCCTCACTTCATCCAATATCCTCCCCGTGGCCTTTCTCCATGTGGGCATTCGACATCATTGGTCCCCTAGGTGATCCCAATTCCCTCACCAAGCAGAAATCTTTCATCCTTACTGCGATGGAATACTTCACCAAATGGGCCGAAGCCGAAGCTTACGCGGAAATCAAGGCGTCAGCAGTCTGCAAGTTCATCATGAAGAACATCCTCGCCAGATTCGGCGTCCCAAACACAATCGTCACCGACAATGGGCCACAGTTCATTTCTCAGGACCTACAGGACCTCTGCAAAAGGTACGCAATTGCATTGCATCATTCATCGCCTTATTACCCACAAGGTAACGGCCAAGCGGAGGCCACCAATAAAACATTGCTTAAAATCATCAAAAAAACCTGCGAGTCTAGTAAGTTTTCAGACTGGCCAGAAAAACTTATCGAAGCCCTATGGGCCTATCGCACTTCAATCCGTACCCCCACCAGGCAGACTCCATTTGCCCTTACTTATGGTATGGAAGTGGTAGTCCCGTACGAGACTCTGATCCCTTCTCTCATGGTACAATTGGACGAGGAATTTCCCCTCGACGATCATCGTAATTCACTCCTCGCCCAGTTGGAACTCTTGGATGAGAAGCGGTTAGCCGCTGCCGAACACGCGCGTATGTATCAAAATAGACTCACTCGCTTTTACCAAAAGAAAGTCGTTGAGAGAAAATTCAAAGTCGGTGAGATGGTCGTAAAAAGAATTTTTGTCAAACCTGGAGGGCTGCGTTCTAAGCTCCAACCCAATTGGGAAGGATCATTTGTAATTCAAGCCGTGTACCCTGGCAACGCCTACAAGTTAATCAACGCCGAAGGGACCGAGTTATCCCACCCTTGGAATGGGCTTTATCTTAAGAAATACTACCCTTAGCACAAAACAAAAAAATGATGAAAAGATAGAAAACATCAAAAACAAAGAAATATTGAAAACCACTAAAAATATGAAAAATTCAAAATGCCGATGCCTGGCAGTCACCATGTAGTTAAGTCCTTGCATCTAACCTTCATGTTAGGATAGGGCCCATTAAGGCTTGGTAGGCACCGGGTCTTGGTTTGCCAGAACCGTGGAGATCCCTGTCCGGCCACGTCGGCCTATGCTCGCTCGAAGGAAGCTAACATGTGCTCACTTATGTATTTTATTCAAAAAAGTCGGTAGCATCACCTACGGTGGGGCCCCACCCAGAAGATCTCCGGAAGCTGTAATCTTTATTCTTTTCTCTTCGACCAAATGAGACAGTCGGCGCCCTTAAAACGCTGAGCATGAGAAACCGAAACTCAAACCCCAAAGGCAAGAGTAGGATCCATTTCCTCGAGCATCGATCAGAGCACGAGAAGAGGGCAGTGTCCCCGCAGGCATACGAAAAGGGAGCCCACAAACGTCAAACGACTATATCTCCCTCACAAAAAGAAATACAAAATCAAAATCAAGAGAAAAGCCTGGTCGTGACCGTGCCTGTTGCGATAAACGGAACCCCTCAAAGCAAAAGTCTGAATCCACAAAAGGGGCCGTGGAATGTAAATGCTCGAGATTTGGTCCGAAGTTGTCCGAAAAGAAAGAGTTAATGGGCCCTTATTCGCTCGCCGGGTTAACGGCTTTGCCGGTCCTCTCAGGAGGTTTATCCCCTACACTCTTCCTTCTCCCTCTAAAGATGAAGGTTCGATGGAGTTTCTGAAGGGTCAAAACTGCCTAGGGTCTGCGACCTTATTTTAATATACACATTTGGTTGCCTACTTTGAAAAGCAAAAGCTATCGCTGCGAAGGAGTCTCCGTGTTCCTGGCTGGTCAAGACCCCTGTTTACCACCTTGATGTCTTCTTGTTTAACCTCGGGCTTAGGCCAATGCAAGCGCGTCACCTATGGGTGCAACGGCGTCTGATTCCGAGTCAGCGTCGCGCGGTTGGTCATTGGGGTTCCAGGGTGTTCTATCATATACCATCTAGAGTTCTGAGGAAACAGACCTGGGTCGGGTAAAAAAAAATGGAAAAGAGAAAATGTACATATTTGCAAACAAAATTTTTTTTATTATAAAATAAAAAAAATGTCAAATATAAAAAAGAAAACAAATCAATTTTGCATGATTGCATTTGCGTGCAGTATCTCACTTTTAATACTGCTTGCATTCGTGTGCTTGCCTGTCGCATTTATCATCACCACATCTTTCCCTTGCCTTCGTTAATAAAGGCTTGGCCCCTTGACCAGTTATCAAGGACAGTCAAAGTGACCATTTGCTTATTGAGCAAGACGCCAAGTCAGAACAAAAATTCTGATTTGTTTGTTTCAGTGATGTGTGCAGGGATTCAGGCAACAGAAGTAAAGGTGAAAACCAAATAAACCGAACATTATATTTTATTCCAAAAAACCAAAAAAATTACATCAAGTTCTGCCCTCTCTCTCTGCATCACTCATCCCACTACTCTCCGGGCAAAACGCTCTCAAAGGTGCTACCCAACTACGAAAAGCGGTACTCCTACCGCTCTGTACTCCCCTTCCTATTCCCACACCCCGGCGTTGATCCACGGAAGCAGCAGAGAAGCTACCAACACGAAAGCCACGCTCTCGTGCTCTTCGGTAGCGCTCCTCACCATCTCTCAGCCACTGTTCAGCAAGACCAAGGCTGGTTCGGAGTTCGAACAACTGGGCCTCTGATGGGGCATCAAAGGCGATTTCCATACACGGGTGAAGTGTATTTGTGTGTTATGGCTTGTATGAGATTGTAATTGTGTAATTTCTTTCATTTGGGCTCCTTGTAAGGCTTATATCAAGCCAATGGGCCATTTGTAATGTAGAGTCCATGGCTAGGTTGCCATTAGTAGAGTCCATTAGGGAGCTTATGCCATATTGGGTCATTAGGTGTCTAATGGGTCACTAATGCACTTAAGGCCCAAATTGGGTTACACTCCCTCATGGGCCAACTAAGTGGGAAGGGTCCAAGTCTAGCATGGGCTTGTGGATGGTTCATGGCCCACGAGAGGCCCTTGGCCCATGAAGGGGGGCGCCCCCTCTTTTGGCTCCATTAGGCTAGGTTGTTTAGTTTTTTTTCTTTCCATCCTTTCTTTGACCACATGTTGTAAAAATTAGGAATTGGCTTCCTTTAAATATTATATTTTGTGGTTGGTCATACCTCATCCCAGCCCTTCAATCCACACCCCTAGATCCAAGGGTTGAGGTTGAATTAGGTTGGCATCCTATATAATGTTGTATTTTTCATGAGAAATTCAATGAAAATCAGAAATTTTTGTGAAATTGTGAAGCTAGCTGCGCCCCCAGCCCTCTCCCTCTAGTTTCTCTATTCTCAAACCTCCATTCTAGAGTGGTATCACCTTTCCCCCACCTCCGGTGATCATCGGTGCCGCCGCCGCCGCCGTTCGTGCCGCCTTCGAGCCGCCACGAGATCGTCTTCGGTGTTCTGTCCTGCTGGACAGAGGTGCAGCTCGAAAATTCCTCAAGCCAGCCACGAGTTCCAATCGACGTGAAATTTTGAGGGTTGGTTTATATCTTATAGTCCCTTCTCCACAAAAAAATTCAGGTCCCAATTCCCCCGTTTCATAGTGTTTCCACTTCGTTCATTCCCCAAACTCAGATCAGATCTGTCTCTGTCTACAGTGACAGAACCTTTGAGTTATTCCCCTTCTACCACCCTTTTGAATTTATTTTGACCTCCCAATTTAACTGGGATTTCTGTCCATTTTTACCTACCACCACCATTTTTATTAATTTTGTTGGAGTCATTTACCTATTTTTCAAAATTCATGTTCTACCGGAGCTACAGTACTTCCAGCCAGATCCCAGATCTGACCTTCTTCCAGTAAACAAATCATACAAATTCATAGACACATCCAAACGTGTCCAAACTAATTTTTCCATCTTCCCAACTCAAAATCCTACAACGTTCATGAAGAAGTCGAAGTCTGAATCCAAGGTCTTCCTAGCGGTCAACGGCAGTTATCAGAGATCAGCTCTGCAGATCTGAGTGTTCAGTTACTGTACAACAGGAGGTTGTAAATTCCATAAGTCCAGATCAGAGAAGATCCAGGCCAGATCTCTAGGCCTACATTGAAGTACTTCGAGTCAGCTTTCCAACGGCGCTAATTTCGTGTCAATCCGACATCGGATCTGACCGCAGCGTCCGTTCTCGCCGGACAGCGCGCTGAAAACCAGAAACTGCAGATCCGTGGGAAGTTTTCCCGACGGGGGCCGGCCGGAGCCGCCCTGCCTCCGATCGTCGTTCCAGCGTGCCACCAGCCCGGGGATCGCTTCCATCAGTGTCCCCCACCACAGCGGTGACCCGGGTCCCACACGGCCCCTCCGGACAGCACGTGGGCCCCACCGTCATTAGTTCGGGTGCTGCCGAAGCTACACGGAAAGCCGCCCGTCAACCCGAAATCGGCCCTCCCGGGCTCCATTGTGTCGCCCTTTACCTCCCTGCGTGGAGTGGGCTTTACATCATTGCTGTAATCTTTATATAATAATTGTCCCGGGAGTACGAGATCGGCCGGGTCCGTCGTCCCCACGCCGAGCGCGTGGAGGTATCGTATTCGCTCCTTGCTTGGCATTTCGCTTATTTCTATATATACTTGTTTATGCCGCTGCTAGAGAGCATGTGTAGGGATATCTAGCTCGCTTTATTTTCATATCACTGCTGCTGCGAGAGAGTGCGAGACCGTCCCGTGACCCGATCCGGGCACAAGTGAGAGTCGACCACCCTAGCTCACAGCCGGTTTCTCAACCGCGCACATCCGACGCTTCCCTCATTTAGGGACGATCGCGAGCTTGTCGTGTCCGTGTCTCGTCCCGCATCAATTTGGTATCAGAGCGAGTTTGAGTCTAGGGTGTCAAAAAGAAAAATAAAGAGTGTCATTTACGTCTAGTCATTAGTCGGGTTAAGTCGAGTCTAGGATCATCATATTTCTAAAACAAAAAAAAGGGAGTGTTTTTAAATTGCATTTCATCCCGATAATTCGGTATATCAAAAGGTGTTGTCCGAACGTTAGGCTACGCCTATCGGAAAGGCCGCACACTTGCGCGAGTGACCCTCGGGTCGATTACCTCCGCCCCGTACCGGATATTGGTTTAAGTCTAGGCGCATCATTTCGCATTAGTGTGTTTACTTTAGTCGGCGTCATCTAGTCGGTGTGTTTGCATGCCCACTCGTAGGGGTACTCAGTACTCACCCCCACCCCCACCTATGGCGGATCCCCGATCCACTAGTCTCGATGCGTCAGCTGTGCTCGAAATGTTCCAAAATCTTATGGGACAAGTGCAAGGATTGCATACACGTCTAGATGGGTTAGACACGCAAATGGGTGATTTAAGTACTCGAATGGATAGGATGGAAGGAGTGAGTACCCGAGTGAACGGTCTAGGCACCCGCCTAGAAGAGAGGATGAAAGCCGTAGAGGATAGGGCCGCCGGGTCGAACCAGTCCGTTCAAGGATTGGTCGGGAGAGTTGCCGCACTAGAGAAAGGACCCGCCCAGACACCCATCCCACCTACCCAAGGTCAACCGGAGCCGGATCACCAACCCGCGACTCCAAGGGTTCAAGGGGTAGCTGTTAGGAGGCGCGAAGCCCCCGAGGTGCATGACTACGGGTCCGATAATGAGCAACGGGGACATGGTCATGATCACCGCCCTACTCGGCGTACCCACGACCAAGACATGGATGAACGGGCCATTCGGACCGTTCGGGTCGACCCTCCCACCTTTGACGGGTCCTTAGACCCAAAGGTCTATCTTGATTGGGAGGCTGGTATGGACCGATATTTTGAGTGGTTCGAGATGTCGGACCAACGAAAAGTGAAATACGCCAGGATGAAACTTTTAGGCCAAGCACAAACCTATTGGAGGAACATGGAGAACCTATTGTTTCATCGTCAAGAACCCCCGATTGATACGTGGACCGAGATGAGGAAGAAGCTTAGGAAGAAGTACCTCCCCACCTCCTACCGCCAGCGTCTTATAGAGAGGTGGCAAAGTCTCATCCAAGGAGACCGGTCCGTCTCGGATTACATCGCCGAATTTGATAAATACTACTTGCGATGTGATGCCACGGAGGAGGATTCCCTTACCGTCTCTCGGTTTCGGCGTGGTCTACGCCCACACCTACGGTATGAGCTCCTCCGCCGCAAGGTGGACAAGCTGGAGGATGCTTATCAAGTTGCTCTCGAGATGGAGCAATTCGAGGGAGAGTTCGAGTCTATTCCCCGGTGGAGCCCCGCTCCTCCCCGTAGTGACACACGTGGCTCCTTAGGTTCATACCCGAGGGGACCCATGGCGCGTCCACAGGAGCCCGCCCGTCAGGAGCACTTTGCTCCTAGACCTCGACCTCCCCCACCACGGGATCTACCTTCACCCCAACCACCGGCACCCTTTGCCCGTCCCCCAGCTCCTATAGCCCGTCCTCTGGCACCGGCACCCCCTCCACTCTTGTCCAAGGTACCTATACCTCCCCCATTGTTGCCTACACCCCCTACCCGGCGGGATGATAAGGGTAAGGCCCCTCTTATCGGGGAGAGTAGTCGATCGCGAATACAGTGTTTCCACTGTCACGGGTATGGCCACATTGCTAGTGAGTGTCCCGCTCGCACCACCCTAGCCTTAGGTGTTGGAGGATCCGCACCTCCCGAGCTTGAGCATGTCGAATACGAGGCCGATGAGGCACTGGCCGATGAATACTATGCCATGGGGGAAGAGCTGGGCGACCCTTCGGCCGCCCAGGATGTCGCCACCTAGTGGGTTTGATGCTACCACCTTAGTCTAGAGTCGTGCATGAGTCAGTGTGCTTTCTTTGTGTGGTTTGTTTGTGTGGTGTGTTTTGAGTCGGTTGTTTGCATGGTTTGCATTCGTGTGTCCGTGCATGGTGAGTCTGCATGTGTCTTGTGCAAGCTCGTTGTCGTTCTCTTATGAGTGTGGAGCGAGTCGATTCACTTGATGAGTATGGGATCGGTTTTACTTCTATACCCGGATCAGTCACCTATAGGGACTCAGCGGTGATTCCTAGTGAGTCTTCGAGCTGTTTCCTTCCTTTGAGAGTGCCCTTCGGAGTGACCACCTTTAGCCCATAGTAGTTCGCATATCGAGTATATATGGAATGAGCAGGTGACGATCACTTGGAGTGGAGCATACCCGCGCTACGTGGCACGGTGACGGATCCGCCGGAGTACCGGAGCAGCCATACCCCTACTCGACGGGGTCGAGTTCCTCCCACCCGGGGAGAATTGATGGGGCATCAAAGGCGATTTCCATACACGGGTGAAGTGTATTTGTGTGTTATGGCTTGTATGAGATTGTAATTGTGTAATTTCTTTTATTTGGGCTCCTTGTAAGGCTTATATCAAGCCAATGTGCCATTTGTAATGTAGAGTCCATGGCTAGGTTGTCATTAGTAGAGTCCATTAGGGAGCTTATGCCATATTGGGTCATTAGGTGTCTAATGGGTCACTAATGCACTTAAGGCCCAAATTGGGTTACACTCCCTCATGGGCCAACTAAGTGGGAAGGGTCCAAGTCTAGCATGGGCTTGTGGATGGTTCATGGCCCATGAGAGGCCCTTGGCCCATGAAGGGGGGCGCCCCCTCTTTTGGCTCCATTAGGCTAGGTTGTTTAGTTTTTTTTTCTTTCCATCCTTTCTTTGACCACATGTTGTAAAAATTAGGAATTGGCTGCTTTTAAATATTGTATTTTGTGGTTGGTCATACCTCATCCCAGCCCTTCAATCCACACCCCTAGATCCAAGGGTTGAGGTTGAATTAGGTTGGCATCCTATATAATGTTGTATTTTTCATGAGAAATTCAATGAAAATCAGAAATTTTTGTGAAATTGTGAAGCTAGCTGCGCCCCCAGCCCTCTCCCTCTGGTTTCTCTCTTCCCAAACCTCCATTCTAGAGTGGTATCACCTTTCCCCCACCTCCGGTGATCATCGGTGCCGCCGCCGCCGCCGTTCGTGCCGCCTTCGAGCCGCCACGGGATCGTCTTCGGTGTTCTGTCCTGCTGGACAGAGGTGCAGCTCGAAAATTCTCAAGCCAGCCACGAGTTCCAATCGACGTGAAATTTTTAGGGTTGGTTTATATCTTATAGTCCCTTCTCCACAAAAAAATTCAGGTCCAAATTCCCCCGTTTCATAGTGTTTCCACTTCGTTCATTCCCCAAACTCAGATCAGATCTGTCTCTGTCTACAGTGACAGAACCTTTGAGTTATTCCCCTTCTACCACCTTTTGAATTTATTTTGACCTCCCAATTTAACTGGGTTTTCTGTCCATTTTTCCCTACCACCACCATTTTTATTAATTTTTTTGGAGTCTTTTACCTATTTTTCAAAATTCATGTTCTACCGGAGCTACAGTACTTCCAGCCAGATCCCAGATCTGACATTCTTCTAGTAAACAAATCATACAAATTCATAGACACATCAAAACGTGTCCAAACCAATTTTGCCATCTTCCCAACTCAAAATCCTACAACTTTCATGAAGAAGTCGAAGTCTGAATCCAAGGTCTTCCTAGCGGTCAACGGCAGTTATCAGAGATCAGCTCTGCAGATCTAAGTGTTCAGTTACTGTATAATAGGAGGTTGTAAATTCCATAAGTCCAGATCAGAGAAGATCCAGGCCAGATCTCTAGGCCTACATTGAAGTACTTCGAGTCAGCTTTCCAACGGCGCTAATTTCGTGTCAATCCGACATCGGATCTGACCGCAGCGTCCGTTCTCGCCGGACAGCGCGCTGAAAACCAGAAACTGCAGATCCGTGGGAAGTTTTCCCGACGGGCGCCGGCCGGAGCCGCCCGGCCTCCGATCGTCGTTCCAGCGTGCCGCCAGCCCGGGGATCGCTTCCATCAGTGTCCCCCACCACAGCGGTGACCCGGGTCCCACACGGCCCCTCCGGACAGCACGTGGGCCCCACCGTCATTAGTTCGGGTGCTGCCGAAGCTACGCGGAAAGCCGCCCGTCAACCCGAAATCGGCCCTCCCGGGCTCCATTGTGTCGCCCTTTACCTCCCTGCGTGGAGTGGGCTTTACATCATTGCTGTAATCTTTATATAATAATTATCCTGGGAGTACGAGATCGGCCGGGTCCGTCGTCCCCACGCCGAGCGCGTGGAGGTATCGTATTCGCTCCTTGCTTGGCATTTCGCTTATTTCTATATATACTTGTTTATGCCGCTGCTAGAGAGCATGTGTAGGGATATCTAGCTCGCTTTATTTTCATATCACTGCTGCTGCGAGAGAGTGCGAGACCGTCCCGTGACCCGATCCGGGCACAAGTGAGAGCCGACCACCCTAGCTCACAGCCGGTTTCTCAACCGCGCACATCCGACACTTCCCTCATTTAGGGACGATCGCGAGCTTGTCGTGTCCGTGTCTCGTCCCGCATCAGCCTCCATGGCCCTCCGTTCCTCCCTTTCAGTCAATCTGTTGGCTCTTTCTCTCTCTGCGTCTCTTTCTCTCTCTGCCCATTCTCTCTCACGGTCTTCCCTCTCCAACTGGAGAGTGATCCTCAGTTCCATAGCATCCCTGGAAGAGTCGTCATCAGGATGACATCGTAGTTCCCTCTCCAGTTCTGCTATCCTATCCTCCCTCTGCACAGCTTGGGCAAGCGCTTCTCCCGTCTCTTTTTCCTGCCGAGTGTACCATCTCAGATACGCGATAAGGCGTAAACAAAGAGAACTCAACACTGAAACTTTTACCTGTATACAGAGCATCCCTTCTGCCTCCGCAGCACGCTGCGTGGCGTGAGCAAGTTGCTCATGAAGCAAGTCGAGTTCTGAGGTGGGAATCCACAAGCTGGAAGAGGCACCACCTACTCGCATCGCTGGGGAAGCCGCGCCAATCTGGGCATGCTACGACTGTGTGAATTAGCAGCCAACATCTGGAATCTGCGGTTTTAATTAGGAACGCACTGTACACCTACCAAGGCGCTTGCAGCTCCGCGGGCATCGCCCAACCGTTGCTCCATCTCTGCCAAGCGAGTTCGTAAAGTCGCTATCATCGTATCACGGATATCATGCAGCCATACGAGTCAGCATTTCCACTAGAAAACCAAAAAAAAAGGGGAGAAAGAAGAAAAGATAAAAAGGGGAGACCTACCTCCGCAAGTCCCCGGGGTTGGAACCGCTCTGCGTACCTTGTCTTGTATAGACGCAGGTAATCATCGCTATCCCGTGCCTGCGATTCCATGATTATGCCACCCCGTTGCCAGTCTTCGTACTGTTCGGGGAATCGTACACGCCAATCAATGCAGGTCGCCGGTCCTCGCGTCTCTCTCCCAACGCGAGGTGGCGCAGCTGAATCCACCCATTCTTGAGCCAGTCCCAAAGTCCTCATAACCAATCGTAGCCGAAGCGGCTCGATTTCATTCAGGCAGTGCATCCACAGTTCCCGTCCGAACCGGGCACGACTTGCTAGAACCCACGACTGGTCGACATCGACCATGTCTGAGTAGGGTCTCCAGTTTACCATCGCTGCATGGAACTCCTGTAGCTCCCGCCTTAGCACCATCAGTTGGTAGGTTAGGGGTGCCGCACTCATGATGGGTTCCCACCGCCTGGCTAGCGGCACCATCGCGGGTCGCCAATGCCGAGCTCTCCCCATGGGGAGGTAATAATAGCTCCACAGCTGCTCGGCGCAGGTCATCAGTACCTTGCAAAAACACAAAAAAATATACAAAACAAGCAAAACCAAAATACCTGGATAAATGGCGTAAAACCACTCACAGCCATCTCACGATCCGCTTCTTGGAACAGGCCTGCAAACAAGTGCGCCAGCATGGCAGCTCCCCAGGCGTAGTACCCTACTCTTTCAAGGTCTGACAGCAGCTCCAGGAAGCGACATTGGATACCGTCCCCTTTCGAGCTCAGTACTAATCTCCCCAAAAGGAAGAGGAGAAATCTCCTCAAATCTATGTTGCATCTTTCCCAGTTGCCGAAATCTGTGCAGTACACGGCACGGCATCCCATTTCCATCCTTTCCATGAACTCTTCTGAGGATTCATCGTCTCGCCGACGAGTGTCGGTGAGCCCTAATGCATCCATGAGGGACGCCCTAGCTACCGACCTATTTTTCCGACCATCTAGGTCCAAACCCAGTAGCTTCCGAGCACCTTCTCGGTAATCCGCATAAGTGACCCCGGTCACTGCCTCACCCTCCACCTTCAGGCTTGTGATCCGGACCACATCCTCCAAGCTGGACACCATGTGCCCCCAGGGCATCAGGAATGCCCAACTCACTGGGTCCCATCTCTACACAAGGCTTGGATCAGGACCAGGTCGAGCTGGATCGGCTCGATCCGAAGAAAAGTGCCAAATCCCATCACGTCTAGCCTGGCCTTCTGAAAATCCGGGAGACCCCTGTATGCGGCCACTGCTAACTCCCATGAGATGTGTGATTTCATCACACTCTGTGCGTGCATAAGAAATGGAGAAGGGTGTTGTCAAGAGGAAGGAAGAAAGAATAAGAAAAGGGCAGGAAAGCTCAGCTTACGAGTTGTGATTGGGCCCTTTCGCTGAAGTGCCCTTCGAGGTCCGAAAGCCTCCGGGAACTACTACCACTGGACCTGCTTCTCTTCGAGCAGTGGGAAGATTCACACTCCATCCAACTCTCGGAATTTTGAACTCCTCCTCTCCCGTGAGAACTTGCGCTCCTCGAGTTAGCTCTCGATATTCTTGGGAGGATAAAAGGGACAAGAATTTATAGAAATGGAAGGAGTACATGCCAAGATTGCCTCCATCACCTTTAATGATAGCCCTCGCAATGAGGCACCTACCATGCGGTCCCGTGTGTCACTTCGCCGCTCGCACAGGGTGATTGATTGGACGAAGAATATGACGACTAGCCCCCTATGTTGTCTAGGGATACCCTATCATGTTTTGGAGGACGTCCGCAAAATTTGACACAACATCCGGGAAAAGGAACTAGGGCCGTCATTATTGACTTCGACGGCAGATTCCTGTGGAAAATGGTCACAACAAGACGCGATTCTCCGCTCGGGGTGGAGTCTCAACAGACCCATCACATGGAAACAGTGCAAAGGAGAAGAAGTGTAGGGAAGAAGGAACGCACAAGAGAACAAACAAGCAGCAGAAAATAAATCACTCCATTCATAATTCTACATAAGCTGTCATAAACACTACAATCATAGAGAGGAGGCGGGTCCACTAGCTCGCCAACTCTTGTCATTATCTTCATGCTCGTCCCTCTAGGCGTCCCTCTCCTCTCCCCTGAGGTGAGGGTCCCTCAGAAGCCTCCGGGATCCCCGTGCAGTAGCACCCGCCTCGCCTCGTGGCGCTGGCTCCATAGCAATGACTCGCTGCTCCTCCCCTGGCGTGGCAAAGAAGCCACTAGCGGCAAAGCGACCAGACTGGCGCAGTCGCTCCCCGAACCCTCGCGCTCTCTCGTAGCACGTCTCCATCCCTCCTAGCCTCTGCACGACGGCCTGAAGGCCCAGCTGGAGCTCCCTCACTTGGGCCTCCAAGGCCCTCCTCTCGGTCTGATCCCGCTGTCGCTCGGACCTCCTCTCGACTCTCTCTCTCTCTGCCTCTCTCCTCATCATCTGCAGAAGAACCCTTAACTCCAGGATGTCTGGAGAAGGTCTCTCCTCACCGCGATGTCCAGCTCTGCTATAGTGGCCACCCAGGCATCACGCTCCTCTTCCGCCCGGGCAGCCCGAGCCACCGCACCGGCAAGTTGCTCCCGGAGGGAGGCAATCTCAAGAAAAGGGGCCGAGGAACTGGAAGATGCGCCGCCAGCCACTCCCACCATCGCTGTCTGCTGGGCACGTTGGAATGAACAAACAATAGTAGTCAGCTAAGCTCCACATTTAAAAATAAAAAATGCAGCACTTAGCTTACCAAGAGCGACAGTTCCTGTTGAGTGGCGGCCAGTTGCCGCCTGACCTCGGCTAATTGGGCACGCGACCCGTCGACGTCGCGCGTATCCCCGGCTTGGGGAAGCCCCGCATAACTCTCTCTCTGCCGCCGCAGGAAGTCGACACTATCCTGCACCAGTACGCTCTCTTGCTGCCCAGGGAGACGTATGCGCCAATCCTCGAGCTTCGCCTTGCTGTGACTCTCCTTCCTGACGCGGCTCGGCTCGTCTGCACTCGCCCACTCATCGGCCAGGCCCAGGGTCCTCGCCATGTCCTGCACCAAGAAAGAAGGGCCTCGCATCATAACAAAGAACGCGTCCCCTGTCTAGGACACGTCCATCATTTGAGTGCAACACTCGCCGAACCCTTTCCCCCCTCGCAAGCCTCGCTTCAAAACTCAAAATAGATCAAAGAAGGGGAAACCGAAGCACTCACCGAACCGTGTTCACCTCCCTCCGCGACATCGGGCCCCTAGGGTCCCTCGGGGGCCCGAAGCGGCCCTTCCTCCTCCATGGACGCCGTTCCGTGCACTTGCGTGTCCCTCCTCAGGCGAGGAATCTCACGTCCCCCTCCACCTTCACCATGGTCTGGCCCACCGAACTCCATTGATCGAGAGAGGAAGAAGACGAAAAGGGGCGAGCAAATCTCGACAGGAGGCGGGCTCGTTTGCGGGTAAGGCACGGGAGAAGAAAGGCCGCCCGGCACTTTAAATTTAAATTTGAAGGTTAAGTCGCGTCCTCACGCCTGGACGCGCCCAAAAGAAAGAGAAAAGGGGATCCCTCCGTGCGAGGCGTAGTTCCCTGCTGTTTAGGGCAAGTCTCGTGAAGCGTGTCTCGAAACAACTTGGTGCAAGAGAAGAAGTGTAGGAAAGGAGAGGCGCTACAGTGGTCAGTAGTCAGAGTTTTGTCTAGACCCCCTTGTACTGTGGTGTGATTCTGTTATAAATCTGCTACTTTCTGATGTTACTAACCTATGCTGGTCTGTGCAGGTTTTACTAACGGACGTCTTTGTCCTATCTCCTGTCCCACCTTTCGATGGTTGGTCCCACCATGTCATGCATCATAGTATATGATACCTACGCTACTAGAACATGTCAAGGACCTTGCGGCCCGAACGAATCTGGGATTTGAGTTCCCCTTCAACAAAAACAGTGATGATCCCGGAAGAATTTGGGTTGTACGGATAGGCCGTTAACTTGTGGTAGCATGGGGACGACGGTTCCATTCAGTGAGTTGGTGCGCAGATAAACGGGCCCCGGCCCAGTACCAGCTCACCGGATCGGCATCCTGACCCGTTCTTAACAAGTTGACAATATTATCCTTGGCTATTTTCTATTTTAATTCGTTTTAAATTTTTCTTTAAGCCCAGCATGCATTCATATAAGACTTTGATTTATTGCGGAAGATTATTCAAGTGATTCGATTGCGAAAGCCGCTGTGCTTCAATTCTTACAAATATGAGATATTCCACTCCGAATAAAATACTAAATTTTCTTGAAACGGCCCTACGCTGCTCTTCCAAAGGAGACCCTTGTTTGGACAGACCCTCATATATTCATTTACTTTTTACCTTGTTTGACCCACCTTGGCCGCAGCACTTCCACATTGGCTGGTAACCGCTCCCCAAAGGTGAAACCTCCGGTTTACGACCCAGGTACTTCCACACCGAGAAGTTGGTCTCTTTTTCGTGCCTGAGCGCACATCTCACCCTCCCTTATTTGATCTCCGTCCAAGCAATCGTCAAGATTTGAAAGACCTTCTTCAAAGGTTGCCTCATTGAAACTCCAGGAAAAATTCCAGATAATAACGTCAAAAGCGTGTCTCATCACACCTTGGCATCAACTTATCAGTCCGCTCCCACTTCATTTCACTCCACTTCGATACCATTCCACTACGTGTCACTCCCTTGCAAAGCAGACGCCAAGGCGAGGCAGCTGTAGACACGCCATTCTGACGTCTCCCGAGAAAGTCTCATATTACTATACGACGCCCCGCGACGGCTTACGCATTTCGAATCTCTTAAGTGCTTCCTTTTCTTGGGTCTTCTTCTGCCTTTTTCGGCATCCGGAATCGTCTCGTCACGGCATTCGAACGGCATCAACACCAGTCGGACGCATCAGAGGTTCCGAAACCAGGAAGGGTGTCTGCCGGGAGGCTGCCAACGCCTGAACTGAGGACCCGGGTGGGTCTTTATGGGGGCGTCCAGGCCCGTGGACGCCCCCATTCTTTTAATTTATTTTTAAAAGCCCAAAACCAAATAAAAAATAATATATTAATGGAGGCATCCAGGCCCCTGGACGCCTCCATAAAAATAAATATAAAAAATATAAAATGCCAGCTTTGGCATAAAAACTAAATAAAAATATATAATATATTTTCTTAGAGGCGTCCAGGATGCCTGGACGCCTCCATCAACTCACTCACGGGGCGTCGCCCACCGAACGACGGTTTGTCGTGTGTGAAAGAATCCAAATTATGGAGACGTCCAACCGTCTGGACGCGCCCATTTCCAAATCACGAGGCACCGCTCATAAAACCACGCGTTGTGCCAAACCGCGTGCGGCCGTCGGTGGGGTTCGGTGGACCTGTTGGAGGCGTCCGGGGCCCTGGACGCCTCCATGAAAATATTCAGAAAAAATGAATAAAAATAGAATAAAATATCTTTTTTACCCTGATGGAGGTGTCCAGGGTCCTGGACGCCTCCACCCTCCGGAGCCCTATAAATAGAGGCCAACCCCCTCAGTTCTGGAGGAGCTTCTAAGAGATCCGATAGGCTGCCGGAGCCCAGAGGCTACCGGAGTCATTTCTAACCCGTGGGGTCTTTTGTAGGTGGAGGTTCTGTCGGCTTCTCGGGTGCCCACGCTCGCGAGAGGAAGGTCGTCTTCATCCACCACGCTTCCACGTCGTCCCTACGCTGCCGAAGCTCCGCCGAATTTCACCATCGGCACATCCAATAAGCCAATCCTTTCCTTTTCTTCGTAGTTCTTTTGCATTCATCATCTCGCATCCTCTATCCCCCTTCATAAGGGCGCCTCTTCTTACATACTTCTTGCATCCATCATCTCATTTTTCTCCTACTCGAGTCCGAGAGGGGTTTAAAAGACAACACCAACTAGGTGTGTGTCTTGCCATCATTTCGTTATTTTTATCGCAAGGATTTGAATACTACACCTTCATCTTTCTAATCCACTCGTTACTTGTTTGTCGTTGTTTTGCAAGGGTACCCAAGGAAAGCCCTCTCCGTCGGCCGGCCGAAGGGGGAGGAAGAAGCAACCCGCCATCTCCCGCTCTTGAGGTAGGCGCGATCACTTTCTTTATTTTGGGGTCTTTTGGCCCATGGCGATTACATCTTATTTTCGAGGCCGCGGCGAGTCACTTCCCCAATGGCCGTTTAAATTCCCATTCTTATATTCTCTTTATATTCTGTTATATTCTGCTCATATTCTCGAGGCCGCGGCGAGTCACTTCCCCAATGGCCGTTTAAATTCCTGTTCTTATATGTTATATTCTTATCTATTCATATTCTCGAGGCCGCGGCGAGTCACTTCCCCAATGGCCGTTTAAATTTCCGTTCTTATATATTATATTCTTATCTATTCATATTCTCGAGGCCGCGGCGAGTCACTTCCCCAATGGCCGTTTAAATTTTCGCTCTTTATATTCTCCTTATATTCTGTTATATTCTTATCTGCTCATATTCTCGAGGCCGCGGCGAGTCACTTCCCCAATGGCTGTTTCAATTCTTGCTATTTAATTTATGCACCATTCCCGTCCCCCCGAGGCCGCAGCGAGTCACTTCCCGCTATGGCCGTTTAACCCCCATATCTTGCTATATTACATTTGTCCCGCTCGCCCCGCCGGAGCAATCTCCCGTGGTGGCCCCTTCTCTCTTCTCTTATCTCTGTGTTACAGCAAACAAAAGAGGAGCCCGCGCGCTCCGCGTCTTCTTCGCTCCCCGAATCGCGTGACGTCGCTCACAGCCAGCACTTGGAACTTGTTGTCGGTGCGGACTGATGGGATGACCCTGTCAGGCCGTGCATCTATGGGGCGGCCATTGAGGTTCACCCTCATATTCCCGACCATCATTGTCTTTCCCGAGGCTGAAAGGCGACCTCCAGCTGCAGCAAACCGGCTTCTCCGGTTGTTTCTTCTTCCCCTACCAGCAGTGGCAGGGGCAATAGTTTTCTTCTCCAGGTGATGGACAAGGCAAGAAACGACAGTAGGAGCAGCCATCGTCTTCTCTCCAGCTCTTGGGGCCACTGTGGTCTCTATCATGGCGATGTTTCCAGCTTTGTTGTCGACTTGCAGCAGGTCGACAAACACTAAGCCCAAGCAGTTGGGCAGACCCACCGCCGGAGGCATGGATCCGAACTCCATTGGTACCGCCAGGTACCCTCCACGGATGTGGCCATCGACCACCTGCTGGCCGAAGTGAACATCAACCAGTCCAGCCTCCATTTGTAGTTTCTGCGAGTAAGATTAACACACAGTTAGAATTTTGAGAGAGGCCGCCGAGCCTCCTGCTTTGGCGTAGAGATGAAGGGAGACTAGGGTCCCACCGGGCGTGTCAGACTTGTGACGCGGCTTTTATCTCTTCGTTTGAATCATTTTTTTTATATTCTTTTATTTCTATAGTTTATTGGCGTGCCAGTCACATGTGTGACGATTTCATTGTACGCTCGATCTGACTTCTAATTAGTCGATTGTGAGTGATCGTGTATGGACCAAAAGTCCGCCATACCATAAAGGTTATGACGTTAATTACGTCCTCCCTAAGAAGGACAATCCTTGATTAAACGCCAAAGTAAGAGGAGATCGGCGGCAAAAGCCCAAATGAGAGCATGCTAATTTATCTGCAAGACATTGAGTAGACTGGATAAAGTGAGGGTATATCAGGTGCGGAGCAAATCCGGCAGCATATCCCCATTATCTTGGACTATGCCAAGTGGGAATAGGAAACCATCCATGCAGCGACATGATGGAATCCGGATAATCATTAGGGCATTTCCCCTTCAATATCTCCATTCAACCGGATACTTCAAAATATTTATTTTTCCCGAGAGATGAAGTCAAATGGGGTGTGTATCGATGACACTCCCTTGGCTCACCGGGGCTAATATCGTTAAACCGGATTTCGGCAGCATCTCCCCTTTACTCAGATCATGCCTGGGGAGGAATAGACGATCATACACGGAGTGCCGGGATGAAAGCCGAAAGAAAAAGGGCATTAGCCCCCGTATCAGTGTAAATGTTGGGGAGGCCGTTCCCCGTTAGTTTATTTCCTGAGACGTGCTTGATGACCTTTAGATATCCCTCGGGTGGATATAGTATGGGGATCAAGGACTAGACTGAGGGGAAAGAGGTTCTCGACGTGGCTAAGAGGAGTGTAGAAGGGACTTCTCGGCACGGAGGGGGAAGGTTCTCGGCACGCCAAACAAATGGCTTCTCGGCATGGCTTGGGAGAAGGTCTCGGCGCGCAGGTTCTTGGCGCGTTGAGGGCCGCGCCGGGAGCTGTTCATCGCGCTGAGGGGTATTGGCGCCGGGAAGGTTTATGGGGTTTTACGGTGCTCTGTTATGAGGATTTCTTCTGGATTCAGGCGATGATTGGGGTAAAATTTGAGGTGCAAACGCGGGGTGAGCTAAGGGCTTCATGAGGCTGATGTTAGGGAGTCACAGGAATGAAAGGGGGTTCGAGGGATTAAAGTCACCAAGCATTCGAAACCCTCTGAAACAGGTTCTATACCCTTTTTGTCGCCGGCCATCCAGGGGGTCAAGAGATGACTGTCTCTGATCCCTGTAATGGCCCTGATGGCTTGGGAAACTTGGGAAGGATAACCACAGAGCCCGGGAATCCACAGAAGTGAGGATCGGGGCTCTGCCATAGCTCCCTCGAGACTACAAGAGAAAAGAGTAGCGAAGAGTGTTCGATAACCATTCGGGCGAACGACGGACACTCGAAATCACGGGTTCATCAACCAGACGATGCGATAGAAGGGTTAATGACAACAATCACCAGAGAGAGATGAGGGGGAAGAACCTCGGGCTTCCATTCATTCAATCAGTCTCATCGTTTACATTTCGTCGGTTACAGAAATAGGATTTGAACGACGAAAGAGAAGAACTATAGACATTATTCAAATCCAAGAAAAGCCCACAAAAAGGGGAGGAAAGGGTACATAAAAATGGGGGAAACAAAGCAAATTCGGGCGGCAAACAGATGGGGGAGGGCGGAGCATTGACTCCTCTCCCTCCCCAGGCACCCACCTTCTTCTTCCTTCAGCCTCAGCAGCAGCTTCTCTTCGCTCCTCTCTTTTGTTATCTGGCTATCTGAATATCTCTCTTCTCTTCTCTTCGATGGCTCCCTCTATCTGTCTGTCTATCCCCCTCTTATCTACCGAGAGAAAGGGGGTTTTATAGCCCCTGCTCAGTGTCTTCTCGGCGGGCCTATCTCGGCGCGCATTACATACCTTCCCGGCGGGCCACAGCTTCCCGACGCGCGAGTCAGCTTCCCGGCGCGCAAGGCTCAATTGGGCCTTGGGAGGATCTCGGCACCATAATCCTAGGCCCATTTAGGGTTTTTGACGCTTCAATTCCTCTTATCAGCGGGTTCAAGCTGTCAAAGCTATCCAGCCTGTCTTTTCGTTTGCTAATCCTTCGAGTCTGTCGGAACAGACGAAGGCCTCTTTGTTGGTGAGTTGGTATAGTTTCATCAGAACATTTATGGAGGTTTTCATCAGTCAATAGACTGCAGTTTTCATCGGTACTATCACCTAAGTGATGACAACACCGGACATCAGCTTGGCCGGAGAAGGCTTCGGCCGGGTAGATGACTAATAATGATGACTCTTCTTCAATTCTGACTTTGCAGGAGTCCCTGAGATCTTCATCTCTGATTTGATCTTCTCTTTGTTATCATCTTTCTTGATTATATTTCAGGTGTCAATAATGTCACTTCTACAGAAGGAAGGGAGACTTTAAAGTAGACTTTCCAAACGTAAAAATTGGTTTGAAAAAAAGAGATAATCTTTACTCATTTGTTTATTTTGAAACGAATTTCATTAATGTCTCCTCTGATACTTGGTGAATTGACTCTGGAGTTACAATTCATGTTGCAAACTCATTACATGTATTCATTTCAAGTCGAAAGTCAAGCTAGAATGAGCTATCCATCTTAATGTAAAATTTGACAAAGTTCAAGGTCGTTATTGGGACCTATATGTTTCGTCTTGACAATAGACATTATCTCGATTTTCAAGATGTCTTTTATATTCCTTTAGTATTTAGAAACTTGGTTTCTTTACCAAAACTTGACGTAGAAGTTTATTCATTCAGTTTGGAAATCTCAGTTTAGGTTATTTAAAAATTCTATTTTAGTTGGTACTAAGATGTTATGTGATGGTCTATATAAAATAAATTTGAACAGTTCATTCTCTCAATATTTTTCCACCTTGAACGTGAATGTTAGTATTAAATGTAGTATCATCAATGAAAAGTCTTCCATGTTGTGGCATACATATCGAAGAAAAGAATTTTAAGATTGGTGAAAGGTGGAGTCTTACCCACTCTGGATTTCACTAATTTTAGTATCTATATTGATTATATAAAAGAAAAATAAACAAGAGTTCATAAGAAACATGCCATGAGAAGTGATAGACTCTTGGAATTGATTCATGATATTTGTAGTCTCCTTCCTCCTTACATTGGAGGTGAAAAATATTTCATCATATTCATTGATAATTTATCGCATTATGATTTTGTTTTCCTATTATATAAAAAGTTTGAAGTTTTAAATACTTTCAAAAATTTTAAGATCGGATGGAAAATAGATTCAATATTAAAATCAAAGTTGTGAGATCTGACCAAGTTGGAGAATTTTATAGAAAACATAGTCAATTAGATCATATTTCTAGACCATTTCCTAAATTCCTAAAAGAGAATGACATTACACCTCGATACACAATGCCTAAAACTCGTCAGAAAATCACCATAATAAGGATGATGTTGAAGATCATGGCTAGTTACATTGAGGTCACATTGTTCTGCAGCTGCTACATGTTTCAGAGTCTCAGACCCGACATAAATGGTTTTGATGGTGACCTTTTCTTTAAGAGTGTTAAGAGAAGGTTATTTATCTTATTCCCAAGGCACAAGATACCAAGTGTATTCTATACATTAAGGAGCATTGGTCCTAGGGAAAAATATATCGCACCTTTTTCCTCCAACATGGTATCAGATCCCGGGTAATACCCGCGCTCCATTCTTCTTCCTCCCACCGCCGCCGCCCTTCTTCCCCCACCAAACCACCGCCACCCCCCGCCCCCTCCCTTCCTCTTCCCCTCTCCACCGCTGCCTTTTATTCCCCCACCTACTGCCTCCGCTGCCATCTTCTCCGCCTGGCACTTTCATCTCCGACGCCGTCGTCGTCGCCGGCTGTCTGCAGATCCTCACTGGGCACCGTCTAGGGCCGCCCGCGGCAGGGACAGACATTGACTGCTGCTTGCCTCTCCCTCTGACGCGGTGCAGACCAGTCTCTCACCGTGGGGTCCACTGCTCTGCGACATGATCCGCATGAAGGCGACTGATCGATTCGTGGCATCTCTCTCTCTCTCTCTCTTTGTCGGCTCCTGCGATGGCTTCCACTTCCTCCGCCTCAGATGCACAGACGACCTCTTTGGCTATCGGAACGACTGTCAAGTTAAACGGCTCCAACTATCTTCTGTGGTCGCGTGCATTCCGATTTCTATGTGACTCTCAATGGAAGCTTTCTCATTTTGATTCTCCTCCAGTCGACAAGACGGATGAGACAAAATTTGCATCGTGGCAGTTCAATGATTATTTTGTCATGACTTTACTCCTCAATAGTATGGAGCCCCATTTGAGTTCTAATGTTGTCTTCCTTGGTACTCCAAAAGAAATGTGGGATGCTCTGCAGGAAATGTATTCTGATGCAAAGAATGTCTCCCGGGTGTATTCTCTTTATGAAGAAATTTTCTCCCTCAAGCAAGATGGTCGCTCCATTCATGATTATTTTGCTACTCTGAAAGGTAAGTGGGATGAGTTACAGGTGTATCATCCCCTCACCGCTGATGTGACCACTCTGAAGAAGCAATGCGAGGAGTTCTTAGTCGCCAAATTTCTATCCGAGTTGGATGACTCCCTTAGCCACGTTCATTCTCATCTCCTCTCGGACGACGCGGTTCCCTCTCTGGCGAATGCTATGTCTCGTGTGCTTCGAGTCAGTTCCTCCACCTCTATTGTTGAGACTAATCATGTTGAGCACTCGGCCAATGTTGTTGGTCGTGGTCGCGGTCAAGGGTGTGGTCGTGGCCGGAACTCATATGCCCCGTGGACTCACTATGACCGCCAAAATCATATCCCTGAGCGTTGCTGGGTGAAGTTTGGTCATCCGAACACTGATAAACTTGCAGCTACTCCACCTCCACCGACTTCGGATACTATGGCGACTCCATCTACTCCGCTACAGGCCCTCCCGACGGATGCTACCATTACTCTGCCCAAGGCCGACTATGAGCGCCTTCTCTAGCAGCACTCGCTCCATGCAGTTCCTTCCACTTCAGGTAGTGCGTTTACCGTCTCTCAATCCTGGATCATTGATTCTGGGGCCTCTAGCCACATGTCAGGTAATCGCTTATATTTTTCATCTTTACGCCCTACATCCTCCTTTCCACTGGTATCTCTTGCCGATGGGTCTCCATCTCCTGTCCTTGGTGTTGGCACTGTTCGTATATCTCCCACTCTTACTCTTTCTAATGTGTTATATGTTCCTAAATTCCATGTCAATCTTCTTTCTACCAATTACCTTACTCGTGATTCTCACTGTTTTGTTACCTTCTTTCCCTCCTACTGTGTCTTTCAGAATCTTCGAACGAAGGCGACAATTGGTGGCGGGCGTGAGTCTGGTGACCTGTACTACTTCGCTGACCGACCGTCTATTTCTTCTTCTTCGGCTCTCGTTGCAGATTCTCCATACCATTGGCATTGCCGTCTCGGTCATCCAGCTCCCTCGAAGCTTCGTCCGTTTGTTTCAATTCCTTCCACCTTGTCTCAATTTCAATGTGATGCTTGTGAGCTTGGAAAGCATCATCGGGTGGTTTTCCCTCCTAGTGAAACTAAACGGAGTGTCTCCCCTTTTGACTTAGTTCATAGTGATATATGGGGTCCAAGCATAGTTGTCAAGGCGGGCGCCTAGGTGTCGCCTAGGCGCCCAGGCGCTCTTGAAAGGGGTAGGCGCTGCAATGCCTTGTTGACACTGGAAAAGGCGAGCTAGACGGTCGCCTAGGCGGGCTAGGCGCCTAGGCGCCAAGGCGGGCCAATGGTGACCCATCCGAACCGAATCCGACCCGATTATGTACGCTTAACTCTTTCTTTTTTATAACTTTCTTGATGTTATTATATTCTTTTGTAATATTTTTAGATTTTTTACATTTACTTTTGAATCTTTTGTAATTTTTACATTTACCTTGGCAACTGTACATCATTCCATATCTCAAGTCCTGAAAATGGAAAGAAACCCCCAAATTATCTGTATCACCATAACCTTGGAAGATATTCCATGGTCAGGGAAAAATGAATCTGATAACTAATAACTTTGCCAAATAAAGAAAATGTATGAGGCATACATAAGTGAATAGTTAAGAATAAAATCAAATCATTAAAAAAACACCTTACAAGCTCAAACAAACAGACTAATATGTCAACTGTAATCCAAATAATAAAAAAATGATGTAAGGTATCAACTAGGCCCGGTAATTATCCGTTTAAAATTCGAATCGAATTCGAATTCGTATTCGTTTAATCGAATAATTATCCGACTAAAATATCCGATGGATAATTTAATCGGATATCGGATCTCCGATTATTAATCGGATACGAATTCGGATATTGAGATATCCGTGTCGGATATTATCCGATCGAATATAAATATGAGTTTTTTTGATATTATGCATGAATCACTTTAGGTTGGCTCAGACTTTTCAATTAATAATCATATTTTATATTTATTATATATTTTCAATTCATTATATATATTTATGTATTTAAAAATTAAAAAATCATGAACATATAACATATTTTTTATACCTAATCGGATAGTCGGATATATCCGAATCCGGATAATATCCGTCGAATTCGGAGTCGGATAGTGACAAAAATACACCCTAATAGAATGTGTCGGATTCGGATATCCGATAGATTATAATCGGATACGAATTCGGATATCAGACTATCCGCTCCATATCCGCTCCGTTTACAGGTCTAGTATCAACTATTATCTTGTGGCAGAATCCATTCAAAATAAAATAAGCCCGTTGATATAAGAAAGTAGGGCAAGTTATGCATCCTTCCAGAGCATGCAGCAAGGACATGCACATTATGAGATAATTATTTTTAGCCAGTCCCTCTTCTCAATGACTCCTCAATTAGAGAACTGATCAAGGGCATGCACATTAAGCAAGTTATATACATGTTCATCTATTTTTATGGCTACTCCTCGAATTTTTGTAAAATAATTATCGAGTGCATCACTTCATCTTTATTGTTGAATTTTTTACATTTACTTTTGAATCTTTTGCATTTACTTCTGAAATTTTTATAATTTTTTGATACAATTTACTTTTCTATAATTGTCACATAATTTAATTACAGTAATTTCTCCATGTAATTTATTTTTTTATATTTTTCACATTTTTATTCTTGATTTATATATTGGAGGATATATATTTTAGATTTTTTAATTAGTGGCCGAAGTGTCGCCTAGGCGACGCCTAAGCGGACGCCTTGTCGTCTAAACGCTTAGGGACCCCGTGAACGCCTTGGGTCGCCTTGACAACTATGGGTCCATGTCCTGTTGTCACTACTATGGGTTTTCGGTATTTTGTCACTTTTATTGATGACCACTCTCGGATGACTTGGGTGTTTCTTTTGAAGAGTAGGTCACAGGTCTTGCATGTATTTCAGCAATTCTTTCAAGAAATAAAGAATCAATTTTCCACTTCCATTAAAATTTTTCGTTCTGATAATGCTCAGGAATATTTGTCTTCAACGTTCAATGAGTTCTGCTCGGCTCATGGCATTCTTCATCAAACCTCTTGTGCTTACACCTCTCAGCAGAATGGGATAGCTGAACGTAAAAATCGCCACCTTCTCGATGTTGCTCGGACCCTCATGTTTCACATGGCCATTCCGAACCACTTTTGGGGAGACGCTATTCTCACGGCGTGTTACCTCATTAACCGTGTTCCCTCGCCTGTTCTCTCCGGGATAAGCCCCTTCTCATGTCTCTATCCTTCTACCGACCCATTCCTTATTCCTCCTCGGGTTTTCGGTTGCCTCTGTTTTGTTCATGCCTTGGGACCGGGTCATGATAAGCTTTCTCCCCGTGTGATTCGCGGCATCTTCCTTGGTTATTCGCACACTCAAAAAGGCTATCGTTGTTTTGACCCAGTCTCTTGCAGTCTTTGAAACTATACCATATTTTTCATCGTCTACTGTGTGGTATGCGTCTTCACTGCCTCTTCCCCCGTTGCTTCCTTCTCCGGATGATTCGCCGCACACAAGTGATACTGCTCCTGGTATGGCAGAAATTGCTCCGTCATCGTTGCAAGTCTATCAACGACTGAAAGTCCCGGTGCCACCACCTCAGCCAACACCATTGCCGTCTTTGGGTGAAGATCCCCCACCTTCTCCTATGGATTACTCGTTGGATCTCCCTATTGCTCTCAGGAAAGGTAAACGTACTGTGCCATCACCTTCTATATTTGCTGATGATTTTGCTTGGCCCTCCCTTAATAAAGGTGCCAATCGTCACAGTTCTCATCCTATTGCACGTTTTGTCTCTTACGATCATCTCAGCCCATCTTTTCGGGAATTTGCTTTCTCTGTCTCGTCCACCTGCATCCCTGCTTCTTATCGGGATGCTCTTGCGCACCCTCAGTGGAAGGCTGCTATGAATGAGGAGATGTCTGCGCTCCTATCTCGCGGTACTTGGGATCTTGTCGCTCCTCCTCCAGGAGTTGTCCCTGTGGCATGTAAATGAGTATTCACTTTGAAATATCTTCCTGATGGCACTATTGATAGGTACAAAGCTCGGTTGGTGGCCAAAGGTTTTACACAAACGTACGGGGTTGATTATTTTGAAACATTCTCTCCTGTTACCCGTATATCCTCTGTACGTGTCCTTTTTTCTGTGGCTGCCAATCTAGGTTGGCACATGTTTCAGATGGATGTCAAAAATGCCTTCCTCTATGGTGATCTGCACGAGGAAGTTTACATGGAGCAACCTCCGGGGTATGTTGCTTAGGGGGAGGCACAAATATGTGACTTCGGAAGGTGATTTATGGCCTCAAGCAGAGTCCTCGGGCCTGGTTCGAGAAATTCAGCAAGATAGCCTCAGCCATTGGTCTTGTTTGTAGTCAAGCCGACCATTCAGTGTTCATCCGGAAAAGCTCTATAGGGATTGTTGTCCTTGCTGTTTATGTTAATGATATGATTCTGACTGGCAGTGATGAAGAAGGTATTACAGCTGTAAAGGAATATCTACAATAACAAGTTGTTATGAAAGATCTTGGTCGGTCACGATATTTCCTTGGCGTAGAGGTGGCATACAGCAAAGATGGAATCTCTATTTCTCAAAGAAAATATGCATTCGATCTACTTCAAGAAATAGGTCTCATTGATTGCAAACATGTAGATTCTCCTATGGTTACTCGACCTGAATTCTGGGACCAATCTGGGGATGATTATCCTGATGCTGGCCGCTATAGACGACTGGTTGGTAAGCTCATTTATTTGACTAACACAAGACCAGACATCACCTTTGCAGTTGGTCTGGTTAGTCAGTTCATGCAGAATCCAAAACAATGTCACTGGGAGGCTATCTTGAGAATTCTAAAATATGTAAAAGGGGCTCCCGCGAAGGGTATGCTGTACAGAAGACATGGTCACGTATGTGTCAAGGCATATTTTAATGCAGACTATGTAGGCTCTATTTCTGATAGGAAATCCACCTCTGGATATTGTGCTTATGTTGGTGGTAACCTTGTTTCTTGGCGAAGTAAGAAGCAGGGCGTGGTTGCCCGTTCTAGTGCAGAAGCTGAGTATCGGGCAATGCCTCACACGGCCTGCGAGATGTTGCGGCTCCAGTCTCTTCTTCGAGACCTTGGTCTCTCATATTCTGAGCCAATGGTGATGCACTGTGACAACCAAGCAACAATATATATTGCTAGTAATCCAGTCTTCCATGAACGAACCAAACATATTGAGGTGAACTGTCATTTTGTTCGAGAAGCGGTAATGTCGAAGAAGATCGCCACTCCATTCACCTCCTCGCAGGAACAATTAGCTGATTTATTTACTAAAGCTCTTACCTCTCCTAGGTTCTCTACTTTGTGTAACAAGCTGGGCATTTTAGATATATATGCTCCAGCTTGAGGGGGAGTGTTAAGAGAAGTTATTTATCTTATTCCTAAGGCACAAGATACCAAGTGTATTCTATACATTAAGGAGCATTGCTCCTAGGGAAAAATATATCGCACCTTTTTCCTCCAACAAAGAGTATTTACAATTTCAAGCGACCTCTCAAGTATCCTCGTAAGTAGGGAGTTTCCTATGCAGTTGCAACAATTCCATCCGTACAATTGACATTTCCACCTGATTAGGCAGGCAATAAGTCTTCATGAATCTAAGGGCGGGTTAAATCACTTCTCTAACACAACCACTAAATGTGAGATTTGAACCCACGTCCCCCCCCCCCCCCCCCCTTTAGGGAGGTGAAGATAGAAATACTAGTACCCTATATTTTAAGAGGCAGATGACTTGCCTAACTCCGTTTGCCAACTTTGTGTATCCACAACACTGAATATATTCATACTCAAAACATTACGAAATCCTGTTGTATCGACTGTTATATCTGAAGTATTATTATAAATTGTTAGGTTTAAGAATTCTGTCGACTCATCCCGCATCCTTTTTCTTAGTTTCAGTTGCTAACTCAAAATTATCAAAAACTGAACTCGAAGAATCCAAATGATGCATTGCAAAGTTAGTACCTTAATATATTACCATTTTACCATGTTACTATGTTGACATATTAATGTGTTAGCATCTTAAGACGCCAATGACTGAGATGAGACATTGGCAACCATATACACTGTGTAATGCCACACCAGAACCAATAGATGAGCACTGTTCCCCATCACAAATAAAAAGGAAAAGGTACATACTTATGAACTCTTTTCAGACTATAAGAAAGATAAAAAGAAAAGAAAAACTCTCCAGAAATAATGACATTCCCCCACCAAGAAGATTTGCAATGTTCCACCAGTCTTTAACTATTTCTTTCCAATATTGTGCCTAAACAAAGAAAAACTGGGCTATTCCTAAGTTTACACGTTGCATGCAAGAGACTTGTTGTCCTGTTTTTCATGTAAATGTAACATTACACACTGTAATCGCAGGGAAGATTGCTTGTTGAGGAATGGAAAGCAGAATCCCCTTCGCCACTGTTGACCTGTTTTTCATGTAAATGTAACATTTACACACTGTAATCAGAGGGAAGATTGCTCGTTGAGGAATGGAAAGCAGAATCCCCATTGCCACTATGCACGGTCGATGAGGAATAAACGCACCGTCCATCCACCGATATGGTCTGCTGTTGACTGTCATAAGAGAGCGTCTCAGAGGACCTGCCTCGCAACTCCTCACTTTTTCGTAGGATATGCTTCATAGATGGAGCTCGAACAGGTGTGCAACCTTCAAGCATGCTCACCACGGTAGACATTGAAGGCCTAAGTGTGGGGGATGGGTTAGTACAAACAAGTGCCAGGTTTAGCATTTGCTGTGCCTCTTCTTTGGCGTAGCTTGTACCAAGGCCGGGGTCCACAAGTTCGAGGAGAGTCCCCTTCTCTTGTAGCACATAGGCCTGAGATTTTAAATAGAAGAAAAAGAGAAAACGGAATTGTCATCATTATTAATAGAGTAAAAGACAGCTGTGATTACATTTAGCTTTATTTATATCAGGGAGTGTATCAAGTATGAGCATCAATAGTGAAAAACATCTAATGGAGATGAAGGAACATCCATTATGCAACACAATCAGGGTCATTCATTTGACGCTTCGGTATTCTGAGTCAGATATTGACAGACAAGATGCATGTATTGAGTTAGAATTGCTGGGCATAGAAGAGATATGACAGCATAACAAGTTGTGTGTTGCTCTTAGAGTTAAAGCCAGCCGTGATGAATTGCCTACGGAAATTGTTGCGCACACATGCAGCCACTAGATATCAAGTGCTCTACATAAGCAAAAGAAAAGGTGCCTATCAAGAAACAAGTTGCAAAATATTAGGATTCTTGCTTATTCGACTTTTTGTAAAACAGACATATCCTGGTTTGCTGAACTTCCATTCGAATGCGTGGAATAACGTGAAAAAAACTCCTTTTGAACGTAATGTTCTCCACCATTGATCCCTTTCCTCATATTTCACTTATTTTTCTCCACCAAGGTCAATTAGTGTTAACCATAAGGTGGAATGATCCTAACCAAGGCAAACAATGTTAACCATGTCTTATAAATCTTTTTAAATGTTTTTCTTACGTATCAGTCATGTTTTCTTCCGTTTTCCATGGTTCTAATGGCCAATGAACCATGGAGGAGGCCCCGATTTTCTTTTTGCACCACACTTCCCAATCTTCCAATTCATGAAAGAGCTCCACTATTTTAACTCATTTCCAGTGCACAAACGGATGCAAAGTTGTATGTGAGATGTTCAATCCATTCCCAAAAGGCCTGTAAAGAAAAGAGGCCATTCAATCAGTAGACTTCATTTTCATCTATTCAAGGAGCCTAGGTACCAAAGATCATGAAAGACCAAAAGCATGGGCAAACCCTTTCCACATGAATAACCTTCATAAAATTTTGTTTACATATTTCTTAAAATAATATCGTAATACCCCTGGTATAATAAACACAGTTTACATATCTGTCTCTTTGGCGATGTCAAAAAGGGTAATTGTGTCATTTTATTCCCCTAAGAAGGGTATTCGTGATATAATGTTTTAAAGAAACTTTTACAAAAACAAAATTTTATCAAGGTTATTCATGTAAAAGTCCCAAACAGGAATTGTAGATCATTTCCCATTCTATGCCTGCAAAAAGCACAAAAATCTGGTATGTGAAACGACAATCTTCTAGCTATTGCCACAAGAAATAGGTGACAAGTAGGAAAAAAAACTCACTGGTAGAACACAGCAAACTTCTGGAGCTTCAGTAAACGCTTGGGTTGTGTGGATGTAGAGAAGTACAGACGCAAGTTTTTGTATACACAGGCTTGCACGTATGGACGGAATTTTACACCCTTTTGAATTTTTGATAGACTTCTTTCTCATTTATTTGTATTTGGTGAAAACATGTGCATGTTGAAAAGAGGCTTTTAGAAATCATCCCATGCTTTTAACACACAGGATATGATCTTGAGGTTTCCTCAAAAAGGAAAAATAAAATTTAATCTGCCACTCAAAGGATTCCAAGGGAGATTTGCAATCATGCATAGAAAGGCCTGCTGAGAAATCACCATGAAAACAGAGCTGTTGAAATTATGCTATAGATCAGAAATGATACAAACAACATGATCACAGATGTACCTATGCTTTTTTTAGTTTAGGCGTGTGCCTGATGGTTGACTTCTAGACAATCATGATGCTCTGATCCTTGAATTTGATCATATGAATAATAATATATACTTCAATTGCATGACAGTAGCATACCCAATCAAGAAGATCGAAAAGGTCCTCCCTTGGCCAACAATTGGTGTTACTTTTTCCACTGACAATCTCCAATGTAACCACGCCAAAGCTGTAAACATCTGCTTTATCTGTCAAGTAACCCTTCATTGCGTACTCAGGAGCCATATATCCCCTGGAAATCAATACTTATCAGCATAAGAGGTAAACAATGGCCAAATGCTCAAAAGTTCTTTCAAAAATTGTTGGAAGGTTAAAGGCTGCCAAACCAAGTTGAGTTTTTCTTCTGCATTTATGCACATAATAATATGTAAATCACTTCGAGTATATAACACTTTCATCAATGAGAATTTGCAATTATAAAACCTCAAAAAGACATCTATATGTGTTCTGCAGGACTCTCCATCAAATGACAACTCCTTTACATCACACTGAGCATCCTGTGTCCAGCGTCTATTGGTATCGCATTGTCAATGTCTACCACTAAAAGGAAAAAAAAGTGATGGACTAGGCACTTGCCCTTACCACAAAATGATGACCAACATAAATGAAACAAAATTACCAACCTTCTGGAGCTCTACACATCATGGTTGAAAAAACTAGAACTGAACCTTCAGGCAGATAATGGAATCTGTATGCAGAAACTAAAAAGATACTTCTTCCACTTAACAGCAATTTACTTACATAGTTCCAGCAATCCGGGTGCTGATATGAGAATTATTCTCTTCATCAAGTTTGGCCAAACCAAAGTCTGATATCTTTGCATTCAGATCCTTATCAAGAAGGATATTGGTTGCCTTGATGTCTCTGTGAACGATCTTCAGTATTGACTCTTCATGAAGGTAGGCTAAGCCCCTTGCTATTCCTAGGCAAACCTTGCGCCTTGTTTGCCAGTTCAATTTTAATTTAATACCTTCTGGACCTATCCATACCAAAATTGTTACAATCATTTTGCAGTATGAGTAACTTCACATAACAAATAGAACAGGAATACAATACTGCATAGGGAACACAATGTAGAAAGAAGAGTAAGAGTGACAAATTTACCAAACAGAGCTCGGGCAAGGCTGTTGTTTTCCATGTATTCATAAATTAAGAGTAACTGTTTTCCTTCAATACAGCACCCTAAGAGCTTCACAAGGTTTGGATGCTGCAAAGCTGATATCATGCCTATCTCGTTTAAAAATTCACGGTTTCCTTGATTTGACTTGGATGAAAGTTGCTTCACAGCAATCGTTGAACCATTTGGAAGAACCCCCTGATTCTCGCCATGTGCATATAATATTATGATTCCCATAATTACAGTGAACTAGACGTTAAGAATGAGAGAAAACCACATGAACATGTGAATAAATGGTTCACCTTGTAAACTGGTCCAAATCCACCTTCACCTATCTTGTTTAAAGGGTCGAAGTTCCCCGTGGCATCTTTAATTTGCTTTAAACTGAAATAGCCTGTCTGCAACTGTAGATCTTTGAGTTCTGATGAAACAGAAACATGGGAAGATGTGCACACACGATCAATATGATGCGACATGGACATTAAGTGTTCACATGCAAAACAACTGCTGGCTATGCTCAGTTCTAAACAGCACTTCCATGTTTCCCATTCGAAAAGGGTCACTAGTCCCCAGGATGTGGCACCCATAAGGGTACTAAAAGAACCCACCTTCTCAGTCCAGAGCAGCAACTGCATCAACAAAAAGGCAGTCACTGCTGTTATTGGCCTAGTGTATGTCTTTGGTTCTTTGCCGCTCATCATGCACTATCAATAGATGCCTACCTGCATTTCTGTTAAATTTCCCTTAGACAGGACAACACCTGCTCCCACTCACTTGAAAGTTGCATGAGAGCTAATTAAGAATACTGAACTGCTTTTAATAATAAATCGGTGCATGAACCAGTGAATTAACTGCAAGCACGAATAGCTTTCTGCTGAAGGCAGATATGGCTCTAACTACTCACAAAGCTTTCCACAGATGGCTCATAGCTGGGTATCTAAGATGACTGAAGCATAGCAACAAACCCATGCAATGGGTCACATGGATACTGCATACTCTAGAAAGAAATATGTTAACTCACCATTTTTTAATATTCTATTGTTGAGCCCATTATTTTTCTCTCTCTCGAGTTAATCGAGATAAATGGAAAGCAAATCGGTCCAGTGACGGTCAAAAAAATAGCACAAAGTTAACACCATCACCCCAGCGGGCCATTGTTTAATGCAAAAGTAATTTAAGATGTAGACGTGCATTTGTAGCTATTTAAGTAGCATCGCATTTGTCAATTCCACGAGTTTGGGTTTATCAAGCGATTTTGGATTTGGGTGCAAGACACTTACTAACTGCAGTCGGTGTTTATTTATATCGGACGTAATCCGAACACCCTCGTTTAACTGCCGAAAGGAAAGAGTCATTGACCTAGAGGCTGCGACGTCAGGAGTAGGCCAACATGAGCAACAACAATTTGGGCATTTGGGGGCGAGGTTCGGGGACCACCCACAGTTTGGTATTGATGGAGATGTGGGCCCCGGGTTTATGAAGGTGGGGTTTAGACAGTTTAATACTGTTTAGGGGTTTGACACAGTTAGGTACTAGCTCAAGAGTTTGGTCCAGTTTGGCACGGCTGAGGGGTTTGACGCATTTTGGCACTAGCTGAGGGATTTGGTCCAATTTGACACTAGCTGAGGGGTTTAGTCCAGTTCGGCACTGGCTGAGGGGTTCGACGTAGTTTGGCACTGGCTGAGGGGTTTGGTCCAGTTTGGCATTGACTGAGGGATTTGGCGCATCCCATTGATTAGATTGGTTGGTGACCCCGACTTTGGCACGGACCGAGCACAAGAAGAGCGACCTCAAGGTTTACTACCAACTTGGGATATTTTTGCAATCCCCTGAAGCATCGCATTGATAATCACCATACAAGACTTCATATGGGGGCCTTGTAGGACCAATTACAAGATTTATCAAAGTCACAGGATATTTCCGCATTTGTGTCGGTTCCTGGGTCTTTACATAACCACAAGGGTATTTCCATCATTTTACATGGCATCCTTCCTAGGACTTGTGACTTGGCTATGCGTCGTTAGAGGGGAAATTTGTAACATACCCTCTCTCGGACGACAAAGATCAAAGCTGGACCGCCTTAAGCCAGACCGCCTTCCTTGCCGAGTATTCGTTGAACCGTCTCGAGCTCGTATCGCCGAGTGTTGAACTTCTTGAACTGTATTCCGTTGTGTATCTTTTGGAGATCCTTGGGGGGATATTTATAGGCTTGAAAAGGCCCCAGGACCTACCTGGACCAGGTGTGCCAATTTTTTGGCCCACCCGAACCGAGTAGGTATGATTTTTGACCCACCCAGACCGGGTGGGGGCGCCACCAAGCCTACCCGGACTGGGTGGGGGTGGAAGACACCCCACCGAAACTGGATGGGGGCTCCACATGCCACACCCAGACTGGGTGGGCATCGCGGGTGGCCACCTGGGCCCAGTGGATGCCGTACAGGCCCCAACCGGTCTGCGTGGGTCCCCTTTGCGGTCCCACCCAGTCCAAGGTAGTCCCGGGCAGTGGAAGAGGGGGAAAACCCTATAAAAAGCCCCCCCCAACTCATTAGAAGATAACTTGAAGATGACCTTGTCTCCTTGCTCAAGAAAATGGCAGAAAAGGTAGGAGCAATGAATAAGAGTCAAACCCTCATTTCCCCTCGTGGGAATAAAGACAAAGTCCGGTGGGCACCAATCAGTTGTGTGAACATATCTTGGTCCGGGTGACAGCAAAAAGCAAAGACAAGGGGTGCCATAGGATTGTCGAATGTCGACCTCTGAAAAAATTCTGGAAGTAGAAACCCTACCCATACACTCAAATAGTGAGTGGACATCAAGATGCTCCTGTCTCGAGGTGAAGAATGATTAGTCAAGGCCCCAAAAGAGTGATATGTGTTAGCAAAAGCCACAGGAGCAATGGCAACCCTCTGCCCACAAGCCATAAGACATGTTGGATAGATAATTTCAACTCTGAAAATACCCTTCTCGCCATAAGGAATTACGAAAGTGGCTAACCAGTAAGCCAAGTATGTAAGGGGCAATGCCCCTGGTAAGTTCCATCCTTTTTCGGGAGTAGGCAACTGGCACGGATGCCGACGGAATTGTATTATCACCTCTTTGTACTGATCCTAAGGCACCCCGGGCTGAGAAAATTCTTCCTAAAAGCAGTAAGGTCCATTATAAAAATGTCGGACCCAGACATTTAGAGTCACTCTGGACGTGTGAGGAGTCATGTCTTTACCCACTTGGGCCAAATCTCTCCAGGTCTTCATCAAGTACCTGTAACAATATGCCACGCGATATTTCCCAACGCCATTGGTATGACTGCGGTGCAAATCATTAAGACCCACCTCGTCATAATCACGGCCACAAACGGGAAGCCCAGAAATTCTGTGAAAATCCCTGAGGTCCAGAGATGTTTCACCCTCTACTGTGACAAATGTATTCCAGCGGCAGTTAAATCTTTCTGCCAAACCCTGTAGAAGACCTGTGTGACAAGGATATGACAAGGATAAGAAAATAGTGCGGCTGTCATTGCATGGCGGATCCCCACCTTGTCCAATACTACCTTGCAAACACGAAGAACACCCATCAGCCATTCTGTCGCCTCTTGATGATACTTGTGGGAGGGAATGATGGGCCATTTTCCATATCAGCTAGGGGCCTTGAGTGTTAATATTCTCTCAAACAAGCAGTCATGGTCGTATCCGTCATCTGTAAACTGAACCCCTGATGGTGTCAGAGTCATGCCATCAATTGTAGGCTCTACGGCCTTATGAGGACCACATAAATTCCAAGAAGTCAGTGATAGAGGTGCAACATTAATATCAAAGTTTTCATAGTTACTAAAGAAACCCAAGCTCTTCTAATCTGAATACTGTGTATGTCAAGCGAAATCCTCCAGAAAGCTCAGATAATAGAGTGCAAGTATCTTACATACTATCTCATCCCAACAATGTTGGCTCACTCGAGACAACACCTCTCATCTAGTAAGAGTGGATCCTCAGTCTCCATGTGTAGAGGGATAAAGCTCTGAATAAAAAGAACAAGATGTCGGGCCAACGGATAATGTGATGGGTATCCCCGTGACCGGTCGTACATGTAAATGCCATTCTTCTTGGAAATTCTTGATATATCAGCAACGCCCTCCTCAGAGCCCATCTCTTCAGTTAGCCCCTCTGCAAGCCAGAATAGCCCACAGTCCACTAAGTCAAAGTTATCCGCCGTAATTGTGCACGGAGGGAACGACTGCATAGAATTGTCTGTCCACTTGACATAAGGATCCTCAGAGCCTCTAATCTTCAATCTCTTGGCGTAGCCTCTGTCTCCGCAATAGCAAGCCATGACAAAGGTCAGCGACAGAAACAAAACAAAAGAGAAAAGTCAGATAATTCAAGCAAGAAATGCCAACAAATCAATTGAAGCAAGTGCAAGAAACCCCGTCATGTCAAAAAGACTTGGGGAAGCAAGAAAACTGCAAAGGGTACGGGATGCCAGCCTCCGCCTCTTGCTTTGACGGACATCTTGTGGGGGCATTTGTTGAACTCATTATTTTCCTCTCTCATGTTAATCGAGATAAATGGAAATTAAATTGGTCCAGTGATGGTCAAAAAAATAGCACAAAGCTAACACAGTCACCCCGGCGAGCCATTCATGAACCCTGGGAACCCTCGTCAGATGCCCCATCATTTTCTCGAATTAATTGAGATATTTGGAATTAATTCAGTCTGATGACAACCGATACATGGCATAAAGCCTAGCATCGTCATAATTATGAACAAATTCCAAACCCCCGGAACTCCCGCCGGATGTCTGACATTAAAGGAAAATCTCTCGCCGCAAGGAAACAATTAGACAAGAATCTTTGTCACACCTACGGAGTGTCATGCACATGTCAGCAAGACGGTCTAGCAGGATGGAAGCTTCCTCCCTCGACAAACGGCGAGGACAGAGAAAGACAAACACAAAGGAGAAGTCGCTTTTTCCCCTCCACGTGGTAAAGCACAAGACCCGAGGAGAAAAAAATAAAAAATGGGGGCCTTTCATAAAGGTCATCCCCTTCTCTCCCCACTCCCGGCCTAGTAGGACCGGGTAGGTCCCATGGGAGACCTATCTGGTCCGGATAGGCCCCCGAGGCCAAGGGGGTTCCGTGGGGCCAACCGCCCCAGATACCGGATAGGCCGTCAAAGGGACCTATCTAGTCCGGATAGGTCCTCCCAAGGACCTATCTGATCCCAAGTCCCCTAAATTCTATAAATAGGCCCCGTGGGCCCCCATTTTGTGAGACATCCCAACACACTTGGAGGCATCGCTCGGAGCGCTTGAAGCAATTGTTGTTTGGTTTTTGTGAAGGTCCACATAAGGGTCATCATCATCATCAGAGCCTTATCCCAATTATTTGGGGTCGGCTACATGAATCATGTTCCGCCAAAGATTTCTATTCATATTTAAACCCAAGAAACTAATGTCCTTCCTAATAACATCGCACCATCTCATTTTAGGCCTTCCTCGAGCTCTTTTACTAGCATCCACTAAGATTTGGTCACATCTTTTAACCGGCGCTGAGTTAGGGCGACGAAACACATGTCCAAACCACCTGCGTCTATTTTCTCTCATTTTAGGCCTTCCTAATAGCATCCTCGAGCTCTTTTACTAGCATCCACTAAAATTTGGTCACATCCATTTGTCCAAACCAAACCACATAAGGGTATGGTTTATAAATACCCTTGGGTTTTGCATTTATACCCCTAGGGGCCTTATGATGTAATTTTGGCAATAAAAATATTGTAATTTTCTGAACTAATCAGAAATTATGAAAATACCCTCAAATTGCAAGAAAACCCCTAGAATATCCTATAATTGCAAAAATACCCTGCAAGTTTTAGAAGTTATAGATATATCCCGCATTTTTACGGAAAAGTCTTATGAAATCTACAATTCTCTGACAAAGTCCTGTATTTGCAGAAGTTTGATATTTATGCAAACATCTTGGATTCTTTTCAAGAATTGCATAAATACCCAGTCTTCCTGTTAAGTGTGTGAATGTTGGTCTTTGACATGGGATAATCGCATATATACCTCTCCTAAGACTTAAATTGCCTTCACACTCATAGCCAATATCAAGTTGCCAATATACCCCCAAGTGGTGTCGAATTACGAATAAACCCTGGGAGATATCAATTTGCAAATATACCCTTGTTCTTTCCAAGTTGCATTTAAGTCCCTAGACAATGTTAAACTGCAATCTAGTCTTCAGCCTATGCCCAAATCCTTGCTTAAATCTTAGACCTATCCTTATTCTTATAGGCTTCTAGGTCCACCATATCTTGAATCAAATTACACTTCTACCCTCGTTATGGTATAAGTACCCTTATCCTTTCAAATGTTTCTACTGTTGTTGCGAATTTGCCCTTAATATCATAACCAATATTTTGAAGGACAATAGCTCTTCTTTGGTAGTTAAACAAAGGTGTTTGGACTTTATGCCAATGTAAATTAACATTAGCTGTCCTAATCGTCTGATAAATCCAGTACACGGAATTAATAATGCACATGCTATTTAAATAGCTAACAAATGTGCATTCATGTTCAATAAATGAACATAATTCTTAAAAATGTTCCGTGTTCAACATCTATATACTTATTGAGATGGATTACAAGTGAGAGTCAAAAAAAGTCAGATCACGAATATGTCCTTTATCTTCTATTATTCTACAACTGAGTCTGAGACATGTTATAAGAAATGGGGTATATTCAAACACAAAAATGTTGCAAAGATAATGCCCCAACATTCCCCAAAAGAAGAGCCTATGAACTGTACAGACTTAGATGCTAGACGCATAAATATGGATATAATATGCATGTGTATGACAAAGTAGAAAAGCCACAGAAATAAGCCGCATAAAGACCTCCATTATCTCACCATTATTCTCAATGTTTTTCCTTCTCAGGCAAAACCACAGAAACATCAAAACCAGCATTGTCAACAAAAATGAACCAACCACGATTCCAGCTATAGCACCAATTGGGAACTTCTTGTCCAGTTTAGGCTTAAAATCTACGAGAGAAAAGGATTACAATCAGCAAGGGTTTGTTTATGATGTAAAAAAGCCAAAGATCTTGATATAGAATATACATACTTGGTGTTATTGAGATTGCTGATATAAGGGGCCCATATACACCTCTATATGGAATTGCATTTGTCCCTTTGCCAGCCCACTGGAAGTGGATTTCTAAAGTGTTATCCTCCACAAGGGTAGTAAATTTCGGGACAATTTCCTTACCAGTCCCATTAGCTGATTTTGCGATGTTAAAATCCTTCAGAACCTTTTTGCCCTGTAGAAATGCAAATAATTTGTTAAGTGGATCACCAAAATGCAAATAAAGACAAAGTAACAACCTGGGATACAAATAATGCCTCAGAACCAATCATCTTTACCGCCAAGAGGAAAGGAAAATAGCAAATCTATAATGCAAATCTACTTCTATAAAAATAATATTGCAATGAAAAATAGGTGCAGAAGAAAGCGCAAAATGGTTAAAACAAATAAAACACAATTAGAAGGAATTTTCATCCCATGTTTAACCCCCCCCCCCCAACAAAGAGAAGTCAAAGAGATTCAAACTTTGCCAAACAGAATGTTGAATAACAGCCAGAAGCATGAACTAAACTGACATAAGCATTAGCACAAACCCCAGCCAAAGGCACGAGAATATTAGAATCTAGGATGAAGAGAGTAGGGGTGAGCACGGTTTGGTTTGGTTTGGTTTGAAGAGATTTTTTCTCAAACCAAACCGAACAGAATTAAGGGTTCAATCCGAACCAAACAAAATGGAACTATTTTGAAACCAAACCAAACCAAACCGAATTAATTCGGTTTGGTTCGGTTTGAACCATATTCATGTCCCCTTTTAGAAATTAGATTTGATTTAAACAAGAGTAAAAAAAGATAGGGTAAAAAAAATCTATCAAATAAAGTAAATATTAAAGAAATAACATCAAAAGTTACAACTTGTAAGAACAAGCTTCACAATATTTTCACATAAAAAACTAAGAACTTCAGTTACAATAAAATGGAAGGTGATTTGAAACCTACTTCAGAGAGTCAGAAACCCCATCAAGATGGAGGGGATTGGACTTTTGGAATTAGAGTTTATAGTTATATATACACTTATATTAACTTCACAAAAATATCCTTAAATTTGGGTTATTCGGTTCGGTTTGGTTTCCTGAACTTCAAAACCAAACCAAACCAAAATTTTTAATACGGTTCGGTTTGAACCCAAACCGAATTTTTTTAAATTTCAACCCAAACCAAACTGAACCAAATCTATCGGTTCGGTTTGGTTTTCGGGTTGAACCCGAACAATGATCACCCCTAGAAGAGAGAATGTGAATTTATCTTGAAGTGATCTACTATAGTAGTAATAAGGAAATCTGTACAAAAGAAATCGTGAAAGTATGCATTTTCAAGAAAATTGCAAGTGCAGTGGATCCAAATGACCTGAATGGATACATCAAATGCACGCCTTCCTACGCTGAAAAATGTCTGGTCATCGGTGAAAATTATTTCAGCAAAGTGCAGTCTGACTGTATAATTTCCATTCTGCAAGCACAGGCCATAGTATTTGAGAGAAAGAGGATTTAAACGTGCTGACATGTACAAATTTGGATTGGGCATTCTCAATATTGACGTGTTCTGTGCTATATAGCCTGGTTCTCTGTCAGCATCACTCAAAAAGGCCCCCGTGCTGCTGGAAGCCCACTTTCGACTGTCAGAAAGAAAATATGTTGACGAACCCTGCTGTGATACATCATCCTCTTCGTATTCATTATTGTCAGTAGTTTCCTTTGGTCCACCGCAGTTTATGAAAATTTGATAGTCTGTAAAATTGCAAATTTCACATTAGAAATATTCTTTTGTTCACCAAAAGAGAAAAGAAAGGAAAAAGGTAAAACAAACTAGAGAGCCCACTTTTTGCTTTCCCAGGGCAAGGAAGGCCCTTTCTTAAGCATCTATCTATCCTGCAAAGGCAGCACAAATGCAGCAAATGTTCAGATAAGATCTTCCATCCATGGACATTGAGATGAAGTAACAGATATCGATGCATATTCAAATAGTAATGCAAGAAACTCACGAGTTACTTTGAGTGGATGAAAAACTGGCAACAAAGTTCCTAACATGAGATGAAAGTATGTTAAATTCCCATAGAATAACTGAAGTAATATAAGCTGGACCAAAAATAAAGAAGGAGAAAAAAAGAACATTGTCCTTACTTGTTTTCTTCATGACAACCTTTTGGTGCAGATGCAATGTCAGTAAAAGTGTTCTCAGAAACATCCCTGAAGAAGGCAACTTCTTGACATCATGATGATGATTTATAGGCAAAGAAAAATAAACCACTGACATAAAACATGGCAAATGGTAAATGAATTCGCATGAGAGATATACAATTTTTTTAAGCTTGTCATTATCCAGAGAGGTATCGATCCATTTAGTTGATTGTTGGTAAGGTACCTGCTTATAGAAAGCCAATACCAATCACAGAATCTAGATAAATAATGTAAAATATTCTGCTAAGCATTGAAAGGAAGAAATGTGAGAGCCATCTTATATACCCTATCATTTTTCAGATGCAGATCAGACCCATATTTACTTACATCTTGCTTATCTGTTCTCGTAGATTCTCAAAGCTGCTTGGTATTGCTCCCGTAAAGTTGTTAAAGCTCAGATCACTGCAGGAAATTATATCAACAAATTGGAACACAGACATAGGAAAACTAAGTGTAACATATTTATCTGTTATGCGAGGAAGTGGCCTTAGGAAACATATAAAATGGAGGAACAGAAAATAGGACATAGGGAATACAAATCTTACTGTTATTAGTATTGCATTCAAAACAGTATAGAAGATGTAATCAGAAATACATTTATTTCCTGATAATGGATCCAATAAAAGAAGTTACAAGTAACCCATGCGTCTGAGCCAGTTACTTCAAGTCTTCAACTAATAGTGTTGTTAATATAGCTGACTCATTGATGATGTGTTCAGAAGTATTACACTGTAGTATTACGAATCCAAAATGAAAGTTGCACTTTGATAGTAAAGTGGCAGCATCACAAGTATTTATACAATAGCAAGTAAGCAGACAGAAAGTAGGTTAAGGTGGGCAAGAGAGAGATTAATGTTGGGTTCTGTGCGCCCCCTCGTTGTCTTTGACAATGGTTTTGATGATTCTAATATATTGTGTGTTTTATGTTTGCTTTAAAGTGAAAACATTGTATGCTTGTTTAGTGTTAGTTGTCTTAATGATAAACAAGCTAACATGATTATCTTGTAGAAAACGTCATGAACTCATATGTTGCTGTATTGTCTTGCAGGTCTGAAATGCATGGTGGATATCATGAATGTGATTCATGCATAGTGCATTTGACACCTTGGAGCCTGCCTTTCACATGCTTGAATCCTATAACACCCTTGCAATGTATGGAAATGCTTCATGTTGATAATCATGAAATCTTGATATTTGGCATACTAATATTGCTAGTTTGAGTTTAGATTGGTCTTGACTGAACCTTGTGTTCTGGACTGAATTTGCAAGTCATAGCTTTTGATGTGTTCAAAACTGTAATATTGAGTTGGAAAAATGGTTTCTCAAAGAGTCTTCATGTTTAGGTTGATTCCTGAATTCCCTTTCAAGACCTTGTTTGAATGGTGCTTTGCAAACTCTCAAAGGCATGTCATGAATGGAGGTTATTGAGTTTACAGTTGCTTTGGACTCCCCTTTAACTATCTTGGATTGAACTTAAATGTCCTGGATTGAATTCAGATTTGTTGAACTGAACTTGAATTCCTGGACTACATACAACACATTATTGACCTGCTTTAATCATGATTGATATGTGAGATTGTGTGGAAAATGGGGTTCCTTGAATTGCAATTAAGTTGGTTGAACTCGAGTTAAGAATGGACTGCTTGGATCACATTTGATATGAGCTTATGAAGAATTTGGTTTGAATAGCCCTTAATCACTCATATGTGTTGTTGCATTTCAATGTACAAACATGCATGATGAACAAGTTTTGTCAATGTGATTGAGCATTCAGTTACATTGGTTCAATATTGACATGCTGTTGAATTTTCATTTAGTGCAGGTTCATATAGTCCTCAAAGTCATGGATCCATGGTAAGACTTTGGTTCTGAATTTGACTTTGGTTCTGAATTTGATTATCTATACCTTGATTGGGTTTGAAATGGTTTTTCATGTACTGGGTTGGCATGAGTCTCATGCCTGCCCTTCTTGACTGTCTTGAAGATTGTGGATGGTCTTTTGGCTTCCCATGTTTCCTTGTCAATCTCAAGACTTTATGGTTGAATAAATCTCCATGTGCCTTGATTGGATTCGGTTCATGTATTTTGGCCTTGGGATTTATTTGGTTGCTTAATTGTCCCTTATTGAATCGAGGCTCATGTTGCATCATGCTTATTTTGATTGCTAACATTCCTTGCAAAGTTGGTTTTATTAATGTTGAAATTAGGCTTGTATATGGGTATCCATGTCATATGTGCTCAAGTGATTGATACTTGAACTTTGAATGATTGTAGTGTGGTATTTCAATGTGTTTTAATGAACTTTTCCACTGTCAGGAAAAGTGTCGCCCCATGGGGTCGACACTTTACATTGGGTTATGCTATTTTAACTAAAACAGAACCCCCGGTAAAAAAGGTCGACCCCATGGGTCGACACTTTATATTGGGTTATGCTGTTTTAACTAAAACAGAACCCCCGGTAAAAAAGGTCGACCCCATGGGTCGACACTTTTTACCCTGGGTCCTGATTTCGTCTCAGGACAGAACCTCGTGAAAAAAAGGTCGACCCCATGGGTCGACACTTTTGACTAGGTTCTGGACTTTCTGTTTTTGGCAGATCTCGTTGATACGAGTGTCGACCCTAGAGATTGACACTTTTTCTGGGACGTCCGGATCGTGGTTTCCGGATTGTTTACGAAATCCCCATTTAAGGGTCCGATTGCTTGGGGAGTTTACTCCAATGTCCTTAGGGTTTCCTCATATGTATTGAGGTTGCTTTGAGAGGGTTTCAGAAGGGCCAATGTGGTCTTTTGTGCTTCTATTTCCCTGCCCTTTTATATCTTGCAATATCCATCGAAGGAGAGGATAAGGCTAATTTTTTCTATCCGGTTGCAGGAAAGGAAGAGGAGGGCGCCGCTCCACCTGGAGGAGGAAGAAGAAGAAGAGGAGGATGCCAAGAACGAGCCATTCCCTGCCGATCTGAACCAGCTGGGAGCGAGGTCATCTAACCATTCTCCCTAGGGCGCCTTCTACGGGCTTGGTCGAGTTCCACTCCGCGAAGAACACTCTCCGGCGCACCCTACTTCTCCTTTGGACGTGGTTTCACTGCAGATTTGAGGGGGAATCGTTCTTCTCTCATTTCTATACTTCTATTCGAGCATACCTTGTCATTTGGGCGTTTATTGTCTATCTTCTTATTTCATAAAACTCGAAATATCTGTGTGTGTGGGCGGAGCGGTGTCTCCGCGTGTGTGGGTTTTTTGTGGGGAAAATTTCCCCGTGTTTGGTTGTGTAAGGACGGAGCTGCGACTCCGTGTGGTTGTCGTGTCCGGGGTATATTCCCCGACGTTGTGTGTGTGTGTGCTGCAGTGGCAGCGTTTCGAGGCAACGCCTCGTGTCATCGTGCGTGTATTGCTGCGGAAGCAGCGTGTGTGTGGTTGCGGGTTCGTCCCCGTGTTGCTACGAAAGTAGCGTGTAGTGAAGCCTCACCCGATTGGGTAAGGGGTGGACATAGGGAGCCCGTCGTGGTCCCGAACCACCTTAAAATCTCGTGTTCCGTGTGATTGCCTGTGCGTTTGACCATCTCTTCTATCTCCCTTTACAGGTTAACTTAGTGTGTTTTAATTCACTGCACATCACAGATCGCTTCATCCGTTATCCGTGTGTGGGTTAATTTAGTTGTTTAATGCTTTTATCATTCGAGTGAGAACGGGAAGGTTGAGAGAATATCTCTTGCATCTCACGATTATCTTAATCACACTTGGGTTTGAGCTAATTAATGTTAGTTAATTTAATTCCATTGTGATTAGGTTAGATTGTTTTTAAAATCCGCCATCTCGATAAGGGGACAATTCAACCCCCCTTCTTGTCCGCCATCTCTCTGGGCCAAGGATGGCAAACTCGATTTCGGACTCGGTTTCGGCCGAGTCCGATACCGATACGACTCGGTATCGGTATCGGTTTCGGCCGAAACCGGCCGAAACCCATTTAAAAGGTTCAAAAAAATCAAATTAATTCTTAAAAATCACTCCAAAAATCATAAAAATATAAATAAACACTTACAATAAAAAACTATTACACATGCATTTGACTGTATAAGTTAGTGCAATAACCTTGAAGTGACAACTACGCATTGAACTTCAAACATTGAACATGTGAAAGTTAAACTAATATTCCATTGTACATTAATACAAGCAGTACAATAAACCAAATTAGACAAAATAAATGTTACAAAAATTCATTGATTCTTACCTAATATGGATAATAATTACTAGAAGAACATTCTCCCTCATCGTCTGGCCCTTGATGTCGATACCCATAACCAGGTTGCATGTATGGTCTATATTCATTATAACCAAACAATGAGGTAGCCAAGTCCTGCATCCCTCTTTGGATCCCTCTTGGAGTGTTTGGTCGGCTTGTTTCAAATCCAGTATCACCATAAGAATCATAAGGAAGAGAAGGGGAACTGGTCGGATATGGATGAAACTGGAATGATGGTTCATAATTCCACGACCCATAAATCGCTGCTTCCTGTTGGCGACCTTCGTAACCTGATGGATCATATCGTCCCTCCCCCTGACTGTATCCAGTAGTACCACCTGCATCACCTGCATCACCTGTACCACCTGCAGCACTAGTACCACCTGCAGCCCCTCCGGGATTATCACCATTATCATCATCACCACAAGAAATCAGTCGCTTTTTAGCCTTTGGGGATGCGTTTTTCTCTTGTGGTGCCAATTTTTCAGTGATCTTTGACATGAGTCCTTTATCCCTTGGCGTGTGCCTCACATAAATATGCTTCAACTACTCAATTGCCGGGTCCTCTCGAGCAACAACATTTGTCCTCTCAATTTGCCCATGCACTGATGTACTTCTGCTTAAGGAGACCGGTGTCTTGACCATTCTAGGAGTGACTGGCCTGCTATCTGTATCTGAGTGTCTAGCTGGCTCAAACTCGAACTGCTCCTCAGTGTCATCAACAACCCTAGACTGGTGCGCATGAGTATCTCTGGCCCTCTTTGATTTTCTTCTGAATTCGGAATCTCTTGGCTCATCTTCATCAAGTATGCCCTCTGCCCATCTTCTATCATCAACATCAAAAACGGGCTCATCAACCTGCGCTCGTGTCTCCACCCAAGACTGCAAGGGATTATCATCATTAAATAAGGCATCCACATCAATCTCTACGGCGGCATCCTCGGCGACGCGTTTGTCTCGCAGCTGTTGTCTCAACCTCATATTCTTTATTCTCAACCTCATATTGTAGTGGCAGTACACTAATTTCTCTAACCGATCAGCCTTTAGCCGATTGCGAACCTTTGAGTGTATAAGGCTGAACGTGCTCCAATTTCTTTCACATTGGCTTGCTGATGTGGTTTGACTCAACACCCTGATTGCAATAAAAGCCAATGCAGAACTGCCCAATTCTCTATTGTTCACCATGATCCACCAGTCAGCTGTTGCACCAACCAACCATAAACAAATAGATATAAGTTGTAAATAAAAATTAATTAAGGAAGATGTAATTGCAAAGAAAGCACAAAGATGAAGTATACCTGGGCTCACTCTTCTCACTGCGTATAGCAATTGGGAGTCAGAATACGTCCCAGTTCTCATTCTATAGTTGTTCATCTACAAAAATTACATAATAGATTAGCATAACTACTTAAAGTAAATTCTATACCTCTTATTCATGAAATCAAACATGCCAACCTCTACTTCCGCCTGAAGCCTCTTATCTGGTGTCCTCGATAAACGACCAATGACTTTTAAAGTGCCTTGAAGCACCTCGGCATCAACATGTGCATTGGCATCGTACATGAATCGAGGGTTCAGAAAATAACCTGCATTTGTATATAGTTAATGTATGGTCAATAATATATGAATACAAATAATCACTCACCAACTGCATGCAAGTCGTGGTGTAATGTGGTGTCCCATCTATGGTCAATAATCTTCCACCACTTTGCATGTTCTTTGGGAAGCGACTCCTGCAACTCCAATTTCGCACGGTTCATGGCCTCATACAGATATCCCATATCATTCTTGTCATTGCCATCCACCAATCTTAGGACCTTCACGAGGGGGGTGACTACTTTCATGTATCGTGTTACTCTGCCCCAGAATTTGTTGTCGTCCACGATTTGACATACATCCAAATAATCCATCTGAGCATCAACATTGCCCTTGTCGATGTATTCCCGCAGGGTATTGTGGTACATGAAAGCTTTCAACTCATTCTTATACCTGTGCAAAGAAATAAAATTTGAATCAAATACGGTTCATAACTATAAGGATAAAGAAGTAATAATTGAGTTCAACAGTATACCTATGCAGAGACTCCAAAGAAATGTAATTTGAAGCAAATCTGGTTGGCCCTGCACGGATAATATCTCGCCCCCCACTTGCATGCTCCCTGAACATGTTCAATATCCTAGGATGGCCATAAATATACTGGGTAATCTTTTGTGCCCTTTCAACCGTCTTCTTCACATGTTTGTCCTTCCCTATGTCTTCAAGTATGAGATCTAGACAATGTGCTGCGCATGGGAGCCAATATAAAGGTCTGCGCTTATGCATCAATTTCCTCCCTGCTGCCTTATAATTGGCTTCATTATCAGTAACAACTTGTACAACATTTTCTTCACCAATTTCGTCTACCATGTTGTCCATCAAATGAAACAAATAATTGACAGTTTTTTCAAAATTTGATGCATCTACAGATTTTACAAATACTGTACCTTCGATGCAATATACCAAAAAGTTAATCATGGACTTTTTCGTGGTACCAGTCCAACCATCACACATAATAGTGCATCCTCTCTCCATCCATATATGCTTGAAACTTTGAACCCAGTCATGGAGCTCCTCGACCTCTGCCTCAAGCCCACGCCCGTATATGTCCCGACGTGACGGCGCCTTCAAGCCAGGGCCAGCATCTGCTATGGCATCCAACATAGGTTGAAAATATTCACTTTCAGCAGCATATACAGGGACACCTGCATGAAAAAACCATTTACATATGCTTTTAAATGCATGTCCTGCAACTTCTGCAGATTTTTTAACCCCTCTCAATGCACTTTTGATCTTAGGTTGTGTAGCCTGGGGCCTTCTGTGGAGATAACTGTCCATGGGGCCTGTTCTCTGCGTCTGCGGGGGCGGGGCAGCAACGTCAGGACGTCGTGTAGCTGTACTGGAGTAGGTCCCTCCTGAACCCATGGGTGCCTTTCCTTTCCTTCGAGCGACTTCTTCACGCTCCCTTGCTTCAGTTAGCTCCGGATCAGAATCTTCAGTGCCTTCCTTATCATCATCCCTCCTAACCCTTCTGCCAGAAATCTCCTCAGCAATTTCCTCCTCATCCTCAGCCCTTTGTTGCACCCTCTCCTTTTTGCCCAGAAAGCACTGGCGCATCTCCTCTCGCACCTCTCGTGGACAGTGGTCACATTGTCTCACCTCTCCTCGTACCCCTGCCAAATGTTGCTTTCCTATGGTAATTCCGCCATACATCTCCCTACCGCAGTAATTGCATTTCACATTTCTTCTCTTAGCATCAAGTAAGGACATGTGGGCCCACCCCGGATCCTCCTGCCCTTGCTGCTCCTGTGTTTGCTGACGTCTAGGCATGATGCTGCATTATGACAGTCAAAGACAATCTCTTGTAAGTACAATGAAAAAAAAGGTAATTCAACATGAAAGAGCTCCAAATTAGTCAATGAAGCTTAATTGAGCTTCAATTGAACTTTACTAAACCTAATTAGAGGAAATCCCCAAAATTAATAATATAATTAGGGCTTAATTAACACATATAGCCTAATCACCTTTCATAAAAATTAATTCCAAGCATGATAGAGCTCCAAATTAATTAATGAAGCTTAATTGAGCTTCAATTGAACCTTACTAAACCTAATTAGAGGAAAGCCCCAAATTTAATAGTCTAATTAGGATTTAATTTACAATTTTAGCCTAATCACCCTTGAAAAAAAATAATTACCAACATGATAGAGGTCCAAATTAATTAATGAAGCTTACTTGAGATTCAATTGACCCTTACTAAACCTAATTAGAGGAAAGCCCCAAATTTAATAGTCTAATTAAGATTTAATTTATAATTTTAGCCTAATCACCCTTGACAAAAATTAATTACCAACATGATAGAGGTTAAAATTAGTCAATGGAACTTAATTGAACTTGAATTGACCCTTACAAAACCTAATTACATGAAAACCCTAAATTTAATAGTCTAATTGGGGCTAAACTAACATTTTTAGTCTAATCACTAAAGTAACAGAATTATTTAACAAAATAATCATCTAAGAAATCTTACCTAGCCCTAATCAGAGCTAATTAGGGTGGTATGGTGGGCGGGAGGGGAGCGCGGGCTAGGGCTGGCCGCTGGCCGGCTGGCGGGTGCGCGCAGGCAGCACACGCACGCACGCGCAGGCGGGCGGCGGGCGCAACGCGCAGGGGGGGCTGGGCCGGCTGGCCGCTGGGCACTGGCGGGCCTGCTGCTGCTCCGCGGCTGCTGTTGCTGCTCCGCGGCGCCTGCTGCTGCTCCTGGTGTTTCCGCCGACGACTGCGGCTGCTGCTACCTGGTGTTTCCGCGGCGGGAGGGGACAGGAGGGACAGGGTGAAGGGTTTCGGGGTCGGGGTCGGGGGGGGGCTCACGTGAACTCCAAAGTTTGGAGTTCACGTGTTTCGCCCGAAATCGAATGGTTTCGGGCCGAAACGATTCGGTTTCGGGCGAAACGGGTATCGATTTTGCCCGAAACCGATACCTTTACCCGAAACCGTTTAAGCTACAGTAAAATAGGCTTAAACGGTTTCGGCCGAAACGGACAACCATGCTCTGGGCCAACAATTAAGATAAGGTGAACTAAGGAGTTTTTCTTTTTTTGAAAGTGGTTGGTATCACGAGATTGTATTAAAATAAAAATATGAGGGATATACAAGTATATTCAGAATGCTCCCAAAAGTTCCTACACAAAAAACCCCCACACCAAGATGGTGTGTCACCCACTAATCTCCCAACAAATCAAGAAAGGAAGAGTTGTGAGCGCCCACATTACATATAACCGAAGCCCACTCTCACTTTCTCCAAAATAAAAGAAACAATCCTATCTGACTCTAACTTCCCTTCTGAAGATTCCATTGTTCCTTTCACCCCATAAGACCCAAAGGGTAGCATGGAGGATGAGCCATCATATGAGTCGATCGCCCTTGAGAGTCCATCTCCTGTGCCACCTCCCTATCAACAGTTGCGCATTATCTGCTAAGCAGAGAGTACCTGGGAACCTGCTCAAAAGCTATGTCCACACCTCCTTGGAGAAGGAGCAGCCTACAAAAAGATGGTCAAGGGTCTCCTCACAGAGAGAGGAGAGCGTAGGAATACTTTCCAGGAAAAGGATCAGCCTATCGCACGTCAATAGGCGCCTGTGTAAGATCCTCCATATAAGCAACTTCACTTTTAAAGGTCACTTTGGGGTCCAAATCTGCGATGCCAAACCATGCCTCACTCCTCCATCTGCAATAATATTGTATGCTGATCTGACTGAGAACCTCCCTTCATTGTCCCACCTCCACCACCATCTATTAATGCCACTTACATTCGGTGGGAAGTCTATGAGCAATGATAGGAGTTTCTCCAATTGACCAATCTCCTCCACCCTGAGGTTTCTTCTGAAAGATGGAGCCCACGTGCCTCCTGATAGTTGTGCCTCAAAAACTTCGGAGACTGATGCCGCCGGTGTAGAGGTAATCATAAAGAGTTGTGGAAAGGTGTTCTCTATGTAAAGTCGCCACACCACTTGTCTTTCCAAAACAAACACTTCTTTCCACTCCCCACCTAGATACGTACACTAGCCATAATCAAAGTAGGCAGGATCGGGAATCGATATCGTGCCTGATCCCGAACCGATTCAGATCAGTAGGATCGGTCGATCGGCCTGATCCCGATCTGATCCTGGCCGAGTCAGACCAACAATCCATCACAGTCCAATCCTCATTCTTTGTATTATCTTTCTCTTCTTATATTCAATGAATTGTGGCCTTGTTGGTCACCTCCACACCAAAAAAAAACTTCCAAAAATTAGGCACACCTTGCATTATCTATAGTAATTCATCTTCTGTGAAGCAGAGAATTACATATACAGTGCATCAGTAGTAGAATTTCTATTGCAAGATAATGTGTTGTAGTTATCAGAGATAAGTCATTGAGGTGACATTTATTGTTTGTAGCTGTTTAAGATCATGATTCTCACTTTTATTATGTATCCATATTCTATCAGCTTTCTATACTGGCGAGGTAGTTATATATTCCTATTCTGACATATTTCTATACTGTGTGGGACATCATTGAAATCCACATGCTGAATTATTCTATGGAAATCTAAAAATTTCACAGTGAAAGTCTGAAAGAGTCAAAAGAGACCCCCAAAAAAAATTCGGATAGCCTCCCCCCCACCCAGCCCATTGGAAATTCAAATGGCCTTGGGCGGATCGGCCCGATCTGGCCTTGGATCGGGATAAGGTCGGATCGGGATGGAATCGAACTGACCGAAAACCGATCAGAACGGGCGATCCGATCCAATTCTGCATGCATTGGCCATAATGATATCCCTGCAGCTCAAGATACCCCTCCACCCCTCCAGATATAAAAGATATTGTGCTGAGAAGCTAGGGTCATGTTCCAACCCCTTACTCTCCCACAATACCTCTGTTGGATCACCTGTAGCCATAGCCTGTTATCTTTAGAGCCAAGATTCCATAACCATTTGCATAGTAAGGCCTGATTGAAGCCTCTGACATTTTTGAAGCCCACTCCTCCCATTTCCTTGCTCTTGGAAATTCTACCCCATACAATATCATGCCAGCCCCTACTCCTGCTACCACTCCCATGCCAGAAAAATCTTGATTAAATAGACTCTAACTTCTTTGCCACTGTCCTCAGGATCTAGAAGACGAAGAGATAATAGATAGGGAGGTAATTCAGTACCGATTTGCAGAGGACCATTCTCTCCCCATATGAGAGAAGTCTCGCCTTCCAACTTGTCAATCTAAATTCATACCTTTGTATGACATTATGCCAATCACTGCAATGTAGAACGGTGCTAGGCCCAAGTAAGAGATAGGGAAATCTCCTATTTAGCAGCCTATAATGAAAGCTGCTCTCCATGAGCTCGCCCTTCCAAATTAATCCCCACTTCTGGCTCTTGCTGAAATTCACTTTAAGCCTACTGACTTTTGTAGTAGCTCCAACATAAGTCTCATATGACATATAATTGCCTCTCATCCTCTGCTAGGAACAGAATAGTATCATTAGCATACGGTAAGTGAGTGATGTGCACATTACCCAACCCAACTTGGAAGCCTTTGATCAGCCCTTGGGCTTCAACTCTTATCCACATCCAGCTAAGAACATTTGCAACCAAAACGAAAAGTAATGGTGGCATCGGGTCTCCCTGACGAAGCCCCTTTCCACTATGAAAATACGTGGAAGGCCGCACATTAATTAAGACTGCAAAGCTAGCTGATGTGACACAAGTCCGGACCCATCTAACACACATCTCATCAAATCCCATCTACAGAAGCACTGCAAATAGACAATTCCAGGTGACACTATCATAGGCTTTCTCAAAATCCAACTTAAGTATCACTCACCTTTTCCTCTAAGTCTTCACGGCAGGTAAGCATTCGTGAGCTACAAAGAAATTCATCGATATGTAACGGCCACTGATAAAAGCCCCTTGATAGCCACTAACCATTCTGTCAAGCATTTTGTCAAGCCTCATGGCCAGAAGCTTGGATATGATTTTGCACGTTCCATTCAAGAGACTAATGGGTTTGAAATCCCTAAGACTCTATGCACATAGCTCTTAGGAATTAAAAGTAAGAAACTGTTATTAATGCCCCTCAAATGTGCCCTCCCCTCGTGAAACTCCCGCACTGCATGGAAGAGGTCCACCCTTATGATGTCCCAACACTTCTGGTAGAAAGCCAAGGGGAGATTGTAATGTCCCGGGTTTTTCGGATCCTCGTTCGTAGGACCCGGATCTGGTTTCTCGGACTGTCTGACTCTGCTGTGTCCGAAATTTTGTTTCGGACATCTTTCGTGTTCGGATCGGCGCGATCCGGAGTCGTTTCGGAGGCCCGGAAGCGTTCCGCGGCTTTTTCCGCGTATGTTTTCCGATTCCCGGCGAGGGTTTCGGCTTTCCCTTCGGAACCTCGTTGCGGGTGAACCGGGCCGTTCACCTAGGCGAGTGTGGTACCGTTGCGATCGGTGCGTTCCGAGGATCGCGAGGGTGTGATTTTCTATTTTTCGGAATTTTTCCGATTTTTTGGATTTTGCTATATATACCCCCACCCTCTCTCTCTTCCTCTCATTTCTCACTCTCACCCTCTCTCTCTTCTCCCACACTCTCCTCTCACTCTCTCCTCTCCGGCGGCCGACGGACCGAGGCGGGGGTGAGGCGGGGCGACGCGGGCGAGGAGGATGGCGAGGATGGGTCGAGGATCAAGGCTTGAGGGCGCGATGAAGCTCGGCCGTGGGTTCGTGGAACGGCGAGGCTTCAACGGCGTTTTCTTCGTGGATCGGCATCCACGGTGCGCGAAATCTTCGGTGGAGGTAGGGTGATGGACCCCCAGCTCGTACATTTCCTTTCCCGCAAGTTTCGTAGGCTACGGTGAGCCGAGCGGGCCAAACGGGGTGATTTGGGCAAAATCCATGTTTTAGGGCTTGTGGGCCGATCTCCCGTTTCATTGCGTTTCTGGCCGATCCGAGGCCGTAGATGCATGCTAGGGGTTATTTGGGGGCTTCCCCTATGTTTTCCCCCTCATCCGTGGATGTTTGGGGGCGTGGCGTGGATTTTTGGGGTTTTCCCGCCGTTCTCGGTTTTCCGAAATGGTCGCGGTCCACCAGAAACCGTGTTCATTGGTCGCGGTCTTGGGAGAACCGCGTTCATCCTCTGTGTTTTGGTCGAGGAGGCCTTCGAGCGTCGCGGTCGTGCGATAGACCGCTTTGGTCTAGTCGCGGTCATGGGATGACCGCTACTATCTGGTCGCGGTCCTCGGACGACCGCTACCAGCGGGGTTGCGCATGGCTAGTTGCGGTCGTGAGGTGACCGTGACAGCATGGTCGCGGTCTCCGGTCGACCGCTACCATCTGGTCGCGGCCCCCGGTCGACCACTATCTGGTCGCGGTCACCAGGTGACCACTACCACGTTCTGGTTCCTGTTTGCGCTGTTTTGACCTCCGGTCGACCCGGTTGCGACCCAGTGGTTGACTTTAGGTCTCGTGAGTGTCTCGGACACCCCGTGGAGTTCCGTGACCGTGTCTTTGGGTGTCCAGAGGTTGTCCCACTTACCTCGTTTTGTGTGCCGCGAGCTTAAGGGTCCAGGTGACCTTTTAGCGCTCCGATTGTGTTGTTTTGGTCTCCGGTCGACCCGGTTGTGACCCAGTGGTCGACCTCCGGCCTTGTGAGCATCCCGGACACCCCATGGGTTCTGTGTCTGTGTTTTGGGTGTCGGGAGAGACCGTGTTGCCTCGATTAGCGTGCCCGTAGGTGTGGTGGGTCCGGGTGACCCCACGTGTTCCGGGCTTTCGTGTTACGCATGATCGAGTCACCGTGTATCGGTGTGTGTGCGGTGGGGTCTCCCCCGCATGTCGTGGGTTTCCTTTGGAAGGCGATTCCCATGTGGGCCATGTGCTTGGCCTTGGACCGCGAGTCCAGTTATCCGGCCTGCGGCTGGAGGTTTCCCGCTTGCTACAAGATGGGAAATCGTCGTGGTGGCTTGTGTGCTGCCCTGGGAATCGTGCTTCTGTGTTTTCCGTGTGGCCCGTGTGGGTGGCCTTGGTCCCTTGCGTTCCCTTCCCGAGGGAGTGGTCTTGGCGACTCGTGAGTTGCCTCGGTACTTGTGCTACCGTGGTTTTAGACCTAGAGATTGGACTAGATTGACGGCCTTGTGCTGTTGCGTACAACGGTCTTGACCCCGAGTCTTGTGACTCAAGGACCGTTGGGTGTAGTGCGTCTGGAGGACTGTCCAGAGTCCAGTGGCTTAGCGCCACTTGAGTTTTCTCGACTCTAGCGCACGGTGCGTGCATGGCCGTGGACTGTGAGTCCCGTTTCTTCTCCGACTGTGGTCACCGTGCGACGGGGCCGGTACGTGGGGTGGTCCCCGTACGTCGTCGGGTTCGGACGTTGTTTTCCGTTGTCTTGAGAGTCTACTCTCTCAGTGACCCTCCACTAGTCGTAGCTTCCTGCGCACGCGTGTGCGGACCCACCTGGGAGTGGTGGAGAGCGCGACCCGGTGAGACGCAGTTTTTAGGCTGGTTTCCGTCGGCCCCTTGCCTTTGCCGCCAGAGTCCGGTGGGGGGGAAAACCAGCTAGAGGACCCGACCTAGAGCAGATGGTCTGTGTGTGCACACGTAGTTGGGGGCTTAGGACACGCGCTGACGAGCGTGACCCCAGCTAGTCCTTGTTGTGGTACTGGTTACTGTGTGTGTGTCTGAGTCTCACGCCTAGGGCGTTGTAGCTAGACACTTGTGACGCGGTGTAAGACGTCAGTGGACGCATCCGGTCGTTCTTCTAGTGGGAGGTACTCCTGTTCTGGACAGAGAGTGGCAGACTGTCAGTCGTGTGACTTCGACCTTCGGGTTTCGGTCGTGTTGACCGTTGAGTTTTCGATTGTTTCGCCGTGGCGCGTGTCGATTTTCGTGCCGTGAGGCTAGTGCTAGTGACTTTACCGAGGTGGCGTCTTGTGGTGAGGTACCCGCGATCGGATGGTCGGGGTTGCACCTTGGACAGCGTGTCCAGGTTGGCTGTCCGGGGGACAGGCCTCTACGGCATGGTTACCGTGTGTTTTTACTTCGGTAGGTGGTACTAGCGTGGTTTGGTAGCTTCGACTTCGTGGTCGAGGTGTGCCTTCTGCCAGTAGGAGTAGCTGTAGTGCCGAGTTTTGACCGGCCACCGGTTTGCTGTTCCTGCTGTAGTTGTAGCTCTCCTTTCCGCTACCGCCGTTGTTTCCGGTTGGGGTTCCGCGGGATCCCTGCTGAGTCTCTGTTTTGGAGACTCATTCCCTGCTTTTCAGGTGTGGTGGTTCTTCCTCGAGGTTCGAGGGTGCGGAGCGGAGGTTCTCAGGTGCCAGCTTGCCGGGTCGAGTGTTCACTTGGCATGTGGTACGTTTTTACTGCTTTAGACTGTACTTTCTGTTGGACTGGACTCTGTTGTAGCTGTAGTTGTTTATTTATTTCTGTTAATTGTCCTGCTTTATTTCCTATTTCTTTGTGCCTCCACACTCCTTTTAGCCCTTCCGAGCCCTCCCGGCTCGTGGGCGGCGGTGCGAGTCTCGGGTTATCGGGCCTTCCCGGTAATCGGATTCTCGGGTCGTTACAGAGACCATCTGGCCCAGGTGCTTTATCAACTTTTAGAGAAAATATAGCTTGATGCACTTCTGCCTCCCAAAAAGGTAGAGATAGAGCTTCTCTTTCCTCCATAGAAATGCATGGCAGGAAATCCTTGGCCATGCAAGGCTTGGTTGTGTCCTCTGAAAAAGTGTGAGAAGAAATCCCTTACCTAATATCTAATGTCCTCATCCCTTGAGATTAGTTGGTCATTGTTTGGACACACACGGAATTTACTTGAAAAGAAATAGATAAATAAATAAATAAGTGGTGTGGGTGGATGACTCTATTTGTTTATTTTTAAAGAAAGGAGGGTGTTCATTTATCGAACACGGGTGCACATTTGTAAGCTGTTTAAATAACATGTGCATGGTAAAATTTCGTATGTTTGATTGTCAGAGGATTTGAGTTCGGGTGCCGGACAATCCCCCCACTGATCGCAGTCGGTGTTTATTTACATCGACTTAACGTCCGAACACTTTGATTAACTGTCAGAAAGAACCAGACACCTTTATGACGTTAGTCATGACATTTGGGAGGTACATTCGTAGTAACAACACCCAACACCTCTGGGAGATACAGGCGGACATATAATCCTTCAACCCTCAAACGGAGCGAGAACACATTTTGGGCATGACCCAAATCCCTGAATGGACTCTTGCACAAATTCAAAAGATGTAGGGTATTTTTGTAACCCTCAAACACGTACATAGAAAAAAAATATTTTTACAGTTATAAGACTTTATAAGATTCAAGTGCAAAATACATAACTTTTCAGCAAATTAGGCTTACAGGACTTTTTTGCAAAAATGCAGGGCACCTACAATTACTGGAGATTACAAGGTATTTTAGTAATCCCAAACTATTATAGGGGATTTCTCATAAACTTGGGGGTTTTTAAGTAATTTTCGATTAGTTTAGATAATTACTTGACTTTTTCCACGAGTCTTATGGAAACAAATTACATACACACAAGCCCGAGGGTATATATGTAAAAGTGGGGGCATACATGCGACATACCCTCGCTCCGGGCTGAGAAACAAAAAGCACAAGTGGAGAAAATCTCCAAGTCTTCCGCTCCGAGTGTGTTGTCCGCAGGTGCGTAAGTCCTTCTCTTTTTTAGAAATAGGGCCCACGGGACCTATTTATATGAGGTCCGAGGGCGGTTAGGCCAATTTGGGCCGACCTGGACCCGATAGGTTCCCACTGGAGGGGCACTGGGACCGGATAGGTCCCCACGGTGGGCCTATCTCTGAACGCAGTCTCTGAGAGCATCGCGATTAAAACGTGGTCACTGAGTTGACTGCATTCAGATAGGTCCGAAAGGGGGGTACCAGGACCGGATAGGTCCCTTTGGGGACCTACTCGGACCGAATAGGTCCCCGTGGAAGCCTACCTCTGAACGCGGTCTCTGAGAGCACCGCGATCAGAACAAGGTCTCTGAATTGACCGTATTTGGATAGGTCCGAAAGGAGGGTACTGAGACTGGATAGGTCCCTTTGAGGACCTACTTGGACCGGATAGGTCCCCATGGGAGCCTACCCATGAACGCGGTCTCTGAGAGCACCGCAATTAGAACGCCGTCTCTGAGTTGGCCGCGTTCGGATAGATTCCAGAAGGACCTATCCGGTCCCCCCGACCCCTATGAGAGAAGGAAAGGAAGCCGGCCCTATAAGTTGGGATTTTCGGGATTTATTACTTTGAATTTTGTGCATTGTGTCACGTGTAGAGGAGAGAGACCTTGTGACGTGTGCTTCGGTGTAGTCCATCGCTTGCCACATGAGGTGGTTCCGAACTTGTAGGATTTTTTCCCAGTCGGTCCTGTACACCTTGTAAATTGCGAAGAGTTGGTTCCAAACTTGTAAGATTTCTTCCCGGTCGGTCCCGTACACCTCGTAGGTTGCGAAGAGTTGGTTCCAGACTTGTAGGATGTCTTCTCGGTCATCCCATGCACTTTGTAGGTTGCAAAGAGTTGTTCTGAACTTGTAGGATGTCTTCTCGGTCGGTCCCATGCACTCTGTAGGTTGCGAAGAGTTGTTCTGAACTTGTAGGATGTCTTTCTGGCCGGTCCCGTGCACTCTGTAAGTTGCAAAGAATTGTTCCTCACAAGATCCGCTTGTCGCGTGCATATTTTGATTGTTCCAAATACCAGTCGAAAAGTTGTCGAGACTCGTAGTTGGCCCGACGCAATGACGACACAGACTACGTGTCTTTTGTGATTGTCGCGAGATTAATCCGAATTTCATCTTTCCCCAATTAATTCAAGAGAAAATAAACAGTTCAACAGTCACCAACCAATATACATCTGATTGAGTTAACCCTTTCCCTTCCTGAGGATATCCGCTGAAAGTAGGCAGTGTTCATGTCATCTTCCTTGAGTCATTTCTCTTTGGATCTCTACTTCCAATATATCTCTTCTCTCATAAGGATCTCCTCAAATTCTGCTCTAAGATTATCCCTGAGCTATCTGTCTGTGTCATCTAGGTGCCCAGTCTCCTCCAAGGAATCTAAGCCCCTAATCTAGGATTCTATCTTTCACAATTCACAACTTTGCTTGGTAAGACCTTAGTCACACCCCATTCCCTAAGCACCTATACCACATGCTTCAATTTACCCACAAGTCTAGCCATGGCAGACTGCTCTGGTCTTGGTACATTCCATGCTTGTCTCACAATATCCATGAACTCCAACTCTTTGAACCAGTATCTTTTTATCTAACAGGTATGTTTCCCCCGGGACCTATAAGAAGTTTTCAGCAAGATGGGCTTATGATCAGACAGTGGTCTTGCCAAGCAACAAAATTGCACATGGGGGGTCCCCCCAGTCAATAGACACCAGGAATCGATCCAGATGAGAACAAGAAGGATCAACTATCATATTAGACCACGTGAACTAAGCATTGGACATCCTAATGTCAATCATACTAGCATCGGCAATAAAGACAAGAAAGTCCTCCATTTCCCCTATATGATGGTTATCACTTCTCCTCTCCCAAGTGGCAGCAACTAAATTAAAATCACCTTCCACACACCATAGGCGGCCTGAAGAGTGATGATAGCAAAGTAGGCCCTCCCAAAGGAGGCACTTTCCTTCTCCGCTCTATGGTTCGTAGGCCCCAGAAAAGTCCCATGAGAAGTCATCCCTAACATTTCGGAAGTGGATGGAGATAGCCCCCTCCCCACCTTCCTATCCTCCTCCAACTCCTCTACCTCAAATTGATTCAAAAGAATCAAAATGCCTCCTACCCTTCCCACCACCGAGGAGACTATCCCCTTCGACAACCTAGCCCCCTCAATCTCCCTCATAATAGATTCCCCATCCCCCTCACACATGGACTCTTGTAGACACAATATATGAATTTTACATCTTCTGACTAGTTCCCTCACTGCCCTCCACTTTTCTCCTTCACAAATCTCCTCACGTTCCATGAAACAATCCTCATTAGGACAAGAAAATACTCCTACCCCCCTCCCCTTACTCCGCTTACCTTTTCTCCTCCCCTCCTTCCCTCTCCATAGCTCCCTTTTTATGGGACTTTCCCCCACTTTGCATCCCTTGCCATGTTCATGAACTATCGCTTCTGAACTTTGGTGAATACACCTTTTAGATCCCTCTCCAACCCCACAAATGAAATACCCACTCTTTCGGCCAGCTGTGGACACCAAAAATTGCACGCACAGATATCCTGCTCGGCCCAGCATCAACAACGGCACCGAGTGAAGAAACCCCGGAGAGACTAGTCACCCAAACTCCCCAAATATGCACACTGCCGTGAAGCCCTCTCCAGAGTCACGACAGTGAAGAGAAATCAACCACCAAGAGCCCCACAATCAATGGGCCTCGAAGAAAATCAAACGGGCCACAACTCGTGCTCACAACGGGCTCAAAACTGCCCATTTAGCCATTCAACGGCACGCCCAAGGCCCTTCAGCGGCACGCCACTGGCCCCTCTCAGCGGCACGCCCTTGGCCTTCAGCGGCACGCCCCAATGGCCTTCAGCGGCACGCCCTGCAAGCCTTCAACGGCACGCCCCATGTGCCTTCAACGGCACACTATTTCGGGCCTTCAACAGCACACTATTTCGAGCCTTCCACGGCACACTATTTCAAGCCTTCCACGGCACACTACTTCAAGCCTTCCACGGCACACTTTTTATGCCCCCAGCGGCACACTGTGAAGGGCCCCCAGCGGCACACTATGAAGGGCCCCCCACGGCACGCTCTTTGTGCCCTTTAACGGCACACTTCTCTGGGCCTTCAGCGGCACGCCTTTTGCCCTCTTCAGCGGCACGCTTATAGTGTCTTACAGCGACACGCTTCTTCAGCCCGCCAGCGGTACAGCGTAAAGGTTTTTCAACGGCCAAACGACGTGAAGCCCATGCCCTACATATCCTTGGCGCGCAGTGAGCTGTCCGAGGTGTCAACCAACGGTTGGGCCATGCAGGCTACTCCCCTGACAGCCAGGACGGGAAAGGTCAAACGTCATCATGATGAAGCTGCTTCCCGCCTCCGACTGCCGTGCTCGAAGGCTCCCGCGGCTGGGAGTATAAAACCACTCCCATTCCGGCGAAGAAAAGAGAGGGAGACACGGAGAAGAGACCCACGGGCAGAGACGAATAGACGGAGTTGCATACGAGAAGAAGAAGAGAGAAGAAAAGGGAGAGGCTCCGGCGTGGAGTCTACCGATAGCCACCAGGCAACGAGAAGAGAGTAAGAGAGAGAGAGGGCTTGATGTAGTAGGGGAAGGTGGGGGAAAGAGCAGTGGACGATCGTCCCTGCTTCGATCCCCAACACCTCCTCCTCTCTTTGTTCTTTGTTTTCCCGCCTCTCCGTTCTTTCGTTCTTTAGTTTTCTTTCTTGCCCATACCCTTAGCTCGGGCATGCTTTGTGATGTACACGGGTGGCTACGGCCCTTTGTCTCCCCATTAATAAAGATCTTCCCCCCCCTCAGTGGGCTTTCTCTTTGTCTCGTTGTTTTGGACCACAGTGTGTTTGGTCGTCTTTCCCTTCGCTTCCCGGTGTTTGCGTTCATCCCTCATGCCGACGATTTACTCCGGATGCGGCACCATCTTGAATGGTTTGAGGTCACGAACCTCCTCCCGTAAAGCCCAGTGCCTTCACCTGTGTCTGCCCCTTTGAACCTTTTTCCCCCTTGCCAGAAGTCCCTGTGGGTTTGATCGGCCTAACACCCTGCCCCTTTAACAGGCCAACCCCTTTTGGAGCCCTGTCCGGTGCACCTGCACTTTCCTCCAGCAGCACACCCTTCTGGTACCTTGGCCGGTACACCCCATAATAGCCCTCAGCGGTACACCTCCCCCTTTTGTGCCTCAGCGCTACGCCCTTAGCCTTCCTAGCCCAGCACACCCTATGCTCGTCCTTGGCCGGTACGCCTTGGCCAATCCCCCGTCCACCCTGTCCAGTATTAGAAGCCTCCCGTTCATCGTTTTCTTCGTGTTTTCCGAGGTTCTATAAAGGTGTTGCCGCCTCCGGGCGCCCACCTCCAGTTGTCGGGTTCCGCCACTCCGTGTGGGCGCGTTCCCTTTATCTCCCTTACGCTCGGGTCAAGGGGAGATGCTGCCGAATTTTTGTCAGAAAATAACAACATGTTAAAAAGGCAAAAGGAAGCAACAAACGAACAGAACGATCAACGATAAAACTTTCCGACTAATCGAGCCACTGCCGGTAGCGTGAAAAGAACTGAACCGAATAACGACATAACATATCAGACGTCTGACTTGTGAGCAAAAAGGCTGAACAGAACCAAGGAAAGGAGAAGTTTATATAAGACTATATAAAAATCAATAAACGAAGAAAAGAAAAGCCTTAAAAACAAATAATAGAAGATTCCAACCTTCACCGACACGCTCTGTCGTGCCCCCAGCGGCACACTCCAATAACCTTCAACGGTACACTTATCTGGCCCTTCACCATCATACCCTGCCTCCACACTTCAAACACCCTTCGCCGGCACACTGGTTTCCACCTTCCCCGGCACACTCCATTCCCCAGCGGTACACCCCTTTCCATTGTCTCTTCCCCCCCCTTCGCCGGTACACCCTCATCCACCGTCTCAAACTCAATGTATAGACTTGGCAGATTGACGTACAAACACAGCAATGAGCAATGTACAGACTTCGAGCCGCAGCCAAGGGACAGCGTATAGACTTTGAGCTGAATAAGCTGAAGAATGTATAGACTTCGGGTGTCGGCTGCACGAGCAATGTATAGACTTTGAACTGTAACGTATAGACTTTGAACTGCAGCCAATGAATAATGTATAGACTTTGAGTTGGCCAACGTACAGACTTTGGGCTGGCCAATGTATGGACTTTGAGCTCCAATGTATAGACTTTGAACTGTAATGTATAGACTTTAAGCTGGCCAACGTACAGACTTTGGGCTGGCCAATGTACGAACTTTGAGCTCCAATGTATAGACTTTGAACTGCAATGTATAGAATTTGAGCTGGCCAACGTACAGACTTTGGGCTGGCCAATGTATGGACTTTGAGCTCCAATGTATAGACTTTGAACTGTAATGTATAGACTTTCATCTGGCCAACGTACAGACTTTGGGCTGGCCAATGTGTGGACTTTGAGCTCCAATGTATAGACTTTGAACTGTAATGTATAGATCAGCTGGCCAACGTACGGACTTTGGGCTGGCCAATGTATGGACTTTGAGCTCCAATGTATAGACTTTGAACTGCAATGTATAGACTTTGAGCTTGCCAACGTACAGACTTTGGGCTGGCCAATGTACGGACTTTGAGCTGCAATGTACCGACTTTGAGCTGGCCAATGTACAGACTTTAAGCTGGCCAACGCATAGACTTCGAGCTGATGAATGTAGCCAATGTATAGACTTTGAGCTGATGAATGCAGCCGATGTACAGACTTTGAGCTGAAGAACGTATAGACTTTGTGTGCTGGTTGAATAGACAACGTATAGACTTTGGGCTTACGAATGTACGGACTTTGTGTCGCAGCGACCGGCCAATGTGCAGACACACGCCCTTCGCCAGTACACCCTACAACGCCCTTCGCGGCACGCCCCATCCCAGCTTCCCCCCGCATGCCTCGTTTGGCCTTTCGCCGACACGCTCCCCCTGCGCTTAGCGGCACGTCTGCTCCAACCCTTCGGCGGTACGCCCTCAAGCTCCTTTGACAGCACGCTCCCGTGACCCCTTCGCCGGCACGCTCTCCCCTATTCAACCCTTCGCCGGCACGCTCGGCCAGGCCCATAGCCACCACACCTAAGGCTCCTTCATCGGTACGCCTCCCATAGCCACCACACCTGCCCCTTCGCCGGCACCCTTGGCCAAGCCCTTCCCCGGTATACCTCCCGCGAACCTTCAGCGGCGCACTCCCTCAGCCCCCTCAGCGGTGCACCCTTCCACCTTCAGCGGCACGCTCCTTCAGCCCCCGTTTGGCCCTCCAGCGGCCCACTCTCTCTCTGCAGAAGAATATGTATAATAATAATAATAATAGTAATAATAAAATTAATAAAAACTATGATGAATAAATAAATCTGAATATATATATGAAATAAACAAAAAAATGTAAAATAATAATAAACAAAAAAAGGAGAGAAAATATAATAGTAATAATAATAAACAAAACGGATAAATCATCCAGAATAAATACATGAGAGGGAAATAAGCAATAAATTATATTTATATATAATTTAAAACCCAAAAAAAATGGTAAAATCCACTTTGCAGCCCCGTCTCTCTCGTGACCCGGTGCTGAAGGAACAACAATGTCGCCCTTCCAGGTTGGGCCTGAGTCTTGGGAATTATCCCGAAATGGCCGTGGCCCGACCTCGCCTCGGGCTGACATTCCGATTAAGCCGGACTCGTTTCTCAGGCCGGATCCCTTCCGAGCCACTACTAAAATTGCCGCACGCTCGGCAGACATTTGAACGGGTTCACCTCGATTTTCTCCGCGTTTCGATTACGGACCTGTGTCTGAACATGAAAAGACCCGTGAGCAACCAATATGGCCAACGGCTCCCTCCCCGACATGGTCGTGAGCCGGCATTGCTCCGGGCCAATAGCCCGTTAAATCGGGTTCATTCTAATGGGATTCGTTCCCGTTCTTTCATTGAAACTGCCGTAAACTCGGCATACGTTTGTACGGGGTCGTTTCCACCCACGTCGTACTTTCAACATGGGCCCTTGCCCGAACATGAAAAGGTCCGTGAGTGACCGACGAAATCGGAATAGAACGAGACGTTCCTCCGCCACCCCTGGACCCCTTTCATGGGAATATCAATAAGACCTCCGTGGGCCACGCTCAGACCTCGGGTCCGTCCCAATTGTGGTCGCCGTTCGGCTCATATCCTCGGTCTACAGCCCGCTCCCTTCGAACACGTTTTCAGTTTTGGAGTCTAGTCCTGGGACTCTACCCCGTTGCCCTCCGGCATCAGAAATATTAATGATGCCCGCGCAAGCCTCGTTCGGACCACGGGAGGCGCCCCCGGTATGGTCTTGACTCGATCTCGCACCGGGCCAATAGATTCACCGGTTTCCTGCTACACTAACCGAGATTTGACCGAATGTTTTCGGTGTCTCAGAATCATAAACTTGCCGTATCCCGGCATGCACATGTCCCAGGTCCTCCCGCGACGATTACAATATTCTCAAGCTGGACTCCCGTCCGAATATTAAACGGTCTCCCGAATGACCGACACGTTTCAAACGTCCGCTTCCCTAGATACAGGGCTTTTCAGCCGATTCAAGGGATATTCCCTCGTTGCCCCTTGGCACCGGAATGATTAATGACGCTCATGCAAGTCTTGTTTCGACCGCGGGGGGCCCACCGCAGTATGGTCGCAGCTTGCTCTTGCACCGGGCCAACAGATTTACTAGTTTCTGACCGCTCTGACCGAGGTTTAGCCGAACGTTCTCCGCTCTTCCGAACAATAGATTTGCCGTACCTCGGCATACATGCGTTCCGGTTTTCCCGCGATAACCGCGATCTTCTCGAGCCGGACATTCGTCCGAACATTAAATGGTCAGTACACAACTGACACGACCGCGAAGGGTTTTCTTCTCGCCCTCGCGCGAGGATTTCAATACCTCGTAATAGACCTTCCATGCAATTGATTTCTTGGCCATGAGGCCCTGAATCCCGGCGATTAATCAAGGGTGTTCCCTCGTATGGGGGATGTAAATGACGCCGTGACCTTTATGGCGCGGCGGGTTTTGGTCCCGACACGAACCACACAATCGTCTGACCGAGTCAGATCGAGCGCACCGTGGGCTCTTCGGAGCCCGAATAAATTGTCACTTCGTGACTGGCACGCCCACGCACTTAATAGACGAATCAACCATTCCCGAATAGACGAGCTTAATAAACGAACGAAAAGTGCGTCCACAATTCTGGCACGCCCGGTGGGACGGAAACTACCCTTCATCTCTTCGCCGGGATTCAGGGCCTCATGGCCCCCTAATAAACGATGTTTGCCTGCTTTGATGAATTGCAGGTGCCGTCTTCGCCAGCCCTATGGGGAGAAAATCCAGACTCGATGCAGCTACCTTCGCGGCCTCGAGGACACTGCTTCGAAGCATATGCAGCTTCCAGGAATCATGGGGGCTGTTATAAAAAAAGGGAGAAGAGAAAGAGAAGAGAAGGGAGGGGAAATCAAGCCCCCCTTTTTCCCTCAAGAAGAAAGAGAAGAAAAGAAGAAAAGAAGGAAAGAAGAAAAGAAGAAAAGAAGAAGAGAAGAAAAGAAGAAAAAAAAAGAGAAAAGAAAGAAGCAAAAAAAAGAAGAGAAAGAATTGGCAAGAGAGGGTTGTACGGCCACGTCCGTCGAGACCCGTGCTGAACAAAGATTACCACTGTGGGGTTGGTGCGGTGGAGTGAACCACTCATCCCCTCCCTGAGGGGGTGAGCGCTCTCCTGCACCTCCACCCTGGTCAATCATACAAAAAGGGGAGAAATAAAGAAGAAAGGAAGAAAAGTTGGCCAGCATCGCCGATTGAAAGAGCAAGAAGAAACCCGGCATCCCGCCCGACTCTAGGAGGTCCCGAGTCCGCGGTGCAATGACCCCGCTCGTTCCTCCTTTCTGCTGCCTTCATCCAGCACAAAACGGCCCCCGAGTGGTTGTTAAAAGACCCAGGGAGCCACAATTGTAGCTTGGTGAATGGTTGCCCGCTGTGGGGAATGCTTTATAGCAATGAGGCCAAGCACGACCACCACTCCCGAAGAGAGCATGCATATACCCCGCCATGGGGGATGAGAAGAAGATATATACCCTGCTACGGCCCTACGGGGGCATAGGAGGCAAAAAAAAGAAATACACCCCATTCCCAGGGGCACATGAAGAGAATCCGCCCCGACTGAGGGGCACACAAAGCAAAAGCTACACCCCGGCTTAAGGGCATTTGAAGAAGTCACATCCCGCCTCGGGAGCATGAGAAGCAGCAAGAATACACCCCGGCCTAGGGGTATTTGAAGAAGAAATATGCCCCGCCTGGGGGCATAGAAGCCGTAAAGAACACGCCTCAGCTCAGGGGCATTTGAAGAAGCTACATCCTGCCTTGGGAGTATAAGAAGAAAAGAGTCCACCCCATCTTAAGGGCATTTGAAGAAGAAACACACCCCGCTATGGGGGCATAGAAGCCATAAAGAATACGCCCCGGCTTAGGGGTATTTGAAGAAGAAGGATACCCCGCCTCGGGGGACATTGCAAGCAGCGATACACCCTGCTTGGGTGCACAGGAAGCAAACCACACCCCACTCCTGGGGACACATAAAGAGAGTACACCCCGCCATGGGGGCACATGAAGAGAATCCACCCCGACTCGGGGGTACATGAAGCAACAAAGAATACACCCCGCCTTAGGGGAATCTGAAGAAGAAGCATACACCCCACCAACGGGGGTACAGCAGCCGTCGAGAATCCACCCCACTTTGGGGGCACAAGAAGCAGACATTCCCCAGCATGTCGGGGCAGAAGAAGAAGAATCCCCCCTCGGGGGCATATAAAAAAAAAAAGCAAAGATACACCCGGTGCCGGGCGCACATGAAGAGAAAGGCACCTCCCTCTGGGGGCACAACAAGCAACAAAGATACACCCCATTCCCAGGGGCACATGAAGAGAAATACACCCCTGCTCCAGGGGCATATGAGACAAAACTATACCCCGATTTAGGGGCATTTGAAGCAAAGACTTCACCCCGCCTCAAGGGAGGGGCCATAAGAAGCGAAAGATATACCCCACCCCGGGGGCACAAGAAGAAAACACACCCCACCTTGGGGGGCGTAAGAAGCCAAGAGATATACCCCGCCACGGGGCAACGGAGGCAAAATGCATTCCCCCCGGGGGCACGTAAAGCAACATACCCCTCGCCTCGGCAGCATACGAGGCCAAGAAGCTACATCCCGGCTCGAGAGCATAAGAAACAAAATATATACCCCACGTCCGGGGCATATGAAGCCAAGAAACACACCCCCGTCTCGAGGGTATTTGAAGAAGAAGCATACCTCGCCTCGAGGGCCTAGAAGCTATGAAGAACACGCCCCGACTCAGGGGCATATGAAGAGAAGTCCACCCCGGCCTAGGGGTATTTGAAGAAGAAGCATACCCCGCCAGGGGACATAGAAGCCATAAAGAATACGCTCCGGTTTAGGGGTACTTGAAGAAGCTACATCCCGCCTTGGGAGCATGAGAAGAAAAGAGAATCCACCCCGGCTTAGGGACCTTTGAAGGAGCATACCCCAGGCTCGGAGTCCATGAAGCAACATGCACCCCCCCGGGGGGGACATCTGAAGCAGAACAAACAACATCCCCCGGCTTAGGGAAGCATATGAAGAGAGGAATACACCCCGATATGGGGGCACGTAAACAAAGAAGAAGAATTCACCCCGCCTCGGGTGCATAAAAAAGCAAGAACCACACCCCGCATCGAAAGCGGCAATACACTCCACTTTGGGGGCACTAGAAGCGGAATACACCCCGTGTCGGGGGCATATAAAAAAAGGGGGATACCCCGCCTGGGGGACGCAGAAGCAAAGAGACAGAGTACACCTCCACCCGGGGGCACCGAAGCGAAGAGGCATACATCTCGACCTGGGAGCACATGAAGAAAGAATATACCCAGACCTAGGGGCGTCAGAAGAAGAAACATACGCCCCGATCCAGGGACATGAGAAGCAAGAGAATATGCCCTGCGAAAAGGGTATGAGAAACATGAAGAATGTACCCCAGCCTATGGGCACAGAAAGAGACACACTCCGCCCTTGGCACATAAGAAGCAGAAGCACCTACCCCAGCCTGGGGGCACAAAAATACACTCCGCCCTTGGCGCATAAGAAGCAGAAGCATCTACCCCGACCCGGGGCACAGAAACAAAGAGACATACATCCCGAGCTGGAAGCATAAGAAGAAAGATATACTCCGCCCAAGCGGCATTTGAAGAAACAACATACCCTGCTTCGGGGGCACCGAAGCCGTAAAGAGATACACCCCCGCCTCAGGGGGGCGTAAGAAGCAAAAGATACACCCCGGCCTCAAGGGGGCATAAGAAGCAAAAGATACACCCCCGTCCCGGGGGCATTTGAAGAGAGCTACGCCCCGTACCAGGGGCACATGAAGAAGAAACATACCCCGCCTGGGGGCATAGAAGCCGTGAAGAGTACACCCCATTCCCAGGGGCACATGAAGAGAAATACACCCCCGCTCCAGGGGCATATGAGACAAAACTATACCCCGATTTAGGGGCATCTGAAGCAGAACAAACAACATTCTCCGGCTTAGGGGGAGCATATGAAGAAAGGAATACACCCCGATATGGGAGCACATAAGCAAAGAAGAAGAGTTCACCCCGCCTCGGGGGCATAAGAAGCAAGAATTACACCCCGTCCTGGGGGCATATAAAGCAACATACACCCCGCCTGGGGGCATAGAAGCCATAGAGGAGACTCCCCGGCTCGGGGGCATCAGAAGAAGAAGCACGCCCCACCTGGGGGCATAGAAGCCTTGAAAAATACGCCCCGCCTGGGGGCACAGAGGCAAAGAGGCAAAACACACCCCTCAGGGGGGTGCTGGTGAGGACACGCGCCGCTTCACTCGACGGAGCACACGGAGCACGCCGGCATCCCTTTGGCTCGGCGATCATTTAGCAGACTAGCAGAGTTATCCCCATTTATTTCATGCTTTAGGCCATGTTGGGCCTTGGATTAGTCCCTGCGTGGACACTTCTATCTAGTTGTAGGCCTTTGTAGGCCAATTAGACATCTTTTGTGCTTTGTAGGCTTATTTAGAGGGCAAAGGGGTTAGTGGGCCATCTTGTGCTCCACTTCTCTTGGCCCATTTGGGGTTTGCGCACCCAACCCCTAGGGTTAGGGTTTTGGGCGCACCTCTCACCTCCTCCAAGTGGAAGAGGTGGCAGCCGCCTTCCCCTTTCTCCACTCCCTCCTTTGGCCGCCCCTTCCTTTGATCCCTCCTTGATTGGAGGAACCTCCTTGATTAAAGGAGAGATTCCCTCCTTGATGGGAGGAGAGCTGGCCGCCCCTACCCCCTCCCATTTGCGCCCCCATCTCCCCATTTGGTGGTAGAAACCCTAGCTCCCCTCCCCAACTATATAGTCTTAGCATTTTCTTTGGAAGAAATTAATTAATGAATACATGAACTATTTTGATTGAGCAGCCTTTGGCGCAGCCACCCCTTGGAGAGGGCGACCCTCTCTTCCTCCTCTGCTCCTGCGACGGGAGCAACCCCGGGGTGCGACTCCCCATCCCCTCGGTGCGACGCCGAGGTTCTTCCTCCCTTCTACTTCGTCTCCGGTTCGAGTTCGCGTGTTCCAGATTCGGCCCCGAGTTGCAGCGGCGTCCCCATCCGGTGCGGATCGAATCCGAGCCCCTCCTTTTTTTGGTGGATACATCTACGAGTCGGCAGCGCGTGGGCTTTGGTTTCGCCTCGATCCGAGGTCGGCACCACCCGTGGCGAGTTTTCTCGTGAGCTAGCGCAGGAGCCTCCCTCTCTGCGCGCCCAGATCCACCCTCCTTCTTGCGAAAATCCCACAGGACGGACAACGCCGAGTTTGGAGCTGATTTCTTCAGGGTTTGTACCTCTCGTCGTCCTCTTTCCAACGCCGCCAACCTCGTCTCGTTCCGACGTCCGAGCTGTTCGTGGCGTCGTTCCCGTGAGGTCGCGCGGGTCTGCCCAGTCCACCCGGTGCCAGGACAACCGGCGATTTCCAAAGTTCACAGCGTCCAACCACGACCAGATCTGATCGAGCTCTTTGGTCCGGACCTGCTGCTCTGCGTCCCCGACGTCCTCCCACAAGCGGGGCCTCGTTCGCCTACCGGAGCAGCGAGTTACCATTTTCCCCGCTCGACAGCGCAGTTCTGGGAGCAGATTCCTTGTCCCCACTTGCAGGTGCGGCCACGGCTTCCACGGACGGAATCTGAGCACGCCTTTTGGCCGAGGCTTCCTCCTGCGACCTAACTACGCGCCCTCGCTGACGGCGCCCCAATCGGACTCCGGATCCATTCGTGGGAACGTTTACCACCGAGTCGCGCGTTGCTGCGATTCTGCCGATCGTCATCCGGACCCTCCTCGTGGCCAACCCTTCACCGAGTGCTGCCCGTCAGCCCGTGTATCGGCCGCCCCGAATGGAATTGTTGTAGCCTGTTATCTCCCTGCGAGGAGTGGGCACCATTGCTGGCTTGTACCTATTCTTTCATTGTGTGTATCGGGGTTGTCGGTCTCGGCCGGGGTTCCTTCCCCACGCCTAGGCGTGGAGGTACGTGCGACGCTCTCCCCCCCTTGGCATTTTGCTTTACTAGTATGTGATCTTGTATGCCGCGTGAGAGTGTAGGGATCCTAGCTAGCATTCAACACCGCGAGATCGTGAGTGAGAGTATCCCATTCCGTGGCCCTAGTCGAGCACCGAGCTCGGACTAGACTCCTATAGTTGCGCGTCGGCTCCTTTGCCGCTTTGATCCACTCGCTTCCCTCATAGGGACGACCGTGGACTTGGGTTTCTTGTTGAGAGACGCCTCTCTTCGGAGGAATAGTACGGAGGTCGATCTCTCGGCTTGCCTTGTCACGTGTGAGTGCTGGCCGCACTTGGTCTTCATCATAGGTTTAGTCCATTTGTCAGTTCCGTCCCGCATCAAATTTGGTATCAGAGCCTAGGGAACCAGTTTGTTCTAACAAATTGGGGTCTTAGGTCATTCGAGTCTTTAGGTTGTCTAGGGTGCAATTGAGGCCTTAGAGTTATCTAGGTTGCATTGAGTCTCTTAGTTCATCTAGGTAACCCACCATTGCATTGTAATGTTAGGTTTGTGTCTAGTTAGAGTTTTGTCCTTGTCTCGTTGAGTCTTGCATGTCCAGCTCCGCGCCAACCCCATGGTGGTTCCTCGAGCCCACATGTCAGATTAGTCATCCCTATTGGCCCGATTCGATGCTCTTATGGTACGACCCCTAAGTGTCGCCCCTACCACTCAGTCGTCGGGAGACCCGATCCCTATACCGATGACCGAGTCATTCCAGCGCCCTGTCATGTCCACTGCCATCCTACCTAATGGGAAGCATACGGAGATCGACTTCATCAGTAGGGTGTCGTCTAACTGTGTCTCACAAGACATTATTGAGTCACTCTCTAAGACTGGGGAGATTGTTCTCCGTGATGGTTTAGCTTTTATCGAGTTTCAACGGTGGTTTGGCCCCGTTAAATATTCCGATGGCGCTTGGTGCAAGATCAGCACACTTGCTGGTCCATGCATCATTTTAGGGCGAACTTGGTTGGAGGAAAGAAGTGCGACCATCGACCTGGATAGGAGGACCTGCACCTTACACCCATCTCACCTTCCCGGTGAGTTTGTCTTCCATGACGGCGTTACGCCGACCACCTCCATGTCATCACCTGGGTTTGTTCCAGTGAGTTACGAGACTGAACAGGAGTTGATTGAGGAGTACCTAACTGAGGTTGAGGAGTTAGGGAGTGATCCCCTCCACATCATAGAGGACTCCGTTTCCCCTCCCGAGAGAGAGGCTTCACCCTTAGACCCTCATATAGAGACATTCTTACCTTCCGAGGGTGAACTGGTCATTGGTGAGTCTTTAGCTAGCTGGCTAAGGGAGGGTCCACTTCTAGATGTCTCCATTCCTCGCTATACACCCATGGGACCAGCCCTCCCAATAATACCCCTTAACTCCTTTCACACCACTTTTCGGTCCTTCTGCTTTCTTGAAAATGTGAAGGACTTCCTTAGGAGTTTAGATTATCAATGGGAGTTGACTTATATGTTGACCTTAGGGTCTGACCAACCCTATAGTCATAGCTTTACACTCCCTGCTTTGGGGTCTATTACCTCGGTCTACACCATAGGACATATCACATCCGAGGTCCTTTTATTATTTCCCATACCCGTGGAGGTTGATTTTGTCCCCGCTTATGGTTTCACAGTCCCGAGGGAGGAACCTTGCCTTCCTTGCCTTCCTCATGAGCCTCTTGCCCCATACATGAGAGTGTCTGAAGGTGATTATCTGCACCTGGGCGAATGTCGCACATGGGCAAGTATAGTGAAGGGACCTGTCGGGAGGGGTCATCATTTCTTTGACCCTTTCGATCCCCTCCCTAGTGAGCCTCTCGACCCATATTCTTTTCCCCACCTTGTCGAGGAGGTCCACTATCATACACCACCTAGGCCTTCTAGTCAACACCTCACCTTACCGGCATCCAGATGCCCGAGCTTAGGAGGCCAGGGACACATGTCTCTTCCCCATGTTTCTTCATGTCCACCATCATATAGGGGTTTGTCTCATATAGGGAATGTCATGAGTGAGTTTGGGCAATTTAGTCCCCATGAGTCTACCACATTCCGTAGGACACCCATGCATGATAGATACAACTTTGGTTGTCCTGGTCCTCCCCGTGTTGTCCAGTCATGTAGGCGTCATAGACATGCTGGGTCTATGTTTGGATGCCCTGGGCCACCCATGCATTCATATCGGTATGAGTCCACGCCACTAGTTTGGAGTCTACATCATCATCACCCCCTCGAGGCCAGCAACGCACGTTATAAGGATCTAGCTGATGCGCATCGACGCACCCGTGAGTTCCAAGTGGGAGAGTACGTCATGATCAGGGTTAGACCTGAACGGTTCCCTTCGGGGGCCGTGAAGAAACTCCAGGACCGCGGTGCAGGACCCTTCCGAGTTCTGAAGCGAATAGGGTCGAATGCGTATGAGATTGAGCTACCAGACGACTATGGGATCAGTTCGACGTTCAATGTCTCTGATCTGGTGGCATATCGGGATCCCGCGGTGATTCCCAGTGAGCTTTTTGGGCCTACCCCTCCTGTTGAGAGCATTACACCATCTGAGCGTCCACCTCCTCCAGCCCCATTACAGACACGCGAGCATATAGATTGCATACTGGATGAGCAGGTGACCACGACCAGGAGCGGAGCCTACCAGCGCTTTCTAGTGCGTTGGAGAGGGCACCCTGCGACAGACGACACCTGGATCACACGTGGAGAGCTGGAGCAGATCGACCCGGACCTGCTGGAGCGTTACTTGAGCGACCGTGACCCTTACTCGACGGGGTCGAGTTCTTCCCACCCGGGGAGAATTGGTGAGGACACGCGCCGCTTCACTCGACGGAGCACACGGAGCACGCCGGCATCCCTTTGGCTCGGCGATCATTTAGCAGACTAGCAGAGTTATCCCCATTTATTTCATGCTTTAGGCCATGTTGGGCCTTGGATTAGTCCCTGCGTGGACACTTCTATCTAGTTGTAGGCCTTTGTAGGCCAATTAGACATCTTTTGTGCTTTGTAGGCTTATTTAGAGGGCAAAGGGGTTAGTGGGCCATCTTGTGCTCCACTTCTCTTGGCCCATTTGGGGTTTGCGCACCCAACCCCTAGGGTTAGGGTTTTGGGCGCACCTCTCACCTCCTCCAAGTGGAAGAGGTGGCAGCCGCCTTCCCCTTTCTCCACTCCCTCCTTTGGCCGCCCCTTCCTTTGATCCCTCCTTGATTGGAGGAACCTCCTTGATTGAAGGAGAGATTCCCTCCTTGATGGGAGGAGAGCTGGCCGCCCCTACCCCCTCCCATTTGCGCCCCCATCTCCCCATTTGGTGGTAGAAACCCTAGCTCCCCTCCCCAACTATATAGTCTTAGCATTTTCTTTGGAAGAAATTAATTAATGAATACATGAACTATTTTGATTGAGCAGCCTTTGGCGCAGCCACCCCTTGGAGAGGGCGACCCTCTCTTCCTCCTCTGCTCCTGCGACGGGAGCAACCCCGGGGTGCGACTCCCCATCCCCTCGGTGCGACGCCGAGGTTCTTCCTCCCTTCTACTTCGTCTCCGGTTCGAGTTCGCGTGTTCCAGATTCGGCCCCGAGTTGCAGCGGCGTCCCCATCCGGTGCGGATCGAATCCGAGCCCCTCCTTTTTTTGGTGGATACTTCTACGAGTCGGCAGCGCGTGGGCTTTGGTTTCGCCTCGATCCGAGGTCGGCACCACCCGTGGCGAGTTTTCTCGTGAGCTAGCGCAGGAGCCTCCCTCTCTGCGCGCCCAGATCCACCCTCCTTCTTGCGAAAATCCCACAGGACGGACAACTCCGAGTTTGGAGCTGATTTCTTCAGGGTTTGTACCTCTCGTCGTCCTCTTTCCAACGCCGCCAACCTCGTCTCGTTCCGACGTCCGAGCTGTTCGTGGCGTCCGTTCCCGTGAGGTCGCGCGGGTCTGCCCAGTCCACCCGGTGCCAGGACAACCGGCGATTTCCAAAGTTCACAGCGTCCAACCACGACCAGATCTGATCGAGCTCTTTGGTCCGGACCTGCTGCTCTGCGTCCCCGACGTCCTCCCACAAGCGGGGCCTCGTTCGCCTACCGGAGCAGCGAGTTACCATTTTCCCCGCTCGACAGCGCAGTTCTGGGAGCAGATTCCTTGTCCCCACTTGCAGGTGCGGCCACGGCTTCCACGGACGGAATCTGAGCACGCCTTTTGGCCGAGGCTTCCTCCTGCGACCTAACTACGCGCCCTCGCTGACGGCGCCCCAATCGGACTCCGGATCCATTCGTGGGAACGTTTACCACCGAGTCGCGCGTTGCTGCGATTCTGCCGATCGTCATCCGGACCCTCCTCGTGGCCAACCCTTCACCGAGTGCTGCCCGTCAGCCCGTGTATCGGCCGCCCCGAATGGAATTGTTGTAGCCTGTTATCTCCCTGCGAGGAGTGGGCACCATTGCTGGCTTGTACCTATTCTTTCATTGTGTGTATCGGGGTTGTCGGTCTCGGCCGGGGTTCCTTCCCCACGCCTAGGCGTGGAGGTACGTGCGACGCTCTCCCCCCCTTGGCATTTTGCTTTACTAGTATGTGATCTTGTATGCCGCGTGAGAGTGTAGGGATCCTAGCTAGCATTCAACACCGCGAGATCGTGAGTGAGAGTATCCCATTCCGTGGCCCTAGTCGAGCACCGAGCTCGGACTAGACTCCTATAGTTGCGCGTCGGCTCCTTTGCCGCTTTGATCCACTCGCTTCCCTCATAGGGACGACCGTGGACTTGGGTTTCTTGTTGAGAGACGCCTCTCTTCGGAGGAATAGTACGGAGGTCGATCTCTCGGCTTGCCTTGTCACGTGTGAGTGCTGGCCGCACTTGGTCTTCATCATAGGTTTAGTCCATTTGTCAGTTCCGTCCCGCATCAGATGCATACCAAATAAAGCTACACCCCAACCTGGGGGCACGTTAAGAGAAATACACTCCATCGTAGAAGCATTAATGAGAAAAGAAGAGCAGAATAAAGAAAAAGACACGCATGAGGCAGACATGGCCTTCGAGCCCGTCTCATCACACAAAAGAAGAGAAGAAAAGAAAGAATACACATAAGGCGGACGTGGTCTTCGAGCCCGCCTCATCACACAAAAGAAGAGAAGAAAAGGAAGAAGAGACACATGAGGCAGGCATGGTTCCTGAACCCGCCTCTTCACACAAAAGAAGAAGAGCATAACCAAAAGAAGACACATGAGGCAGACGCGGTCCTCGAGCCCACCTCATCACGCAAAAGAAGAGAAGAAAAGGAGGAAGAGACACATAAGGCAGACGTGGTCCTTGAACCCGCCTCTCCACAAAAGAAGAAAAGAAAGAACAGTCACGAGGCAATCATGGTCTTTGCGCCTGCCTCTCCACAAAAGAAGAAGAGAAGAAGAGAGAGAACAGTTACAAGGCGAACATGGTCCTTGCACCTGCCTCTCCATAAAAGAAGAAGAGAAGAAAAGAAAGAACAGTCATGGGGCGAACATGGTCCTTGCACCTGCCTCTCCATAAAAGAAGAAGAGAAAGAGCAGTCACGGGGCGAACATGGTCTCTGCACCTGCCTCTCTACAAAAGAAGAAGAGGAGAGAAAAAAGAGACATGAGGCGAACATGATCTTTACACCGCCTCTCCCTAACAGAAGAAGAGAAGAAGAGAAAGAAGAGTCACGAGGCAGACATGGTCTTTGCACCTGTCTCCCCACACAAAAGAAGAAAAAAAAAAGAGACATGAGACAGACGTGGTCTTCGAATCCGCCGCTTCACAAACCCTTCTCCTCGGCTCACGTATCCTACTACCCGACGCCCTTTGGCTCAGTCATTCCGGCCAAGGCCCATTGTCATGATTAATCCACCCGTCCCACCGCGCTCTCCGATATCTTTTCGGCTTTACAGCCTACTCCTAACATCTCTCGGCTTGTCAGCCTGCTCCCAATGTCCCTTGACTTTTTAGCCTACTTCCCAATATCTTCGGCTCTTGCAGCCTGCTTCCCAGAATTCGGCCTTCACGGCCTGCTTCCCAGAATTTGGCCTTCACGGCTCGCTTCCCATAATTTCGGCTCCTGCAGCCCGCTTCCCAATATCTTTGGCTCTCGCAGCCTGCTTCCCAGAATTCGGCCTTTACGGCCTGCTTCCCAGAATTCGGCCTTCACGGCCCGCTTCCCAATTTCGGCTTTTGCAGCCCGCTTCCCAATATCTTTGGCTCTCGCAGCCTGCTTCCCAGAATTTGGCCTTCACGGCTCGCTTCCCATAATTTCGACTCCTGCAGCCCGCTTCCCAATATCTTTGGCTCTCGCAGCCTGCTTCCCAGAATTTGGCCTTCACGGCCCGCTTCCCAATTTCGGCTTTTGCAGCCCGCTTCCCAATATCTTTGGCTCTTGCAGCCTGCTTCCCAGAATTCGGCCTTTACGGCCTGCTTCCCAAAATTCGACCTTTACGGTCTGCTTCCCAGAATTCGGCCTTCACGGCCCGCTTCCCAATTTCGGCTTTTGCAGCCCGCTTCCCAATATCTTTGGCTCTCGCAGCCTGCTTCCCAGAATTCGGCCCCTTGCGGCCTGCTTCCCAGAATTCGGCCTTCACGGCCCGCTTCCCAATTTCGGCTTCTGCAGCCCGCTTTCCAATATCTTTGGCTCTCGCAGCCTGCTTCCCAGAATTCGGCCTTCACAGCCCGCTTCCCGTAACTTCGGCCCCTGTAGCTCACTTCCCATAACTTCGGCTCCTGCAGGATGCTTCCCATAATTTGGCTCTCGCAGCCCGCTCCCCTCGATTTTTGGCTATTGTGGCCTACTTCCAATATCAACTTCGGCCTTCACGGCCCGCTTCCCCAGTGTCCTTTCAGCCGTTCGTGGTCTGCTTCCCTAATACCCTTACTACCACTACACTTCTACGTAATAGTAATATTTTCTTATGCAAAAAAAAACAAACAAACAAAAAACAAAAAAAAACAAAAAAAGAAAACAAAACAAAATAAAACAAAAAGAAAACAACAAAACGAACACACACAAAAAAGAAAGAGAAAAGAAAGAAGAGAGTGCATGATTGCCCTGCTTGCATGGTTGCTTAATATAGAATAATACACCTCCTTGGAATTTTCTAGGACCGTGCTTCCTTGCTAAATAATATCGCCCCGATTCCGAATGCACGGGCGTCACGGCGCACGCTCAAAGGGAACCCAATTATGGTAGGCGCAAACGTCAAGGGGAAGAGTCATGGCTGAATCGCTAAACCCAGCTCACAAAATAAACCTGAGGCAATGCTCCCACACTTAGCACTTAATGTGTTCAATAGCCTTCGACTATAGGGATTGCCCGAATTTCTTCTTAACACTCTACGGAGACATGAATTCCTGCACTCGCGTGAAAGGTAATCGTGAGGAAAAAGCTGTCTACCCCCACTGTAAAAAAAAAGAGAGGAAAAAAAGAAGAGAAGAGAAAAAAGAAGAGAGAGAGAAACGCGGATCCGAGTAATCGGGAATCCCCACTGAAACAAATGAGGAGACTCGCGCGAAATGGTGAAGCGAATCACAATAAGGACAAATCCTAGTAGCCGGGAATCCCCATTGAGACACATGAGGAGACTCGCGTCGAACGGTGAAATCCGCTACCAAAATAAACAGATGGGGGCTGTGTGAAGCTACCGAAAGTCGAAAGCCTGGAACTAATGTGTGGGCGCTAGAGTGATCCTCGAGTGTCACTAGGAAAACCTGCATATCCCTACGGTTAGGGCTCTTTGCTCACACATTTGCACTGCCACGCTACAGAGAATTGCCTCAGGTGAAATGCGTGAATTTAGGCTATGCATGCAAGACATGCGATATCCTCTTGACAGGTGCACCACCCCTCAATTGTGCCTCGCGGCCCGCACGCATCTATGAATTGTGGGCGATGTCCCTATCCCATCCCCTATCGAGGGAGTTGCCTTACTTATATTTATGTTATGCCTGCTATTGAATGCTTGCATGCTTGAATGAAAAAATAATAATGATAAAAAATAAGAAATATATAATAAAAATAATAAATTAATAATAAATTAATGATAAAATAAAAAATAAATAAATAATAAAAACGTGTGCATACAATAAACCTAATTTCGACCGTCGAGGCCTACTTTCCTAACTCTGGCTCGTAGAGCCCAATCTTGGCCTCCCCATGGCCAGCCTCTTGCCCTCGCGGCCCGTTAATCTCCCTTCACTCCGGCTCTCGTAGCCTGCTTCCCCGATTTCAGCCTTCACGGCCTACTTCTGTAACACCAACTCCGGCCCTTGCGGCCCACTTTCCCGAGTCCGGGTTTCATAACCGGAATCCCCGGCGCTTTTGAGTCAACAAACTCTTCTCTCCATCCCTTCAGGCGACGAATACCCCTGTTGAATCAATGAACCCTTCTCTCTGCCCTCGTGGCTCGCCTTTCATAATTTAGGCTCTTGAAGCCCACTTCCAGCCTTGGCTGTTTTGGCCTCCCCTGTTGGCCCCTGCGCCGACGGCTCTTATATTATTGTCATCCACGCCAGCAGCCACTTGGAGTTCTTCAAAAAAAAAAAGAGAGAAGAGGGGAAAAGAGAAGGGAAGAAGAGAAGAAGAAGGAAACAGAGAAGAGAAAAGAAAAAGAGAATAAAAGAGAAAAAGAATGATGACAAAAAATGAAGAGAAGAGAAAGAAGAGAAGAAGGGAAAAGAGAGAAGAAAAGAAAGAAAAGAGATAAATAGACCCAACAAACTGCGTCAGCTCCCGACACCCTGTCGGCACTGACGAAGAGACAAAGAGACCAACAAACCAGGTCAACGCCCGGCACCCTGTCGGCACTGACGAAGAGACAAAGAGACCAACAAACCAGGTCAGCGCCCGGCACCCTGTCGGCACTGACGAAGAGACAAAGAGACCAACAAACCAGGTCAGCTCCCGACACCCTGTCGGCACTGACGAAGAGACAAAGAGACCAACAAACCATGTCAGCTCCCGGCACCCTGTCGGCGCTGACGAAGAGACAAAGAGACCAACAAACCATATCCGCTCCGGCACCCTGTCGGCGCTGACGAAGAGACAAAGAGACCAACACATCATGTCAGCTCCCGGCACCCAGTCGGCGCTGACGAAGAGACAAAGAGACCAACAGAGCATGTCAGCTTCCGACGCCCCGTCGGCACTGACGAAGAGACAAAGAGACCAACATACTGCTTTAGTTCCCGGCACCTCACCGGCACTGATGAAGAGACAAAGAGACCAACATGTCATGTCAGTCCCCGACACCCCGTCGGCACTGACGAAGAGAGGAAGAGACCAACATACCACGTCAGCGCCCGGCAACCTGTCGGCACTAACGAAGAGAAGAAGAGACCAACATACCACATCATTCTCCGTCTCCGATCGACACTGATGAAGAGAAGAAGAGACAAACAAACCATGTCAGCTCCCGACACCCCGTCCGCACCGACGAAGAGAAAAAGAGACCAGTACACCCGCGGGCACCGCCCGGCTCATCCTTCGCCTGCGCTACCCGTGGGTGGGGGGGGGCATTTGTGGACACCAAAAATTGCACGCACAGATATCCTGCTCGGCCCAGCATCAACAACGGCACCGAGTGAAGAAACCCCGGAGAGACTAGTCACCCAGACTCCCCAAATATGCACACTGCCGTGAAGCCCTCTCCAGAGTCACGACAGTGAAGAGAAATCAACCACCAAGAGCCCCACAATCCATGGGCCTCGAAGAAAATCAAACGGGCCACAACTCGTGCTCACAACGGGCTCAAAACTGCCCATTTAGCCATTCAACGGCACGCCCAAGGCCCTTCAGCGGCACGCCACTGGCCCCTCTCAGCGGCACGCCCTTGGCCTTCAGCGGCACACCCCCAACGCCCTTCAGCGGCACGCCCCAATGGCCTTCAGCGGCACGCCCTGCAAGCCTTCAACGGCACGCCCCATGTGCCTTCAACGGCACACTATTTCGGGCCTTCAACAGCACACTATTTCGAGCCTTCCACGGCACACTATTTCAAGCCTTCCACGGCACACTACTTCAAGCCTTCCACGGCACACTTTTTATGCCCCCAGCGGCACACTGTGAAGGGCCCCCAGCGGCACACTATGAAGGGCCCCCCACGGCACGCTCTTTGTGCCCTTTAACGGCACACTTCTCTGGGCCTTCAGCGGCACGCCTTTTGCCCTCTTCAGCGGCACGCTTATAGTGTCTTACAGCGACACGCTTCTTCAGCCCGCCAGCGGTACAACGTGAAGGTTTTTCAACGGCCAAACGACGTGAAGCCCATGCCCTACATATCCTTGGCGCGCAGTGAGCTGTCCGAGGTGTCAACCAACGGTTGGGCCACGCAGGCTACTCCCCTGACAGCCAGGACGGGAAAGGTCAAACGTCATCATGATGAAGCTGCTTCCCGCCTCCGACTGCCGTGCTCGAAGGCTCCCGCGGCTGGGAGTATAAAACCACTCCCATTCCGGCGAAGAAAAGAGAGGGAGACACGGAGAAGAGACCCACGGGCAGAGACGAATAGACGGAGTTGCATACGAGAAGAAGAAGAAGAGAGAAGAAAAGGGAGAGGCTCCGGCGTGGAGTCTACCGATAGCCACCAGGCAACGAGAAGAGAGTAAGAGAGAGAGAGGGCTTGATGTAGTAGGGGAAGGTGGGGGAAAGAGCAGTGGACGATCGTCCCTGCTTCGATCCCCAACACCTCCTCCTCTCTTTGTTCTTTGTTTTCCCGCCTCTCCGTTCTTTCGTTCTTTAGTTTTCTTTCTTGCCCATACCCTTAGCTCGGGCATGCTTTGTGATGTACACGGGTGGCTACGGCCCTTTGTCTCCCCATTAATAAAGATCTTCCCCCCCCTCAGTGGGTTTTCTCTTTGTCTCGTTGTTTTGGACCACAGTGCGTTTGGTCGTCTTTCCCTTCGCTTCCCGGTGTTTGCGTTCATCCCTCATGCCGACGATTTACTCCGGATGCGGCACCATCTTGAATGGTTTGAGGTCACGAACCTCCTCCCGTAAAGCCCGGTGCCTTCACCTGTGTCTGCCCCTTTGAACCTTTTTCCCCCTTGCCAGAAGTCCCTGTGGGTTTGATCGGCCTAACACCCTGCCCCTTTAACAGGCCAACCCCTTTTGGAGCCCTGTCCGGTGCACCTGCACTTTCCTCCAGCGGCACACCCTTCTGGTACCTTGGCCGGTACACCCCATAATAGCCCTCAGCGGTACACCTCCCCCTTTTGTGCCTCAGCGGTACGCCCTTAGCCTTCCTAGCCCAGCACACCCTATGCTCGTCCTTGGCCGGTACGCCTTGGCCAATCCCCCGTCCACCCTGTCCAGTATTAGAAGCCTCCCGTTCATCGTTTTCTTCGTGTTTTCCGAGGTTCTATAAAGGTGTTGCCGCCTCCGGGTGCCCACCTCCAGTTGTCAGGTTCCGCCACTCCGTGTGGGCGCGTTCTCTTTATCTCCCTTACGCTCGGGTCAAGGGGAGATGCAGCCGAATTTTTGTCAGAAAATAACATGTTAAAAAGGCAAAAGGAAGCAACAAACGAACAGAACGATCAACGATAAAACTTTCCGACTAATCGAGCCACTGCCGGTAGCGTGAAAAGAACTGAACCGAATAACGACATAACATATCAGACGTCTGACTTGTGAGCAAAAAGGTTGAACAGAACCAAGGAAAGGAGAAGTTTATATAAGACTATATAAAAACCAATAAACGAAGAAAAGAAAAGCCTTAAATACAAATAATAGAAGATTCCAACCTTCACCGGCACGCTCTGTCGTGCCCCCAGCGGCACACTCCAATAACCTTCAACGGTACACTTATCTGGCCCTTCACCATCATACCCTGCCTCCACACTTCAAACACCCTTCGCCGGCACACTGGTTTCCACCTTCCCCGGCACACTCCATTCCCCAGCGGTACACCCCTTTCCATTGTCTCTTCCCCCCCCTTCGCCGGTACACCCTCATCCACCGTCTCAAACTCAATGTATAGACTTGGCAGATTGACGTACAAACACAGCAATGAGCATGTACAGACTTCGAGCCGCAGCCAAGGGACAGCGTATAGACTTTGAGCTGAATAAGCTGAAGAATGTATAGACTTCGGGTGTCGGCTGCACGAGCAATGTATAGACTTTGAACTGTAACGTATAGACTTTGAACTGCAGCCAATGAATAATGTATAGACTTTGAGTTGGCCAACGTACAGACTTTGGGCTGGCCAATGTATGGACTTTGAGCTCCAATGTATAGACTTTGAACTGTAATGTATAGACTTTAAGCTGGCCAACGTACAGACTTTGGGCTGGCCAATGTACGAACTTTGAGCTCCAATGTATAGACTTTGAACTGCAATGTATAGACTTTGAGCTGGCCAACGTACAGACTTTGGGCTGGCCAATGTATGGACTTTGAGCTCCAATGTATAGACTTTGAACTGTAATGTATAGACTTTCATCTGGCCAACGTACAGACTTTGGGCTGGCCAATGTGTGGACTTTGAGCTCCAATGTATAGACTTTGAACTGTAATGTATAGATCAGCTGGCCAACGTACGGACTTTGGGCTGGCCAATGTATGGACTTTGAGCTCCAATGTATAGACTTTGAACTGCAATGTATAGACTTTGAGCTTGCCAACGTACAGACTTTGGGCTGGCCAATGTACCGACTTTGAGCTGCAATGTACCGACTTTGAGCTGGCCAATGTACAGACTTTAAGATGGCCAACGCATAGACTTCGAGCTGATGAATGTAGCCAATGTATAGACTTTGAGCTGATGAATGCAGCCGATGTACAGACTTTGAGCTGAAGAACGTATAGACTTTGTGTGCTGGTTGAATAGACAACGTATAGACTTTGGGCTTACGAATGTACGGACTTTGTGTCGCAGCGACCGGCCAATGTGCAGACACACGCCCTTCGCCAGTACACCCTACAACGCCCTTCGCGGCACGCCCCATCCCAGCTTCCCCCCGCAGGCCTCGTTTGGCCTTTCGCCGACACGCTCCCACTGCGCTTAGCGGCACGTCTACTCCAACCCTTCGGCGGTACGCCCTCAAGCTCCTTTGACAGCACGCTCCCGTGACCCCTTCGCCGGCACGCTCTCCCCTATTCAACCCTTCGCCGGCACGCTCGGCCAGGCCCATAGCCACCACACCTAAGGCTCCTTCATCGGTACGCCACCCATAGCCACCACACCTGCCCCTTCGCCGGCACCCTTGGCCAAGCCCTTCCCCGGTATACCTCCCGCGAACCTTCAGCGGCGCACTCCCTCAGCCCCCTCAGCGGTGCACCCTTCCACCTTCAGCGGCACGCTCCTTCAGCCCCCGTTTGGCCCTCAAGCGGCCCACTCTCTCTCTCCAGAAGAATATGTATAATAATAATAATAATAATAATAGTAATAATAAAATTAATAAAAACTATGATGAATAAATAAATCTGAATATATATATGAAATAAACAAAAAATGTAAAATAATAATAAACAAAAAAAGGAGAGAAAATATAATAGTAATAATAATAAACAAAACGGATAAATCATCCAGAATAAATACATGAGAGGGAAATAAGCAATAAATTATATTTATATATAATTTAAAACCCAAAAAAAATGGTAAAATCCACTTTGCAGCCCCGTCTCTCTCGTGACCCGGTGCTGAAGGAACAACAATGTCGCCCTTCCAGGTTGGGCCTGAGTCTTGGGAATTATCCCGAAATGGCCGTGGCCCGACCTCGCCTCGGGCTGACATTCCGATTAAGCCGGACTCGTTTCTCAGGCCGGATCCCTTCCGAGCCACTACTAAAATTGCCGCACGCTCGGCAGACATTTGAACGGGTTCACCTCGATTTTCGCCGCGTTTCGATTACGGACCTGTGTCTGAACATGAAAAGACCCGTGAGCAACCAATATGGCCAACGGCTCCCTCCCCGACATGGTCGTGAGCCGGCATTGCTCCGGGCCAATAGCCCGTTAAATCGGGTTCATTCTAATGGGATTCGTTCCCGTTCTTTCATTGAAACTGCCGTAAACTCGGCATACGTTTGTACGGGGTCGTTTCCACCCACGTCGTACTTTCAACATGGGCCCTTGCCCGAACATGAAAAGGTCCGTGAGTGACCGACGAAATCGGAATAGAACGAGACGTTCCTCCGCCACCCCTGGACCCCTTTCATGGGAATATCAATAAGACCTCCGTGGGCCACGCTCAGACCTCGGGTCCGTCCCAATTGTGGTCGCCGTTCGGCTCATATCCTCGGTCTACAGCCCGCTCCCTTCGAACACGTTTTCGGTTTTGGAGTCTAGTCCTGGGACTCTACCCCGTTGCCCTCCGGCATCGGAAATATTAATGATGCCCGCGCAAGCCTCGTTCGGACCACGGGAGGCGCCCCCGGTATGGTCTTGACTCGATCTCGCACCGGGCCAATAGATTCACCGGTTTCCTGCTACACTAACCGAGATTTGACCGAATGTTTTCGGTGTCTCAGAATCATAAACTTGCCGTATCCCGGCATGCACATGTCCCAGGTCCTCCCGCGACGATTACAATATTCTCAAGCTGGACTCCCGTCCGAATATTAAACGGTCTCCCGAATGACCGACACGTTTCAAACGTCCGCTTCCCTAGACACAGGGCTTTTCAGCCGATTCAAGGGATATTCCCTCGTTGCCCCTTGGCACCGGAATGATTAATGACGCTCATGCAAGTCTTGTTTCGACCGCGGGGGGCCCACCGCAGTATGGTCGCAGCTTGCTCTTGCACCGGGCCAACAGATTTACTAGTTTCTGACCGCTCTGACCGAGGTTTAGCCGAACGTTCTCCGCTCTTCCGAACAATAGATTTGCCGTACCTCGGCATACATGCGTTCCGGTTTTCCCGCGATAACCGCGATCTTCTCGAGCCGGACATTCGTCCGAACATTAAATGGTCAGTACACGACTGACACGACCGCGAAGGGTTTTCTTCTCGCCCTCGCGCGAGGATTTCAATACCTCGTAATAGACCTTCCATGCAATTGATTTCTTGGCCATGAGGCCCTGAATCCCGGCGATTAATCAAGGGTGTTCCCTCGTATGGGGGATGTAAATGACGCCGTGACCTTTATGGCGCGGCGGGTTTTGGTCCCGACACGAACCACACAATCGTCTGACCGAGTCAGATCGAGCGCACCGTGGGCTCTTCGGAGCCCGAATAAATTGTCACTTCGTGACTGGCACGCCCACGCACTTAATAGACGAATCAACCATTCCCGAATAGACGAGCTTAATAAACGAACGAAAAGTGCGTCCACACCAGCTCCCTCGCTTGGGCTTCCATCATTCTCTCCACTACCCCAACCATCTCCTTTATCTCCTCTCTACCCAATCTAGCCATTTCCAAGCTATCCTCCTCCTCCTTCAACTGGCCCGCCACAGGGGTTTCCGACATGATGCTATCCCCTTCCTGGTCTTGCTCTTCCAACACTGATGCTCGAGTGGGCCCCGCCTCTTAAAACTCCCTATCGTAGATAAGGAACTGATGCAGAGTGTTGACTGGCAGCTTCTCCTGCAATCCCCTTCCACCATAAGGCAAAGGTCCAGTCTGTATTGACCCACCGTTCGTTGCAAGAGACGGTCCTATCCCTAATCGCTCCACCCACAGGAGAAGCTAGGTGGGGAGAGAGGATTAACAGATGCTCCTCGTCGGATGTCAGCAACCAATTCCAAAAACACTGTCATTTTGATGCTGCTACAAAGAGGCTCGGCTGGAAGCTAGAGGGATCGGCTTGGATGTCACTAGAACTTGATCCACCTGCAAGGAGACAGGCGAGGTGGTCGTCGACGGCGGCCAGTGGCTAGGTCGTTGTTCTCCACCCGTTGTAGGGAGGCACGATCGGGGTGAACAGCCGATGCTATCGAGCGAAGGAGGAAGGCCATATCGGTCCTCAGTGAACTAATATGCACGGCTGTTCGGATTCGGGTAAATTAAAGCACCCGTAGTCCGAAACCAGCCCACTATCTAGGTCTCGTAGGCTCTGACTGCCCAGCCCATGTCCGCTCCTCAAACTGCCTAGCCGGCTTGCTCCTGGGCCCTAGATGGGCCCACTACCTAGCCCAGTGGCCTCCATCACCCATTACGGCCCAAGATGAGACGCACCCCAATTCAAATTTGGAACGGGGGCTCTCAAGGGGCCATGTACCACTTCTCCTTCCTCCTCCAACCCAACAAATGGTTGCCCTAGGGACATTTGCTGCCGCCGTAGCTGCTCCTGCACCACTAGCCGGGCAGCCACCCGGAAGACGAACTCTACCTCCCCAACGGAGAAGGCGATCACTGGAGGTACCGCCGAGATGCCGGTGGCAACGACCACGGTTTCCACCGTATTCAACGTCCCTTCCGGGACAAGGCAAATGCTGCCGGGCACCACACTCCCAAAACTCCTGGTCTAGACCTGCACTCTGGCATCGTCGCAGAGGGGCAGTGGAACCCCTGCAAGCCGGAGAAGAATCCTGGCCTTCTCCGGATTTGGGTACGTCCCTGTCTCCAGGGTCTAGGGTTGGAAACGATAGATAGAGGCACTGGCGAGCAAGAAGCCTACGTCCACCACCGCCCTCGCCCCTTCTACACTACTGCTGATCAGTAGAACGCCACCCCTATGAACATGCACCACTGTCCATGGACCTACCCCTCCTCACCAATCATTTAGCGACATCCTCACCAACTCCGCATCCAACCCACCTTGGAGAGGGAAGGCCCAAAGGGATCGGCTAATCCATTCCAACCAGGCAAGCAGCGACTCCAACGAGATACTCCCTACTTCATGACGGCAAGGCGGTAGCTTTGCACCTCACTGGATCTGCATAGGACCCATGGAGCCGCAAAAGCTTCTCACCCCCACCTACTCCCCGCCTTTGTCCTCCCTCCCGCTCCCGGCAGAACCACTGTACATGGCCCCTTGTGGACACTAAAAAATTCTCACCCCATGTTTACGTGTAGGAGAATAAAGAAGAGGATAAGAAGAAGAGAAGATGAGAAGAATTAAAGAAGAGGAGCAAGCCCCTGAAGTGCCTCCAACGGCACACCCTCAGGTGCCTCAGCGGCACACATTGCCAGCCTCCTGCTCAATGGCACGCCCCCGCGCCCGTTCAGCGGCACCACTCACTGTGCCCTTCAGCGGCACACTCCTCAGCCCTCAGCGGCACACCAAGGCCACCCAGCCCGTGCTTTAGCGGCACACCCCGTGCAGCTTCAGCAGCACACCCCCTGTGTGCCCCCCCTCGCCGGCACGCCCCTACTGGGCTCTCCAACGGCACACCTCGTGCCCTTTTCAGCGGCACACCCCAGCCTCCCGCTCAGCGGCACGCTCCCGCGCCCGTTCAGCGGCACACACTCCTCAGCCCACAGCGGCACACTCCCCTGGCGCTCCGCCGACACACTCGGCCGGGACGTTCCACCGGCACACCCAGTGTGGGTGTCTTCACCGGCACAGTCCCTGCGTACCCCGCTCAGCGGCACGCCCACGGGTGCCTTCAGCGGCATGCTCATGCTTTGCTTCCAGCGGCACGCCTAGTGCCTCTCTTCAACGGCACGCTTGCCAGCCCTTCCAGCGGCACATCTTCCGTGTCTTCCAGCGGCACGACCTTTTGGCCTCTCAGCGGCACACCTTGCCACCCGGTGCAACCGGCAGAACTGACGTGACGCCCATCCCCTTACGATCCGTCGGCACGCAGCGAGCTGGCTGAGGTGTCGCCCGGGGAGAGAGCCACGCTGCCTATCCCCCTGCCACCAAGGACGGAGAGGTCAACCCCCATCCAATGCCCGTCGAATCGTTCCCGCCTTCGGGCGCTTCCGCCGCTGAGGATATAAAAAGGCCCCCTTCTCCACGGTAGAAAAAAAAAAGAAGGCAGACGCAACAGAGAGACGGGAAGAGAAGAGGAAACAGAAGAGAAGAAAAAGAAGAGAAGAAGAGAAAGGAGGAGGGGAGGCTCTGAGGGGCTCCCCCCCACTGCTCCGTCCACCGTCGTCCGTGCAAAGAGAAAGAGAAGAAGGAGAAGAGAAGAAGAGGAGCTTGCCGCTCCGACCACCATCGCCCGAGCGAAGAGAAGAGAAGAAAGGAGAAGGGGTTCCAGCCCCCCTTTGCTGCTACCCCGTCCACCACCGTCTGTGTGAAGAGAGGAAGAGAAGAAGAGTGAGTGAAGAGAGAGAGTGAGGTCCGGGAGGGGAGGAGTCCATGCTCCGTTCCCCCCCCCCACTGTATTTTCCTTCTTTCTTTCTTTGTCCTCCTCTTTTTTTCTTTTATGTTGCAATGTATTAGCTCCCTCGGGGCACTCCTTTTGTGAGGATAAAAATAGAAGACTTGCGAATATTTTTAATGTCTTTCTAAGACATTTCTCGCGTGTTTGCATCCCTTGGTGTTTTCCTCTTCCTCTTCTTCCTCATCGGTTTGGCCTCCGGCAGTGATCTCCCCCCTACCGTGGTCCCTCTAGGGCCTCTAACCCTCACATTTGTTCGCCTGCTCAGAGGGAGATGCCCTTCTTTTCTCCTCTGTGTACCTATGCCTCTGCCTTAAAGCCCCCCCTATGAGCCTTCCCCTTCCTGCCAAGTTTCCTCCGAAGCCTGCCAAAACCCAACACCCTAGCCCGGTGCACCCTTGGCTTCCTGGCCGGCACACTAGCCACCAGCCCTTTGGCCTTTCGCCCGGTACACCCCTCCATATGCCCTCAGCGGTACACCTTTGACTCGCCCCCTCGCCGGCTGTGGACGTGCAAAATTGCACACCCATACGTCTCAACTAGTCCGGCATCAACAGCAACTCCAACTAGAGAAACTACGGAGAAGATGGGCCATCCGGACTCTCCAAACAAACGCATATACTGCCGTGAAGCCGTCTCCGGAGTCACGAGAGCGAAGAGAGATCAACCACCAGAATACACTCCAACCTGTTGCCCCGAAGAGAACTAAGTAGACCGTCGATCAGGCTCAAAACGGGCTCAAGTCTATCTCAGCGGCACGCCCCTGTTGCCCCCTAGCGGCACACCCCGGCCTCCCGCTCAGCGGCACGCTCCCTTCGCCCTTCAGCGGCACACCCCTGTGCACCCCCTCGCCGGCACGCCCCTTCTGGGCTCTTCAACGGCACACCTTGTGCCCTTCTCAGCGGCACACCCCACGGGCCCCACTCCAGCATGCCCGCCAGCCTGTCCCAGCGACACACCTACCTTGGGGCCCCAGCAGCACACCCGCCGTGAAGCCCTGGCCGGCACACCCTGTGGCCCCTCAGCGGTACGCCCCCTGGCCTGCCTTCCACGGCACACCCGTGGTGCCCTCCCCCGCGGCACACCCTGGTGGCCCTTCAGCGGCACACCCCGGCCTCCCGCTCTGCGGCACGCTCCCGCGCCCGTTCAGCGGCACGCTCCCCTGGCGCTCCAGCGGCACGCCTACGAGCTTCTTCAGCGGCACACCATCGCGGCCTTTCAACGGCACGCATTGGCGGCCTCCCAGCGGCACGCTTCCTGTGTCTTCCCACGGCACACTGTTCTGGCCTTTCAACGGCACACCTGGGCATTTTCTTCCCCGACACTTCCGACAAATCAAATCTCATGCCATCCCCTATAGATCCTTGGCGCGCAATGGGGTTGCTGAGGTGTCGCCCGGGGAGAGAGCCACGCTGCCTACTCCTCCTGCCACCCAGGACAAGAGAGTCAACTCCCATTAAATGCCCGCCGGACGCTTCCCGCCTTCGGATGCTCCTGCCACCGGGGGTATAAGGCCCCTCTTCGCTGCGAACGAAAGGAAGAGAGACACACAGACGGGGGGGGGACACAGGGAACAAAAAATAGAGAAGAAGAAGAAGAGAAGAAGAGAAGAGGAGGAGGGGAGGCTCTGGCTCCCCTCGTTGCTCCGTCCACCGCCCCATGTGCGAAGAGAGAAAAGAACAAGAAGAAAGAAGAAGAGGAGCCTGCCGCTCCGCCCACCACCACCTGAGCGAAGAGAAGAGGAGAAAGGAGAAGGGGTTCTTGCCCCCCTTTTTGCCGCTACCCCGTCCACCACCGTCTGTGTGAAGAGAAGAAGAGTGAGTGAAGAGAGAGAGTGAGATCCGGGAGGGGAGGAGTCCATGTGAAGAGAAATATCCCTCGGGCCTGGAGGCACAAGAAGTGTGAAGTTGCACCCCGGTTTAGGGGCACTCGAAGAGAAACAAACCCCGCTCGGGGGCATAAGAAACAAGGAATTTACACCCCATCTAGGGGCATAGAAGCCATGAGAAACACACCCTGCCTGGGGGCACAGAAGAAAAGCTACACCCCAACCTGGGGGTACGTTAAGAGAAAGACACCCCAGTCCGGGGACATCAATGAGAAAGGAAGAGCAGAACAAAAAGAATAGTCACGGGGTAGGCGTGGTCTTTGCACCCGCCTCTTCACAATAAAAGAAAAGAAGAAAAGAAGAAGAAGAGAAAGAGGATCGAGAGGCAGACGTGGCATTCGAACCCGCTTCCTCACATAGAAGAAGAAGAGAAGAAAGGAAAAAGGATCACGAGGCAAACATGGTCTTTGCACCCGCCTCTCCACACAAAAGAATAAGAGAAGAAGAGAAAGAAGAGTCACGAGACAGACGTGGTCTTTGCACCCACCTCTCCACATAAAAGAAGAAGAGAAGAAGAAAAAGGACAGCCGCGAGGCGAACGTGATCTTTGCACCCGCCTCTCCACACAAAAAGAAGAAGAGTCACGAGACAGACGTGGTCTTTGCACCCGCCTCTTCACAATAAAAAAAAAGGAAGAAAAGGAAAAGAAGAGAAGAAAAGAGACGTGAGGCAGACGTGATCTTCGAACCCGCCGCTTCACAAACCCTTCTCCTCGGCTCTCGTATCCTGCTACCCGACGCCCTTCGGCTTAGCCATGTCGGCCAAGGCCCATTATCAGGATTAATCCACCCGTTCCACCGCGCTCTCCGATAACTCTTCGGCTTTACAGCCTACTTCTAACATCTCTCGGCTTGTCAGCCTGCTCCCGATATCCCTTGGCTTTTTAGCCTACTTTTCAGTATCCCTTGGCTCTTACGGCACGCTTTCCCAACTTCGGCTCTTGTAGCCTGCTTCCCAGAATTCGGCCTTCACGGCCGGCTTCCCAATTTTGGCTTTGTAGCCTGCTTCCCCGATTTGGCTTCCGTAGCCTGCTTCCCACAATTTCGGCTCTTGCAGCCCGCTGCCCAATATCTCTAACTCATGCATCCTGCTTCCCAGAATTCGACCTTTACGGCATGCTTCCCATAATTTCGGCTCTTGCAGCCCGCTGCCCAATATCTTTGGCTCTTGCAGCCTGCTTCCCAGAATTCGGCCTGCACGGCCTGCTTCCCAGAATTCGGCCTTCACGACCTGCTTCCCAGAATTCGACCTTTACGGCCTGCTTCCCAGAATTCGGCATTCACGGCCCGCTTCCCATAATTTCGGCTCTTGCATCCCGCTTCCCAATATCTTTGGCTCTTACAGCCTGCTTCCCAGAATTTCGGCTCTTACGGCCCGCTTTCCCAACTTCGACTCTTGTAGCCTGCTTCCCAGAATTCGGCCTTCACGGCCCGCTTCCCAATTTTGGCTCTTGTAGCCTGCTTCCCCGATTTGGCTTCCGTAGTCTGCTTCCCACAATTTCGGCTCTTGCAGCCCGCTGCCCAATATCTCTGGCTCTTGCAGCCTGCTTCCCAGAATTCGGCCTTTACGGCCTGCTTCCCAAAATTCGGCCTTCACGGCCCACTTCCCATAATTTCGGCTCTTGCAGCCCGCTGCCCAATATCTTTGGCTCTTGCAGCCTGCTTCCCAGAATTCGGCCTTCACGGCTTGCTTCCCAGAATTCGGCCTTCACAGCCTGCTTCCCAGAATTCGGCCTTTACGGCCTGCTTCCCAGAATTCGACCTTCACGGCCCGCTTCCCATAATTTCGGCTCTTGCAGCCCGCTTCCCAATATCTTTGGCTCTTGTAACCTGCTTCCCAGAATTTCGGCTCTTACGGCCCGCTTTCCCAACTTCGGCTCTTGTAGCCTGCTTCCCCGATTTGGCTTCCGTAGCCTGCTTCCCAGAATTTCGGCTCTTGCAGTCTGCTTCCCAGAATTCGGCCTTCACGGCCTGCTTCACAGAATTTCGGCTCCTGCAGCCCGCTTCCCAACTTCAGCTCTTGCAACCTGCTTCCCAGAATTCGGCCTTCACGGCCTGCTTCCCAAATCTTGGCTCTTGCAGCCTGCTGCCCAGAATTTCGGCTCTTACAGCCCGCTTTCCCAACTTCGGCTCTTGTAGCCTGCTTCCCAGAATTCGGCCTTCACGGCCCGCTTCCCAATTTTGGCTCTTGTAGCCTGCTTCCCTGATTTGGCTTCCGTAGCCTGCTTCCCATAATTCCGGCTCTTGCAGCCCGCTTCCCAATATCTTTGGCTCTTGCAGCCTATTTCCCAGAATTCGGCCTTCACGGCCCGCTTCCCGTAACTTCAGCTCCTGCAGCCTGCTTCCCAACTTCGGCTCCTGCAGCCTGCTTCCCATAATTTGGCTCTCGCAGCCCGCTCTCCTCGATTTTTGGCTATTGTGGCCTACTTCCAATATCAACTTCGACTTTTATAGCCCGCTTCCCCAATGTCCTTTCGGCCCTTCGCGGTCTCCTTCCTCAGCACCTTGGCTGCAGCATTGATTCTATATGCACATACAAGATACATATACGTAACGACAGTATGTTCTTACGCAAAAAAAAAAGAAAATAAAATAAGAATTGCTTGGCTACCCTGCTTGCATGTTTGCTTAATATAGAATAATACACCTCCTTGAAATTTTCTAGGACTGTGCTTCCTTGTTAAATAATATCGCCCCGATTCCGGATCCACGTGCGTCACGGCGCGCGCTCAAAGGGAACCCGATCATGGCGGGTGCACACGTCAAGGGGAAGAGTCATGACTGAATTGCTAAGCCCAACTCACAAAATAAACCTGAGGCAACGCTCCCACACTTAGCACTTAATGTGTTCAATAGCTTTCAACCATAGGGATTGTCCGAATTCCTTCTTATCACTCTACGGAGACTTGAATTCCTGCACTCGCGTGAAAGGTAATCGTGAGGAAAAAACTGCCTACCCCCACTGTAAACAAAAGAGAACAAAAAAAAGAAAGAAAGAAAGAGGAACGTGAATCCGAGTAGCCGGGAATCCCCACTGAAACAAATGAGGAGACTCGCGCGAAATGGTGAATACAATAAGGATAAAGCCCTGGTAGCCGGGAGTCCCCATTGAGACATATGAGGAAACTCGCGCCGAACGGTGAAATCCACTACAAATAATAAACAGCTGGAGGCTGTGTGAAGCTACCGAAAGTCGAAAGCCTGAAACTTATGTGTAGGCACTAGAGTAATCCTCGAGTGTCGCTAGGAAAACCTGTGTATCCCTATGGTTAGGGCTCTTTGTTCACACATTTGCACCGCCACGCCACAGAGAATTGCCTCGGGTGAAATGCGTGAATTTAGGCTATGCACGCAAGACGTGCGATATCCTCTTGACGGGTGCACCACCCCTCAATTGTGCCTCGTGGCCCGCGCCGTGTCTGCGAATTGTGGGTGATGTCCCTATCCCATCCCCTATAGAGGGAGCTGCCTTATGTATATTTATGTTATGCCTGCTAATGAATGCTTGCATGCTTGAATAAAAAATAATAATAATAATATAAAAAAATGTGTGCATACAATAAACTCAATTTCGGCTATCGCAGTCTACTTTCCCAGCTCTGGCTCGTAGAGCCCAATCTTGGCCCTCACGACCTACCTCCCGCCCTCACGGCTCGCCAATCTCTTAACTTTGGCTCCTGTAGTCTACTTCTCAAATTTTGATTTTTGCAGCCCGCTTCCCAACATCCCTCGTGGCCTCAACTGCGGCCTCCGTGGCCTGCTCTCTCAATTTCGGCTTTCGCAGCCCGCTTTCCCGATTCTGGCTCCCGTAATCCGCTTTCCCGATTCTGGCTCTCGTAGCTTGCTCACCCCATTTTGGCCCTCGTGGCCTGCTTCCCAAATTTTGACTTTTATAGCCTGCTTCCCAACTTCGGCCCTCGCAGCCCGCTTCCCATACTTTGACTTCTCTAGCCTGCTCTCCCAATTTTGGCCCTCGTGGCCTGCTCCCAAATTTTGGCTTTTATGGCCTGCTTCCCTTCGGCCTTCGTGGCCTGCTTCCCAAATTTTGGCTTTTATAGCCTGCTTCCCAACTTCGGCCCCCGCAGCCCGCTTCCCATACCTTGGCTTCTCTAGCCTGCTCTCTCAAATTCGACTCTTGCAGCCTGCTTCCCAATTTTGGCTCTTACAGCCTGCTTCCCTTTGACCCTCGTGGCCTGCTTCCCAATTTCGGGTTACGCAGCCCACTTTCCTGATTTTGGCCTTCGCAGCCCGCTTCTCAATCTTTGGCTCTTTGTAGCCTGCTTCCCAACTTCGGCTCTTTACAGCCCGCTTCTCAACTTCGACTTTTATAGCCTGCTTCCCAGCTTCGGCTCTCCACAGCCCGCTTCCCAATTTTGGACTTTTGTAGCCTGCTTCCCAACTTCGGCTCTTTGCAGCCCGCTTCTCAACTTTGGCTTTTATAGCTTGCTTGCCAACTTCGGCTCTTCACAGCCTGCTTCCCAATTTTGGCTCTTGTAGCATGCTTCCCAATTTCGACTCTTTGTAGCCTGCTTTCCAGACTTCGGCCTTTGTAGCCTGCTTTCCCAACTTCGGCCTTCGTGGCCTGCTCCTCAATTTTGGCTCTTTCATAGCCTGTTTCCCAACTTCGGCTCTTTGCAACCCGCTTCTCAGCTTCGGCTTTTATAGCCCACTTCTCAACCTCGGCTCTCATAGCCCACTTTCCAATAACTTTGACTTTTATAGCCTGCTCCCCCATGGCCATTGCGGCCCGCTTCCCCGCTTTGGCTCTTTGCGGCCTGATTCCCCACTTCGGCTCTCGCAGCCCCGCTCTCCTCACCATCTTGATAAAACTCTCGGTTGGGCTACACCCGCAGACCCCGCTCTCTCGTCCCTCTCTCGCGCCGTCTGCGGCTGGGGGGCATTTGTGGACACTAAAAAATTCTCACCCCATGTTTACGTGCAGGGGAATAAAGAAGAGGATAAGAAGAAGAGAAGATGAGAAGAATTAAAGAAGAGAAGCAAGCCCCTGAAGTGCCTCCAACGGCACACCCTCAGGTGCCTCAGCGGCACACATTGCCAGCCTCCCGCTCAGCGGCACGCCCCCGCGCCCGTTCAGCGGCACACACTCACCGTGCCCTTCAGCGGCACACTCCTCAGCCCTCAACAGCACACCCAGGCCACCCAGCCCGCGCTTCAGCGGCACACCCTGGCCGGCCTAGCCCGGCACACCCCTGGGTGCCCTCAGGGCCACACCCCGTGCAGCTTCAGCAGCACACCCCCTGTGTGCCCCCCCTCGCCGGCACGCCCCTGTTGGGCTCTTCAACGGCACACCTCGTGCCCTTTTCAACGGCACACCCTGTTGCCCCTCAGCGGCACACCCCAGCCTCCCACTCAGCGGCACGCTCCCGCGCCCGTTCAGCGACACACACTCCTCAGCCCTCAGCGGCACACTCCCCAGGCGCTCCGCCGACACACTCGGCCGGGACGCTCCACCGGCACACCCAGTGTGGGTGTCTTCACCGGCACAGTCCCTGCGTACCCCGCTCAGCGACACGCCCACGGGTGCCTTTAGCGGCACGCTCATGCTTTGCTTCCAGCGGCACGCCTAGTGCCTCTCTTCAACGGCACACCTGCAAGCCTCTTCAACGGCACGCTTGCCAGCCCTTCCAGCGGCACACCTTCGTGTCTTCCAGCGGCACGACCTTTTGGCCTCTCAGCGGCACACCTTGCCACCCGGTGCAACCGGCAGAACTGACGTGACGCCAATCCCCCTACGATCCGTTGGCGTGCAGCGAGCTGGCTGAGGTGTCGCCAAGGGAGAGAGCCACGCTGCCTATCCCCCTGCCACCAAGGACGGAGAGGTCAACCCCCATTTAATGCCCGTCAAATCGTTCCCGCCTTCGGGCGCTTCCGCCGCTGAGGATATAAAAAGGCCCCCTTCTCCACGGTAGAAAAAAAAAAGAAGGCAGACGCAACAAAGAGACGGGAAGAGAAGAGAGAACAGAAGAGAAGAAGAAGAAGAGAAGAGGAGGAGGGGAGGCTCTGAGGGGCTCCCCCCCACTGCTCTGTCCACCGTCGTCCGTGCAAAGAGAAAGAGAAGAAGGAGAAGAGAAGAAGAGGAGTCTGCCGCTCCGACCACCATCGCCCGAGCGAAGAGAAGAGAAGAAAGGAGAAGGGGTTCCAGCCCCCCTTTGCTGCTACCCCGTCCACCACCGTCTGTGTGAAGAGAGGAAGAGAAGAAGAGTGAGTGAAGAGAGAGAGTGAGGTCCGGGAGGGGAGGAGTCCATGCTCCGTTCCCCCCCCCCACTGTATTTTCCTTCTTTCTTTCTTTGTCCTCCTTTTTTTTTCTTTTCTGTTGCAATGTATTAGCTCCCTTGGGGCACTCCTTTTGTGAGGATAAAAATAGAAGGCTTGCGAATATTTTTAATGTCTTTCTAAGACATTTCTCGCGTGTTTGCATCCCTTGGTGTTTTCCTCTTCTTCCTCATCGGTTTGGCCTCCGGCAGTGATCTCCCCCCTACCGTGGTCCCTCTTGGGCCTCTAACCCTCACATTTGTTCGCCTGCTCAGAGGGAGATGCCCTTCTTTTCTCCTCTGTGTACCTACGCCTCTGCCTTAAAGCCCCCCCTTTGAGCCTTCCCCTTCCTGCCAAGTTTCCTCCGAAGCCTGCCAAAACCCAACACCCTAGCCCGGTGCACCCTTGGCTTCCTGGCCGGCACACTAGCCACCAGCCCTTTGGCCTTTCGCCCGGTACACCCCTCCATATGCCCTCAGCGGTACACCTTTGACCTTGCCCGGCACACCTTTGACCCTTGCCCGGCACACCTAGTGCCCCTCCACCGGTATAGCCCCTGGCAGGTGCACCTTCAACCCCTCGGAGCCTCCCCCGGCACAGCCCTTCAGCGGCACACCCGTGCCTTCTTTGCCCGGCACACTCTTGGCTCACCCGCTCATCGGTACAACCCCTTTGGCCCTTGCCCGGCACACCCTTGCCTTCGCTGCCCGGCACACTCTGGCCTCCCTTAGCCCGGCATACCTCTCCAGCCCCTACAAGGTCCCTGGCCGGCACATCAGTCCCCAGCCCCTCCTTCTTACCCGATGCACCGCCGGCCAGCCTTGGAGAGGTTTCCCGTCCGTCGTTCCCTTCGAGTTTTCCGAGGTTTTATTAAGGTGTTGCCGCTCTCGGGCGTCCACCTCCAATTGTCGGGTTCCGCCACTCCATGTGGGCGCGTTCCCTGTATCTCCCTTACGCTCGGGTCAAGGGGAGATACTGCCGAATTTTTGTTAGAAACGATAACATATTAAAAAGACAAAAGGAAGCAACAAATAAATGGGGCAATAACAAATTAAAAGGCAGAGAGAAAGCAACAAACAAATGAAAAGAACAACGGTAAAACGCTTTAACCAAGGCAAGGGAACCGCAATCAACACAAAGAGAGTCGAATCGAACAACGACTAAGCAACTTGAACATCCGTCCTCGGGAGAGAAAGAATGAAAGATAATCAAGGGAAAGAAAGAAGAAATTCATGCGAATTGAATAACATCAAGAGAGAAATAAAAAGGAAGAAGATATAAGGATGAAGGAGGGGTGGGCCCTTTCCAGACTCTTCCCCGGCACGCCTTCAACCCTTGGCCGACACACCCCAGCCTGTGCTTCCCCGGCACGCCCTCTTGGAGCCTTGCCCAGCACACCCTACCCATGCCTTCCCCGGCACACCCTTCATGGCCCCTCGCCGGCACACCCGCTTGGCCCTTCGCCGACACGCTCCCCTATACCCTTCGCCGGCACGCTCAATGCGCCCCTCGCCGGCACACCCACTCGCCCCTTCGCCGGCACGCCCCTTCAGCCCCCCCTTGTGGCCCTCCAGCGGCCCACTCTCTCTCTAGAAATATATATATAATATATAATGATAATGATAATAATAATAATGATAATAAATTAATAAAAAAGTTATGACAAATAAATAAATCTGAATATATACATAAGAAATAAAAAAATGTGAGATAATAATAATACTAATAATAAACAAAATAAAAAAATAATAAAAAATCATTCAGAACAAATACATAAAAGGAAAATAAGCAATAATATATATATATATATATAATTGGAAACCAAGATAAAAAATAGTAATAATCCGCAGTGCAGCCCCGTCTCTCCCTGTGGCCCGGAGCTGAAGGAACAATAATGTCGCCCTCGTAGGTCGGGCCTGAGCCTTGGGAGTCATCCCAACATGGCCATGACCCGACCTCGCCTCGGGCCGACAATCTGATTAAGCCGGACTCATTTCTCAGGCCGAATTCCTTCCGAGCCACTACTAAAATTGCCGCGCGTTCGGCAGACATTCGAACGAGTTCACCTCGATTTCCGTCGCATTTTTATTACGGACCTGTGTCCGAACATGAAAAGGTCTGTGAATGTCCGACATGGCCGATGACTCTTATCTCGATATGGCCGTAATCCGACACTACTCTGGGCAGATAGTTCATCAAATCGGACCCGCTCCCATTAGGATTCGTTCCCGCTCTTTCATTGAAATTGCCGCGCGTTCGGCAAACATTTGTACGGGGTTGTTTCCATCTACGTCGTACCTTCAATACGGACCTTTGTCCAAACATAAAGTGGTCCATGAATGACCGACAAAATCCGAATGGAACGAGGTGGTCCTCGTCATCCTCGGACCCTTCGCATGGGGATATCGATAAGGCCTTCATGGGCCGCGCTTAGACCTCGGGTCTGTCCCGATTATGGTCATCGTCCGACCCGTATCCTCGGCCTACAGTTCGCTCCCTTTGAATACGTCTTTGGTTCTGGGATCTGATCGCGGGACACTCTCCCGTTGCTCCTTGGCACCGAAAATATTAATGACGCTCATGCAAGTCTTGTTTCGACCGCGGGGGGCCCACCGCAGTATGGTCGCGACTTGATCTTGCACCGAGCCGACAAACTTGTTGGTTTCTGACCGCTTTAACCGGGATTTAACTAAATATTCCTCGTTCCTCTAAATAATAAATTTGCCGTACCCCGGCATACATATGTTACGGTTTTCCCGTGACGATTGCGCTTTTCCCGAGCCGGACATTCGTCCGAATATTAAATGGTCAGCACATGACCGACATAATCTCAAATGTTTTCTTCTCACCCTCGTACGGGAATTTCAATACTTCATAATAGGCCTTTCATGCAATTAATTTCCTGGCCATGAGGCCCTGATTCCCGGTGATTAATCAAGGGTGTTCCCTCGTATGGGGGATGTAAATGACGCCGTGACCTTTATGGCGCGGCGGGTTTTGGTCCCGACCCGAACCACACAATCGTCTGACCAAGTCAGATCGAGCGCACCTGTGGCTCTTCGGAGCCCCGAATAAATTGTCACTTCGTGACTAGCACGCCCACGCACTTAATAAACCAATAAACGAATAACGATAACTAATTGAATAAAAGTGCGTCCACACCCCTCCTTCGGCAACAGTAGCATACAGGATCTGACAGTCCCCTAGAAGTCAGCGGATACCCTGCCCTCCCTCCTCCACCTCCGTCTGCCGCTCCCTCCTTCCCGTGGCCCATGCCCAATCGGGGAAGGTCCGGGTGGGCCTCTGCCTCCCACGGGGATGCGGTTCGCCCCGGATGTGAATGCCATCCCAGAGCTTCTCTCTCTACAAACTCCTAGAGAGAAAGGTCGGAGAGCATGTGGTAAGGTGAATTAAGGAGTGCTCTTCCTAATGATGGTATGCATTAGGTTTGATGATAAGATAATAGGAAGGATTAGAAAATTTATAACAACAACCAAATTAGTTGCCGTAAATGGTCACCCAACTAGATGTTTTGATGGTGGAAGGTGTTTTAGGCAAGAGGATAATATCTCCCATCTTCTGTTCAGAGCCATGTGCAATTCAGAATTTGGTTTGGGTCCTTCACAAGGTAGATGCAATTCTGGATTGCCCTAGAATCAACCAATTCTGGCCAAGTCAGGACCAGTCTGGCCATTTCGGACTATTGTAGTCGTAAATCATCCTGGACCAATTCATCCCAAATAAGACGGGGTCAATCTCAACCTGGAATTGGTCAATTATGACATGAACCCGTTAATTCTAGGGACAAAGGCCATATGGCAGAAGGCTTGAGTAGCTGAATGGATTAAAGTCTCACAATTCTGTGATGGAGTCCGCTCATGACCTCTATCATACTGATATGCCATCTTTTTCTCCATCAGGTTGCAGAGGATTTGGCTACTGTCAGGCAATTGCTGTCATATATGAAGAAGGTTTATGCTACACCATCTAGAAACATAAGTAGCAAGCACACAAATGGATGGCTGAATGCAACGCTGTAAATAGCTAGGCACGTCTCATATAACAACAATACAAAGCTCCTAAAATACCTAGCATTGGCACATCCATTAGAACTGAATAGCTGCCAGGACTTGAAATAGTAAGCCAGATGTTTGGTAAAAAGTTGGTATGGTGATAAGGTACCATTCTAACATTATGGCAGCAACATTTCCTGGGCAAGGCGGGACTTTCAAGTTTATTCATTCACTTTTTATCTCTATTCCTGTCACAGAATATTCTAAAGACTGACTTTGTGCAACTTCAAGGAGCTTATTGGCAAAGAGAAGAAAAGAGGAGAAGAACTAAAGGAGCATTGGTGTATGAAACTTTGCAGCTTTTAACTTGACATTTCTGAATGTGTGATGTGAAGATTTTGGAATGAGGATAGCAATCTATGGCCAAATATTACAAAGAAGTTGATAATGAAAGGTTGTCTATGCTAGACCTTGAACGGCATCACACTTAGACAGTATCATGATCTTGCTAATACGCTTAGCGTTGGGAACATGAGACCATACAACATCTGTGATAAGTTGGTCTTGTTGATGCCTTTCCACTTTCCAGTTGGTTATGCTTGATTAGAATTTAGAAGTCAGGAAAATTCAAAAGTAGTATCATTGACATGGTTGGAGTTTCCTATAGTGGAATCCTCGAAAAATTAGACGACCTAATTTGGTCAGCAAAGTGCAACCTTTATATGGAAGGTTTATTTGACTAGAGTTTCAATATCCTACTTGACACAGAATCAGAAGTTTCGGTTTGACAAAAAAAAACCCAACTTTGGTATGAGAAGTTTGTCTCCATTGGAATCTCCAGAATCCCGCTTGAAATAGGATCTGCTTGTCTACTTGACAAAGCAATACATAGAGTTGATAGTACCTTACTACTGTGGCCGACAGTCAATTTTGCATGTGCAGTGTCTTTACATACATACCAGTGTAATGTCAGAGGATTCAATAGAGTGGAAGAGATTTCTGAGTAATTCTCACCATTTTGGTCTTCAGACATATTACCACAAAAGATTATCCAGACTCCCTCATTTTAGGATGATGCATTGTATGGGCATGTGAAACATTCTCCTATGTGCCCTTTTGGGGTTCTGTTGAGAACATTGCATGAAATCCTGGGGAAAGGAAAAATGTATAGTCCACTACATGTAAGCATTACCCTTGTATAGACTCATTGTCAAACTGCCCACCAACTAAAGAAAGACACTGAACATCCAGCCTGGCATTACATGGATCTGAATCATTGTATATTGTCTCAGATCTATAAAAATTATATTCAAAAACTCCACATTAGAAATAAATGGTCAGAAAACTGCTGTTATGAATCCCAATATCCAAATATTTTGTTCCAGATCCATTGATTCATAATCAGATGATAAGATTGATGGAAGATAGTACTGAAACCAAGCCTGATGTGTAGACATGATTTTAGGAAATGAATAGTGCAGAAAAGTAGGGCCTGCTAGACTGCATGCTCATGAACACAAACAAAATGCACATGTAGTCTACAATTCTTTAGGGTAAAATAAAATTTTACAAAGCTGCTTCTGATGTCACTCGACTGTGCAGAACTACAAACAAAGGATGATTGTAACATCAGAATGTTCCAAAACCAACATGCACATGCAATATGTTCTGGTTTATATTTTCATCATTAATTTTTCACAGCCTGTTGAAAGATCATAAATATTGATGATTATCCTAAAGATCTCAAGAGAAATATAAACACTTCAACATCAAACCATTGAAACAAAGTATGTTTGAGGAGCCATACAGGACCCTTAGTCTTGGCAACAACCCTATATATTCAGGTATTGGACCAGATATTGAGCAATTGCGGAGAACCCTGTGGTAAGTTGTCCAGAACAGAACATATCAGCGAAGCATCAAAGGAGACATCCATGCTTGTTGCGAAATACATCATTCATGAACTTACAAATGTCTCATCTTTTGCATGTTCTTAATAGGAGGGAAGCGACCATCTGACCTTTTCAAGTCAGTAACTCTCCTACAAACCGGCGGAGAGAAAGGATGTTAGTTCACAGTATGCTAAATCAGAAAGTCTTTGCTAAGGTTTGGAAATAGACCAAAGCCACACTTACAACTCAATTAAGTTCTGCAACATAGAGAAGATGGATGGGAAGGGGCCCTCTAGAGATGTGCCTTGCATGTCACTATAGCATTTGAAAAAGTATACACCAATCTAAGAACCATAGCAATCTAATTTTGTAAAGGCCAAAGGAAGGCAAAAAGCATATAACAGAGATGGTTAGTGTTGAAACTTACAATCCTTTTAAGCTAGTCCAATTCCCTACAAAGCTGGGTATCTTCCCGGAGAAGTCATTACCATCAATCCTACTGCAAACACAACATCAGATATTCATAGTAATTGAGAAAGGTGGCAAAACATGTGTAATCCCATGAAAGAATGCGACAAGTATGAGTTTGGCGCATACAATTCAGTCAAGTTCTTCAGATTGCCCAGTGTTTCGGGGAGCTCACCAGTGAAGTTATTGGCAGAAAGAAGGCTGAAATACCATGATGCTTCATCACTAACTTACTTGGCCATGTCAGATAGGTTATATAACGGTCTGACTTAAAAACCCTTTCTTTTCTACTCTCTTGTACAGCAGGATCAAACAAATCACAATGATCATAGAGAAGTTAAAAAGAAAAAAAAAAAAGAAGGCAGGGGTGGGAAGACAAAGAATGGAAACAAGCCGCTTACAGTCTAGTTAAGCTGGTTAAGTTACCAAGATGCCGAGGAAGAGGGCCTTGCAGCATGTTGTCCTCCAGGATTCTACAAACAAAGTTTAGGAGATGGTCGTAACACCATTTTCAACATATAAATTTGACCGATTCTAGTATGTAAATAAAGCGAATGTTAATAAGAAGGTGGAGTGGCATTACAGCCATTGAAGCGTGGTAATGTTCCCTATCACCCCTGGAATTGGACCTGAAAGCCTGTTCCCCAGTAGGGATCTGCAATCGAGAAAAAAAAACGAAAAACAAACAGTAGTAGTTGTGCAGAACTCTTTTTTCTTTTCTTTAAGAAGAAAGGGCGGGAATAGCAAATTACAAGTTAACAAGAGGCAGGGACGCCCAAGCAGCGGCGGGGATGGACCCATTGATGTAGTTACGAGTGAGATCACTGTTCGGTTCCACGACACAACAACAACAACAGCAACAACACAGAGGAGACATCACACAGAGCACACAGCGGCTGTTCAACTTCTCGCAGTAGAAAAAGGGACAAGAAAGACGAGAAATTTCGAAACTGGGCGTGTACATTTTGGCCAGGGAAGTGAGGTTGCCGAACTCCGCCGGCAGCACTCCCGTCAGGTTCTGCCCCGTGAGCTCTCTGCACACGCAGTTTTGTTTTTGCCATGAAAAAAAAAAGGAATCAGAGCAGACGCAGGAGAGGTGATGAGAGGATCGGGAATGCCACAGGCGGTGGGAGTGGGAGTGGTTCAGTGTGTGGTGGGCTTACATGCCGACGACATGGCAGACGTTGGCGGTGGTGTTGCAATCGCAGGTGAGGTTGCTGATGATGTACTTGGTCCTGCTCCACGGCGCCCAGTCGCGGCAGGGCTCCAGCCGGAAGTCCCATAACGTCGGCGGTACCTTCAGCTTCCCAGCTATCTGCTTCAGCGCATCAACTGGGCATCCATCCGTTGCCGTCATCAAGTTAGTATTTTATTATCATCTTATTTATTTATTATTATTATTATTATTATTATTATTATTATTATTATTATTATTATTATTACAGTGTAAACTGCTATCTATTTCCAAAATAATGTTGATATAAGGAGCGGTTGCCCGGCCGCGTATGAGATGAGGCTCATCAAATCTTTTGGGCAAACGGGTAAGTGGATCAGATTTCGGGTCTAACCCTTTTTCTTCACATTAAAATTCGAGTGGGTCTTAAGCATAATTCATTTCTCTATCACTTTAACGTGGGGAATGGCCTTGGTTTTAAGCCCAAAAATTCATATGAATCTGATCATAGTTTTATTTAATATAGATTTAAAGGTCTCTTATCAGCTAAATGGAAGCCAGGTATATACAAGCTAAACTTAAAACCATTGGATCTTAATGGATCTGTTAACGGGTCTTGATCCATTTTAACAGTCCTAGCTAGACTCCTAGATAGATCTGTCTTATTCTAATCTACATCTCTATCTTTGAGCGACACGGCCAGTAAGACCTGCACCGCAAACCTTTGCTTTGGACTTATCCCCGAGCGAGTGTTAAATACAAGGAAAAGGAAGCTGCTTTGTCAAGTTGCCTCTATATGTATAAATGTATCTCTCTTTGACCAAAGTTGCACCACCCCAATGCTGTCATGCCACAACCGGCCGGCAGCTTTCATGCCACAACCGGCCGGCGATGATCTAATAATGCTGCCGGAACCCAGAATCAAAACGAGAAGACAACAGACAGAAAGTGAGGTTGATTTGGTTGCGGTGGTTCCGACAGATGCGAGCTGGTGATTAATTAGAAATGGTTTATGATGGCGGCTGGGGGATGGATGGAGGCCGGGAGCAGTTTGGGGGGGGGGGGAGGGGGGAGCGTACCTTCATGCTGGGGAAGGGTCTGAGCGTCAGATTGGAGGGCCTGAAAACAGCAGCACATACTCACGAGCAGGAACATGACGAACAGAGCGCGGGGGACCTTCGGCTGCCCGGAAACTGCCGGCCATGCTGCTTCCATCTCGCTTCCCCTGCTCTTAGCTGCTTCACCTCTGTGCGTGTCCGTGTGTGTGTGTGTGTGTGTGCACGCGCGCGCGCGCGTGTGAGAGAGAGAAGAAAGAGTGGTGTGGGGAAGAAGGGAACAGAGCAAAAGCCTACCGGCCATCGCAGGAACGAGAGGCGCAGATAAATCGAGGAGACCGCCGCTTCTGCCTCGAGGTTTCGTCCCGTCCAGAATCTCCCTTAGATAGGTGGGGGCGAACACCCCCAACCTGACGTCATCACGTCGCAGGTTGGCAGATTGGCGTTGCATCTTTATGGCACGCGTTTGATTATTTTAAGTGTTTTTTTTTTTTACAAATAACTCCCGAACTATAGTTTACTTGGTGCAAGTCCGGATTAAAAATTAGTCCTGCATTAAACATGACTCTAGTATGTAAAAGAAAAAAAAAACTCCTGAGTTATCACGCGCAGGGTTCGGACACCTTAAAGTACTATTGTGCATGCTACATTTCAATGTATTTTATACGAGATTGAATTACATAGAGTCATGTTTAATGCAGGGTTCGGATTAAAAATTAGTCCTGCATTAAACATGACTCTAGTATGTAAAAGAAAAAAAAAACTCCTGAGTTATCACGCGCAGGGTTCGGACACCTTAAAGCACTATTGTGCATGCTACATTTCAATGTATTTTATACGAGATTGAATTACATAGCCTAAGCTAAAGAGAGAGGAGTTGAGCGCCATTGTTGTCGTGCAAGATGAGCCTCATGTTGCGGGTACGCGATCGACTCGTGCTGGGATCGAACGTCAAGGTCAAGGTTTATGTCTTCATGGTCTCGAGAGTCTTGTCGAGTATTTGCTTGCACAAGAAGAAAATTTCTCACTAAGGGTTATAGATCTCAGGAGAATCCTCCGATTCTTAAGTCAATAAATAAATAGGGAAAATAAAAGAGAGAGACCTATCAGAAGTGAAGGTTGACCATGGAGCAGAGGTCGAATGATGGCCCGAGTATGGAGGTTGGAGAGCGGCCTGAGTGTGAGGGCCACAGTGCGGCTAGAGTATGGAAGTCTGAGGGTGAGCAGGGTCGCCAAAGGCATGCTAGGCGAGCTAGAGTGGACTTGAGGGTGAGAGGGGTCACTGCAGGTGTGATGGGTGAGTCAGAGCAGGCTTGTGGGTGAGCAAGGATGCCAGATGCAGTGCTAGATGGAGTGCTATTGGTTCTGGGCCGCCTAGAGGGCAGCCATGGTGGAGGTGTGGCAGGAGCAGAGGATTGCCAAATTTGGGCTGCCTAGAAGGTGGACATGGAGGAGCAGCATAGAGAAGGTCTCCATAGGGGAGAGAAGGCCACCTGGGCTCAAGTACACAGAGGTCCGGGGTGACCACGACAAGGTAGAACTCCTCAATCAGGACCAATCTAGAACTCATCATCATTATGGATGAGGCGAGATAGGGCGTTCGCTCAGACATTTTTTGCCCTCGGGATGTGCACTATCTCGAAGTGTCCGAGACCTGTGGAGGCCTCATTGACCTTCTGGCGATAGCTGGCCATGGCTGGCTCTTGGACTTCGTACTCCCTCTGAAGCTGGTTAGCAACTAGAAATGAGTCGTTGAATGCTAAGAGGCAAAGGAATCTCATATGCTTGGCCATGTTGACTCTAGAGATGAGGGTTTCGTGTTTCGTCATGTTATTAATGGCAAGGAAGTTGAAGCATAGGGTGTAATGGAGTTCGATCCTGTTCTCTTTTTCTATTATCAATAATACACCCCCTTGGTGTTAGGTGGGGAAGTGCTTCCCCGTTTGGGGAGCACCCTCCAACTATTCACTAGGTAGGGCTTTTGAATTAAAAAAAAATAATGGAGTTCGATCCCCTCTGGCGAGGAAAGGACCAGCCCAACTCCGCTGCCACTCGAGCAAGACGATCCATCCACGTACAGCTCCCAGGTGCGCCTCGTGGGTAAGGCACCATCTCCCTCCTCGAGAAGCGTGCACTCGAGCACGATGTCTGTGAACGCTTGGACTTTGATGGCCGTCCTCAGACGGAAGCAGATGTCGAACTCTCCCAACTCTATGGCCCACTTGACCAACCTTTCCGATGCGTCAAGATTCTAAAGAACCTAGCGCATGGGTTGATCGGTGAGGACCACTATCGAGTGGGAAAGGAGGTATGATCGCAGCTTTCGCATGACCGTCACCAAGGTGAGGATGAATTTCTCCATTAGGGAGTACCAGTGTTCTGCTCCTTGGAGTGCTTTGCTGATGTAGTACATAGGCTTCATGACTCCGCCGTTCTCTCGGGCGAGCACGACGCTGAGCGTGATTGGTGTCACGGATAGGTAGAGCAAGAGTTGTTCACCAGGTATGGGCTTGGAGAGGACAAAAGGCAAGGTTAAGTACCTTTTGAGCTCCCTAAAGGCATTCTCGCACTCTTGGTCACACTTGACCTACCCCTTCTTCTCCGACGACCGGTTGGCATGCTTGATTAGCTTGAAGAAAGGAAGGCACTGCTCGGCGGCTCTAGATAGGAAGTGACTGAGGGTTGCAATGCAACTGGTGAGACACTACACTTCACGTACTAGCTCGGGTCACTTCATCTCCAGCACCGCCTTGATCTGCTCCAAGTTGGCCTCGATTCTTTGGTGAGTGATGAGAAAATCGAGAAACTTGCGGGAGCACATCCCAAATGCACACTTGTTCGGCTTGAGCTTCATGTTGTACTACCGCGGGGTGGCAAAAATCTCCGGGAGGTCATCCAGGTGCTCGGCCGCATACAGGCTTTTGATGAGCATGTTATCTATGTACACCTCCATGTTGCGATCGATTTGGGAGTCAAACATGTGGTTGACTAGGCATTGGTACGTAGCCTCTGCATTCTTCAACCCGAACGGCATCCTTGTATAACAATAAAGGCCATGATTAGTGGTGAAGCCGATTTTATTCTAGTCAGGCATGTGCATGCTGATTTGGTGGTACCCAGAGTATACGTCTAGAAAGCTCAGCATCTAGTGCCTAGATGTTGCATCGATGAGCTGGTCAATACGCGACATAGGGAAGTTGTCTTTATGAGTGACTTTGTTGAGGTCGGTGTAGTGGACGCACATTCGTCACTTCCCATCTCTCTTGGGAACCAAGACTACGTTGGCAATCCCCTCTGGGAATTGAGTAGGCCTAAGCAGTCTAGAGCGTAGTTTCTCGCTCACTTGCTCCCAAATGATGGCCTGTCGCTCAGGGTTACAACGGCACCTCTGTTGCTGAACTAGCGGCAAACCCAATTGAGCCTGAGTTGGTGGGTGATTACCTCGGAAGGAATGCCGAGAATCTCATCCTTTGACCAAGCGAACATGTCTTGGTTGGCCTCCAAGAAGTCTTGGTAGAGTCTTCTTTCTTCCTCGGACAAGAGTTGTAACGACCCGAGAATCCGATTACCGGGAAGGCCCGATAACCCGAGACTCGCACCGCCACCCACGAGTCCGAAGACTCGGAAGGGTTAAAAGGATGGTGTGGAAACTACATAGTTATCACAAGTAATTGCAGAAATTAAACAGTTATGATATTAAGCAGGAAATAAGATAACAATTTACATGGTCCACAAAATAAAATAACCACGACAACAGTCCACGACTAGTACAGTGACAAGAAAGAAAAGTACAGCTACACGGGGCATCGCCCGGCACAGACCTCTGGCACTATCTCTGGGCACCCGCACCACGCTGCGCTCCTGACGCGCTCCCCGAAGGTGGCGTCTCACCTGAAACACGGTGAAAACACGCAGGGAATGAGTCTCGGAACAAGACTCAGTAGGGATCACTCGAACCCTACCTCGCAAAGCGAGAAACCACTACTCTAGCGGTAGGAGAGTACCTCGGAAAGGAAAGCCTTGTACTCTACAAAGCAAGACTCTACGGCACGCAAACCGACACACGTGCTACGAAGAGAAGACCGAAGCTCAACGGTCACCGACAAACCCGAAGGTCGGAAACACACGACTGACAGTCTGACACTCCGTACTCGACAGGAGTACCACCCACTAGAAGCACAGCCGGTAGCGTCCCCTGACGTCTTACACCGCACCGCAGGTGAACCGCCTGACGTGGTAGGTCCTACCCGAGGCGCAAACACCGAAAAGTAACTCACAACAAGTGACTAGCTGGGGTCACGCCCGTCGACGTGGGTCCAACCGCCCCCAACCACGTGTGCACACACAGACCACGCGTCCTAGGTCTGGCCCTCTGACCGGTTTTCCCCCGCAGCCAGACTCTGGCTACGACGAGGGGCCTACGGTAACCGGTCCACAAACCGTCTCGAAAGGTGGGTGCCCGTACACCACTCCCAGGTGAGACCAGCACCGCGTACTGGTGGGCTACGACTAGTGGAGGGTCGCTAAAGGAGTAGACTCTCAAGTCACGGAAAACAACGCCCAAGCCCGACAACGTGTGGGAATCACCCCACGCACTAGTCCCGTCACACGGAGACCACGGTCTGAGAAAAGCAAGGTTGCCACCCTCATGGGGCAACCCAGGAAGTGGCGGTCCGACCCTGGACCGTCACAGCCAAATGGCGGTCCACTCTAGGGCCGTCACTTGAAAATGGCGGTCTAAGGCAGACCGTCACACTGCCAGGGGGGATAGGGGAAGCGACGCGCCTGCCCTAGTGCGTCGCTTGGAAGCGGCGCACCTAGGCCAGGGCGTCACACGGCGCCCCACACCCTCCAAAACCACAGGGAAAGTAACGCGCCTACCCCGGCGCGTCGCTTGCAAGCAACGCGTCGGGCTCAGTGCGTTACTCACATGTAACGCGCCCAGCCCAGCGCGTCACATGGCCCTACACTCGGGGTGGGAAGGGGAAGTGACGCGCCTGCCCCAGCGCGTCACTGGTAAGTAACGCGCTGGGCCCAGTGCGTCGCTTGGCCCATCCACCAGGGGTAACAACAAGAAGTGACGCACCTGCCCCTGTGCGTTACACGCATGTAACGCGCCTAGCCTGGTGCGTTACATGGCCTGACCCCCAACGGTCAAAAACCAACGGTCGAAACTAGCGGCGGCCCTGCCCTGGCGCGTCATTCTCCAAACGGTGGTCAGTCGTAGGGCCGTCGCTGCCCTCTGACCCCAAGGGTTAACACCCAGGAGAAGTAATGCTCCTGCCTAGGGGCGTCACATGCAAGTGGCGGTCACTGGAAGGACCGTCGCTTGCCTCCGAGCACGCTACGGCGGGAAAACCCCAAAAACGCCAACCACGCCCCCGTACCTCCACCGGAGAGGGGGAAAACAAGGGGGAAGACCCCTGGGGACCCCTAGCATGCATCTAAGCCACCAAAACATAAAATCATGGGCTAAAACCATAGATCGGGCGGCTCACCCCCAAAACATGGAAAAACCCCAAAAATGCCCAAACATGCCTCTCTCGGCCTCCCCGCGGCCTACAAACCACGGAAAAGAACGGCGAAGAGCTAGGGAACGTCACCCTACCTCAATGGAGCGAATGCTCCGCCGGATCGTCCACGAATCGCGAAGAACGCTAGAAAACCCTCGTTCTTCCTTAAACTTCCCACGCTCGCCGCACACCCCCACGACCGCCTCGCCGCCGCCCACGTCACCGCGCCGTCGCCCCGCCGCCGTCTGCAGCCGGAGGGGAGCTCGCCGTGGCCAACCGGGAGGAAGAGAGGGAGAGGGAGGGAGACACGGTGGAGGAGGAAGGAGGAAGAAGAAGAGAGGAAGAAGAAGAAGAAAGTGGGGGGAGAGAGAAAATAGGGAGGGTTTTTATAGAAAAACCCGGAAAATACGGAAAATACCAAAAATTAGGAAATTACACCCCCACGATCCTCGGAACGTACCGATCGCAATGGTACCACTCGTGCCCGTGTGAACAGCCCGGTTCACCCGCAGCGAGCGTCCGAAGAGAAAAGCCGAAACCCGCGTCGGAAATCGGAAATCACGCACGGAAAAAGCCGCGGAACGCCTCCGGGCCTCCGAAACGACTCCGGATCGCGCCGATCCGAACACGAAAGATGTCCGAAACAAAATTTTGGACACAACAGAGCCGAACGCTCCGAAAACCAGATCCGGGACCCACGAAGAAGGATCCGAAAGGTCCGGGATATTACAAGAGTGAACCGATCCGCAAGGTGCGATGAGGGTCTTCTCCAATCTGTATGAGAAAAAGGTTCTCGACAGGGGTTCCTTTGCTAGGTCCAAGTTCATCCACCTTGGGCTTCTTCTCTGACGGGGCTTGGTCGGTTGTCCTTTCCCTGGTGGAGATCAAATAGCAGCATCAAGAGTCCCTGTGGTCGCTTCTGACCTCACCAACTCCGCAAGGAGTGGGAAACTCGAGCTTCTGTTGGTACGATGAAGGCACTGTTTGTAAGTAGGTCTCCCTCTAGGTGCATCACGGTCATGGCACTCACTCTTCCCATGATCATGTCTTGAGTGGTCGCCCAAATGTTTCTGCTCGGTGTGGTCGCTCTCTGTTGCCCAACCGAGAGCGGCCGCGTGCTCCTTGCAATTGGCGTGCTTCTGGGCCAGTGCGAGAGGGCCTGGACCGCTTCATGACCATGGTGGGGGCCTGGACCCCAGTATGTGGCAGAGGAGGTGGCCTTGCATCCCTTGTGTCAGCACGGTGGTGGCGATGTTGATGTCGAGGTGGGGGACGCGGAGGGCTTCCTTGCGGAAGCAGGCGACGTAGTCCCAAAGGGATTCTTCATGCCCTTGCTTGATGGCGCGTAGGCTGACGACGGACTGAGTCTCCTTCTTGTAGCCGTGGAAGTTCTCTTTGAACATCCGTTTCATCTGCTAGAAGGCGGTGATTGAACCCGCCGGCAAGGACTTGAACCACGTCTGGTGTAATATCCCGGACCTTTCGGATCCTTCTTCGTGGGTCCCGGATCTGGTTTTCGGAGCGTCTGGCTCTGTTGTGTCCGAAATTTCGTTTCGAACATCTTTCGTGTTCGGATCGGCACGATCCGGAGTCGTTTCGGAGGCCCGGAGGCGTTCCGCGGCTTTTCTGCGTGTGTTTTCCGATTCCCGGTGTGTGTTTCGGCTTTTCCTTCGGAAGCTCGCTGCAGGCGAACCGGGCGGTTCCCCCAGGCACGAGTGGTACCGTTGCGATCGTTGCGTTCCGAGGATTCCAGAAATGTATTTTTCTATTTTTCGATATTTTTCTGAAAATTCGGATTTTCTATATAGCCCTAATTCTTTCCTTTTTCTTTTTCTCCTTTCTCTTTCTTCTTCTTCCTCCTTCCTTCCCCAACCGTGAGCCCTCCTCTCTCTCCCTCTCTCCCATTCGGACGCGGCGAGCCCCTCTCCGGCTACGGACGGCGGCGGGGCGACGGCGCGGACGCGTGGGCAACGGTGAGGCGATCTCGTGGGCGCGCGGCGAGCGTGGGAAGCGTGGGGAGTTCGTGAAGCTTCGAGCATTCTTCGTGATTCGTGATCGATTCGGCGGAGCATTCGCTCCATTGAGGTAGGGTGACGTTCCTTAGCCTCATGCCGTTCTTTTCCGCGATTTATAGGCCGCGGGGAGGCCGAGAGGGGATCATTTGAGCGTTTTTGGGTTTTTCCATGATTTGGGGAGAGCTCGCCCGATCTATGGATTCAATGCATGGATTCGTGTTTTGAGGGCCTAGAATCATGCTAGGGGTCCCCAGGGGTCTTCCCCTTTGTTTTCCCCCTCTCCTTTGGAGGTATGGGGGCGTGGTTAGAATTTTTGGGCGTTCTTACCGTTTTCGGCCGCGGACTGAGAACGCGCTATACTCCAGTAGCGCGTTCTTGGAGGTCGCGCTGCCCCGACCGAGCGCGTTCATCGGAGAAGATGAACAGTTTGGCGGTTCGTGTCGCGCTATGGGGTCCTAGCGCGATCATCATTGTCGCGCTAGGAGGACCTAGCGCGATGGTCCCTGTCGCGCTAGGGTTCCCTAGCGCGATAGTCCGTGTCGCGCTATGGGGCCATAGCGCGACAACCCTTGTTGCGCTAGGGGACCCTAGCGCGACATGCCCTGTCGCGCTAGGTATCCCTAGCGCGATTTGGTTCGTTGTTGGGTGTTCCCCTTGGGCCGTGTGTGCGTCCCGGGCACCCCGTGGAGTTCCGTGACCGTGTCTTTGGTGTCCGGAAGTCCCGTTTGCCTTGGTCATGAGTTTGGCCGTGGGCGGTGCGTCCGTTTTTCTCCGACCGTGGCCCCGTTTGACGGAGCTAGTACGTGGGGTGATTCCCACACGTTGTCGGTTCGGACGTTGTTTTCCGTTGACTCGAGAGTCTACTCCTTCAGTGACCCTCCACTAGTCGTAGCCCACCAGTACGAGGTGCTGGTCTCACCTGGGAGTGGTGTACGGGCACCCACCTTTCGAGACGGTTTGTGGACCGGTTACCGTAGGCCCCTCGTCGGTAGCCAGAGTCCGGCTACGGGGGAAAACCGGTCAGAGGACCAGACCTAGTGACGCAAGGTCTGTGTGTGCACACGTGGTTGGGGGCGGTTGGACCCACGTCGACGGGCGTGACCCCAGCTAGTTACTTGTTTGTGGTTACTTTTCGGTGTTTGCGCCTCGGGTAGGACCTACCACGTCAGGCGGTTCACCTGCGGTGCGGTGTAAGACGTCAGGGGACGCTACCGGCTGTGCTTCTAGTGGGTGGTACTCCTGTCGAGTACGGAGTGTCAGACTGTCAGTCGTGTGTTTCCGACCTTCGGGTTTTACGGTTCGACCGTTGATTTCGGTCTTCTCGTACCGTGGCACGTGTGTCGATTTGCGTGCCGTAGGGTCTAGTTCTGTAGAGTGCAGGGCTTTCCTTTCCGAGGTACTTTCCTACCGCTAGAGTAGTGGTTTCTCGTTTTACGAGGTAGGGTTCGAGTGATCCCTACTGAGTCTTGTTCCGAGACTCATTCCCTGCGTGTTTTCACCGTGTTTCAGGTGACGCCACCTTCGGGGAGCGCGTCAGGAGCGCAGCGTGGTGCGGGTGCCCAGAGGTAGTGCCAGAGGTCAGAGCCGGGGTATGCCCCGTGTAGCTGTACTTTTCTTTCTTGTCACTGTACTAGTCGTGGACTGCTGTTATTATTATTCTTTATTGTGGACCATGTAAATTGTTAATTTATTTCCTGCTTAATATTATAACTGTTTAATTTCTGCAATTATCTGTGATGCTTATGTAGTTTCCACACCATCCTTTTAACCCTTCCGAGTCTTCGGACTCGTGGGTGGCGGTACGAGTCTCGGGTTATCGGGCCTTCCCGGTAATCGGATTCTCGGGTCGTTACAGCTGGTATCAGAGCGCGGTTGTGGAATTACATGAGAATCATAGGTAATTGTAGTGGTCCACTAGTCCACAACGATGATGTACAGGTGACGCTGGCATTGGGCACCGTGTGTTTATTTTGACCTTGCCGTTTTCGTGTTTTCTGTCTTGTGCTTCAGGAGCGAGGATGGCGCCGAGGAGGAGTTCTCGCTCTCAACAGGGGCAGTCGGCTGGAGGTCAGGAGATCCAGCAGGGGGTCCAGAGGGACCAGGAGGAGCATAGCAGAGTTCCGGGAGCTACCGAGGCCGCGGATGCTGCGAGAGCTCCGGGGGCCGAGGATTTCTTCCGTGGCATGTACCATCTCATGTCTCAGCAGTTTGGCGGAGAGGCTGCTGAGGGCTCGTCAGTCAGGGGTGGGCCGGGCCGAGCGGTGAGGGACTTCATGCAGTTCCATCCGCCTTACTTTAGCGGCCAGGTAGACCCTGATGCGGCTCGTGATTGGCTTGATGAGATGGAGCGGGTGTTCAGTTCTGCGAAGAGTACTGCCGAGGACAGAGTGGTGTTGGCCTACAACCAGTTGCAGGGTACGGCTCGGAGGTGGTGGTCTTCCGAGTGGAAGACGTCCTTTCAGCTTCGTCCACTTGAGCAGGTCGAGTGGGGTGACTTTGTCAGTGCTTTCGAGCGTACGTACTGTCCAGACGTCGTTGCTACGCAGCGGATGCGGGAGTTTCTGGAGCTGGTGCAGGGTGACATGTCCGTGTTGCAGTATAGGGCCCGATTTGTCGAGCTGGGTCGGTACGCACCTCATATCATGGAGCATGAGAGGGTGAGGACGACGCAGTTTGTGCAGGGCTTGAGGCTGGAGCTGAGGCACCATTTGATCGCGAATGGGGCCACTGATCTAGAGACGGCGTCTCGTGTTGCGATTTCCTTGGAGATGGATATGCAGAGGACTCGAGGACCGATCAGCCAGGGGCAGTCCGTGTCAGGTCGCAGCCAGCAGTCGACTACCCAGCAGCAGGGTTTCTTCAAGTATGCGTCGGGTGGTTCAGGAGTACCGGCACCGGCAGCGTCAGTGGCAGGATCTGCGTCCTTCGGCTCGAAGATCAAGAAGTTCTTGAAGAAGAGTCTCCGGAAGAAGCACAAGGATCAGGGGCAGGCTTCATCGGGCAGTGTACAGCAGCCGATTCCTTTGCAGCGTCAGGGATCAGTGGGTGGATCGCGAGGACCTTGTCCACGGTGTGGTGGGACCCACCCAGGCAGGCAGTGCACGGTGCCGATCATCTGTTTTCGGTGTGACCAGCCAGGGCATATGGCGCGTGACTGTCCTCAGAGGCCGCCGCAGCAGCAGGTTCCCCAGCAGCAGCAGCAGCAGCAGGGACAGTATCCGCCGCTACCCAGGTCAGCTAGTGTGGGAGGCAGGCAGAGAGCTCGTGGCCAGATCACGCACATGACCAGGGCAGAGGCAGTGGCGTCGCAGTTCGTGGAAGGTACCGTTCAGATTTTGGGTTGTGCGGCTCGGGTTTTATTTGATTCTGGCGCGTCTCATTCGTTTATTTCGGAGGATTTCGCGTCGAGCGTCGAGGAGCCGGTGACCCAGTTGTCCTGTGATTTGGCAATGGAGTTGCCTTCGGGTGACTTTATGGTCACTCCGTATTGCTTCGACCAGGTTCCGGTGTGGATCGATGGGCGGAGTATGCCAGGCAGGTTGTATGCATTGCAGCTTCGGGATTACGACGTGATTCTAGGCATGGATTGGCTCGAGACTCATGGAGCGGTGGTGGATTGTGGAATGAAGAGGGTCTACTTCCAGCATCCGAGCAAGAGGACCTTCTATTTCCAAGGTATCCGTTCCACCTCTTCTCGATTCCTTATCTCTGCTATTCGAGCCCGTCGATTGCTTGATTCAGGTTGTCAGGGTTTTCTCGCGTCTGTGGTTGTGTCTGACCGGATGGAGCCGGATGTCGAGGACATTGCAGTGGTGTGCGAGTTTCCCGATGTTTTTCCTGAGGAGTTGCCTGGATTACCTCCCCAGCGGGAGATCGATTTCGTGATCGAGGTTGTACCTGGTACGGGACCTTTGGCGAAGGCTCCCTACCGTATGGCCCCCGCTGAGCTGAGGGAGTTGAGGGCGCAGTTGCAGGAACTGTTGGCCAAGGGGTACATTCGTCCGAGCTTTTCCCCTTGGGGTGCGCCCGTGTTGTTCGTGAAGAAGAAGGACGGTAGTCTGCGGCTATGCATTGACTATCGGCAGCTGAATGAAGTGACCATTAAGAACAAGTATCCGTTGCCGCGGATTGATGATTTGTTCGACCAGCTTCAGTCTGCGCGAGTGTTCTCGCGGATTGATTTGCGGTCCGGTTACTATCAGCTGAGAATTCGCGAGTCCGATGTGGAGAAGACTGCATTCAGTACGAGGTACGGGCATTATGAGTTTCTGGTGATGTCGTTTGGGCTCACCAATGCCCCAGCAGCCTTCATGGACTTGATGCAGAGGGTGTTCCATCCGTATTTGGACCAGTTTGTGGTCATCTTTGTGGATGACATCCTTGTTTATTCGCAGTCTGCTGAGGAGCACGCGTACCATTTGGGTGTGGTGCTGCAGACGTTGCGAGATCACCAGTTGTATGCAAAGCTCAGCAAGTGCGAGTTTTGGCTCAGCGAGGTGCACTTTCTGGGGCATGTGATTTCTGGTGATGGCATTTCCGTGGATCCCGCCAAGGTCGAGGCTGTGATGCAATGGCCGAGGCCGAGGTCGGTGACGGAGATCCGGAGTTTCTTGGGGCTTGCGGGGTATTATCGCCGGTTTATCCAGGATTTTTCTCGCATTGCAACCCCGATGACGAGGCTCACGCGGAAGGATGTGCCTTTCGTTTGGTCCGAGGAGTGTGAGCAGAGCTTCAGGGAACTGAAGAGGTTGCTCACCTCGGCTCCGGTGTTGGTTTTACCTTCTGGATCGGGAGGTTTCGTGGTGTGTACAGATGCTTCCGGCGTTGGACTGGGTGCTGTTTTGATGCAGCATGGTAGAGTGGTGGCTTATGCATCTCGGCAGCTAAAGCCCCATGAGGAGAACTACCCTACCCATGACCTTGAGTTGGCGGCGGTGATCTTCGCGCTGAAGATCTGGAGGCATTATCTGTACGGTGAGAAGTTCGAGGTGTTTACTGACCATCAGAGTTTGAGGTATGTGTTCTCGCAGAGAGATCTGAACCTCAGACAAAGGCGTTGGATGGAGTTCATGAAGGACTATGACTTCACCCTGTCTTATCAGCCGGGCAGGATGAATGTCGTCGCCGATGCCTTGAGTCGGAAGGTGGCGGTCAGTACCTTGATGCTGAGGAAGTGGAGGCTCTGGGAACAGGTGCCCGAAGTATCCTTCAGGCTCAAGATTCCCCAGGAGCGAGGGTTGGCAGTGCTTGCGAGTCTGACTGTCACTCCTGCTATCCGTTGTCAGGTGACAGAGGCTCAGCATGCGGACCCTGAGTTGCCCTGGATTCTTGCGATGGCTGACGTGGAGCTCGGCGAGGACGGTGCTGCGAGGTTTCGTGGCAGGTTGTACGTCCCAGCAGAGGAGCAGGTTCGTCGTGCGGTGTTACGCGAGGCTCATGGGAGCAGGTACACTGTGCACCCGGGTGCGACGAAGATGTATCGGAACTTGCGGAGGCAGTTCTGGTGGCCTGGCATGAAGAGAGATGTCGCGGAGTTTGTGGCCAGGTGCCTGATCTGTCAGCAGGTGAAGGCGGAACATCAGCGACCAGGAGGTACTCTCCAGCCCTTGGATGTTCCTGCTTGGAAGTGGGACCATGTGACCACGGATTTTGTGGTGGGGTTGCCAAGGACCCCGAGTGGGCAGGACAGTATTTAGTTGCTGGTGGATCTGCTGACGAAGGTGACGCGGTTGTTACCGGTCAAGGTCAGCTGGAGCGTGTCTAAGTTGGCTCGTTTGTATGTGGAGCGGATCGTGCCGTTGCATGGGGTTCCCATTTTGATCGTATCGGATCGGGATCCGCGCTTCACTTCTGGATTCTGGAGGAGTTTCCAACGAGCTCTTGGCACGGAGTTGGCTTTTAGCTCGGCGTATCATCCTCAGTCAGATGGTCAGTCTGAAAGGACCATTCAGACTTTGGAGGACATGCTGAGATCCTGCTGCCTGGAGTGGCAGGGGAGTTGGATTCGTCACCTACCGTTGGTGGAGTTTGCCTATAACAACAGCTATCATTCGAGCATCGGCATGGCTCCTTATGAGGCATTGTATGGGCGTCCTTGTCGGACTCCACTTGATTGGTTTGAGGTGGGTGAGCGTGTTTTGACGGGACCGGAGTTGGTGCAGCAATGTGTGGACGTTGTGCACCTGGTTCGTCAGAACATGTTGGCGGCCCAGAGTCGGCAGAAGAGCTATGCTGACCGTAGGAGGCAACCCCTCGAGTTCGCCATGGGCGATCATGTGTTCTTTAGAGTTTCTCCGATGAAGGGGGTGATGCATTTTGGACGGCGTGGGAAGCTGAGTCCCCGCTACATTGGTCCTTTCGCGATTGTGGAGCGCATCGGTGAGGTTGCTTACCGGTTGCAGTTACCTCCTGAGTTGGCGTCGGTGCATGACGTGTTCCACGTCTCGATGTTGCGGAAGTATATGCCCGATGACTCTCATGTGCTCGAGTTTTCTGTTTGGCCTGAGGTGACTCCAGATCTTTCTCTCCCAGAGTTTCCGATCCGCGTGGAGGATAGGCGAGAGCAGCGCCTGCGGAACAAGGTCATTCCCTTGGTGAAGGTCGTGTGGCAACGACACTCTGGTGGTGAGGCTTCGTGGGAACGTGAGGACGAGATGCGTCAGCAGTTCCCGTATCTGTTTGAGTGAGTCTTCCTCTTCTTTCCCCTTTGGTTGTTCTCAATTTCGAGGACGAAATTCCTTAAGGGGGGAGGGCTGTAATATCCCGAACCTTTCGGATCCTTCTTCGTGGGTCCCGGATCTGGTTTTCGGAGCGTCCGGCTCTGTTGTGTCCGAAATTTCGTTTCGGACATCTTTCGTGTTCGGATCGGCGCGATCCGGAATCGTTTCGGAGGCCCGGAGGCGTTCCGCGGCTTTTCCGCGTGTGTTTTCCGATTCCCGGTGTGTGTTTCGGCTTTTCCTTCGGAAGCTCGCTGCAGGCGAACCGGGCGGTTCCCCCAGGCACGAGTGGTACCGTTGCGATCGGTGCGTTCCGAGGATTCCAGAAATATATTTTTCTATTTTTTGATATTTTTCCGAAAATTCGGATTTTCTATATAGCCCTAATTCTTTCCTTTTCCTTTTTCTCCTTTCTCTTTCTTCTTCTTCCTCCTTCCTTCCCCAACCGTGAGCCCTCCTCTCTCTCCCTCTCTCCCATTCGGACGCGGCGAGCCCCTCTCCGGCTACGGACGGCGGCGGGGCGACGGCGCGGACGCGTGGGCAACGGTGAGGCGATCTCGTGGGCGCGCGGCGAGCGTGGGAAGCGTGGGGAGTTCGTGAAGCTTCGAGCATTCTTCGTGATTCGTGATCGATTCGGCGGAGCATTCGCTCCATTGAGGTAGGGTGACGTTCCTTAGCCTCATGCCGTTCTTTTCCGCGATTTATAGGCCGCGGGGAGGCCGAGAGGGGATCATTTGAGCGTTTTTGGGTTTTTCCATGATTTGGGGAGAGCTCGCCCGATCTATGGATTCAATGCATGGATTCGTGTTTTGAGGGCCTAGAATCATGCTAGGGGTCCCCAGGGGTCTTCCCCTTTGTTTTCCCCCTCTCCTTTGGAGGTATGGGGGCGTGGTTAGAATTTTTGGGCGTTCTTACCGTTTTCGGCCGCGGACTGAGAACGCGCTATACTCCAGTAGCGCGTTCTTGGAGGTCGCGCTGCCCCGACCGAGCGCGTTCATCGGAGAAGATGAACAGTTTGGCGGTTCGTGTCGCGCTATGGGGTCCTAGCGCGATCATCATTGTCGCGCTAGGAGGACCTAGCGCGATGGTCCCTGTCGCGCTAGGGTTCCCTAGCGCGATAGTCCGTGTCGCGCTATGGGGCCATAGCGCGACAACCCTTGTTGCGCTAGGGGACCCTAGCGCGACATGCCCTGTCGCGCTAGGTATCCCTAGCGCGATTTGGTTCGTTGTTGGGTGTTCCCCTTGGGCCGTGTGTGCGTCCCGGGCACCCCGTGGAGTTCCGTGACCGTGTCTTTGGTGTCCGGAAGTCCCGTTTGCCTTGGTCATGAGTTTGGCCGTGGGCGGTGCGTCCGTTTTTCTCCGACCGTGGCCCCGTTTGACGGAGCTAGTACGTGGGGTGATTCCCACACGTTGTCGGTTCGGACGTTGTTTTCCGTTGACTCGAGAGTCTACTCCTTCAGTGACCCTCCACTAGTCGTAGCCCACCAGTACGAGGTGCTGGTCTCACCTGGGAGTGGTGTACGGGCACCCACCTTTCGAGACGGTTTGTGGACCGGTTACCGTAGGCCCCTCGTCGGTAGCCAGAGTCCGGCTACGGGGGAAAACCGGTCAGAGGACCAGACCTAGTGACGCAAGGTCTGTGTGTGCACACGTGGTTGGGGGCGGTTGGACCCACGTCGACGGGCGTGACCCCAGCTAGTTACTTGTTTGTGGTTACTTTTCGGTGTTTGCGCCTCGGGTAGGACCTACCACGTCAGGCGGTTCACCTGCGGTGCGGTGTAAGACGTCAGGGGACGCTACCGGCTGTGCTTCTAGTGGGTGGTACTCCTGTCGAGTACGGAGTGTCAGACTGTCAGTCGTGTGTTTCCGACCTTCGGGTTTTACGGTTCGACCGTTGATTTCGGTCTTCTCGTACCGTGGCACGTGTGTCAGTTTGCGTGCCGTAGGGTCTAGTTCTGTAGAGTGCAGGGCTTTCCTTTCCGAGGTACTTTCCTACCGCTAGAGTAGTGGTTTCTCGTTTTACGAGGTAGGGTTCGAGTGATCCCTACTGAGTCTTGTTCCGAGACTCATTCCCTGCGTGTTTTCACCGTGTTTCAGGTGACGCCACCTTCGGGGAGCGCGTCAGGAGCGCAGCGTGGTGCGGGTGCCCAGAGGTAGTGCCAGAGGTCAGAGCTGGGGTATGCCCCGTGTAGCTGTACTTTTCTTTCTTGTCACTGTACTAGTCGTGGACTGCTGTTATTATTGTTCTTTATTGTGGACCATGTAAATTGTTAATTTATTTCCTGCTTAATATTATAACTGTTTAATTTCTGCAATTATCTGTGATGCTTATGTAGTTTCAACACCATCCTTTTAACCCTTCCGAGTCTTCGGACTCGTGGGTGGCGGTACGAGTCTCGGGTTATCGGGCCTTCCCGGTAATCGGATTCTCGGGTCGTTACATCTGGGCCTTCTCTCAGAGAGTGGTGGTGAAGACCAGACACTTCACAATGTCCAAGACCCGATGGAATATCAGGTTGGACTCGAAGCTGTGGAGGTGGTTGGTAGGATCGATCTTGTCGTCATACAGAGTGAACAACGACAATTAAAAGTTTGGAGGGATAGGTGCCTCCAAAATCTCATAGGAGAAGGGGGTCTAGACGTAGTGTACCTTCCCCTCGAGGATGCCTGGTGGGAGCCAACTGTTCCACGTTGGTTGCTGACATTGCGATAGCCCGTTCAGGGTGCCATGGCTTCTGTTTCCTTCTTCCCACATATGGCACCAAGAAGTGTAGAGGTCGAGATTCGTCACCTCGATCCATGAGCTACACTCCTAAAATTTGTTTAGGTGGGAGAGGAGGAGGATGCCACTGGAGGAATCTTATAGTCACGAACACGTGTCAGAAGGAATCTCGAGAGATCTCCCATGGGACAACCCTCCAATACATAAGTTAGGCAATCGACTGAGCAAGAGGCGAGCTCTCGGGGGGTGATGGCTGAATGCTCGGAGAGAGGAGTAGAGATCAGTCACACACACACACACACACACACACACACACACACACACACATATATATATATATATATATATATAGAGAGAGAGAGAGAGAGAGAGAGAGAGAGAGAGAGAGAGAGAGAGAGAGAGAGAGAGAGAGAGAGAGAGAGAGAGAGAGAGAGAGAGAGAGAACTTTGGTTTAAAGGAACATAACCCATTTTTTCAAGTTTTGTAAATCGAGAGAGAGAGAGAGATTTGGTTTAAAGGAACATAACCCATTTTTTCAAGTTTTGTAAACCACGCACACCATAATGAGCTTGCTATATTATTTTCTAATATATAATGGAAGCAACTTTTTTACTCCACATGTCGGCCTATACGTTGATTTTGACCCACGGACATCCCAGCTCTAAAACCCGCGGGCCGACCCATTCCCATTGACACCTCTACTCGAGTTGGGCAGCACCGGGAAAAAAAGGTCTCCACTCTTCTTTTTTTTAATCCTTAGGAATTGAATAATCAAGTATATGCTCACCGTTTCAAAGGTATGGAGTGGTTGCTGGTTAGAATTTGAACGGAGAAATGATACACGATAATTGCAATTCGTACACCGAAGAACTTTGTTGCAGTCGTAATATAATAAATGGCGACACAAATGTCAACTTGTCACGTGACTGAGGTCCACAAAAAGATGAGGCTTGACGAGTTCTCCCTTTTGACTTGATCAGCGTCCATCCCCCCCGGGACATCAGACGACAAGACGGACGTAGATTACTATTATTATTACTATTGGATAAAGAGGGCAACATCACAGCGTTTGATTACTGAGATCGTCTTAGATATGTTCTTATTCGTACATGATATGGCATTTGTAAATTGTAATTACATGCCACACATTTTTAACACTTACATTATGTCCCTACCAAAGTTGAGAATGAAGTTATCCAGTGTATACGGGGCAGACGACGCGGTTTGATTGGTGTTTGGCAAATTAATGTGACAAAGGGAGTTATTAGATGAAATGAAAATGGTCTAATCCAATTTATAATTCGGTTTGGGGGGCAAGAGGCATACCTTTACATCAAGTAGCCAAGATAGGAATGACAAATTTTACCTTGAGAAATGTCTAGTGCAACGCACGCACTAATTACGTTCACCGGTGTGATTAATGTAATATTTATTTATTTTTAAATTATTTTTTAAGTGACTCCCACCTCTTAAGTTTGGGAGAGAATGTCCGACATTTTATATCCAGAACACTGAAGAGTATTCTTAATTAAAAGCATGGTGAAATAGGGTTTTACTATATTTTTCTTATGTTTGAGATATTCTAAAGTGTGGAGGTGTCCATGGGTCAGGCCCAACCCCGCCATTGGCCTTACTTTTTTGGCCCAACTTTACTTGCCTAATTTACTTTGAGCACAATTTTAAAAACCCGTTACATTTTAAAATTACAAATTCTAACAAATATTGAAATGAAAATATAATCTACTGGAATAGGTCCCCTGATCTCCTTCTCAAAGTTGAAACATCTGACTCCCTATAGTCCACACAATTGATTACGTTTCGTGTATCTCAACTATGCATTAGGCCCGATGGGCTAAAGAACTGAAGCAAAGTCTGGCCTATTATGAGATGGGCCTAAAAATTCCAGCCCAAGCCCGGCGCAGGTGGGCCAGACCGATGGGTGGGACCACCCCCATTGACACCCCCTAGGGCTAGAGTTCGATCCTGATAGTCCCCAAGGGGTTGGGAATTTGCCGGGCCCCTAGTTTCTGGGCATCCCAGTGGGGGCGGTCGGCTGGTGACTTTGCTCTTTCGCATTTCAAAGGGAGTGCGTGCAGTCGGTGTAGACGTCTCCCCTGAAAAATTGGGAGGCACTTTTAGGAGCATCAGTATATACCCTCATCCCCCGTTCCCCTCGCTATTATCCACGTGTCAAAAAAAAATCCCCTACTGGACTGTTAGGTTCTAAAGTTCTAAAGTTCTGTGTTACACCACCTCTTCTCTGTTGTGGGAAGAGAGCTAGGGTTCGATCCTGGTAGTCCTCAAGGGGTTGGAGATTTGCCGGGCCCCCAGTTTCCGGACATCTCAGTGGGTGTGGTCGGCCGGTGGCTTTGCTCTTCCACACTCTAGGGGGAGTGTGTGTAGACGTCTCTCCTGAGAATTGGAGGCACTTTTAGGAACATCATTACGTACTTTCATCCCTGTTCCCCTCGCTATTATCCACGTGTCAAAAAAAAAAAAACTCCCGTCGTATTTTTTTCCTTACTTTCATTATCTAACTAAAATTCATAAAAAATATGGGGATTTTAATTTTTTTGGGTGGGCATTTTTACAGCTTATCTAAATAAATCCTACTACAAGTTTCAAAGTCTAAAAAGATCACCAATTTCAAATTGGTAATTCTAAGATTAAGAGATGATGATGTTTTAAAAGCAACCCAAAGGACAGTTTAATGAGAGAAGAAACATGCCATATCTTTCCATGTTCTTTGTGTAGGGGTTAGGCGGAGGACCCGCCGGGCCAAGCAGGCCTGGCTTCCCATACTTCGTCAATATCCTTGCCATCGGTGGAGGACCGACTCCTCATGCATGGTTGGAGGTTGAAATCCACGGCTGCTTGAGCTCTTGTAATGCCCACCTCGGTTACATCAGTTGAGGGCAAGGAACCAGAGAAGAAGAACTGGGAAGGAGTTGTCGGGAAGAACAGAGCAGGAAACAGAAAAAAATTAAAGAAAAAAAAATGCAGTAGGAGCAGCTCTCTTTCTTTGAACGGGCCAAGGGAGGCGTTAGGAGCGGTGGATGATCACCTCCTTAGAGGAGTAGGTGGGCTCATTAGACTCGCCATTTGGACAGACCCGATTTTGAAACTCACCTCTTGGGGGGGGGGTGGATTTCGAAATCGGGTGTTAACACCCGTTTAATATCAGCTTAACCCTAATCCGAGGGATTTGGTAATCAAATCACAAAATTGGTTAGTCCTGAGTTAACATTGAGCTAACCCAGGACTAAACCTTTACCAAAGCGAGACCAAGGGTCAACTTCAGAACGGGTTAGGGTGGGAGAGTAGATGAGAGAGAGAGTGATGGGCCCCACCTCTCTTCTCACACACAAAGATATTAACCGGACTCGGTTAACGCAAGTGACCCCCTAGGGTCGTTTGTGTTAATCGGGCTCCGTTATCAAACGGCCCTCGGGGCCTTGTTGTTTGGATTTACAGTCTATTTATTCATCAAAAATAAAATTAGAGAAAAAATGAATTAAAATCACAACAAACTAGCCAAATACCTTGTTTTTTTTATGTGGAAGAAATCAGGATGTCTAATATTTTATTTATTTATGATTGTTTTAGTAGTCTGATCGCCGATCGGACTATATGGACATGTAAATTAAAACCGCTTTGTCGGTGAGCCGCAATATTTTAGTTAAGGAATCTTATTTTATTGGGGATTAAAGTTCCTACTAAAGATCAGATTAAAGAAAAAAAATTGGAGTATTGAATTGGCATCTTGGAGGTGGTAAGCATTCATTGAGACAGTTTTTTAAAATAAAACTCATTTTCACTCACCCATGAATTGATTTCATGGTCAAAACTCCCACTTAACTCACTAACACAGCCCCAAACAGAGCTCAACTAAAACCCAATGAAATACATTCACAGTTTGGAATGTGATTCAATTACATTATCTCATTGATCCTGCCAATAATCCATTAGTAGACCCAGACATGACTCCTGAGGTTAGTTAAGGGGTGATTCCGCAACAATTTCAAAACCATTCTTAAAATCAATGAAATGCCTCTCCAAAATGGGTCTCATTCGCACTGGAATGAGACAACAGTGAATAAAAATTAAGATTTTTACATATATATACTCCTATAAAATTTAGTTTTGTCAAATATAACCCTCATCTGAACATATTATCATGAATATCATTCGTTTGGATAGAAATGTCATGGTTAAAACCCTTTAATTTAATATCGTCGACGGAGGAGAATAATCCGTGAAATATGTCATCTACCGTCGTTAGATCTAGAATATCTTTGACAAAATTGAACTTTACAATGATATATATATACAAAAATCTTACTCTTTAACTCACACTTAACTCGGGTTAAAGTTAAAAACAGGAGAGTTACGCCAATGACATAACGGTGACATTACCCATATTTCAAGGATATTCATGAAAATATGTTTCGATGAAAGGTATATTTGACAAAATTGACCTTTACAATAGTATATATGCAAAAATCCATGAACAGGTAGGAAATTTTAAAACAGAAAAAAGACATGACTAGACAGGTGGAGTTTAATATCGTCGATGGAGGAGAATATTCCGTGAAATATATCATCTATAGTCGTTAGATCTAGAATATCTTTGACAAAATCGAACTTTACAATGATATATATATATATAAATCTTACTCTTTAACTCACACTTAACTCAGGTTAAAGTTAAACACACGAGAGTTACGGCAATGACATAACGGTGACGTTACCCATATTTCGAGGATATTCATGGAAATATGCTTCGATGAAAGGTACATTTGACAAAATCAAACTTTACAAGAGTATATATACAAAAATCTATGAACAGGCAGGAAATTTTAAAACAGAAAAAAGACACGACTAGACAATATCGATTAGTATATATATATGTTGAATCCACAAAACCGTTGTGATGAGATACACATGCCCAGAGTCATAAGCACATGAACCACAACTCATTTAACTAATACGAGACTATTGCCCAAGAGATCATGCCCAAATATTCTAACACTCCCCTCACGGCCAAGATGGGCCGTGGATATTAATTGGGTGGAGGTGACAAGAGGAGTTGGGCTAAGACCATGCTCTGATACCACGTTGAATCCACAAAACCACAGTGATGAGATACACATGCCCAGAGTCGTAAGCACATGAACCACAATTCATCTAACCAATACGGACTATTAACTAAGGGGGACTATGCCCAAATATTCTAACAACATATATATACACTCTAGTAATGTTGTAAGAGTCACAAAATAAATGAAAAATCAAAGCTGACCAGCTTCTCCTTTCCCATCATAAATAATAAAAAAAAAAGAAAACGCGAACTTGACAAGGAACTTGACAGAACATTCCCCGCCACCTTGATGCCAACAGAAAGGACTGCCATGTATCATGCACGACGAACATTTTCTACCAAATATTTTGTGATTGAACATAGAGCCGTACTGGGAAAAAGAGTGATCATTCCCTGCATCCAAGAGCTACGTGGAAACAGCTTTTCAGAATGCCATATCCTTGATGCTACTCCGTGTAATCGAAGAGAAGCTTGCTCGTTGCAGAATGGGAAGTGGTGCCACCTTTACTACTGTGCGAGATAGAGGAATCCACCCATGGCCCATCCGTCGACATGCTCTTTGGCTGTCATGAGAGATATTCTCAAAGGACCTGAACCGCATCTCCTGGCTTCCTTGTCGAATACGCTCCATGGGTGGAACCTTAACAGGTGTCTGGCCTTCAAGCATACTTACCACCATAGACATTGGAGGCCTGAGTGAGGGGGATGGGCTGGTGCATACAAGTGCCAGGTTCAACATTTTCTGAGCCTCTTCTTTGGAGTAGTTTGCACCCAGGCTAGGATCTACCAGTTCGAGGAGACTGCCCTGTTCTTGAAGCACATAGGCCTGAGATTTCAAAAGAAAATTGCGATTATCCTCGAGAGAATAAAAGGCACTTGTCATTACATCTACATTATGTTTACATCGAGAAATTGAGGAGGCATTAGCATTATAGAAAAGACCACCTGATGGAGAGAAGCTAAGATCCATTTTATAACAAAGTAAGGTCATCCATTTGCCACTGAAATATCTGAGTTGAGATGGCTGGACATGGAGAAACATAACAACATAAAGCTTTTTTTCTTGGTAGGTACTTTTTTTCCCCCCTTAACGGGGAGGGGGGAGAACCTGGGACCTCCCCCTTGGAAAGGGGGAGGGTGTCTACTCCGCCACCAGCGGGGGACGACAACATAAAAGCTAGTGCTGTGGAGTTAAAAGCCTTACAGACACCACGAAATTGCCTATGAAAATCCTTTCTGCACTTACAACCACTAGATATGAAGTGCTCAACACAAGGATAAGAAAAATTGCCCATCAAAACATGCGTTGTGAAATATTAGGATTCTTTTCTTTCGACTTCATGTATGAGGCACGATAACAGGCCATTTCTTGTCTTACTGAACTACCAGTTGGAGGGTCGAATAATGTGAAGTCTGCATTTTCTTTTGTAAATCATTTTCACCACCAAGGAGGGCAACCGCTTTTTCTTATAAATTTAAGTCATCTTTATCCACCAAAGTCGAATTTGGCTTGACAAAATTTAGCCTCTTTTACAGCACTGAAGAACTGGTCAAAATAAGGTCAGGTCATTTGACTGAATATTTCCAGGTCAGCCTAGGATCAAGAATAAAAGTAGACCCAGACATGCTCCAACTTCGATTGACCCATGCTTTTCAACCCTGCGTCACCTTAATCTGTTTTGACCCAAGGCTAAAAGGTCAGGTATAAGTCACATAGTTTTGACATGAAATCTAGATGGGTCAAGTTTGGGTGAAGCAGATTCCCACTATTGACTTCACCTCTAGGTCATGTTATGTCATCCACAAGGTCAAATAATGCTAATCAGGGAGGTAAAATGAGGGAAAATAGGCTCACACAGTTTGGACAGGTATACTGTCACCTTAACTCAGTGTCAATTAAAAAATGTGACCAAATCTTAGTGGATGCTAGTAAGAGAGCTCGTGGAAGGCCTAAAATGAGATGACGTGATGTTATTAGAAGGGACATGAGCTTCTTGGGTTTAAATACGAATATAGCAATTGATAGAATTCTTTGGTGGAACAAGATTCATGTAGCCGACCCCAAATAACAGGATGTGGAACGCACTAAAATTCGAGTGGTGAAAATATTGGGGTGTTCTTTTTTATCGTTTATCAGTTTATCGAGTGCGAGGGCGTGCCAGTCACCTAGGTGACAATGTGTTTGGGCTTCAAGACTGGAGTGGTCCGAAGCCCGGGGTGCGCTCCGTCTGACTAATCAGGCGATTATGGGTATCGGGTCGGGACTGGAGACCCGCCGCGCCATAAAGGTCGCGACGTTAATTACATCCTCTCGGAGAGGGGAAAACCTCTGATTAATCGCCAAGATATGGGGCCTCATGGCCTAAACATCAATTTTCATGAAAGAAGTAAATAACATATTGAAAAGCATTGAAATTCCCCACACTGGGGTGCAGAAAGACATTTGGAGTCCTTTCGGTCATGAATAGATCATTTAATGTTCGGACGTATGTCCAATCTGAAAATATCATAGTCATCGCGGTAAAACCGGAGCATATATATGCCGAGGCACGACAAATTTATTATTTAAAGAAACCGGAGACACTCGGTTAAATCCCGGTCAAAACGGTTCAAGATCAGCAGAATATCGGCCAGGATATAAAGTGGGACTATGACATGAGCCTTCTTTTTCGAGAGGACATGACCATGAGCAGCAGGCCAGGCCAAGGGAGACCTCTGCAATTTTATCACTTGCTGCTCCCTATATACTGTTTTCTCCTTCATAGCTGAAAATGCAACCTGCTGAAATACACCCTCATGATGAAGGATTTCATTCTTTAAATGCCGACTTGCATTTTTTGATTTGTTACGTTCATGACTGAGATGTTTAGTTGGCTGTCATATGCTCTGGAGATCCTTGTCTCTTATTTGACTGTCCATGGCTACTAATAAAGCCAGAAGCCCGCTTCAATAAATTTGTGTTCCGAGTATTAGAGTTTTCCTTTTTCCCTTCCTCCAGATGTCTCTCATCCATAGAGGCTGTCAATAATTCCTCATGCTCCTTCCCCTTTCTTTTTTTTTTATGGAAGCTCTGTTCGCTCTGGTTTCAGCAGGTTTCAGAAATTTGCAATTGACTGTTTATCCTATTTTTTTTCTTTTGGAATTCAGTACGCATCAGTTTAAAATGCTTGAATTTTCCTTTCTGATTTGAGGGATTGGGGCGCAATCCCTTGTTCCATTCATTTTATCTTGGCCATCAAGGTTTCAACACTTTTCTGAGACTGGATTAGTCATCGCTTTATGCTTGTTGTGCAGGACTTCAGTTTAACCGGGGAGATTAGATACCATGTTTAGAATTCAGTGCCTATCTTATCCATTTTGATATTCAGCAAGTTCAGGAATCAAGTTTGATCGTCATCTTTTCTTTGTATGTATTAGTTCAAACCGGATTCCAATTCTTGAATCAAGAAGCTCCAATGTTCAGCATTCGTTTTTTTTTGTTTTGATTATTCTATCTTCAGCAGGTTCAGAATTATGTTTGGCCATTGCATTTTTTTTTGAAGTTCAGTCATGAGGGACATTCTCGCGCCGATATACATGAGGTTTTTTTTTTTGGTTATCTTTGAATATGTTCTCATGGAAACCATTTACATGCCAATGAACATGGGGTTTCATTTTGATCCAGAGGATTAGGATCTCAGTGTTTTATTTTCCCATTTTTTAGCGTTGCTTAGGCAATCTTCCGAAGTTCAGTTCAATATTCGTTTCTCTTCTTCTGGTGTTCTGTTCATTCAGATATTTTAGCAATCGATCGTCCTCTTCCTCTTCTCTTAAAGTCCAATTTGCATGAGTTCACTTTGACTGACATTTCAGTTTTGGCTTGAAGAACTAAATCTCAAGCCCCTCTTGTTTCAGAACTCAGCTTTATTCACCCATGCTTCAGCATATTTCTGAAATTCAGATTGGTGACTGCTTTATGATTGTTATGCAAAATTTTTAGTTTTGATCTGAAGGATTGGAACTTATATTCAGAGTTCGGTCCCTACTCTGCCCATCTTGGTTTTTATCAAGTTCAGAAACTAAGTCTGATCACTATTCCTTCTGTATACATGTTAGTCCAAGTTCTATTTCAATTCTTGAGTCAAGGACCTCCATATTCATTCCCCCCCTTTCTCTAGTAGATTTCGGGATACCATATTTGATCATTTGGAATCCATCGAGCCTGAGCTCATTTTGACTGCAATTTCTGCTTAATAGTCTATTCATGAGGGATTCTGGTTCAGGCTCCAAGTTGAACTTCCCCTTTTTTTTGGGGGTGGGTGGGTTATATGCCAGCTGCCAACAACAACAAAAAAAAAAGGGTCATATGCTTTCTGAACTATATAAATGTGCAGGTGAGATTTCCTTTGGTTCATACATACCCAATGCCGTAAAAATTTCTAGAGATCTGAATTGCTAAACCTGGGGATTTGAATTTCAGTTGGCAGACCATTTCTTTGCTCATTGTAATTTCGAAAGTTCAGAAATAATGTTTATCTTTATCCCCTTCTTTCTCGGACCTCAAAACGCGTGCATTCATCTTGACTGGAAACTTCTTTTTCCGATCTAAGGGATTGGGTCTCAAATCCTTATCCATCGATGTTTTAGTATATTTCTCAAATTATACTAAACACTGTTCATTCTGTTTCTTAGCGAGTTCAGAAATTGATTATTCTCTCCCTTGTTATATGCATAGCAATTATAAGTTCAAGTCCTTGGGTTTGCATCTCCAGCTTTGAGATAACTCCTTGTTCACGCCCATCAATTTGGAGTTATTTGTTGACTGGACTTGGAGTGCCTACATTAACTCTTCTTTCTCCAACGCCAACTCAGAAATCAAAGAAATGATATTGTCAATCATTCTTAACTAATCATTGGGGATTACACCAGATGCATCTAGAATGAAGAAACTTCTAGCTTCTGTTAAAAATTCAACATACAGACATTGCCAGAAGAAAGGGCAGGCCCATTGATCTCTTGTTCAGCATTTGCAGTAGCAGCTGATGTCATATCCGTAGCATTCTCTCCACCAACCAGATTTGAAAGTTTTAGAGACTCAGTCAAAGTTCGTGAGGATTCAACAGCACGTTGCAGAGAAATTTTTTTAGTCAAATCTTCAATATGCTGTTCTAGTGCTGCACACTCTTAGTCTTTCACTGGACTAGGGAAACTCTGTGTGCTGTTTCCAACACCACCCGTGACTTCCTCCCCTTTCGTTTTTAGACTAGATTCAAATAAAGCAATTCCAGTGCCATGCTGACCCTTTGTTTTGTTCTTGATTAGTTTATCTCCAATAATTTCACAACTGTGTTGGGCCACTGGTTGCTTCTCCCTTTCTGAATGCCGAGCCATAACAGGCCCCCACATGGATGCACACTCCCACACATGCCCCTTGCTCCAAATTTTCTCGTCATCAATGGTTCCGTGTATTTCTGGAATTGAATTGGTGTTTGCTTTTGTATTTATAGTGCATAGCTTCAAATGTCAATCTGGGAGGTTAAGTTTCATGCTCATAATCTATCCCTTCTTATTCTATCCATTCTGGTTGCTTTCCCCCCTTTTAGTTTTGGTAAGTTCAGAAAATGTGTATGGGTTATCACCTTTCCATTTGTATGTATCAATCCAAATCAGATTTCAGTTCTTGAATCAGGAGGTACCATGATCATATTTGTGCAATGAGCAAATATTTCTGATGCATAATCAAGTATGTCAATGCATGTGAAGTTTTCTTTGAGCATGGGTTTATGGACGCAATCTGCATGCCGATGACCACGGGTTTTCATTTGTCTCTGAAGTTCAGCCACGAAGACTGAAATTTATTTATGAGGTTGTGTATGCTATACAAGCCTCCAGAGGAAGAGAATGCAGGGAGCGAATGGTATGCTTGGCTTATGTAGAGACAAAAGGGAGTTCATGCACAGCTGGCCATACAAATGGGTTTTCAGAAATCATGTTAATCATTGTCTTCCTCCTCCCTTGGAGTTTGATGTGCATAAGTTCATCTTGAATGGATTTGCTCTTGTTCATTCTGATCCTCAGCAATTTCCGAAGATTGCATTGATCATCACATTTTTTTTATATACACTAATCCAAATTAGACTTCATTTCTTGAAACGGGAAACTCTGATTAACACCCATATTTATGTTGTTACTTCAGAATTGCATCTTTAGATCCCAACTCACAGTGAAGCCCCTTTTATTCAACCATCTGCACATCTATATTTTTTTTATCAGTTGTTCATTCACCCCCTTTTTGTTCCGTCATTAGCTTTAATTATCCGGCAAAAATCCGACAGCATCTCCCCTAGTCCCAGAGACGTAAGGGGTTTACACAGGTGCGCGCCCACAAGGAGTGACGGCCCCAAAAATAGCAAGGTGCGCGCTTGAGCGACAACACCGGCGTGGATACCCCATTTGGGGCTGGAGGTCCCGAAGGCTTAGCCTGCGTGGGAGCCCAGTGACCCATGGGTTGCGATCATGTAGACTTCTCCCGTACGGGGCCGGGGATCCCGAAGGCTAACCTGCGTGGGATTCCGGTCACCCGAGAGTCGTCTCGATCGCGGCCGAACACTGCATGAGGGCCGAGGCCAACACGACAGCGCGGCTAAAGAAAAGGAATCGGAGGGACAACAGGGGGTATTCTTCTTTATGGAGCTACGAGGAGACTGAGGGTGCAGAAGACAACACAAATCGGACGGGCTCTCCTTTTTTTACTCCGTTACATGATCAACTTCCACCACATCCGGATGAATGTGAGGATGTGGTTTACATACTGGGGAGCAAAGAAGAAGAAAGAAAACATTGCAAGGAATACATAGAGAGAGGGGCGGGACTCTCCTCTTCCTCACCTTTTTCTCTCTTCTCTGAACAGATACAGGAGACTAAAGACGGTTCTCACTCACCGATCCACCGAACTCTCGAGAGAGACCAACCTTTTTCACCCGGGGGATCCCTTTTATAGGGTTGGAGATCCATGTCCGAGGGACAACCTTCGGGGCTTTTTCTTCTCTTGTCCGCGGTCGCGTGTTGTTGCTCCTGGCGTTGTTGTCGTTGCCCCATACGGCTGCCGTCGCTGTCGAAGGTACCTTCGTTGCTGACGTTGCCGCCGCTGCTGCTACCCTTCTGCTGTCACGCTGTCAACCGCGCCATGATGCCGCTACTCTGCCGCTGCTGTCCGTTCTATTGCTTCGGGTGATTGCCACGCCACCAAGGGACACAGTGGGCGTGAGGGGGGGGGGCGACCTATGCTGCTGGCCGGCGGAGTGGGCGAACGGCGGACAGAGAGGGGTAGGCCGGCCGGTATGCGCGCACGACGTGGGGGAGCCTCCGGCCTGTGGACGCGTGCGCAGGGACTTCGGCGGGCATTGAATGCTTGCACGGAGGGGGTCGCTCGAAGATGCGACGTCGCCGCACGGAGAGGGGGAGAAGATGAACAGTGCGCGGGTACTGTAGCGCCGCTCGCGAGGAGAGGGGCAGACACGGGGCTACAGTGCCCCGATTTTCCTTCTATTTCTCCTTTTTTTAAAAAAAATCCTTTCGTCTTCTTCTTAACCCTCATCTTTCTTCATTTTGCACAAATACCCTCCTGCGCCCCTTTCTTCTTGTAATGGGCTTGGCCCAGGTGAGGTTGGCCCATTGGTGGTATTTTCATTTTTTTTTTAAATCGGGCCTTTGCATGCTTGGGCCTACTCCTTTTCTTCCTTTTTTCTTCTCTTTTTTTTTATTGGAATAGCCTCTTTTTTTTTTGAGTGCCAACAAATGCCCCCCACTTGCAGGTGTCGCGAGCAAGAGGCGAGAGAGCGGGACCTGCGGGTGCCGCTTATTTCTCTTCAGGAGTCTTCGGCTTTGTGAGGATGCTCTCGGCCGCAAACCATATCGAGTGGTCTTGACCGGGAGTCAAGCACCTATCAATATGATATTCGTCGACATTGGGTCTATATCGACGCAAAGATTTCAGGCTTCTCTAACTTAGACGAAAGGTCTAGGTTGGATCGCTCGGCTGAGACCCCGGAAAGGCCTTATGCACCGAGTTAGGTGGTTCATCAATGATGAGATTACACCGATGCAAAGAATATCATGTTTATCTGGTCTTGGACGGAAGGTCTAAGCCATGGGATTGTATTGACCATCGTGGTGGGACGGTTGAATCGATTCCGACAGAGCCAGACATCGATGGAATTGGGTTTATGGTGACAGAAGAGATTTTGATCATCTGGCTTAGACGAAAGGTCCAAGCCAGGCCCTCGGCTAAGACCTGGGAAGGCCATGGGCACCGAGTCGAGTGTATCATCGGTGTTGGGATTGCACCAAGCAAGGAAAGTTCGGATTTCCTTGACCTAGATAGAAGGTCTGGGTCAAGCCGTTCATAGGAGACCCCGGAGGGCCGTGGATGACTTGACTAAAATATCAAGATTTTTTTGTCTCTTTTTTTGTCTTTCTTTTCTTTTTTTCTTTTTTTTCTTTTTTTTTCTTTTCAGTATCATGATGGGACCGAATTACGAAGGTATCGTAATATTGCCGGCATTACGTCTATGCCGACGCTTTGAAGTTCGGGTCTTCTCTGACTCAAACGGAAGGTCCAAGTGGAGGCCTCCGATTAAGGTGCCGTACAAAATGTATTCGTCGATGCTGGGACGGCATCAACGCAAGAGATTTGGTTTTCTCACGACTCAGGCGGAAGGTCTGGGTCAAGGCCTTCAGCGAGAATGCCGCGTAAGTGGTTCGTTGGTGCTGGGGTTGCATCAACGCAAGGATTTCGGTTTTCTTCCAACCCAGACGAAAGGTCTGAATCAGAGCATTTCGGCTGAGACCCGAAGGGTCATAAGCACCGAATTAGGTGAATTCGTTGATGCTGAGATTGCATCAACGCAAGGATTTTGATTTTCTTCCAACCCAGACGAAAGGTCCAAATTGGAGCACTTCGGCTGAGACCTGAAGGGTCTTAGGCGCCGAGTTGAATGGTTCGTTGATGCTGGGATTGCATAAACGCAAGGATTTCGGTTTTCTTCCGACCCAGACGAAAGGTCTAAATCGGAGCTTTCGGCGAGGATGCCGTATAAGGTGAATTCGTCGATACTGGGATTGCATCAACGCAAGGATTTTGGTTTCCTTCCAACCCAGACGAAAGGTCCAAATTGGAGTTTTCGGCAAGGGTGCCGCATAAGGTGAATTTGTCAATGCTGGGATTGCATTAACGCAAGCACTTCGATTTTCTTCGACCCAGACGAAAGGTCTAAATCGGAGCTTTCGGCGAGGATGCCGTATAAGGTGGATTCGTCAATGCTGGGATTGCATTAACGCAAGGACTTCGGTTTTCTTCCGACCCAGACGAAAGGTCTAAATCGGAGTTTTCGGCGAGGGTGCCGTATAGGGTGAATTCGTCAATGCTGGGATTGCATCAACGCAAAGATTTCAGTTTTCTTCTGACCCAAACGAAAGGTCCGAATCGGAGCTTTCGGCGAGGGTGCCGCTTAAGGAACACTAAGGAACCGCTTCTTTTTTATTCTTTTTCTTCTCTTTTTTTTCTCTTTTTTTTTCTTTTTTTTTATTTTTTTTGATGATCGCGGTGGGACTGGATCACAAAGGTATGATAGTATCGTCGACATTGGGTTTATGTCAACGCAATGGAATCGGGTTTAACCGGCTCAGACGGAAAGGTCTAAGCCATGCTGCTCGGTTGAGGCCTCGAAGGGCCACGGGCTCCGAGTTGAGTTTTCGGGTGCTTTATGTAAAAAGCTCCATGACGGAATCCTCTTCATTGTGGGGTAATGGTTTCAGTTGATCGCCGAGTTGGGGGAGCGGCGCATGGTATAGCTTCAGGTGTTTCCCATTGAGGGGTGAGAATTGAACTTCCCCCCGGTGGTTGACGACGACATAAGCACCGCCTTCATAGACTTTCTGGACCACATAAGGTCCTGTCCAGTTTTCATTCAATTTGCCTTTGGGGTTGGCCGCCATAACTTCTCTTCGCTTGACCATGACTAGGTCTCCCTTCTTGAATTCACGTTCTTTGACGAGTTTGTCAAAGGCGCGGGTCATGCGGGCCTGGTAGACTTGTATGTTCTGCTGGGCTCTGAGCCGTCGTCCTTCCAGATCGAAGAGCTCCTCCAGTCTTCTTTCTATATTGGCTTGGCCATCTTTGACCAATTCGTGTTGGATAGCCACCCGTAGTGAGGGTATCTCCAACTCTATCGGGACGACCGCTTCTGAGCCGTACACCAAGGAGAATGGTGAGCAACCTGTCGGGGTCTTGTACACGGTGCGATACGCCCATAGTGCTTCATACATCCTGTCTTCCCAATCCTTCTTACTAGAGCTGACCGTCTTGGCAAGAAGTGTGCATAGTGTCTTGTTGAAGGCTTCCGCTAACCCGTTTGCCTGCGGATTATACGGAGTGGACGTCCTCCAATCAATCTTGAATTTGTCGGCCAATCTGTAGACCTTTTGATTTCGGAAGTGGCTTCCGTTGTCAGAGACAATTCGATCGGGCACGCCGAATCGGAATATGATATTTCGACGGACGAATCTGGCTACAATTTCTCCCGTCACTTCTCTTAGAGCCACAGCTTCCGCCCAGCGAGAGAAGTAATCTGTTGCTGCTAGAATGTATTTGCATCCCGATGAAGACGCGGGGAGCGGGCCCACAACATCAGTGCCCCATTGAGCAAAAGGCCAACTGGGAGTCGTTGGATGCAAATGAGCTGGAGGTCTTCTTGGTATTGCAGCATGTTGCTGGCATTTATGACATGACTTAGCATAGCTGCAACAGTCATCGAACATAGTTGGCCAGTAATATCCCAACTTCTTGACTTCAATTTTCATCTTTGGCCCAGCCTGGTGGGCACCGGCTGATCCGGCATGCACTTCCTTCATGACCGTCCAAGCCTCCTCCATGGATATACATCGGAGGAGCACCTTTCTTCCGGCATCAACCACGGTTCGGAACAGAGTTCCGTTTCTGACTTCATAAGATTCTTTTGTTCTGATCAATTTGATCCTTCTTCCCTCTGCTTGGGCAGTTCTTGGTGTTCAAACCATTTCATCAGGGGTTCCCTCCAATCAGGAGAGTTAGTTGTTTCTGCTGTCACAGCTTCATATTCTTCTTCGTCACCTGGCTCCTCTATCATGCTGGGGACCTGGCGCCTGTTTATGACTGTTATGTTGAGGGATTCGCCCGGAAGAGCCGCCAGTGAGCTTGCTAATTTTGCCAGTGCATCAGCCTGGGCATTCTGGCTTCGGACGACATGGCCTACTTCAATGAAGTAGAACCGCCCCATGAGCTTCTTCGCCTTGGCGCAATACGGAAGTAACCCGGGCTTCCGCACGTCGAACTCTCCTTGTATCTGCTTGACAATCAGCATAGAATCACCAAACACCTGTAGCATTCGGATCTCCATGTGGAGGGCTATCTGAAGACCGATAATCAAGGCCTCATATTCTGCTTCATTGTTCGTGCACGGTTTGTTGATCGAACACGATGTATGCAACACTTCTCCTTCTGGGGATTTGAGGACGATGCCTGCTCCAGCCCTTATCCTCGCATGCCCTGATTGAGATGTTTCAGTTCTGGATGCTCTGTCGAAGTATAACTGCCATATGGCTTGACGGACTTGGTCCACTTCCAGTGTTTCGTCTTCCGGAAGCTCCGTGACAAGCGGGGAATTCTCAGGCACAGGGTGTGCCGCAAAGAAATCTGCTATCGCCTGGCCTTTAATAGCCTTTTGCGGCACATATGTAATATCAAATTCCATCAAAATGACGGCCCACTTCCCCAGTCGTCCTTTCAACGCCGGCTGGGACAAGAGATGTTTGACTGGATCGGCCCTTGATATCAGCTGTATTTCATGCGAGAGCATGTAATGCCTCATTTTCTTGGCCGCAAAGACCAAGGCAAGACAAACTTTCTCGATCGGGGTATACTTCGCTTCTGCCCCGACCAGTCTTCGACTGAGGTAATAAAGCGCCTGCTCCTTTCCCTCGTCGTTGTTTTGAGCCAGCATTGCCCCGAGTGAACATTCGGTGGCGGCTATGTAGAGAATCAGCGGCCGCCCCTTGACAGGTGCCCCCAGCACTGGTGGGGTCTTCAAGTATTTCTTCAGCTTATCAAAAGCCTTCTGGCATTCTTGATTCCAGTCGAATGGCGCATTTTTCATCATCAGCTTATGAAATGGTTGACATCGCCCGGACAGGTTGGAGATGAACCTGCGGATATAGGCCAATCGGCCCTGCAATGATCGCAGTTCCGTCAGGTTCTTCGGAGGCGGCAGCTCCTGAATGGCCTTTATCTTGGAGGGGTCTATTTCAATCCCCCTATATCGGACAATGAAGCCCAGAAACTTCCCACTGGAAACGCCGAAGGCGCACTTCAACGGGTTCATCTTCAGCTTGTATTGTCGGAGCCTTTGAAATATAACCCTGAGGTCACTCAGGTGATCTTCTTTCTTTTTGGTCTTGACAACCAAGTCGTCGATGTAGCATTCGACCTTGTCATAGAGCAATTCATCAAATATCTTGGTCATCGCCCTCTGATAAGTGGCGCCGGCATTCTTGAGGCCAAAAGGCATCCTTTTATAGTGAAATATCCCCTTGGGTGACCGGAAAGCCGTATGAATTCTATCATGCTCGGCTATCCATATCTGGTTGTATCCGGACGACCCGTCCATGAAAGATAAGGCTTCATGGCCAGTGGTGGCATCGATCATGACTTCAGTGATAGGCACCGGGAAATCATCTTTCGGACAAGCCTTGTTCAGGTCTCGGAAGTCCACACATATCCGGATCTGGCCATTCTTCTTCTTGACGGGCACAATATTGGCCAGCCAGGTGGTATACTGATTTTCTGCTACGAAGTCGACGTCTATGAGCTTGTCGACTTCCTTGCAAACTTGGCTTATCAGTTCCGGCCTCATTCGCCGGGGTGACTGCTTCACTGGTTCGGCCTTGGGGTCAATGGCCAACATATGCTGAGCAATCGTTGGGTTGAGGCCCGGCATTTCTTTGTAGTTCCAAGCAAAACAGTCTCGGAACTCTTGTAGGAGCTTGATGTATTGCTCTCTTCTTCTGGGAGAAGGAGGGCGCTGAGGAATGTTGGTCTGGGGTCATCTTTTGTACCCAGCTCCACTTCGATCAGCTCATCAACAGTGGCTTGGCCACCATCTTCTATCTCCGGGGGAGCCGGTTGCAAGTCGATGAAGCCTTCATCGTCTTCTTCAGCCTCGAGGGCATCATAGATGTCTTCTTGTACCACCCCGCTCAGTGGCAGGGCTTCGTCATCTTCTTTCCCTGGTTCGGGAACTGGTGCCGCTGTCGGCGTTATGGCTTCTGGGCAACTTAAAGATTGGTCCGTGGGCGAAACACCCCCAGGAGTAGTAGGGGGCTTTTCAGCTTTCTGCTCCCGTGGACTATCATTGGAGGTCGTGGCGACCTCGTTGGTGATGGACTCCCAACATCTGCAGAGGGCATCGGCTTTCGGCTCTTCCTGCATCATTGTATAGGGCTTCGGGGTGCCTCCTGGCACAAAGGGGTGCAGGCTCTCTTCATGGTCTTCTTGATAATTATCATAGACCGGCTTCATGGGGCCTTCATCCGGAGGGGTGGAAAGGGGTGCTTCACTGGCTTCCGGACATCTTCCATCGGCGGGGCTTGCGACCTCCGTGAGCAAAGAGATCATGTGGACCCCGCTTCTATAAGTGACCACGTCATGCGGACGTGGTGGGTACACTTCACATTTTCCCAGCCTTAGTTCACCCCTCCTGATTAGGCCTTGAGCGATATTTTTGAACACATAACAATTTTCGATAGGATGCCCCAACACCCGATGATAAGGACAGAACTCGGGGTCGTCGCTTCGTTCGACATCCTCCGGCCTTTTGGGCTCGGGTAAGGTAATCTTACCGTAACGACAAGCCCATTCAAAAATCCTCTGAGTTTTGTGTCTCGGGAAGGAATAAGGCCTCCTCATTTTCTCTCGCAATGAGGCCGGCTGATTGGTTGAAGGATTGGCTACCTCCTTTGTCTTCTCCTTCGAATGCCTAGAAGTGCTGAAGTTGACACCTCCGGGTTTGTTTTCTTGTCTTGCCAGGGTGATGGCGGAATGGTATTTTGCCAGGAAGGCTTCAATATCAGCCGCTATCATGGCCAACTGATCAAGGGATTGGACGTTGAGGCCGACCATCCGCTGCTGAATCTCCTTCTTTAGACTTTGCCCGCAAGCCCGAGTGGCAACCTCGTGGCTTAACGGGGACATGCATTTCGCATAGAGGCTTCTCCACTTTCTGATGTAGTCCAGGACGGGCTCATCATCTTCTTGCCTGTGGCTGTAGAGTTCTGCCCTGGTCACGAGGAAGTGCTCCGGGCTTGAGTGACTGCATTGTTGAGGGAGGATGTCCCCTGCTGGGTCAAACCAGCGCATACTCATTTCGGCTAGGTGCTCCTCCAGCCTTTCAATTTCCTGCTGTAACCCGCCGAGCAATGAGGACGAGGTGGAGTCAGGCTGAGGGAACTCTGCTTCAGGACATCTTTCACCGGCCGGGCTTGTGACCTCTGCAAGGAGGGAAACCACATGGACTCCCTTTTCGCGGACAGCTGCTTCATGGGGTTGTGGTGGGTTCACTTCATAGTCCCCCATCTTCAATTCTCCTCTCTTGATCAGGTCCTGGGCGATATCCTTGAAGACATAGCAATCTTCTATAGGGTGGCCAAGGATTCGATGGTAGAGGCAGAATTTAGGGTCATCACTCCTTGTAGCATCCTCTGGTCTTTTGGACTTTGGCAAGGTAACCCTGCTATAGTGGCAAGCCCATTTAAAGATCTCCCGAGTTTTATCCCTCGGGAAGGAATAAGGCTTCTTCATCTTCTCCTGCAACGTGAGGACTCGTTCCGCCGGCCGGCTTGTTGAAGGACCGGCTATTTCTTTTGCCTTCCTCCTTGAGTGCATAAAAGCACTAAAGTTGGTGGTCGGGGACTGATTCTCCCATCTTGCCGTGGTGGCATAGGAGCGCCCCGGGTTCATGGATGTGCCCTGCCGGAGGTGGATACCCTCGATAAGACCGGACAGTAGTTCGGTCATCTTGGCCAACTGTGCCTTCAACATCTCGATCTCCTGCTGCTGCTCACAACATATTGCGAGCATAACAGGGTCACAAAGGGAGAAATCTGGAGTGTAGCTTGGACTGCTATCTTCCGTTCTGACATCGAGTGGAGGTGGTAGCACCTCGCCACCGTGACTATCTGGGAGTGGTCCCTCAGAAGTGGATGGTATCCCCCCTATATCCCTACTTGGAGGTGGGTTCTGGAGGGATACTTCTTCATCTTGGGCTTTGTCGGCTGAAGGCATATGCTGCTCTTTGTTCTTGGTTTCTTGTGCATCTGTGTCTTCTGGGGGACCGTCGCCAACTAGAGCTGAGATAGCTATCATGTTTGCTTCATAGAATTCTTCTATTGAGAAACCCAAACCAGGATGCTGGGTAATCTTCAGGAGTTCCCTATCTAGGTTCGGTGGATACCACAACTTCTTGAACATCTGATTCCGACTTTCGGTTTGAAAGAAGGGTAGCTGTTGCCCTCTGGCCATTTTCACCACTCTGCCGGATATATCCGGAAGTCCCATGATTGGGCCGACCGGATCGCAAATTTCTTCGGGGAATTTACAATCATCATCCCCTTTCACTGGATGTTCATCAGCCACATAGAATATCGTAGGTGGGCCCTCTGGGTTGGGCACCTCCCAGATCTTCAAGAATTCGACTGTTTGACAGTCTAAGTCTGTGGGGGGCTTCGTGATCCCTGGAGGGACCTTCACATACCCGGGCAAATCCTCGAGCTTCGGAACTCCTGTCTCGAGGTAAATATTGGAGGGGATGGCTCGAACCACGCCTTCAACTTTAGAAATGTGTGACACTTCCTGCGGTGCCACATAGTCGGGCGGCGGTGGAGGGAACCAGTCGTCGTCCTCTGCTATCTCCTTTCCATTGCTTTGAGTCGGCTGGGGATTCTGCTTTGGCTCCTCCATGTAAAGTGCAGCATCGAGCAGGTGGCATTCAAACACCTCAAAGGGGTGTAAGTCTGCGAATATTCTTTCTTCTTTTCCATTCCGGGAGTACTTAATGCACTGGTGCAGGGTTGAAGACACTATCCGATTCTGATGCAGCCACGGTCGACCGAGCAATGCTTTATATGTGGTATCGGAGTTGATGACATGGAACTGCACTTTGGTGGTGAAGTCTCCTAGTGACAGCTCGAACTCTGCTACACCCATGGGAACTTCAGACTTCTGGTTGAACCCAGTTATCTTCATATCCCTGACCTTGATCAGGTGCACATTGAAGTAATGCTTCTGGTAAACCCGGTAGGAGAGTATGTTTACTGCTGCCCCTGTGTCGACCAAGATCCTGTTTATAGGCTGGCCGTTCAACTGCCCCCTCATGTACAAAGGTCTGTTGTGATTAACCGAAGGCAAGAGCATGTCTTCTTCGGTGAAGGTGATGGTTGCTCCCAACTGCATCTCAGCAAAGCAGCTTTCATAATGCGCCGGGGTTTGCAGAGCGGCAATGACAGCCTGCCTGGTTTCCTCATCTAGGGAGAGTATCTCCCAGACACTGAATCTTGCTGGGATTCTTTTCAATTGTTTCAATATCCGGGTGCCGGCTCGGACGTTAGCTAACTTTGCTTCTTCGGCTTTGCTATGCTTGCCATGTTCTGGTGCCGGAGGAGTCGGCGGGGAAAATGGTTCATCTTCTTCGGAGGCCGCCCGGCTCCGGCTTGCTTGGTCGACTGGTTCTTTCATTTGCACGGGCTGGGCCACAGGGGTGGCGCCCTCATCATCTTTATTCGCCGGAGGGGGCGTTCCCAAGGTGGAGGCAAGAGTGCTCTTGGCCTTGGACCCGGGCTGTTGGTATGGTTGTTTGCTCTTCTTTGCGAGCAAAAATTCGGCGAACGAGGGTACCACTTCGCCTGCTGCATCTTCAGGGTAGAGGCCCGATGGAGGCGGGATTGCTGCGCCCTTCACTTCAGGTTCGGGGATTTGGTATGGCCGCTCGCCCCTGAATATAATATTATGATTGGCCGGGGGCAGACGTCCCCACCTTCTCCCAGACCTGGTGACATATTGGGAAGTAGAGGCCTCGGCTTGGTTTGCCTCGGCGGGCGCGAAGCATATTTCTTCTTCTCCCTCCTCTTCATAATTTTGGGCCATGTTGAACAAGCCGACAAGGTATTACAGGATAAAAAGCTACATTTTCTTTTATTCTTTGGCTTCTTCTTCCTTTTCTTCTTCTCTTCTTTTACAGCAGGTGGTTGTTCCTGGGAAGTTCATCCCATATGCCGGGTTCTTGTGTTTCGGCTTCAGCTTCTTCAGCCAATTTTAGGGATTCAAAATGTTCCCAAGGGACATATTCCTTCAGTCGCACTGGCTGGATCTTGGGTTGTTCATATTCTTCTAACCCCTCAATGACCGCCTGCAGCCGTTTAACTGCCGGGCTGACTTGCGTGTACATCCGCAATAGGAGTGGCTTCTTCCTGTTGTCAGTCATTCTTCGGAGGACCAACTGAGGAGCAGTTTCATACCAAACCGGGGTTACAGCTGGTGGTGGTGGCTGAGGCGTGACGCCATGAATTCGGACTCCCGGGGTAGGGCGGGATGTCGACTTTCTTCTTGTCTTCTTTGGCACCATCTGCCAATCTCCCGGTTCTCTGCGGGAGTGAGAACAAATGCCTCATAGGTGTGCTTTGTACAAGTATCTGACACTTCTTCGGGCAGTTGTTGGTATAAGGATATCATATTTACGGTTGCCCCCATTACCGGCATCTCATGCGGGCGGGGCGGGTCCACCTTGTGTTCGCCCATCTGGAGCTCTCCCTTCTTGATCATACCTTCAATGATGTCTTTGAAGACGTAACAATCTTCGAGGGTGTGCCCGAGCATCTGATGGTAAGGGCAAAATCGAGGATCATCTTTCCTCTTGATGTCACCGGGTCTCTTCGGCTCCGGGAGAGTAATTTTGTTATATTTGGTGGCCCACTCGAAGATGACCCGGGTTTTCTCCTTCGGGAAGGAGTAAAGTTTCTTCATTCTTGACCGCAGGAGGAGGCCTCTTGTTGTTCAGCCTGCTTGGACGGAGGAGCGCTAGTGACTCCTTTATCATTGTCCTTCTGCTTCTCGAAATCCTTGAAGTCGACAGTGTTGACTTCTTTGGGCACGGACCGCTTCTCAATTGATTTTCCTTTTTGGGCTGAGGTGGCCGGTGCGGAAGAGTATTTGGAGAGGTAGGACTCAATTTCCACCACCACATTATTTAATCGATCAAATGACTTGATCTCCATCCCGATCATTTTCTTGAAAACTTCACGCTTCAAATTCTGCTTGCAGATTTGAACCGCATCTTCTTGGTGTGGCGGGCGTCTACACCTCATGCTGAGGTTCCGCCATCTCTTGATGAATTCTAGGGCAGTTTCATCATTCTTCTGCCTGGTTGCATAGAGCTCGGCCACTGTGACCTCTCTTTCGGTGACGTGGAACCGCTCCCGAAATTTTCTTTGCAAATCTGGCCAGTCGTTAACAGACCCCGCCGGCAAGTTTGAGTACCATTCGAAGGCGAGCCCTGTGAGCGAGGACCCGAAGAACTTCAGTAGGTACGATTCATCAGTCGCCAGATCGCCCATCACATTGACGTAATAGGCTATGTGTTCCTTCGGCGACCCCTGGCCATTAAATTTGTCAAACTTTGGCGGCTTGCTGACGCCAGGAGGCAATCTCTTCCCCGCATGATGGGCAGGGTAGGGTACCTTGTACACATCATATGAGGCATATTCTTCACTTCCCCGATCGGCCAGCTTCATCTCGACTATCTGCTCGATCATGAGCTTGTTAGCCATTGCCGGATCCACTACTTCTGGGTAGAAATGAGCCGACTGCATCTGTGGCGTCGTCAACACCGTCGCCTGGGGTATAGTGGCGGTGCCTTGGTGTTGAGGAGCCGAAGGGGTCATTGGGGCTGTGCCCCCAACATAGTTGGGGATTGGCTGAGAGGCCGTCACCTGGGGTGAACCCTCAAATTCCCCAGCGCCTTGCCTGGATGTTTCTGGAGGCGGTTCGACCTGCTTCGATGTGGAAGCATGCATGGTCAGTTCGCCCACCTGTCGCTTCAGAGCTTCGATCTCCTGTCGATAGGCTTGAAGCAACATCAGCATCGCCGGGTCGGGGGTGGATGGGCTGGGAGCTTGGCCTCCCCCTTCTGTCAGAGTATCTAGAGAAGGTGCTACCCTTTCTCCTTCATCCCCAGCGGTAATCACGTTCGCCGCCATGGCGACCGCATCTGAACTTGTTTCGCCGGCGAGGGCTTGTATTATCTCAGTTGCGGCTGCTCCTCTTCTGGTGAGGGGACCCGGCCTGTCAGCCAGCCTGGCCATCTCTTCTTGGTCTTCAGGGAGTGCTCCATATTGGCTGGCCACTCCGGCCATATTGCAGGTATAAACCCGCATCTTTTTGTTTCTTCGGGCCACCTCCCTGGTTGACTGTCTAGGAAAAGTTAGCCTATCGAACACCGAGACTCTTGGTGGAGCTTCTTTACAGAGGGGCAGCCCATAGCACCCCGACTCCGCATCTTCGATGTCTTCCGGGTTAACTTGTTGCTCCCGGTTTCTTTCAGCATCATTCACGGCTTCTAGGAGCCGCTGAGTTCCCAGGAGGGTGTTCCCAAGGCCGCGGAGATATCCCCTCACGGCTTGAGTGATGTCATCTTCTCCCTGGGTGGGGCAGACAGTTAGTGGTGATGCTTGCACTGGCGGTCTATAGGCGAGACGCCTCCGCTCGTGCATCCTGCTGTATCTTCCTTCCTTCAAATAGATGTTCGTCTGCCGACCGTGAGCACGGAAGGCAGGTCTTCGAGACGCTTGAGCCGACGCCTCAATCTTCTCTTCCTCATCTTCCTTCATCTTTTTCTTGAGCCGGTCAGTCCTGACAGGCTCCAGTTGGGTTGGGACTGGGGCCCGCCTGTTGGGGACCCATGCTTGCTTGAATTTAGTCGACTTCTGGGCCGACTCTTGCTTTGGCATGGACCTGATGCGGTCCTCTCGCTCTCGGGCCAGTGCTTGGAATTGGTTGTGCACCGGCACCATCGGGATTACCCTATCTGGCGAGATTGTGGCCTGACGGCCGTTCAGGTACACTCGGACTCCTCCGATCATTACGGATTTGCCCGATAGGGAAAGCCGGCCTTGCGGCGTGCTAGTGGTCCTCCTTGCCGCCCTCCTGGCAGCCGAGGTGCGCTTCTTCTTCGCTTCAATGTGGTGGACATAGCAGTCCACCATCTTCACAGCTTCGGGTGTCGCCTCCACGGGGGCGACGGGCTCAGCCTCCTTGACGTCCAGGAGGTGCACGAACATAACCCCGAGGAAGTTGGGGAAGCCAACCACCGGGGGAAAGTCGCCGAACTGGATCGGCACTGCCAAGTAGCCATGCTCCGCATGGCTCGCCACAACCAACGGACCGAAAGTGACAGCCATTGGTTCTTCAGAAATGAATCCCTCCTGCAATTTCAAAAATGCGGAAGTTAAGACTTCGGAAAAGGCCATTGGGCCCCTAATCTCGGCGAAAAGATGAGAGGTAGTTCAGTCCCACCGGGCGTGCCAACTTGTGGAACGCACTAAAATTCGAGTGGTGAAAATATTGGGGTGTTCTTTTTTATCGTTTATCAGTTTATCGAGTGCGAGGGCGTGCCAGTCACCTAGGTGACAATGTGTTTGGGCTTCAAGACTGGAGTGGTCCGAAGCCCGGGGTGCGCTCCGTCTGACTAATCAGGCGATTATGGGTATCGGGTCGGGACTGGAGACCCGCCGCGCCATAAAGGTCGCGACGTTAATTACATCCTCTCGGAGAGGGGAAAACCTCTGATTAATCGCCAAGATATGGGGCCTCATGGCCTAAACATCAATTTTCATGAAAGAAGTAAATAACATATTGAAAAGCATTGAAATTCCCCACACTGGGGTGCAGAAAGACATTTGGAGTCCTTTCGGTCATGAATAGATCATTTAATGTTCGGACGTATGTCCAATCTGAAAATATCATAGTCATCGCGGTAAAACCGGAGCATATATATGCCGAGGCACGACAAATTTATTATTTAAAGAAACCGGAGACACTCGGTTAAATCCCGGTCAAAACGGTTCAAGATCAGCAGAATATCGGCCAGGATATAAAGTGGGACTATGACATGAGCCTTCTTTTTCGAGAGGACATGACCATGAGCAGCAGGCCAGGCCAAGGGAGACCTCTGCAATTTTATCACTTGCTGCTCCCTATATACTGTTTTCTCCTTCATAGCTGAAAATGCAACCTGCTGAAATACACCCTCATGATGAAGGATTTCATTCTTTAAATGCCGACTTGCATTTTTTGATTTGTTACGTTCATGACTGAGATGTTTAGTTGGCTGTCATATGCTCTGGAGATCCTTGTCTCTTATTTGACTGTCCATGGCTACTAATAAAGCCAGAAGCCCGCTTCAATAAATTTGTGTTCCGAGTATTAGAGTTTTCCTTTTTCCCTTCCTCCAGATGTCTCTCATCCATAGAGGCTGTCAATAATTCCTCATGCTCCTTCCCCTTTCTTTTTTTTTTATGGAAGCTCTGTTCGCTCTGGTTTCAGCAGGTTTCAGAAATTTGCAATTGACTGTTTATCCTATTTTTTTTCTTTTGGAATTCAGTACGCATCAGTTTAAAATGCTTGAATTTTCCTTTCTGATTTGAGGGATTGGGGCGCAATCCCTTGTTCCATTCATTTTATCTTGGCCATCAAGGTTTCAACACTTTTCTGAGACTGGGTTAGTCATCGCTTTATGCTTGTTGTGCAGGACTTCAGTTTAACCGGGGAGATTAGATACCATGTTTAGAATTCAGTGCCTATCTTATCCATTTTGATATTCAGCAAGTTCAGGAATCAAGTTTGATCGTCATCTTTTCTTTGTATGTATTAGTTCAAACCGGATTCCAATTCTTGAATCAAGAAGCTCCAATGTTCAGCATTCGTTTTTTTTTGTTTTGATTATTCTATCTTCAGCAGGTTCAGAATTATGTTTGGCCATTGCATTTTTTTTTGAAGTTCAGTCATGAGGGACATTCTCGCGCCGATATACATGAGGTTTTTTTTTTTGGTTATCTTTGAATATGTTCTCATGGAAACCATTTACATGCCAATGAACATGGGGTTTCATTTTGATCCAGAGGATTAGGATCTCAGTGTTTTGTTTTCCCATTTTTTAGCGTTGCTTAGGCAATCTTCCGAAGTTCAGTTCAATATTCGTTTCTCTTCTTCTGGTGTTCTGTTCATTCAGATATTTTAGCAATCGATCGTCCTCTTCCTCTTCTCTTAAAGTCCAATTTGCATGAGTTCACTTTGACTGACATTTCAGTTTTGGCTTGAAGAACTAAATCTCAAGCCCCTCTTGTTTCAGAACTCAGCTTTATTCACCCATGCTTCAGCATATTTCTGAAATTCAGATTGGTGACTGCTTTATGATTGTTATGCAAAATTTTTAGTTTTGATCTGAAGGATTGGAACTTATATTCAGAGTTCGGTCCCTACTCTGCCCATCTTGGTTTTTATCAAGTTCAGAAACTAAGTCTGATCACTATTCCTTCTGTATACATGTTAGTCCAAGTTCTATTTCAATTCTTGAGTCAAGGACCTCCATATTCATTCCCCCCCTTTCTCTAGTAGATTTCGGGATACCATATTTGATCATTTGGAATCCATCGAGCCTGAGCTCATTTTGACTGCAATTTCTGCTTAATAGTCTATTCATGAGGGATTCTGGTTCAGGCTCCAAGTTGAACTTCCCCTTTTTTTTGGGGGTGGGTGGGTTATATGCCAGCTGCCAACAACAACAAAAAAAAAGGGTCATATGCTTTCTGAACTATATAAATGTGCAGGTGAGATTTCCTTTGGTTCATACATACCCAATGCCGTAAAAATTTCTAGAGATCTGAATTGCTAAACCTGGGGATTTGAATTTCAGTTGGCAGACCATTTCTTTGCTCATTGTAATTTCGAAAGTTCAGAAATAATGTTTATCTTTATCCCCTTCTTTCTCGGACCTCAAAACGCGTGCATTCATCTTGACTGGAAACTTCTTTTTCCGATCTAAGGGATTGGGTCTCAAATCCTTATCCATCGATGTTTTAGTATATTTCTCAAATTATACTAAACACTGTTCATTCTGTTTCTTAGCGAGTTCAGAAATTGATTATTCTCTCCCTTGTTATATGCATAGCAATTATAAGTTCAAGTCTTTGGGTTTGCATCTCCAGCTTTGAGATAACTCCTTGTTCACGCCCATCAATTTGGAGTTATTTGTTGACTGGACTTGGAGTGCCTACATTAACTCTTCTTTCTCCAACGCCAACTCAGAAATCAAAGAAATGATATTGTCAATCATTCTTAACTAATCATTGGGGATTACACCAGATGCATCTAGAATGAAGAAACTTCTAGCTTCTGTTAAAAATTCAACATACAGACATTGCCAGAAGAAAGGGCAGGCCCATTGATCTCTTGTTCAGCATTTGCAGTAGCAGCTGATGTCATATCCGTAGCATTCTCTCCACCAACCAGATTTGAAAGTTTTAGAGACTCAGTCAAAGTTCGTGAGGATTCAACAGCACGTTGCAGAGAAATTTTTTTAGTCAAATCTTCAATATGCTGTTCTAGTGCTGCACACTCTTAGTCTTTCACTGGACTAGGGAAACTCTGTGTGCTGTTTCCAACACCACCCGTGACTTCCTCCCCTTTCGTTTTTAGACTAGATTCAAATAAAGCAATTCCAGTGCCATGCTGACCCTTTGTTTTGTTCTTGATTAGTTTATCTCCAATAATTTCACAACTGTGTTGGGCCACTGGTTGCTTCTCCCTTTCTGAATGCCGAGCCATAACAGGCCCCCACATGGATGCACACTCCCACACATGCCCCTTGCTCCAAATTTTCTCTTGTCATCAATGGTTCCGTGTATTTCTGGAATTGAATTGGTGTTTGCTTTTGTATTTATAGTGCATAGCTTCAAATGTCAATCTGGGAGGTTAAGTTTCATGCTCATAATCTATCCCTTCTTATTCTATCCATTCTGGTTGCTTTCCCCCCTTTTAGTTTTGGTAAGTTCAGAAAATGTGTATGGGTTATCACCTTTCCATTTGTATGTATCAATCCAAATCAGATTTCAGTTCTTGAATCAGGAGGTACCATGATCATATTTGTGCAATGAGCAAACATTTCTGATGCATAATCCAGTATGTCAATGCATGTGAAGTTTTCTTTGAGCATGGGTTTATGGACGCAATCTGCATGCCGATGACCACGGGTTTTCATTTGTCTCTGAAGTTCAGCCACGAAGACTGAAATTTATTTATGAGGTTGTGTATGCTATACAAGCCTCCAGAGGAAGAGAATGCAGGGAGCGAATGGTATGCTTGGCTTATGTAGAGACAAAAGGGAGTTCATGCACAGCTGGCCATACAAATGGGGTTTTCAGAAATCATGTTAATCATTGTCTTCCTCCTCCCTTGGAGTTTGATGTGCATAAGTTCATCTTGAATGGATTTGCTCTTGTTCATTCTGATCCTCAGCAATTTCCGAAGATTGCATTGATCATCACATTTTTTTTATATACACTAATCCAAATTAGACTTCATTTCTTGAAACGGGAAACTCTGATTAACACCCATATTTATGTTGTTACTTCAGAATTGCATCTTTAGATCCCAACTCACAGTGAAGCCCCTTTTATTCAACCATCTGCACATCTATATTTTTTTTATCAGTTGTTCATTCACCCCCTTTTTGTTCCGTCATTAGCTTTAATTATCCGGCAAAAATCCGACAGCATCTCCCCTAGTCCCAGAGACGTAAGGGGTTTACACAGGTGCGCGCCCACAAGGAGTGACGGCCCCAAAAATAGCAAGGTGCGCGCTTGAGCGACAACACCGGCGTGGATACCCCATTTGGGGCTGGAGGTCCCGAAGGCTTAGCCTGCGTGGGAGCCCAGTGACCCATGGGTTGCGATCATGTAGACTTCTCCCGTACGGGGCCGGGGATCCCGAAGGCTAACCTGCGTGGGATTCCGGTCACCCGAGAGTCGTCTCGATCGCGGCCGAACACTGCATGAGGGCCGAGGCCAACACGACAGCGCGGCTAAAGAAAAGGAATCGGAGGGACAACAGGGGGTATTCTTCTTTATGGAGCTACGAGGAGACTGAGGGTGCAGAAGACAACACAAATCGGACGGGCTCTCCTTTTTTTACTCCGTTACATGATCAACTTCCACCACATCCGGATGAATGTGAGGATGTGGTTTACATACTGGGGAGCAAAGAAGAAGAAAGAAAACATTGCAAGGAATACATAGAGAGAGGGGCGGGACTCTCCTCTTCCTCACCTTTTTCTCTCTTCTCTGAACAGATACAGGAGACTAAAGATGGTTCTCACTCACCGATCCACCGAACTCTCGAGAGAGACCAACCTTTTTCACCCGGGGGATCCCTTTTATAGGGTTGGAGATCCATGTCCGAGGGACAACCTTCGGGGCTTTTTCTTCTCTTGTCCGCGGTCGCGTGTTGTTGCTCCTGGCGTTGTTGTCGTTGCCCCATACGGCTGCCGTCGCTGTCGAAGGTACCTTCGTTGCTGACGTTGCCGCCGCTGCTGCTACCCTTCTGCTGTCACGCTGTCAACCGCGCCATGATGCCGCTACTCTGCCGCTGCTGTCCGTTCTATTGCTTCGGGTGATTGCCACGCCACCAAGGGACACAGTGGGCGTGAGGGGGGGGGGGCGACCTATGCTGCTGGCCGGCGGAGTGGGCGAACGGCGGACAGAGAGGGGTAGGCCGGCCGGTATGCGCGCACGACGTGGGGGAGCCTCCGGCCTGTGGACGCGTGCGCAGGGACTTCGGCGGGCATTGAATGCTTGCACGGAGGGGGTCGCTCGAAGATGCGACGTCGCCGCACGGAGAGGGGGAGAAGATGAACAGTGCGCGGGTACTGTAGCGCCGCTCGCGAGGAGAGGGGCAGACACGGGGCTACAGTGCCCCGATTTTCCTTCTATTTCTCCTTTTTTTAAAAAAAATCCTTTCGTCTTCTTCTTAACCCTCATCTTTCTTCATTTTGCACAAATACCCTCCTGCGCCCCTTTCTTCTTGTAATGGGCTTGGCCCAGGTGAGGTTGGCCCATTGGTGGTATTTTCATTTTTTTTTTAAATCGGGCCTTTGCATGCTTGGGCCTACTCCTTTTCTTCCTTTTTTCTTCTCTTTTTTTTTATTGGAATAGCCTCTTTTTTTTTTGAGTGCCAACACAGGATAAGGCTCTGATGACAATGATGATGATGAGGGAGGGAGAATCATTTTTCTACCAAGGTTGAATAATATTAACCATAAGTCAATTTTGTCAACTGTTTTTTCTTGTATTTTAGTGATTTTTATTCCTTTTGCATAGCTCTAACAAATGGAACCAAACCAACGAAGGGAATTCCTTTTCTTTTGGCTGCTCCACACTCCCCAATCCTCCAATTAAGGAAAGAATTTCACCATCATAAGACACATCTCCCGAACACAAACGGATGCAAAACTTTCTGTGAGACATTCAACCTATCTCAATTTAATCTTCATAAAGACATCAAGAGCATGAGATACATAAAAATCTGGTACACAAAATTTTGTTGTTCTACATTGTTGTTAGAAGAAGACAGTCACCCGTATGACCAAACTCAGTAGCAAGTAGCAACAACCGGTGAAAACATATTGCTAGTCTGAACACACAACTTGCAGCGTGTTTTAAAGATTTGCGACTTGTGTTGTGTGGATGTATATTGTAAGGACACATTTTTCTATAGACAGGCCTGCACATACTCAGGATTTCACATCTGAGAGATTTTTTTTCCTGTTTATTTTGGTAGGTCAGGATGAGAAAAGACTTCTAGAAATTATCTCATTTCCTTTCATGTGCAGGATACAGTCTCATATGCTCCTCAAAAGAGAAAAAATAAAATAAAATCACCACTAGATGGTCTAAAATAGATTTGGAGACATCATTAAAAAGACCTGATGGGAAGACTCCATAAGGAGACAGAACTACTGAAATGTACCACAGACCAGATACAATATAAACAAGACAAGCACAGGTGTGGATTTTCTTGAGTTAATAGGCATGTGCACTGATGATTGATCCGAAATTAATCATTACTTCTCTTTTTTCCTTGAATTTGTTCAAATGGTTAAGAGCATATACTTGAAACTGCAAGAAATATTGCATACCCAATCAAGAAGATAGAAAAAGTCTTCCTTTGGCCGATAATTGGTGTTACTTTTTCCACTGACGATCTCCAAAATGACCACACCAAAGCTGTAAACATCTGCTTTGTCTGTCAAGTAACCTCTCATTGCATACTCGGGAGCCATATATCCCCTGGAAAACCAGGACATCATCATGAGAGTCAAACATAGCCAAATGCACAGAAGTTTGTAAAAAGTGTGAGGAGATTCTAAAGGCTGCTGAACTGAAATTGAGATTTTCCTACAGCATTTACATAGAGACAATGATATTTAGAAATCCTAAATACAAACAAGTAAGGGTCTGATAAAGAGGCTAAGAGAGGTAGAGTGTGAAGCGTACACCATTGTCCACATTAGATGTGTTTCCATTAGGTTTTTAAGGTAGCTGGTGCATGTATGGGTGTTACACATTGACATTAATTCTTTGCTATGAGTATGCATGAAATAGTGGGTGTAGACCATGCATGGTTACATTTCTTAAAACACAACTAGTATAGATATCGTGGCCCTTTGGAAATATCTTTTAGACCATCTAGCTCACACAGAGTGAGTTGAATCACAGCACGAGAAAAAGAAGACAATATCAGTTTAGTACATCACAGAAAGATGTTGTTTGTAGAGTTAACTTTTGATTTACTATGAATCAGATTGATTTTCGGGACCATATATGCATGACTCTAGTCTTTAAGCAGGAAAGGGAATCAAACCACCAATATTTTTCCCAGATGGAGCTGTCCAACATTCAACTGATGCCCAGAATATTGAATAGCTCAAGTGATTAATGTAATCCTCTATGGAACAAAAGTTACAAAACCAGTGTCCGTTATTTTCTAAATACCATGACATGTTCTTACAGAACACCAAAACCTTCTGCAGCCAAGAAACAATGCTCTTTATCTAAGGATATGGTCTATCTCCTATATGTACATTACTAGCATGCCAATACAAAAGAACAAAGAATGCATTTTTCTGGCATTTTCCTTTTCAAGAAAGTAGCATTTTTTCCAAATTTAGAAACTAGGCAAGCTGAAACTGTAACACAAATTCTTTAGCTTGCTTTTGTTCATTAGCTAGTAGTTACTGGGTTTAAAGCCCCGCAACAGACATTTCCTTGCCAGCCCACTAACAGGTCTCCTGCATATGTCTTGTGTTTTATCAGGATCTCAAATTCATGTTGACCACTGTTCCTTGACACACTATTAGGCACTTACCCTTACCACAGAAGGGCAACTAACAAAAGTGAAACATGATTACCAACCTTTTTGGAGCACCGAACATCATATTCGGCAAAACTATAGATAATCAAAGTATCATGCAGAAACTGAAAAGATATTGCGCTGGTCATGGCATTTGCTTACATAGTTCCTGCGATCCGAGTGCTAATGTGAGTATTATCCTCTTCATCAAGTTTGGCCAAACCAAAGTCTGATATCTTTGCATTCAGATCCTTATCAAGAAGGATATTAGTTGCTTTGATGTCCCTGTGAACAATCTTCAGTCTTGACTCCTCATGAAGGTATGCTAAGCCTCTAGCTATTCCTAGGCAGATCTTACACCTTGTTTGCCAGTCCAGTTTTAATTTCACATCTTCCGGACCTATACACACCATAATTGTTAAAATCTCCTTGCACTATGAATCATTTCATAAAACAAATAGAACAGAAACAACTATGGAAAAGACACAATATAGAAAGAAGAGAAATGGTAACAGATCTACCAAATAGAGCTCGTGCAAGGCAGTTATTTTCCATGTATTCATAAATTAGTAGTAACTGATTTCCTTCAATACAGCATCCAAAAAGCTTTACAAGGTGTGGATGCTGCAAAGCTGATATCATGCCTATCTCATTTACAAATTCACGGTTTCCTTGCTTTGACTTGGAAGAAAGTTGCTTGACAGCAATTGAAGAACCATCTGGAAGGACGCCCTGAAATCTCGCCATGTGCAGATCTATTAGTATATCCATAATTACAGTAAAATTGAGGTTCAGAATGAAGGGAAGACCACATGAGACATGGTTCACCTTGTAAACTGGCCCAAATCCACCTTCACCTATCTTGTTTGCAGAGTCAAAGTTCTTTGTGGCGGCTTTAATTTGCCTTAAAGTGAAATAGCCCGTCTGCAACTCCAGACCTCTGAGTTCTGCGAAAAATGAACCATAGAAAAGGCGAACACATTGAATCAGTATGAAGACTCATGGACAAGAAGTGCTCGCATGCTAAGCAATTGCTGACATTACTATCATATTAAGGCTTCACCAGATACGTGCAGTTCAAAGGACACCTCTCATTCATAAAGGCTGCGAGTCCCTGTGGTGCAAACAGTGCAACACAAAGATGTTGATAAAGGAATCCTTCTTCCCAGTCCAATGAATCCATTCTATCTACAAAGATGATTCGTAGGCAGAATTACCCTGACTTTTACTTCTTCTCCAGCCTTATTAGGTAATGTCAATAGATGCCTATTTCCATTACTGTTACATTTCCCTCCAAGAGAACAGCCCTCGCTCTCATCACTCAAGGGCTTCATGAGAACTAGCCCTTGTTCCCATCAGTCAAGGGAAAAAGACTAGCTACTTCAGCTACCAAGGGCAAGACTTCTTTGGCCACTTTCAGATTTTTATTTATCTTACACACAAGCATGTTGAACAAAAACTAATTTAGTGAGTGAACTAGTTAATTAAATGAAGGCATCTCCCCAAATATCTCTCTGCTGAAGATAGATATGGCTGCAACTTATCACAAATCTTCTCACAGACAGCTTGTCATTACGCAATTACAATGATTGAATTATAGCCAATATCCGTAGTTGTCAAGGCAACAAGGTGACCCAAGACGTTCATGGGGAGCCTAAACACTTAGGAGATAAGGTATCCGCCTAGGCATCACGCCTAGGAGACACCTTGGTGCCTCTTTAAAAACCAAGAAAATATATATCCGTAATATACAAATTAAAAATAAGATACATGAAAAAATTATAGATTTTAATATTAAAATTTGAGAGGGAGGGAGGGAGGAGAATGGGAACAAAGAGAGAGGGAGATAGAGAGAGGGGAGTTGGAAGAGTGTGTGGAGCTTGATCTACCTATGACCGGTCTGGTTGCCTTCCTGGGGTGAGAAAGGTGGGCTAGCACCTTGGCCCCATAAGGGCACCTGGTCACCTAGGTGACCGACTTGACAACTGTGCCACTATCTGTGCAATGTTTTGCACACAGTCTATAGAGAAACATGCTACATCAAGTTTCTAATACTACTTCTGTAGACCGATTAAAATGTTGTTCTGACCCTTTGTTTGGCGGGAGCAAATGGGAGTTGAAGAAACTCATATCAGGATAATTTTTCTTTCTTTATTGTTCTACAACTAATAAGATACACAACAGGAAATGGCGAGTTTTATGCATGACTGTGAATATATGGTTACAAGATTCCCCAGAGACAGGTTTTCTGGCTACAAACTTCTATGTGAAATATACATAAATATAAGATAATATGTATGCAGATATGACAAAGTAGAGAAAGTTGCTTTGCAATGGAAAGACAAAATTGTTATCTCACCACTGTTCTCAATATCTTTCCTTCTCAGGAGAAACCACAAAAGGATTGAAACCAGAATTGCCAGAACGCATGAAGCAGTAACAATTCCAATAATAGCACCAACTGAAAGTTTCTTCTCGCCCAGATCAGGTTTAAAATCTACAAGGGTACATGATTAGAAAAGGGCAAAGGGATGCTTAAGAATTAGAAAGATAAAGATATCTATGTACATACTGGGTGTTACTGAAATTGCCGATATCAAAGGCCCATATACACCTCTCTGTGGAATGGCATTTGTCCCTTTTCCACCCCATTGGAAGTGGATCTCCAAAGTGCTACCCTTTACAAGGGTAGTAAAATTCTTAATAATCACTTTACCAGTCCCATTTGCCGCTTCTGCAATGTTAAAGTCCTTCAGAACCTTTTCGCCCTGTAGAAACACAAGAACTCCATCAAGTGGGTCACGAAAAGATCATCATTAGACAAAAGGAAAAGGAACAACCTGCTATCAAAAAAAAACTTTAGAACAGGTTCTCTTCACAGCCAAAGAATAAGGGATTACAGCAAAACTATAACATAATGTAGCTAACATTATTGAAGTGAAAAATAGATCCAGATGAATACGTGCAACAATGAAATACAAGTCCCTGGCATACTTCATGCTTGGAGTATCTTGAACAGCAACCAGAACTATGAATAGGGGTGACGAGCATCGTCACAGACACCAACTAAAAGTACAAGAAATTTTGAATGCCGGATGAAGAGAAAAATGTGAATTTGCCTTCAAGTAAACTACCATAATAATATGGAGTTCTACACAAAAGGAATCATAGGAAAGCATGTATCTCACAAAAACTGAAAATATAGGGGACTCAAATAACCTGAATTGACACATCGAACACACGCCTTCCAACACTACTAAATGTCTGGTTATCAGTGAACATTATTTCGGCGAAATGAAGTTTGACTGTATAATTTCCTTTCTGCATGCACAGACCATAATATTTGAGGGATAAAGGATTCAAACGGGCCGTCATGTACAATTCTGGATTAGGCATTGTCAACATTGACATGTTTTCTGCTATATATTTTGCTTTGTTGGTGCCCACAAAGTCGCCTGTGCTGCTATAAGCCCACTTTTCACTCTCAGCAAGGAAATATGTTGATATGCCCTGCTGTGATGTATCCCCTTCATATTCGTTATTGTCAACAGTCACCCTTTTACCGCCAGAGTTTACGAAAAACTGATAGTCTGTAAAATTGCAAAATTCATGTTGTCATTTACAATGGCAAGTTAATGCTTGCTAATTAGAGACCTTCAAAGTCTTAAAAAAATATCCTCTCTGCCCCCTAAAGATGGAGGCAGGAGAAAAAACACACAGGAGCTACTTTATACTCACTTCTTGCTTTCTGACTGCAAGGAAGGTCCTTCCTTAAGCATGAAGCTACCCTACACAGTGGAGCAAACAGTTCAGATCCGTCATCTATGCACACTGGAATGAACTCAGATTCTCAATCCTTATTCAAATTAACAATGCAAGAAACATACGAGTCATCTTGTGTTGAAGAAAAACTGGCAATGAAGTTCCTGCAAGTAAGATGGATTGTCAAATTCCCAGAACAAAATAAAATAATACAAGCTGGTCAGGGTGGGTGGGGGGGGGGGGTTGGGGGGGAACCGTTCTTACTGGTCTCCTTGACGGCAATTGCTAGGCATAGTAGCACTAACCGTGAAAGTGTTGTAAGAAATATCCCTGAAAAATAGAGCTTAACAACATCATAATGCTGCTCTAAAGAAAAAACAAAATGCAACTGTCAACAAAAATGTGGAAAGGAGTAACATCCTATGAAATAAGACATACAAATTTTCTCTGCTTCGTAGTATCCAGGAAGGTATTGGTCCACTAAGTGCATTGTTGGTAAGGTACCTGCTCAAGGACAAGCAATATCAAACATAAAACTTTAATAGAAAATCTGAAAGGTTGTGATATAGTTTGAAATGGATGACTCTTTGCCTTCTCTCTATTGTGTTCAAGCACTGTGTAAACTGCACCCATGTTCACTTACACATTGTTTATCTCTCTCAAATTCTCAAAGTTGATTGGTATTGAACCCGTCAGGTTGTTGAAGCTCAAATCCCTGTAAGAAAATTGTACCAAACAAATAAAAATAGATGGAAGAGTTCCTCAATTTGAACAGTCAACATGTTTCACATGATAATTATACCTTCTTGAGTTTTCTAAGCATGGCACATTTCACATACCCCAAATATCATGCGAGGAAATGCCCTTGGGAACATGAAAGGATGTGGGAAAAGGAATGAAGTATGATAAAGGAAAGAGAAAAATGTTACCAATATTGCATATGAAACAGTATAGAAAATGCAAACAAAATCTATTCAACTTATAGAAGCACTGCCAATATGCTTGACTCTTCAGATTAGCAAACAGTAATTTAACAAGGTCATCGATAATCTATGTTCCTGACATTTTTTTTGGAAAGAAATGCCATTTTGATTATGGCTACCGAAAAGGTGACAATTGATCATTGACACTAAAAATGGCAAGATCTTACTTGGGTGTGTCCATTCTCACAAGTAAATGGTCATAGACAGTTGAGGTGGAAAAGAGGGAGCTTGCAATAATGTGAACTGAGGTCTCTTCATAATGATGGAATCTCTCATGCATGGTGTTTGAAGAAAATATCAGTCAAACTCTCAGCTCTGGTAAATGGTCAGCCAACGAGATGTGTTTCATGGTGGGATGAGCATTGAGAAATGGAATCTTACCTCTCCTCTTCTAACTGGAGACATGTACACTTAGACGAGGGTTTGGATGTACACTCAGACCAGGGTTTGGATCTTTGACAAGGTAAATCCAATCCTTATCTAATCCATCCTTGATTGGACAAGATCAGCCAATTCTGGACACGTCTGGATCATTTCAGACTGTTGTTGTCATAAATCCGCCAGGATCAGGTCATTCCAAATTAGATTGGGGTCTGATCCCACTTTGGATCGGTTGGCTCTAACCAGAACTGGTCAATTTTTGGAACAAGCCCACATGGGATACGGTTTAACAGTTTGAGAGGCTGTTGCACCCATAATTTATCGTGCTAAAGGTTTGGGATTTTAATCCCGCATGTGACAAGATTTCGGAAGCGGTGTATCACCCTCCGATAGGATATTCCTACACGGGGTACCTTGTTCGGCGTATCGCCGTCCCGTCGGATATTCCTAAGCTTACAGCTTTGTAGCCCACATGTCGTGGCGATATAAATCCCTCGGGAGATGGCCACCAACCAAGCACAAGCCACAATGATCGTCAGGATCACGTGGTTATATTAAAAATCCCTACGGGATTAAGTCCCTGCCTTCCGGACGTGTATCCCCAAGCGAGGAACACTTCTACAACAACGCAGGAGATGCTGAAGAAGGTCTACGTACCAAGCACAATGTTCCTCGCACGTGTATCACGAGGCACGGACAACAACTCGTCCTCCCGCAGCGGCCTACGGCCCGAGGAAGACGACAAACGAACAAGGCGGCGTTCCCTCTCGTTGTTCTCCACGAGAGATGGCGAAAACCCGGAGTTTCAGGGCCTCGGAGCCTCCTTTTATGGAATCTGCGCGAGAAGTAGACCCGTCCGGGGGTGGAGGGACCCGTCCGGGGTCGCCCTTACCCGGACGGGTCCGCCCGGGGCGAGAGGAGTCCCGCGCGGGACTCCTCCTAGGCAGGTGGACCCGCCCGGGGTCGGGCGCACCCGGGCGGGACCCACCCGGGGTCCGCGACCCCGGGGAGTTCCCCCTCGGGGTGCGCGCGGCCCGGGTGGGGGCCACCCGGAGTCCGCGACCCCGGGGAGGTCCTCCCCGGGGCGCGCGACCCCGGGCGGGACCCACCCGGGGTCCGCGACCCCGGGCAGGCCCTGCCCGGGGGCTCGCGACCCCGGGGAGGTCCCCCGGGGGTCCGCGACCCCGGGCAGGTCCTGCCCGGGGGCCCGCAACCCCGGGGAGGTCCCCCACGGGGGCCCGCGACCCCGGGCCGGTTCCCCCCGGGGAACCGCGACCCCGGGCAGGTCCCTCCCTGGGTGTCCGCGACCCCGGGACGGTCCAGGACCGTCCCGGGGACCTCCCACCCCGGGGAGGTTCCATTCCCGCGCACGGACTAAAAAAATTTGAAAATGGAACCTCCCCGGGGTCATTTTCATCCCGTTGGACCCGTACGGGGTTGAACACTCCCGGGGAGGTTCCCCACTTCTATAAATAGACCCCCAGAGGTCCAAAGGAAGGACACTTGGAAGTGACTACAAGCAGCAACCTACGGAGCATACTTGAAGCTTTTGTTCGTTTGTTTCGGCCCGCGTGGGGTAAGTCCCCGGGTCTTGTATTTCTGCCCTTATAATGGCGAAATTACAAAAATATCTTTCCCGGGATTGTAAAATACCGAAGTCCTATAATTTGCAGTTATACCCTGCAATCTTTTGTAATTGGAACTACGTCCCTATCTCCCGCTCCAAGGCGGACGTTTGTACAGTCGACAACTCGCCGACAATCCTTGTACTCACATGGAATTATAAAAGCATTCAGCATGTTTTATATGTAACCTCGGGTGGGAAAATTATAAGAAAACCCCCCAACTTTGGAAAGCTGTGTATATACCCCTCCTTCGGCCGAATTGACAAATGTGTGCCTTCCATGAAGCCCCTTGTCATTCCTTCAGTCCAGCACTCGGGTACTATACCAAACCTAGGTCTAGGGTCTGGTAAAATTATCAAAATACCCCTATAACCTAAACATGGCCTCAGAGCCCTTGAAACCCTCCAGAAAGAGCCTCAGCGCCGTGGGGAGTTAGAGATCCAGTTTCACTTCCATTCCAGTCCAGAAAATTTCATAAATGTTCCTGGCCTGGAAAATTACCAAAATACCCCCGGGGTCTAGAAAACATCCCTTGCTTTGAAAATGCCTATGGCTTCCGCATATTTGCGCCTCTATGCTTAAATCTTAGAGTTTTGCTCAGACCTAGCCCTAACCCAGTTGTTTCTATGTGTTGGTGGTAAAATGAGTGGTCATGGAGAGTCTCTCGAGTGAGCTTGCCCTCCACATCAGAACCTCTGTAGAAGTCTTTTGGGACCTCTTTGACAGTTAAACAAAGGTGTTCGGACGTTAGGCCGATGTAAATCAACACTGACTCCGGTCAGTGGGGAAAGGTCCAGCACTCGAACCCAAATCGTCTGATACTATGCGCATCCACGGAACCCTCTCTACGCAGAGGAGTGTTTCTTTTCAAAAAGAACGAAAATCTACCTTTTATCTACGATAAGAGTATCTCTTACATTTTTTCCGTGTCCAACAGACTGGCACGCCCGGTGGGACTTTTCCCGCCTTTCTTCTTTCTGTCAAAGAAAGTCTCTAAAACCTTCTTCAAGGTTCTGATTTGTAGAAACCCGATAATTACAAATGAAAAATATATTTTTAGTTGCATTATGTAATTAAAATTTTCATGAAATAAGTAAATTACATTTTTCTATATGAAAAACGCTAGTTTATTGAATAGTTGTTAAAAGCTTTGAACCTTGGTTAAATCCTAGGAAGCCCAATAAGAGTTCATGTAATGGACTGGGAGAGAATGGCCATTTGACAATTTATGATGGGTGGAATAAATAAAATTGTAGGATATATTAAAGGATGGAAAGGCCTAATTTCGTACATGTGCTTCATATGAGAAGCATAACGTGTGCATAATTGGGAAGGTGGACTTTGACCCTAAGCCACCCTTGGACTGGCCGCTTTCACACCCAAAGATAGGCTGGAAGCTACGTTTACACTTTTCTTCAAAACACGTACTCAACGCATTGGTGAGATTAGCTGGAAGAAAAAAACCTAACGATTTGGGCAAGGGATTGGCTATAAATAGCACCCCTTATGACCCTCAAACCATCCGTGTAGATCAGATATACGCTGCTGTGAAGGTGGTGGCGAATTGAAGGCAGATTTAGAAGATCAAGAGTTCTTCTCATATTTGGGGCTTTTCCATAGAACTGCAAAAAGGTAGGTATCTCTCAGGCTATACTCTAATTAATTCATGCCAGCATGATCGTTTCTCTGTCCTCTTTCTATTGATAGCTTATTTGTTAAATTCCATCATGAAACAAGTAAGTTATGAACGTTCGATTGATTTGGGGTGTTCACGATCTTTTTATCCAGAACGTACTGGCTTCTACATCACGTTCTTATCCCTTAACAGAAGATAAGATTAATTAAGACGTTGGCTTTGAATTATATAAATAACTAAGATGCTAAGGGTCTTAAGACGTTGATTAAGACACAATATGAGACGCTGGAATGGCTAAAGGGTCTTAAGACGTTGATTAAGACACAATATGAGACGCTGGAATGGCTAAAGGGTCTTAAGACGTTGATTAAGACACAATATGAGACGCTGGATTGGCTAAAGGGTCTAAGACGCAGACTAAAGACGCAATATGAGACGCTGGAATGGCTAAAGGGTCTAAGACGCAGACTTAAGACGCAAATTAGGATGCAAACATAGACGCAAACTAAGACGCAGAAACGGTCTTAGATGACCAATTAAGACGCAAACATAGACGCAAACTAAGACGCAGAAACGGTCTTAGATAACCAATTAAGACGCAAATTGAGACGCTGGGGGTTAAAATGAATACGAGATGCAAATTAAGACGCAAACTAAGACGCAAACTAAGACGCAGAAACGGTCTTAGATGACCAAATGAGACTCAATGTAAGACGATGGGTCTGAATGGATATAGAGACGCAATAAAAGACGCTAGACTTTGAAAATGGTTGTGCATTAGACGCTAAGACTCTGGGATGTACAGACTTGGGGATGTACAGACTTAGTGTACAATGTATAGACTTAATGTTAGCATTGTATAGACCTAGTGATGCATTGTATAGACTTCATGTCTTGTACAGACTTAGTGTACAATGTATAGACTTAATGTTAGCATTAGTGTTGCATTGTATAGACTTCATGCATTGTACAGACTTAGTGTACAATGTATAGACTTAATGTTAGCATTGTATAGACTTGGGGATTGGTTAGACGTTGGAGTAATGTATAGACTTCAAGCATTGTATAGACTTAGTGTTGCATTGTACAGACTTAGTGTACAATATATAGACTTAATGTTAGCATTGTATAGACTTAGTGATGTCTTTTTGAATTCTAAAATCATTCTAAGGCATTAAAATAAGTCTAATAAAATGACTATCTTAAATTTTTCTTCCTACTGATCGTTCATTTTTGAACTCCACGACTTAACGTCGTTAAACATGATGCCTAAATGGTTATCTACTTTTCTTGCAACTTCTGAAATTTTGTCAAATCTGTGCTTATTACAAACAGCATATTCTTGAAAATCATTGGCCATATACATTAAAGTGGATGTCTAAACGTACTTGGGATCTTCGGATCCATATGACTCAATGCCTGGCATTAATGGGGCCCGGTCTGGTCCTGGGGGAGCGCCCGAAAGTACTTGTGCCCATGAGAGTTGATTGACCAATGGTGTGGCATTGCACCGAAGTGCATGATAGATTTACTTGATACGGCATTCCACTATTCGTACTTGTTTACTTGTTACTTGTTTACTTGAAAAATTACATGCATTACTTGACTTGTGTGAAAATGGCCAATTACATGAAATTCCTTACTTGTTCAAAGTCATTACTTGAAAATTCATCTTGATATCATATCATCTCAATTACTTGGAAATTCATCTTGATATCATATCATCTCAATTACTTGGAAATTCTATTCATGTTTATACACTTCCCGATACAAGTTAGAAAATTATGTAAATTGCAACACTTAAAGATTGCCTGGTTCATAGAGATATAAAATCCTACTGAGCTTTTAGCTCACCCTACGTTTTGGTTAATTGTTGCAGGAAATGAAAATGTACAAGGGAATGGACAAGAGTGAGAGAGTGATTTTCCTTTTTACCTAGGTTTATGTAGATCATTAGTGTTTTACAAGAATGATGTACTTTGGGATTGGAAGTTTGTAATTGCCTTTATGGCTTATGAATTAGTGAGGTAAACTTCATTTTGATGGAATAAAAGTATCATTTTCCCGTTCATTTCTGACTTTAGAAATAAAATTGTACATGCTCTGATCGACAAGCGTGTTTACGACTCGTCGCGCCCTCGATATTCCGCGTCGGGACGTGACAGTCTTTGTGATATCAGAGCCTAGGTTACATAAAATCCTAGGTTCATTCTTAAAACATAGTTTTCCCTCAAACATAGGTTCTAGATCAATAACTGGAAATTTGATAGATCTCGAACTTTCCCGGTAAGATTCGGGTAGAAACACGGGTTAAGTTTTAAGAAAAAGGGAATTATCAGGAAATAAATACCAAAACAAAAATAATAAACCTTGGAATTATGGTTTCAGGCTAATTCTCGCAAATGGCCGCCGAGAGAGCTCAATGGCGCGAGATGCAGCGCACGGTTCAAGGCTTAACACAAGCCCTCCAACAGGTTGCTCAAGGAGGAGCAAACCGAGGAGCCGGAGACTTGCATAGAAATTTCCGGAGCATGAACCCTCCCAAGTTCGCTGGATCTACGGATCCGGATGAAGCCGAACACTGGATTAAGGAGATCGAGAGGATATTTCGAGTCATGCAATGCGCTGACGAGGAAAAGGTCCTACTTGCTACTTTCCAACTGGAAAGGGATGCACGTGCCTGGTGGGAATCGGTCGAAGCTACTTTACCGCACGACCAAATTCTATGGGAAGAGTTCGTGGAACACTTCAATAGTAAATACTTCTCCGACCGAGTACAAGAAAGGAAGGCCGCTGAATTTGCCGCCTTAAAACAAAGGGGTTTATCAGTTGCGGAATATGAAGCACAATTTTCGAGGTTATCTCGGTACGCTCCACATCTCGTAGGTACTGACAAAATGAAGGCACGGAGATTTCTTAATGGCCTTATGCCGCAATATATTACTCAACTCGCCCCGATGGATATTCAATCTTATTCTGATGTGGTACGGAGAGCACAACTCCTAGAAGATGCAACGGAGTTATCGGATCGCATCCGAGGAAGAGAAGCCAAGAGAGAGCAAATTACAGGGTCCGGAAGTTTCAAACCTTCATTCGGGAAGAAAAGGCCCAATGACGGGCGTAATTTCATCAAGGATGGGCGAAATTTCAACAAAGGTGGACGTAACTTTCATGGGGACAAGAAACCGAGGACATTCGATAAACAAATTGTCCCTATATCGACAACATCAAAGGAATTATGCAAATACTGCGAGAAGCCCGGACATAAAGCCGAGGAATGTTGGAGAAAGCTCGGTGCATGTCTTCGATGCGGGAGTCGGGAGCATAGGATCCCGAATTGCCCTCTTCTTAATGAGCAAGCTCCATCACCGGTAAAGCTTCCTATTATTGCTAAGAAGCCAGGAAGACTTCAAGCCCTTATGGGTAAGGAACCTACCGAGGAAGGAGGCATCGTGGAAGGTACTCTTTTCATATACTCCAAGCCTGCCTCTGTCTTATTTGACACCGGAGCTACGCATTCATTTATATCTAGAAGATTTGCTGGTCTTTTATCTGTGAAGCCTATTCCATTAGATTCTACACTCACTATTACTACCCCTATTGGAACGGGAACGGAGATTAAACACTTCTATCCTGATAGTGAAATTCTAATTAGTGGTTATAACTTACCCGCTGATTTGGTATGCATGGAGATGGAAGGATATGATGTTATTTTGGGTGCCGACTGGCTATCTACACATGGAGCTAGTGTCAATTGCAAGTTGGGTACGGTAACTTTTATGGGTTACCCCGACCTTCTATTTTCGGGTATCAGGCATTCTAGGCACATACCTCTAATTTCGGCCCTCAAGGCCGAGAAATTCTTAAGGAAGGGTTGTGTCGGTTTCTTAGTTTCTATCACTATGACCGAGCACACGGAACCCATTCTAAAGGACATTCCCATCGTTTGGGATTATTCTGACGTATTTCCGGACGAGTTGCCTGGTATTCCACCTGAGAGAGAAGTGGTTTTCTCTATTGATTTAATTTCGGGAGCGGCACCAGTTTCTAAAGCTCCATATCGGATGTCTGCCGTGGAAATGAAAGAATTAAAGGATCAATTATTGGAATTACTGGAGAAGGGGTTTATCCGACCAAGTACTTCACCTTGGGGAGCCCCAGTCTTATTTGTTAAGAAGAAAGATGGTTCGATGAGACTATGTGTTAATTATCGGCAATTGAATCAACTCACCATCAAGAATAAATATCCATTGCCGAGAATTGATGAATTATTCGACCAGATTTCTGGAGCTCAATATTTTTCAAAAATCGACCTTCGATCTGGTTATCATCAATTGAAGATCAAGGAAAGTGATATTCACAAGACTGCATTTCGGAGTAGGTATGGACATTACGAGTTCACCGTTATGCCTTTTGGCTTAACAAATGCGCCTGCCGCATTTATGCAAATGATGAACAGCGTATTCAGGCCATACCTCGATCAATTTGTGGTTGTCTTCATTGACGACATTTTGATCTACTCCAAGTCAAAGGAAGAACATGAGGAACATCTCAAGAAGGCCCTTCAATTATTAAGAGATTACAAGCTTTATGCCAAATTAAGCAAGTGTGATTTCTGGTTGGAGGAAGTTTCTTTTCTCGGTCACATAATTTCCCGGAATGGTATCGCCGTCGATCCTTCAAAGGTCGAGGCCGTAAAGAACTGGGAAAGACCTACTAGTGTGACGGAAATCCGAAGTTTCTTGGGATTGGCTGGATATTATCGAAGATTTATCCAGGATTTCTCAAGGATCGCAGTATCTTTAACGAGATTGACAAGGAAGGAGAATCCTTTTATATGGTCCGAGGAATGCGAGAAAAGCTTTCAAACTTTAAAGGATTGTCTCACGACTGCTCCTATTCTCACATTACCTACGGAAGGAGGAGGATTCGAAGTGTATGCTGATGCATCTGGAATTGGCCTAGGTTGCGTATTAATGCAACATGGCAAGGTCATAGCTTATTCCTCCCGGCAATTGAAGAAGCACGAGGAAAATTATCCCGTACATGACCTAGAACTGGCAGCTGTGGTCTTTGCTTTGAAGATCTGGCGACATTACCTCTATGGCGAAGCCTTTACGGTGTATTCTGATCACAAGAGTCTCAAATATTTATTCTCTCAAAAGGAGCTCAATATGAGACAAAGACGGTGGTTGAAATATTTAAAAGATTTTGACTTCTCTATACAATATCACCCTGGGAAAGGCAATGCCGTAGCTGATGCACTTAGCCGAAAACCAATGGCTTTATTATCGAGCATGATGGTTAAAGAATGGCATCTACTTGAAGAAATGGCCAACTTAAACCTCAATATGGAGGAGAAGGAAGACGGAGTGTTTGTTGCAAATATTCGACTCCAACCCGAGTTACTCTCGGAAATCAAGGAACGGCAAGTTGATGATCCGTTGATCGTGGAAATTAAAGACAAATTAGATCAACGACCGGATTTCCTTCTGGCTAATGATGGAAGGCTATTATTCAAAGGAAGAACTTGTATACCCGATTGTTCTACTATCAAGGGTAAAATCCTAGAAGAAGCACATCGGTCAAGGTACACTATTCACCCCGGTGCTACAAAAATGTACCAAGACCTCAAGAGAACATTCTGGTGGCCTAATATGAAGAGAGAGGTAGCCGAGTTCGTAAGCCGATGTTTGGTTTGTCAACAAGTCAAGGCTGAACACCTCAAACCGGCTGGCAAGCTCAAGCCTCTCGAAATACCGGAATGGAAATGGGATAGTATTGGTATGGACTTCATTGTTGGATTACCGAAGACCCGAAGTGGTTTCGATGCTATATGGGTAATTGTTGATCGGTTAACAAAGTCCGCTCACTTTTTACCTATCAAGACTAGATGGACGGTGGATGTTCTAGCCGCCTTATATATCAAGGAGATCGTAAGGTTGCATGGTATTCCAAGCTCTATTATTTCGGACCGAGATCCGAGATTCACCTCTCACTTCTGGAAGGGTTTACAATCGTCTATGGGTACTAGACTAAGGTTTAGTACGGCTTTTCACCCTCAGACGGATGGACAAACCGAGAGAACGAATCAAATTATTGAAGATATGTTGAGAGCCTGCATGATTGACTTCGGTGGTAGTTGGCATGAACACTTACCGTTGACTGAGTTCGCTTATAACAATAGCTATCAGTCAAGTATTCAAATGGCACCATTCGAAGCTCTTTATGGCCGAAGCTGTAGATCGCCTCTATGCTGGAGTGAGGTTGGCGACAAGGGATTGCTGGGTCCCGACATTGTACAAGACACAACCAACAAAATCCAGTTAATACATGAAAGACTAAAGGTCGCCCAATCAAGGCAAAAGAGCTACGCCGACAATCGGAGGAGGGACCTTGATTTCCAAGTGGGGGAGCATGTCTTCTTAAAGATCTCACCCACCCGTGGAATTAGAAGATTCGGCATCAAAGGAAAGCTAAGTCCGAGATTTATCGGCCCTTTTGAGATTCTGGAGAGAATCGGCGAGGTAGCATACAAGCTGGCCTTACCTCCTCAACTGGCTGGTGTACACGACGTATTCCATGTATCTATGCTAAGGAAATACGTCTATGATCCCTCACATGTTATTCAGTTTGAAGAATTGAAACTCCAAAAGGACTTATCTTATGAAGAAAGACCGATCAAGATACTAGATCGGAAATTACACCAACTGAGAAATCGGGCCATACCGATGGTGAAAGTCCAATGGAGCAAGCGTGGGTTCGAGGAAGTAACCTGGGAATTGGAAGAATCCATCAAGAAGAAATACCCGGATCTCATCTCAGGTTAGAAATTCGACCTTCCTACTCGAATCTTGAATTTTAAGAAAATAGAATGTGAATTTGGAGGACCAAATTCTTTTAAGTGGGGGAGGATGTAGAAACCCGATAATTACAAATGAAAAATATATTTTTAGTTGCATTATGTAATTAAAATTTTCATGAAATAAGTAAATTACATTTTTCTATATGAAAAACGCTAGTTTATTGAATAGTTGTTAAAAGCTTTGAACCTTGGTTAAATCCTAGGAAGCCCAATAAGAGTTCATGTAATGGACTGGGAGAGAATGGCCATTTGACAATTTATGATGGGTGGAATAAATAAAATTGCAGGATATATTAAAGGATGGAAAGGCCTAATTTCGTACATGTGCTTCATATGAGAAGCATAACGTGTGCATAATTGGGAAGGTGGACTTTGACCCTAAGCCACCCTTGGACTGGCCGCTTTCACACCCAAAGATAGGCTGGAAGCTACGTTTACACTTTTCTTCAAAACACGTACTCAACGCATTGGTGAGATTAGCTGGAAGAAAAAAACCTAACGATTTGGGCAAGGGATTGGCTATAAATAGCACCCCTTATGACCCTCAAACCATCCGTGTAGATCAGATATACGCTGCTGTGAAGGTGGTGGCGAATTGAAGGCAGATTTAGAAGATCAAGGGTTCTTCTCATATTTGGGGCTTTTCCATAGAACTGCAAAAAGGTAGGTATCTCTCAGGCTATACTCTAATTAATTCATGCCAGCATGATCGTTTCTCTGTCCTCTTTCTATTGATAGCTTATTTGTTAAATTCCATCATGAAATAAGTAAGTTATGAACGTTCGATTGATTTGGGGTGTTCACGATCTTTTTATCCAGAACGTACTGGCTTCTACATCACGTTCTTATCCCTTAACAGAAGATAAGATTAATTAAGACGTTGGCTTTGAATTATATAAATAACTAAGATGCTAAGGGTCTTAAGACGTTGATTAAGACACAATATGAGACGCTGGAATGGCTAAAGGGTCTTAAGACGTTGATTAAGACACAATATGAGACGCTGGATTGGCTAAAGGGTCTAAGAGGCAGACTAAAGACGCAATATGAGACGCTGGAATGGCTAAAGGGTCTAAGACGCAGACTTAAGACGCAAATTAGGACGCAAACATAGACGCAAACTAAGACGCAGAAACGGTCTTAGATGACCAATTAAGACGCAAACATAGACGCAAACTAAGACGCAGAAACGGTCTTAGATAACCAATTAAGACGCAAATTGAGACGCTGGGGGTTAAAATGAATACGAGATGCAAATTAAGACGCAAACTAAGACGCAGAAACGGTCTTAGATGACCAAATGAGACTCAATGTAAGACGATGGGTCTGAATGGATATAGAGACGCAATAAAAGACGCTAGACTTTGAAAATGGTTGTGCATTAGACGCTAAGACTCTGGGATGTACAGACTTGGGGATGTACAGACTTAGTGTACAATGTATAGACTTAATGTTAGCATTGTATAGACCTAGTGATGCATTGTATAGACTTCATGCCTTGTACAGACTTAGTGTACAATGTATAGACTTAATGTTAGCATTAGTGTTGCATTGTATAGACTTCATGCATTGTACAGACTTAGTGTACAATGTATAGACTTAATGTTAGCATTGTATAGACTTGGGGATTGGTTAGACGTTGGAGTAATGTATAGACTTCAAGCATTGTATAGACTTAGTGTTGTATTGTACAGACTTAGTGTACAATGTATAGACTTAATGTTAGCATTGTATAGACTTAGTGATGTCTTTTTGAATTCTAAAATCATTCTAAGGCATTAAAATAAGTCTAATAAAATGACTATCTTAAATTTTTCTTCCTACTGATCGTTCATTTTTGAACTCCACGACTTAACGTCGTTAAACATGATGCCTAAATGGTTATCTACTTTTCTTGCAACTTCTGAAATTTTGTCAAATCTGTGCTTATTACAAACAGCATATTCTTGAAAATCATTGACCATATACATTAAAGTGGATGTCTAAACGTACTTGGGATCTTCGGATCCATATGACTCAATGCCTGACATTAATGGGGCCCGGTCTGGTCCTGGGGGGAGCGCCCGAAAGTACTTGTGCCCATGGGAGTTGATTGACCAATGGTGTGGCATTGCACCGAAGTGCATGATAGATTTACTTGATACGGCATTCCACTATTCGTACTTGTTTACTTGTTACTTGTTTACTTGAAAAATTACATGCATTACTTGACTTGTGTGAAAATGGCCAATTACATGAAATTCCTTACTTGTTCAAAGTCATTACTTGAAAATTCATCTTGATATCATATCATCTCAATTACTTGGAAATTCATCTTGATATCATATCATCTCAATTACTTGGAAATTCTATTCATGTTTATACACTTCCCGATACAAGTTAGAAAATTATGTAAATTGCTAACACTTAAAGATTGCCTGGTTCATAGAGATATAAAATCCTACTGAGCTTTTAGCTCACCCTACGTTTTGGTTAATTGTTGCAGGAAATGAAAATGTACAAGGGAATGGACAAGAGTGAGAGAGTGATTTTCCTTTTTACCTAGGTTTATGTAGATCATTAGTGTTTTACAAGAATGATGTACTTTGAGATTGGAAGTTTGTAATTGCCTTTATGGCTTATGAATTAGTGAGGTAAACTTCATTTTGATGGAATAAAAGTATCATTTTCCCGTTCATTTCTGACTTTAGAAATAAAATTGTACATGCTCTGATCGACAAGCGTGTTTACGACTCGTCGCGCCCTCGATATTCCGCGTCGGGACGTGACATGATTGCTCCTCTTCCTCTTACAGGACGGGAAGAGGAGGGCTCACATCTCTCTGTTCATTTGAGAGTTCTTTGTGCATCTGCACACCACTCCGTTCGTGCTACGCACCATTACCACCAACACTTCAACAGCGATGGCTGCCGTTATCTACGGCCCTGAGATCGTCGCCAACCACGCCAAGCTCGGATTCCTGGCGACCCCGCTGGTCTTCGGCGACTTCCCACCTGTCGTCGGCTCGCCCTTCTTCTTGGGCGTGGTACCGGTGGCTGAAGCCAGTTCAGCCACGCTTCAAACAACTGTCGGGGGCGTCAGGCCCTCGACCCCATCAACTGGCCGGGTCCGCCCGGTCAAGAAGACAGTTGCTGAGGGTGTTAGACCCTCTGCTTCATCAACTGGCCGGTTTCATTCGGCCAAGAAGACTTTTGAGGGCGTCAGGCCTTCTGCTTCAGCTGATCGGGTCCGCCCGATTAATAAGACAACTGTCGGAGGCGTCAGGTTTTCGGCTCCAGCAACTGGCCGGGTCAGTCCGGCCAACAAGACCATCACTGGGGGTGTCAGACCCTCAACCTCAATTGTTGGCCGGGTCAGTCCGGTCGACAAGACAACTATCAGGGGCGTCAGGCCCTCGGCCCCTTCAACTGGCCGGGTCCGCCCGGTCAAGAAGACAACTGTAGGAGGCGTCAGGCTTTCGACTCCAGCAACCAGCCGGGTTCGCCCGGTCGACAAGCCAGCCGTCGGGGGTGCCAGGCCCTCGGCTTCAACAATTGGTCGAGTCTGTTCGGCCAACAAGCTAGCTTCTGGGGGTGTCAGACCCTCTACTCCAGCAACTGGCCTGGGTCTATCCGGTCAATTATCCAACTGTTAAGGGTGTCAAGCCCTTCATCCCAACAACCAGCCGAGTTTCCTTGGCTGCTCCGTCAATGGCCGAAGGTGTCAGGCCTTCTGCCCCAGCTGTTGGCCGAGTCTTCTCGGTCAATCAAATTACTGCCGGCGTCGCCCCTGCTCAACGGGGACAACGTCGCTGCCGCAATGGCGCCAAACCTGCTGTAGCTACCCTCAGAGGTGCTGTACCTGCTCAACGGGGGCAACGCCGCCGTCGTCAGGAGGACGCCATGCCTACCACGGGCGTCACCACTGCCTCCCCTACTCAATGGGGGCAACGGCGTAGCCGCAAGGGTGCAAGGCCCGATGCGGCTGTCTCGCGCTCCGGTAAGACTGTAATTGTCGGAGACATTCGCATTCGGCTCGATGGAGGCGAGCCGATCCTGCCCCGGGATCGTCATGTCCCGACTATCTCTACCTCCAACCGCTTCGAGCCCCTCCGGAAAGTCCGGGAGAAAGGAGCGAAGAAGAAGAAGTCTGCCGTATCGGCGGCAATCCAGGGCCCTCTGTAATGGCCCAAGCCACGAGCTCCCCGTCCAAGGAGAGGGGGCAACCCAATTGAGGAGCACCAGCTCCATTTGAAGAAGATCTGGGTCACCAAGGAGGAGGCCCGAATCATAAGGCGCGCGAGGGCGGAGGAGCCCTTCCGCATGTCAGAGCTTCAGC